>JAEVFN010000073.1:116645-794144 GCA_030449075.1 Murraya paniculata
ACTTATGGCTGTAAGTAGGGCTGACTTTTAGCCTCCGCCGATGAATTCTCCATTTGTTGAACTACGTCACTTCCATCTGTCTTTCCTTTTATTTCCCATGCCAACGCTAATTTAGTTAGGGAGATGGGAACTTTATGGGGGCTAATGTTTTTCGGCTTTTTAACTTCTAGACCTGGCCAATCTAACTCGCTACACGGCCTTTTTGAAGCAATAGACGCATTAGTTATCTTAATGGTAAAGCTTAAGGTTCTGGCATAAATTTTCCACTTCATGCTTTTTTTAATTGAACTTTAGGTTTGATTAGGGATGGCAAAAAGCGGACTTGGGCCGGGCTTTTTGAAATCCAGGCCCAAGCCCACTTAAAGATAAACATGAGGGCGGGGCCCATTGCGGGCCTGGGCCGGGCTTAGGCTTTTTTAACTTTTTAAAAAATTTTTAAATTATTGTAAATTTAAAATGAGTTAATAATTAACAAGTTGTTATAATCATAAATAAATTAAAGTAAATAAATATTTCAAAGTAAAATAATAAATAAAACAAATAAAAGCCTAAAAATTTATTTTTTTTAATATTAAATTTTCTAATTCAAGTACTCTCTTAATTAATTAATGCATAAAAAAGAGTTTATTATTATAATTTTAACTTTTTTGAATCATCATTAATTTATAAATTAAAAATTTAATTTTTTTTTTTAAATTTTTATGTTATTTTTCATTTTTATTTATATTATTCTAATTTATAAATTTATTTTTTAAAAAAATTAGCGGGCTTGGGCCTGACCCAGGCTTTTTTCTTTGAGCCCTTGTCCAGGCCCTCATGTGTGAGGGCTGGGCTGAAGCCCGAGGGCTTGGGCCGGCCCGGACTTTTTTGCCCCCCCTAGGTTTGATTGACCCCGCGTTAGTTTCTTCCTCTTCTGAAAACCGCTGACTTTCGTTGACTTTTTTGTTTTGTTGGCCCATCAAGCCCACTTATCCTTCAGAGGCTTAGTGATGTCCGCTGAGATTCTCACCCAGCGAGAGGGCCAATACGCTCTCTTTCTTCATCAGTCTCTACTTCCTCCATTAATCCAATCTTCTCCCCCAATTCTTCAATAGCCTCTTTCACCATACACTTAATAGGCACACCATGGATTTGCACCCCAAAAAATAAATAAATAAATAAAATGTATATGTGAAAGGCTGTCGCTTTGTGCTCCCCATGCCCACTGGCTTTAGAAGCACAATCAGAGCTTTGTCAAAATGCCATGGCCCCTCTATCAACACTCTCTTTTTCTCCTGTTCCGCTGCAAATTTAAAGACGAAAATATTCTCTGTTCATATCTCTATTAAGAAGTATCTTGCCCGCAAGACAGTGAGCTGCTATCCTTTCTCCTTCCATTTTAATTCTGCCAATGAAAAACACCGCATCCTCTACAAATGAGCTCCTCTGTATCCATTTTCTTCTTTCGTCTTTAAACGTCAATTAATTGCCGTCACCAATCCCTGTTCTCCCGACCTCCGCTTTAAGCCTTCATATAAAGCCAATTACCACAGATAAGAATTAAAACTTCTCATACTTCCCCTTACAATAAATCACTAACTTGCAATAATGAAAAAAACACCCAACATGTGAATAACGTATTGGGTTATGACAACCCCACACCCTTCCATACTGCTAGTTTTTTTTAAGGGAGAAAAAGAGCTCCCGTAAGAAGAAAAAAGTTTTAAACTTGGGTGTGTAAATCATTGTGTGTGTATATATAAAATTGGCTTGAGTGGGCTTTAGATGTAGTTCATTAGGGGAGCTCGCAAGTTAATATTTGATGAGCATATAATATATACATATTTTACTCATAATTATATAATTATTAGTTATGATTATTTGTTATTTTTAATTAATTTATTTATTTTATTGAATAGGAAATTAATTAGGGAATATGAATAAAAAAGGCATGAAGAAGTTTAATTTGGGAAGCGTTAAAGATTAATTGATTTTGAAAGCAATTAGACATACGTCCAAGTGGAAGTGAAGCCAAGGAAACCGAAGCTAGTAAATTGATTCACCCGTGCACATGAAGACAAAGAAGACTATGGCCGTCACATGGAGATTAATATAGAAATTGACTTTAATTCAATCTGGTGGCTTTCCCGTTTTGTCTCGTAACAATTGGAATAAAAATGGATTTCACTATAGAGGCGGCTGCTTGGCTTGACTACAATTATAATTCAAGTTAAAGAAGAATTCGGCCAGGTTGCACATTATATAATGGCAAGTCACAGGCCGCAAAAACGCCCGGGGGGGGGGTGTTGTGAGGGGGGCCACAAGACAGAGAGAAGAGAGGGGCAGCAGCAGTTCGGTTGTATAATGACTGGTTTTATTTATTTTGTTGCTTCTAATTCAAGTATGTCTAACTGATTTTTTTATACTAAGGTTAAGGATGAAACTCTATTCAATGAAATAACTATCTTTTTATTTAATTAAATTCCCTACATGTGTGCTTTAATGTTTATGGTTCTTGTTTCACATGATTAGTTGTATGTTATTAAATCTTTTTACCAATTCTGTCATACATTATTGATTGTTAGGATTAATATTCAACTAAATCTATGCTTGGATCTATAAGTCTATATATAATTATCTTTGATTTTGTGTCTTTCATTAAATTGTTTACACAGAGTGCTTAGGAAAACTTTGACTCTTTGGTATTTAATATGTTTACATAGGATGCTTAGATACCATACTATTAAGTAGAAAAAGAACCTACACAAGATTAATTTTAATTAGGCTTAACTATTATATCCATGAGATGACATAGATTGATTTTGAGTTGTCACTCTAAAATTATGGATCAATTGATAATTAGATAATTACTAGTTGAATAGTGGTGGATTCTAAAACCTTGGTAACCTTTGTCTTATTGAATTCTCATTTACTTTAATTGTTTTCTTAGTTTGATTTCTCTTAAAATTCAATTTGCTCAACTAGATTAGGATTAATATTAATTTTTAGATTTAAATTAAACGTTTCAATTTAAAACAATCCATGTAAGTTCGACCTCATTATTACAACTTTATTTTCAGATTCGTACCCTTGTGATCTTATATTAAAATTTTGCACAATAATATTTTAGTGGCAATTGTTATTTTTAGTACATAATTATACTGCACAAATTGTTTAGTACAACTTATCTCACGTCAAGTCTTTGGTCCTTTTGATGACATGAAATTATAATCTTTCCCTTTCGCGTTCGATCTTACGTGGCAAACCAAATAAAGGTTCTTAAAATCACTTCACCAAGTCCCGTAGGTTGATTATATTAAACTTAGAAGAGTTAAACTTACACCATATGTCAATAGAAATGCTAGATATTTTAGAAGAGAGCAATGTTATACTTATTCAGTTTAGATACTTAACTAAAATACTTAATGATGTGATATTCTATACGCATCTTTTAAATGAATTATAAAAATAATAAATTAATAATTAATAATAAAAGCAATTAACATTATATATATGACATTAAATGATTAATGACACATCACTAAATATTCTAATTAAATATCTAAATTCAATAAAAATAGTACTATTATAATTTTTTACCCATTAATATATCATAATTTGTACTTATTTATATTTTAATGATATTTTCTCTTTAATAAATTAAAGATGTCGTCACTAAATTTTTTCTTGTCTTATAAAGAGAATCAGTTGTTACAATTTTATGAAAAACATTATCAAATTTGCCTTTAAAATGGAGAGAGCATTGATCGTAGAATAAATAAATAAAAGGGAACAGACTTTCTAGCAGCAAAAATTCTTTGTTTTAGGAGCTATATGATATTTTGCAAGGATTAAATTCCAACATTTTAAAGGGGTTACCAGAAGTTTTCCAACCGCTCATCTCTCTGTCATTGCCCCCTACAGTCATCATATGTACTTGTAAAGGAGCTGGAGACGAGAAGTAAAAGGAGATTAATAAGAACTTACTGTGTAATAAACCATCAAAATTTTCAATTAAAAATCAACAAGCCTGTTTTTTCTTTTAAACCTCTCATCCGCGGTACGACAATATGCTTGTTGATTCATAAGCCATTAAAATGGCTTTAACTTTCAGTAACCCAGGGTACAGATATACTAAATATCTTCAAGACAATGGAAATCACAAAAGTTTAGCTTTTAGCTAACGCTCTAGTACAAAATGTCTTCCTTCGCTTATGTAAATTCTTCCCTTATGTATGTAGGTCCTGGCTTGAAAGGGTCAGTTTCCTCGTATGCATCTGGCCGGTAGAACCCTAAATCATTAACACGGTTACTGAGCGCATGGAGGATGGCTTTCTTTTTACCTCCATATTCATTCCGGTTTCTCTTAACATATGCTGTAGCCTCAGCGGCTATCTCATTCACGAAATCATATCGGTTATCCTCTGAGAGCAACAGCCTCTCAATGTCCATCGTCAATAGCTTTCCCCCCTCTTTTATCTTTCTCTCTTGCTCCTCCAAGAAAGGAATTCTCTCCACACTGTACCTCAACATGTCATCCTTCTTTGACTGAAACAAAGATAAATTTTCCTTCAGCATTTTACCATGATTATACACAGCACAAGAAATCACCAGAGCTGCACTTTGCACCAACTTATGGCTTGAATACAATCAAATTTATCCATCATAAATGCAATCATTAATTGCCAATTATCAATATGCAAATATAGCACGCAAACTCCCCAATCAGAACCTCAACAGAACTTGCCAATATTTTCCGGTGACTCATCAAGACTTATACAAAGCCAGTCTTAAGTGACGGACAGATAACATTAAATTGCAGCAAAATTATAAATTATTTGACAATTGTACATTCATTAGAAATGGAAGGAACTTTTTCAGCATTTGGTAAGATTCAGTAAAATTTCTTCTTTTTTTTTAATTTCAATTTTTTAATTATTCCAAGAACTTCCTCTAATGAAATTTCTTACTCACCGGTCTTGTTTCATTTCCCTAAAACTGGTAGAATAATTATCTTCTTTTTTTTTAGTATAAATAAACAAGCAGATACTTCTCTAATTAATCATCAAATAATTAATTTAGAAGAATTACGTAGCTAAAATATTTAGTACCAATTTTCTCCGCCGCCAAACACGCCGACCACGACCGTCGTTTCTGAGCTGCGACGTAATCTGAAAACAATTCGACTAGACACCGAAAAGCAAAATAAAATAAAATAAAAATTAGAAACGAATTACGAGTTTTCGCATATGAGAAAAGATTATTAAAAACTGAAACCTTTGGGTTTAAACCGCGGAAATTTCCTGCTCCTGAATCTATCCTCTGCAGACAAAATGAAAACAAGTATTTAATTAAGCCGAATTAAATAATGGATAATTATTTACAGAAAGAAAATTAGGATTCTAAAAATATGACTATATTACTGGCAAGGTTGAGAGAGAAATGAGAGCTGAAGGGGAAGTAGCCATTGCTGGGTTAAGTCGATTGTAGGATAATGCGTAATTTCAGATAAGCCAATACTGACCAGGACGTGATCCTGTTTTGTCTTGACCCATGTCTCGATAATCCGACCCGATTACATTCGCAAAATCTCAACTAACTCTCAAGTCACAATATCCGCACACGACATTAGCATTTCACCAACTTTTGGGATGAAAATATTAGTTAACATTGGTTCACTGGATTCGAATCCAATTAAATGGATTTGGATTTGAGTTCCGAAATATTGAATTTTCTTAATAAATAAGTGAATTAAATTACTGGTTAAGTAAATGAATTAAACCCGGATTTAAACTCATTGATTCTTCTGTTTATTATAATTCGTTTATTAAATGACCATAAACAAATTTAATGCGAGTCTAAAAGTGAAAAAGTAATGGTACAGATGGCCTTAACTTTTTCACTCTTCTATTTTTTTTCCCACTCTAATAATTAAATTTATGTGCAAAAGTATTATTGCACAATTTTAAGTATTATTATTTTCCTTCTTTGATTAAAAAGAGGTTTCATCTGCATTTGTTGAAGTTGGTAGCAGTTTCGTAAAATTTCTCATAATTTTAAGCATTTTTAATAGGTGAAATTATTTTTCTCTTTTCAATTTATCGTTATGTTTGTTGTTAGGTGTTGTCCTAACTTAAGCTTGAGTATTAGATCTTATACTATATATATTATACTTGAGCTTAATGTGGTCTTATATTTATACTTGTGTGGCATTATATTGTTGGCCATTATTTTTTTTTTTTTTAATAAAAGCCATACTTTCCTAAGGGGGGGGAAAAAAATTATGTTGTAGATTTATAGTAGTGAGTGATCTATGGTAATTACCTATGGAGTTGACTTGTGGAGTTAGATTATTATTTAAATAAATAGATTAAAGAAACGCAAAAAAAGGATTTAGTTTTCTACTGGCTGGACCAGCTGGTGGTTCACTTTGGTATCAGAGGCTGCTTGCAATGGTTGATGTTACTAGATAAAATAAAGGCATTGATTTACTTTGAGAGGCAAGATGCAAGTATGCAAGAAATTCTTAGTAGGTTTCAAAATTTGGATGCTAAATACAATCAATTGAATCGTATATGTTTGGTTTGAAGAAATGGGAGGAGAGGAGAGGAATCGAAAGGAGAGAGGGGAAGAGAAAATGAAAAAAAAAAAAGAAAAAGTCATTTTCAATTTCATTTATTTGGTTTGGAATGAAATCATCCTTTCTTTTCTTATTTCTTTCCTTCTTTCCTCCTTCCCCTTTTCCTTTGCTCTCATCTCTTTTCATTTCTTCAAACCACTTTACTCAATTTTTCAATAATGATGATATATGCCCCGCCGCCCAAAGTACCAGCCTCTTCTAGTGCTAGTAGGACGACAAACTTCTTGCATGCTTTTAAGTTATGGTTTCTGAAGTTTGATAGGGATGATTCAAATGATTGGATTTATAGGTCAAAACGGTAGTTTGAATATCATTCCACCTTGCAGGAGTAATTGCAGTCAAACCGTTGGTTGACAAAAAGAAGGGCCTATCGGTTGCCTGGGCACACTTGTCAAGAGCGTTACTTAAGGTTTTAGGCCTACATAATTTGATGATGCCTCAGAGGCATTATCACAATTGAAGCAAATTTCTACTACACAAGCCTATCAAGAGAAGTTTGAACAACTTTTGTTCTCAACTGGTGAAAGATTTGCCAGAGCACTTTTTGATTGGTTGTTTCATTGGAGGATCTGTGGATGAAATGCGTCTAGAGGTTAAAATACAAAAGCCCCCTGCTCTTCATTTACTTGCATTGGTCTTGCTCAACTTGTGGCCCAAGGTTTGTTACGATCTCAACCAAGCATCTCAATTCCATCAAACATAGAAATGCTTGAGTCGAAGTGAAGTGCAGGAGCGTAAGGAACACGGCCTTTGATCGTAAATGTCGGTCTTCAAAAGTGAAGATGGTAGGAGCAATCCTTGTGTGATTTGCAAGTTTATTAATAAACTCAAAACCCCTTGTATTTAGAATTTATTGTTGTTTTATTGTGTTATGCAACTATTGTAATCTTCTTTTACTATTATTATGTTTAATTTACGATGATAAATTTGGATTTTGCACGATGTTAACTTTGTTTTATTTACTATTCCATTTTGCTTGATATTGGTTTATTGCAAACAGATCCATATTCGAACCGATGTTTCATAAACTAGTTGAGTTCAAATCCACCGAATTTCGAAATCAATCCATGTAGAATTCGATTCGCTAATGCATTTTGTCACCTCTGATCCATGTGCAAACATGTAACTCAGTTAATAGATGATTAATTTTGTTACCACTCTATTTAAGTACCATCTCAAAAGATATGACACGTTCATAACTTGTATGTTTACTGATACATTTAAGGCTGCCTCCATGATAGAATCATCGGTTCTTAACATGTATTCAGGCACATTGTAATATGCTAGGGTATAGATCCACTAAATTGCTTCAAGAATAAAACTAATCAGACTCTTCCCTTACATGCCTCCTCATCCAATCACCTTACATACAGTCTATGAGTCTTAAATTCCTTAAATAAAACAAATGTTAGAGCGTTTTGACCATCTAAATTAATTTTGCAAACTTACCCGAATCCACTTGAAAGAAAAACATGCAAAAACACACCCTGGTATTCTTTCTTCACAGCAAGGCACAAAATATCTCTTGCTAATGCTATCAAAGTTTTTCCAAATGGACAGATGTTAAATTGGTGTTACTAGTGTTTTATCAAGTCATTGCCGCTGGATTATTGGTTCCGGTAAAGAAGTCAAATTCTGGAAAGACAAGTGGTTTAAATGTACCCATTATCGACTTGCCTAACTTACTGAATAATTATCTACCCTCTTTCCCCAAGGTGGAGTCCATAATCAGAGAATACGCAAGTGGATTTCAGCCTTGCTCTATTCTTAAAAAGTTTATGGCTAAAGATTGCTTTGCAGATCATGGCAAATGCACACAAAATAATCAATTATAAGTTATAAAGTGGTATAAAATACAAACATATGCCCTTAATAATGAACTTTTTGTTTGTATTTCATCCTAAGGTTGGACAATCTTTTCTGCAAGGGAAATTTCTCATCTTTTCTCCCTAGTTTGTCTAAATAGAAAACAACTTTTTTCAGGGTTAACATTACCTCCTCACTCTCACTGCCAAATTCTCTATCTTGAATTCTTAGAACCCTCTTGAGCTGCTCCAGTAATTTGGTGTCATCCTCACCTAATCTGGTCTGAATGGACACCAGACAGTCAAGAGCTTCCCCTGCCATTTGAATCAAATAACATTAAGTGGACACAAAAGTATTCGGATGACAAACAATAATGTTTTCGAGCTCTATTTGCTTCTTAAAACAGTGCCAGAACGGATTATTTTATGTCATGGCTAACGATAACTCAATTTTATAACAACAGACAAAACCAAACAAAACAAAAAAGCTTACCAACCGGAAGTGAATCCTTCCCAAATGCGATCTCCCGGATGTACAGAGCCTCCAGAACTAACTTCTCAGCTTCTTTATCGCGATTTAAATGGTAAAGAGTGACACCAAGATGCAGCATCGGGGAGGATATGGACTGATCACCAGGCCCAACAGTCTTTGTCATGATCTCCAAGCATATCCTCAGCAAACGCTCAGCCTCAACAAAATTCTTTGAGCGTGAATAGGAGGCTGCAAGGTTTAAAAGGTGAGTAACAAAGCTGGGATGTTCTTTTCCTTTATACTTCTCAGTGATCAACAAGCATTCCTCCAGTAGCTCCCGGCCTTCTTGTCCTCTGGGGGTTGCCAAATTAAAACAAAAGCCATATATGATTGTTACAAGAAGCTCAAGAAAATGCAAGAGAAAAGAAATTCCAGGGAAATAGATCACAGCACATCAATTCTATTCCTCCACAACAATTTGACTATAACAATAGTAAATGACCCCATGATAGCTTGTGCAAAAAATATAGTACATTCCAATGTAGTTACCTCAATTCCTACGACAAAGATAACCAAGCATAACATTATCTAGGAAAATCATTAGGACTCCAGATACTAATTTAAGATAGCTGTCTAAGAAGCATCAGAGGCACGACTGAAAGGCCTTAAGCACATAATTGAAAGTCTAACTCCAAAACTCGAAAAACAGATTTGATAATCAAGAGACCTCGTGCTCTTCGTGATCTTATGATGTGCAACATCTAGTATCATTCTTAGCCTACAGAGTAATGCTCTAATATGTGAAGACGGGTGAGAGTCAAAGCACATTAAGGTGTCAATCGCAAAAATCAATAGAAATTACATAAAAGATGCTTGCCAAAATTCAACTGTGCATTCGTATTCACATTGTAGATCTAATATTTACCTTCCTACAATATGAAGTAACTCCGCCAAGTCAATCCTCATATTCTCCATTATGCTGTCGTCTAAAGACATATAATTTGAACCCTTGATCACTCTAAGAGCTTTCTTATACAATTCAATGGCTTCGTCTGCATTCCCTGCATGGATTGGTACATGAAGTCATACTTAAACTATGGAAATGAATAAACTACTCTAGATTATCTAGAGCAACTTACGAAACACAGAAACATAATGAACTTAGAATCCTATCATAAATGCATTAACATTCCAGATGTTACCACAATGCACTCATCAAACTAGAATTTCCAACTAAACATTCCACTATCCAAGCAAGAGAAAGAGAAAGTACAAAACTTACCATTTGCGCATTTTGCATGGGCTAGAGAACACATAGCCATTCCAACTCTCCCATCATTTTCTCCATATACCTTTGTATATATCTTTAAAATTCTGTAAGGGGAATGGATAAAAGGTGAATAATCAAATCTGAATTTACAACCCCTTCATACCTCCCCATCCCACGCTAAAAAGGGAAAAGAAGAAGGAAACAAACCTGCTAAAAACACTTTCTGCATCCACGGCTTTTCCTTCCTTGATAAAAAGACTGCCAAGACTGAATAAAGGTAGCACCAAATCAGCACTTTCAGTGCCTCTGTTCAACTCCAAGATGGTAATCACACGATGGTAGATTTCTACTGCTTTTGTGGCTCTCCCTATAGAACCAAGAACTTTTGCCATCCCCAACAACGGTGTGACTAGAAGAATACTAGTTTTTCCTGGCCAAAAAAGAATTGTTTACTGACTTGATGCTCTATTAAACGGTTCAAGGAAAATCTAAAAGATGGCGTGGTTGTAAGAAGAGCAACCAAAATTACAAACAATGTCAATCCCAAGAGTCACTTAATGCTCGGTGAGGAAGATGTGACCTCTATCCTACAAGTCTATGGAAATATATCATCTAAAGCAGCAGAGTAACAGAACTGTTTCTGCTGAACTGGAAATTTTTTCCAAAAGCAGACAAAATTCTGTGTTATGCTTGCTAATAAAGCTCAAAATCATTTTGAACCAAGCTAGATCATAATATCATAGGAAGGAGGAATAGGCATCAACTTGGTGTTCAAACCTAGAGTAACATGTACAAACAAAACTCCAATACTAAAAACAAGGAAGTTCAGAATGATGCTAAATTTTCGGAATAACCAAGGAATTTGGGCTGAAATTTTTGAAGATTTTAGCATTTCAAGGCGCATACATTTCAAACTGTAAATGAATGTTTTGGCAAATTTTTATGACTACTTTTTTCTGGTGCCAAGTTTAGTTTGATTCCTGGTTTCCATACACAATTTTACCTTTAACTGAAAACGGTAAAATCTAACCAATTTAAAAATGTTGGATTATTGTGGTTCATTACAAAGAATCAGAGAAATAGCTAGCAACTATAGTACATAGAACTTAAAAGTCAATGACCCAACTAAGGTTGAAGTTTTTATGCAACTCCAAAAGAGTAAATTTAAAAGAGAGTGCAAAGACATCTGAAAACGGTAAAATCTAACCAATTTAAAAATGTTGGATTATTGCGGTTCATCACAAAGAATCAGAGAAATAGCTAGCAACTATAGTACATAGAACTTAAAAGTCAATGACCCAACTAAGGTTGAAGTTTTTATGCAACTCCAAAAGAGTAAATTTAAAAGAGAGTGCAAAGACATCGAGGTTTCAAGGTTGCACTTACCATATCTACTCTCTAAAACATTAATAACCCTCTGATACACGAGCATGGATTTCTCATAATTCTCCAAAGTTGAATACATACTTCCCATATGCATCAGTATTGCATCTAGAAAGGGTTCGTCATCCTTTACACTATCAACAATCCCATTCATCTGGCCATGGAGAAAAAGTAGAAAGGTAAAACCCAATTTTACATGGGATCTCAAACTCTCAACCTAACAAGCAACAAGCATGAGAACTTCCATGCTGATGCAGCATGTACAAATATAAAAACAAAATGGTTCTGAATATACATGCTTCACAAAATTCAAGGTCAAAAATGAAAAGTTTCCCTAACAAATAACCACATTATGCTAAAAGAAACTAGATACATAAGACAAGATTCAGAGGACTGAATGTTTCATTACTGCTTCCTCAGTTTCATGATACACACATTTTGTTCCTCTTGAAAAAGGAAATTACAATGTGCACAACAGCCTACAAGAAATTTAGATGCAAAAATCTTCTCTATAAATGCCTGTCATTCAGCATCATCTGATAATCCATACCTACAATCAACCAAAATGAAAATTTAAGAAAACAAAAGGAAGGCCAATGAACTCTGACTCTCATATGAGTGATCACCACGAACACCTATAATAAACCACAAACACCTAGATTGATAATAAACCATCGAAATGGGCTTTTGTTTTTCATCATTTTCATTCGTAAAACTTTAACCAATAAAAGTTGTACTCACCCCAAGGGAACCCCCTCAATAAGTAACCAGATTACCTGTAAGTAATTTTACTTTTCGTAGGTCCGTGACAGACGTTGACAGTATCTAATAGCTCGAAACAAATGAGTTCAGGGTAATAATGCAACATGCAAGGGAAGGAAATTACCATATCCAGAAGAGACTGTACAAACTTCAAGTCTCCAATATACATGTATCCCAAAGCTATAATGTCAAGAATTGCAACTTCTTCAATTCCATTATTGCCTGCATTGATCTGTTCTTTCACAGCTTCGTAATTTGCTTGAAGCAAGTCAATGGCATCATTTTTGTTCCCCACCATAGTCATGGATTTAACTTCATTAAATAACTCTTGCAACTGTCTCTCAAAATCATTCATACCATCCAAAAGGTTACTTGAGCGGTCATGAAATGTTGTAGACCTGCTAATTGATGATTTCAGGTAGTAATTTTTTCTATTGTGAAACTATGCAGATCGTCAATGCCTTTAACATTTAGAATTATCTAAACAAACCAATGCTTTTCTCAAGACATAATTATCAATTCTTACATGCCTACATGGTACAGATTTTAGATGTTCAAGAAAAAATAACAAGCATTGGTAACATCCAGAGAATGATGTATATTATAGCGAGATCTAACCTTGCAAAGTCATTTGGCACTGAAAAACCAGAAGACACATGATGTTTTCGGTTTTCTGTATCAACCTCTAATGAGCCAACTGAAGCAAATCGTTTCAATGCCCAAAAGCGGACAATGGCTTTACAAGGTATCATGTAAAGCTTGACTTTGCATTTCTGCATTTGAAGACAAATTGGAAAGCATGTACGACCATTCTTCCAATTTCCTGAAGGCAAGCATAGACCCACTTGGCTCTTCCTGAAATGTTCACATTAAAACATAGTACAATGCTAGTAGTTTTAGGGAAAGTAAGATTCCAATAAGGTAACAAATATCAATGCATACATAAAAAAAGGGGATAAAAGTCTAAATGAAGTCACAAGCTCGTAAGTGTTGATTGGTTCAACTGGTAAAACCTCTTGGGATGGTATAAGTGGTTTGGAGTTCGAGTCCCACTCACAGCAGAGTTTAGTTTACACTTATATGATACTCAGAAACTATTTTTAAATAAAAGAAACAAGGTAGCGGCTAGCACTTTCCATGGAAGAGTTTTCAATAAGTCAAGTAATCTCTAAACCCACTAAAATTGCGAAAGATAAACTCCAAGTATAAGAAGACAGATTAACAAATAATCTCTGAATGACACTTGCTTTTTTCTTTGCAAAACTAAACAGAGACATAGGTCTTCACCAAAATAATCACTGATTGACGACACCTCTTCACGGCACCTATTTTAAATATGTCATTTTCGAAGGAAAAGTGTATTTTCCTTGTTTTGATCCTCAAAAGTACATAGTTCTTTGACAAAGACAGACTCGGCATTCTTAACCATTAACCACATTGACTACCGCATCCACATGTCATCCACCATGATTACTGAACTGCAGGTGAATTCAACATAACATACAAATGAAA
The DNA here is from genome assembly GCA_030449075.1 of Murraya paniculata. Taxonomy (NCBI): domain Eukaryota; kingdom Viridiplantae; phylum Streptophyta; class Magnoliopsida; order Sapindales; family Rutaceae; genus Murraya; species Murraya paniculata. Next base: position 130,469 of record JAEVFN010000073.1, read on the forward strand.
TTTACAAATTCACCATCCAACCCAATATATCACATTAAGTTCTTTATAATAATGCCAACACTTCAAGTTACCAGCAAGAAATTCGCTAAAACAGCACCTAGCAGACACTCCAAATTGCCTGTTTGCAGTTAATTTCAATAAATTTACAGCTCCTCTTCACGAATTTATTTTTTTCAAACCAAAAATCAACAAATGAAGAACTCCAAACACTTAAACTGTGTAAAATATAATAAATAAATAGAAAAACAAAGGAAGAATCAAAGAGTAACAGATTATCACTTTTGACAAATAGATAACCGGATAAAATAGAACAAGAATGTCATAATTTAAGTAATAGCAAGACAGAAAGACATTGAATAAATGAAACAGCAAACGAATATTAACCAATAAGCAGACTAAACAACTACAAAGAAAAGGGTACCGGTGGTTGCAGAATGATGGAGAGGGAACCGCAAGGGAGGAAGCTGCCATTGAAGGAGTTGGAGTTGCGTTGCCAAATGCCAAGCACAGAAGAAGCTCAATAATGTAAAAGAAGGTAATTGTATAAGGTATCCATTCGCACTCTTAACTAGTCATGAACGAAGTCTCCTTTCTTGGCTTCGGCTTATTATGGGCTTTAAACCCATGAGCCACTTGAGCCCGCCCCATTCATTGGTTATTATTTTCGTTTATTGGTAGTGTGACAATTTTATCCTCGAGTAAATGAGAATTCATTTCCCTGCAAATAAGGTTTGATTTCTTATGTACGTTTAAGCCGCCACTCATTTCTGTGGGTTAGCGAAACATGCTTCTTGAAAATTTCCCATCTGTTGACTACTGTTGTTATCTAAGGTAACGTTCTCAAATTGAATTGAGAATCTTAAAAAGTATGAATTTTAAGAGTATGGAGTAGGAATGGGAGTAAGAGTATATTCTATTTATATGTTTATATTGGTTTGAATTGGGAGTGAATAATTTTAAATTATAATTTTATTTTATTTAAAAAAATTATAATTTTTAATTACAATATTGATAAAAATATATATTTAATAAAAAATATATTTATAAAATATAATATTATTTAAATTATTATTTTAATTATATAACTTAATAAAATTATTAATATTTTAGTTATGTAAATCATAATTTTTTATTAACTTTAATTGCAATTATATAAATTAAAAATTATTGATAGAGCAATACAATAAAACATTATTATTCTATATAGTACAAAATTAATATTTTTTAATAAACTATTTATTATTATTAATTATTAATAGTAAATATCATATAATACTATTAAATTAAATAAATATAAATAATATTATATTTTTAAATAAAGATAGTATATAGTATATTATGAATTCTCTATGAATATAATAATATTTTATTTAATAAATTTAATATAGTCAAATAATATAATAATATTATTTAAATAAATATAATAATTATTATTTAAAATAAATATAATATTATTTTATTTTAATAAAATAAATTATATTACTAAAAAGAGTTAAAAAAGAATAGGTGAGAGTAGAAATTGAGAGTGAGAATTCCACCCCATATCCCAAAAATAGATTAAATCCACGGAGTGAGATTCATATTTTTTTCTTTAAATAAACAAATAAACATTAAAATGAGAGAATTTCACACTTCCACAACTATTTCCACTACAATAAATAAACATTATATAAATAGAGTGTGTGTGCAACTTAACTTCTTAAGCCAACGTTCGTGGTGACTTTATATTTCAAGCTTACAATTATTATATTAAATAGTGCGTCCCTTAAGCCAACTTTAGCACCGATGCTTTCACCCTGTTCCTGTCCACTCGAACGACGTGTCCTTACAAACCATAACGATTATGCCACTAAAATCAAAGTTGAAATGCATCATTTATTTTAACTCAATAATAAAATATATTGTCAAGTTGTTATTGGATTTATAGCCCAACTACGGCGAGTTAGTATTGTACCTTTATTGGAGTCCTTTTTTCTTTTTTAAAAAATACATTAATAAGAGCGAATTATTAATTGTTTTAATTACACGAGACTTGTTCACATTACAATTCATATTAAAAACTAATACTAATTGATATATTTATAAATAATTAATTATTATTTAAATTTTAACTCTCTTTAATATTTAAATAAAATATACTCTACTCATATTACTCATATTTCAAAAGTGATAGATTAAAACCCCCATAGAGCATGGCTCTGCCACTCGGCCAAAGTGGTGTGAATTTTCGAGTTAGGAAATTTAGATTCCAAATTCATAAACATTCCAAAAAAAAAAAAGGAAAATAAAGTTACTAATTTAAATGGAGCTGGCAAAAGAAAAGAAAGAAAGAAAGAAAGAAAGAAAGAAAGCGAAACAAAAGCAATCATAAGAGGACCAAAAGGGCAGATAAAGGACACAATCTAAATTAAAAGTTACCCCAAGAAAGTTCGAGGAAAGGCACCAAGCGCTGTTGGGATGCATCAAATTCTGGTTCACTAAGCTAGTCCGAGTTGCTATAAGATGCAAATGCAGTACATGTAAAGAGCAAAGAGGTAACAGGATTACAGGAAATACGAAATACTACAATGTTGTATTTGGTACAGGAAAATTTAAGCTCCAAAAGAAACTTTGATAAGAGCTCACTAAGTAACATTTACAGTCGAACTCTAGAAAACTTGTCACCCAAAACAGCTGCCGAGTGGCGGATACGTAATACATACTTTATCTTATATAAACAAATTGTCCCCATGTGGTCAGCTCCAAGTTCTAGTCTGCATCTTGTGCTGAATCAAAGAAAATAGGCCATAGCATTATTCCAAAGGCGACCCAAAACAAAGAATTGCACATCCACACACACCAACAGACAGAGGGATGAATAGAGAGACTTACTGCTCAAAATAAACCCTTGAAGCACGCTCTGGGCTCTCTCAACCTGTTCTGGAGTGCCAGATATTTGAATGATCTTTTGTGTCCCCTCTGGTTGACCTTCTACCAGGGACACAGAGGCACCTGACATCTGTTTGCATAAACAGATAAAAAGATTAACTACATCTGAGGTAAACTTAGACAAAATTAAATAGTTTGTTAGATACGAGTGGGCTCACCTCACTGAAACGAGTAAGCAAAGTTTTCGACTTTGTTATAAGCTTGGGAACAGCATAATCTGGTAAGACGACTTCGAGTGTACTCCTAGTGACAAGTGGTAGTGGGACTCTAATAAAAAATTAAATAAATAAATAAGATAAAAGTACGACGGACTTTGATTATTGACGTAATACTTACGAAAAGATCTCTAGTATATTTTCATGTAGATTTTATGTATGGCTACTTAATTTATAGAAGGCCTAACAGAAAAAAGGAGCAGAAATATGCTACCTATTAATTACAGTTGGCACATCTTCACGTCGTTCACTCTCATTCTGCTTCACAGTTTCACTGACAGACCCTGCAGCTTCCTGCAAAACCAAGGGCAACTTAGCACAAAATAAACAACGGAATACAAAACTGATTTACCAGATACAAATCTTCCAAGAGCAGTTCATCACGCAGCAAGGAAGATCAATTGTAAAATTTCTGAAGGGGAAAACAGTTATTCCATGCTCCTTTTTCTATCCTGACTTAAAAATTTGTGCCGAGGATAAGTTGGGCCAACTACAGATCCACCTTTCCCAGAAACCAGATATATCAAGCACAATTTGACTGTTACACCTACAGTGTTCATAAAACAAGTCCATCAGTACCAACCTTTGATGGCTGTGATGTCGCTGGAATTTGCACACTCTGATGTGTTGCAGCAGGAGGGTCAGTGACGGTCTGAACTTCACGAGCAGGAGTTATATCAATAGGAGAAGCTGCCTCCACTCCCACAGCACTCCCAGTGGGACCTATAGAAGGTGGCGGCGTCTCCTTTTGAAAGAAATCTCTATACAAATAACTCCGCAGTCTTGTTGTCACCTCCACAAGAGCATCTCGAGCTGCTTTTATCTCCCCTACAATCTGTTCAAATAGGAACCAAAAGTGAAATGATCAATTTCATACACAGAACACCAGGTTTCAAAACCACAATTTTAATTGGTAAATGTCAATAAGGGCCTCCCCAACAAACAAAGCAGTGCCAGTATTCATCACAAGCACTAGGAAAAAAAGCATATATCCAAGTGGAAGAGGATTCCACAATCACAACTGAATAGTTTGATGCAGCATCAGGAACGTTCGCATGTAACATCCCATAATTATACAGCAAAATCAGATACAAAACCATTCTGACAGAATATAAAAACCTGTACATATGCATTTCATGTCATATTGCATTTATCAGAACTCATCTTGGATACAGATTTCACTGCACTGCACTAGCAGAATACTTGGAACACCAAACGTCCAACAGTCTGGGCATCGTACGCAATTAATATGTAAAATAATGACAAACCTGTACAAGCTCATCAGTCCCAGATACACATGCTGGAACTTCTTCCCTTGGCAGGATCTGTATGTTCGCACCAGTTGATCTCCTCATTTCAGATAACGATCCATCTCTTCCCTCTAAACAGCCAATTTCACTAGATGGGACAAGTAACCTAGTAGTTATTATATTGTCTTTATCCGCACCGAGATCGACAATGCGAGTCTGTATATGCAACAAGGCTTCTTGAGCTGGAAAAAGCTCATCATCAGGACCCTAAGAAAGACAAAAAGCAGTAAAGATGTAATGGCCCTCAACATTTTTTATAGGAAAAAAATTTCAAGTTCATAGGGAAGCAATAAAAGAAAAGAGCAAAGAATAGTCATTTTAGCTGGCAGAAAATTCAAAAATAATTAAATAGACATAAATCAGCCCGAAAGGACAGAGTTAAGACATAGTATTACTGCCAAAATACCACATAAATGAAAAAATATCTGTCAAAATACCACATAAATGAAAAAATAGCAACTGATGTACCTAAATTACTGGATGCCAGATAAATTACGAACAGACATGAAAAGTACCTCCTCAGAAGAAATTGTAATTATCTGTTCATCTGACCCATCCACACGATCAGCAACCTTCAAATCAACACCAATCTCATTTTGAAGCAGTTCTACAATGCCCTCTGACTCTCCAATAACTCTGCCAACCATGTCAACTGGACAAAGCATTCGGAAGACAAGGTCCTCACCATAAAATGGCTGCACACTGTCAGACACGGGAACAGCCCCAGCTTCAATGGAATAACCAGAGGGACGGGGGCCATAGTTATTACTTCTGTAATTGGAGCCAGAAAATCGTGCCCCATCCATAGATGGTCGTCGAGCTGTATTGTTCATGTGAGGAATATAATCATCATCGGGGAAAAAGCGGTCTGGCGAATGTAATCGTCCATGGAAATGACTGCGGTCACGATGTTGACTTTCTCTCAATCGTGATGAAATAATTGCTACAGCATTCTTCACATTGTTAATATCACCTACTACCTGCAAGACAACGATGTCACATGATGAGGATTGATTAAATTTATCTTCCTTTTGGGAAAGAAGGAGAGACATTGATGTTCTTTCTAGATAGTGGCCATGTAACACACAGCTTGGAAATATACAGATCTGGATGGTCAATTTGCGGCACCCACAATAAAGCCAGTGGCATTAGAGGTCCAGTTCTTTTAGCATTGTGAAGGAAATGACTTCATTAACAAAATGGCATCAAAACGAAGACGGTAATTAGTACTTGTCAAACTAGTAGTGCAATGTTCATATCAGCAACCGCTAGAGAATAATGTATGAAGAACATACACTAGCATATTGCAGGTAACAAATGTGAACGATATTATAAACATCAAGGTTGATGAACTCAAACAGACCTTGAATTGCTCAACAAAGTATCATTTTCAGAAATTTTATAGAGGACAACTACAATAATATGAGTTAACTAACATCAACATGGGGCGAATCCTCAAAGAGTATTAACTTCCAGGCATCATGCTAGGCAATGCACAAAATTCAACTAAATCAAGAACAAGGTAGGCAGTCAAGAATTGGATTACCCACACTGCAAATTCATGATACAAACATCAGCCACTACATGTACATCTTTGATATTGCAGGCAGATTCCAAAAGGCTAACATTACTGTCAACCATATTCTAGATGCAAGCAAAGACATCCGTTCTAGGGACAATGTCATAAAGAAACTTCACCAAAGAAACTCTACAACTGAATCTTCAGAATTGAAACAGCATAAAAGGCAAAAGGGCCACCCTTGAGGTAGTAGTCATAGGTTTAGTCATTGTTCATTGTCAAGGAACCACAATCTTTAAAACAGTCCAAGTCATCTTGTGCATCTGACTCTTAATTAAGTAACAAGCAAAGCATAAAAATCCACTATCAATAAAGCAAAACCAGTCCATGAATGTATATCTCCAAATCAGAGCATAGACCAAGCACGTTCCTCTTCATCTAAAGTGAGCATAGAAGCCATATGGGCAGACATTTCAATGATCTGAGCAGCCAGTTTAGTCATTTTCATCATCAAGGCATTCAATCAATTTGGATCCAATTTTCATAGTAAAATGGTTAAACATAATACAACCTGAACAATCTCTTCGGACATGGAAACACAACGAGGCAAGGAATGGTCTCTAGGTAGAATCCTAATCTGAGTCTTGGTCTCCATCCTCATTTGCTCAATAATTTTACCTCCTTTCCCCAACAAACACCCGACATGCATTCTCGACACAACCATTCTCGTAGCCACTCTATTCCCTCCTCCTCTAAACCCACCCCCACCAACACCACCACCACCACCGTACTCCTCCTCCTCCTCCCCATAAAACCCTCCGCCGCCATCACTCTCAAGAATCCTATCGTGAATCAAAAACAAGGCCTCCTGCGCGGGACTAAACGAAGGCATCCTCCCTTCAGGATCCCTCCTCCTGGTATCCGAAATCTCAATAATCCTCTCCTCGTCCCCCGGGATCAACTCGTGCACGTTGATCCACGCGCCGGTGTGCTGCCTTATCGACTTGATAATGCTACCGGACTTGCCAATCACGCCGCCGGCTTTCATGTCGTGGCACAGAATGCGGTACGTCGTGGTCACCATCAGAGAAGGATCCTTAGGGTTTGAATTTGCACGGTTGTTGTTGTTGATGCTGGTGTTGTTGTTCATGATGTTATTAGTATTGTTGTTGTTGTTGCCACGGTGGCGGTAGTTATTGTTGGGTTGGTAATAATGGTTGTACCGAGGTTTGGTTCTACCCATGGTATCTCCATCGTAGTCCTGGTGGTCGTAGTAGTAGTTCCTCTTGGATCTAGATCTGTCCATCGCGTGTGTGTATGGTGTTTGAGAGTCTAATTAAGAAATTTCAATGGTCCAAATTCAATGGTACGCTAGACTAATCATGCAAAAATGAAAATTCGATCTGATTTTGTCTGATGAGGTTGAAGTTCTAGGGTTTTGTGAAATTCTGTTTATCTACTTCCAAAGCTGCTGCTGCTGCTGTTGCTGTTGCTGTTGCTGAGCGGGTCTAGTACGTAAGTAGTGGTCTCGTGATAGTCTTCTGCTTGTTTGTTTGTTTCTCGGGAAAATGTTCAAGAAAACAAATGGAAATGTGAAGCAAGACTGATGCGGTTCTGCTTACAGATACATAGATAGCGAATAGCGAATAGCGATGGAAACCCAAATTACACTCAACTTGGTCAGCAGTCACAACGCTGGTTGATACTTTACTTTCTTGGCGGTGTTGCTCACTCTAGTGGGAGGAAAAAGCAGGAAGTTAAAAAAATAATAATAATAATAATAATAACAACAACAACAACAACAGCGATACGACGTCGTTTAATAGAAAGCTTGATTACCCCAATGTGTCGTCGTTTAAATAGTTGGTGCGGCGATTTTGATTTAAGTATTGACATAAATGTTATTAGTTATCATATTCATGTATTCATGTTATCAAGTTCAAAATATTGATAAACTAAAATTTCATATATGTTTACGGGTAATGATTTCAATTTTTAATATTTTTTTATTAGCCCAATTGTGAAAATTAATTGTAATTCAATTCAATATTAATACTCAAATCGTAAGTTAAAAAAAAAAAAAAGACTTTGTTTTTAGAAGATGGTGATGACAATTCTTTCAAACTTTTGGTGTAATAACACTCCGCTTGCTGCCCCTAGGCTACAGGCTTGTAGCCCACTAGCAACCACCTCCGTCTCGAGCTACTGAGGGCATGCATTCGAATCCTAAAACTATATGAAATTTTATAATGCTCTCATAATTAAGTGGCGGTTGGCAAATCGATGGTGAAAATAATTTTTCATATAAAATAAAATAGAAAGCAATATCTTTTGATCTTTTCTTGATTATGTTTACAGGCATAAGATTGAGAATTACTTCAATTTCTTATTAATAATTTGTAGAAGGTGATTGCAGTCTTTTTGATTATCGTTAATTTTCTCCCTTACATATGTGGGTGCATGGAAAACTTTAATTGCCATACAAGAAAGGAAAAACTACGAACAAATAATTTACTTTTTGCACAGAAAAACCTCCTTATCTTACATTTTCCTTTGCTTTACATAAACACTAATTCAGATTTGAGTTTGACTAGCAGAGGGACTGCATACGTATGCTCCAACTTAAAAGTTCAGGCAAAATCATCTCATAATACACTAAAATTGTTAGGTTAATTAACCATTGGTTACTCAATTAAAAGCTCAATGTTACACTATAATAACTCATGTGATTAAATAAAAATTCAATTAGTTAAAACTCATTTTCATTAATATGAGGCTTGATCTTATTGTTATCTAAAAACTGTCACTAGGCCCAAGTCCAAACCATAAAGTATGTGTAAATGATGGACCCAAGACACTATGCTAGAACATCCGGTGTGGGTTGTGATTTGAAAGGTAGAGACATGTATAACGAAGGCCCAATATACATTGAACATTGGCCAATCCCGCTCTGGGGTGCTAGTGAAGAATGCCCATGAAAAACCCAATAGACGCCCATAATTGACTTTGCAACAAAATCATTGTCTTTGATTTGGCAACAATCTCTAATAGGAGTGTTAAAAATACTTGCCTAGCCCAGACCATGAGGATCCAGACGATACCCAACCCAGGGATGAGGCTAGGCCGATCTTGGGCATTACTTTATAAGCTCGGGATTTAGCTCAGCACTGGGATTTTATAAAATAAAATAGTATAAAATATATATTATTTTAAATAATTATGTTTATTTGACTCATCTATTACATATATTTAAAATTTTAAACATTTAAAAATTCATGTTTTCATATCTAATTTCATTAAAATAAATTTAAAAATTATAAAATTATAAAATAAAATAAAATATACATATGTAATATTATAAGATATTAAATCCGGGACTTAAAAACTAGGATTAAAAAATTTGGCTTGGCACTATGCCCCCAGCCTAGTTTTGCCATCCCTAATATCTAGCCAAGCCCATTAAGCCTGTTAAAAACTCTAATTTCATTCTAAGCTTAACTTACACTTAGAAGCACATTACTTGGTGGATAAACAAGATACATAACTCAATGCGTAAAATAGTCATGATCCTATCTAAAGAGGAAAGATGAATCTTTTTATCATTATGATTAAGTAAGTTCATGATCATATTCCTTTTTTGCTTGAAGATTCCACCTCTCTTGTAAGATTAGGGTTTATCACCTAAATGTTTATAAATAAGGCTTTTACTCCCACCATCAGCCTTCACAAGTCTTCACCCTCACAACCTAATCTCTGTAAGTCTTAGTTATAAAACAGCAACCCTGAAATGTACAATCATCATTAATCAAGGAGAAAACCTTTCTTTTGATCAACACCACCATAGACACTTTATCTTAGGTCAAAAAGCCCTAAAACATCACATATTACTATACATTTACCACTATAGAGTCTTCCCTAATCAAGGACAAACCCCTCTTCTTAATAAAGTTCAATAAAACCTGTAAATCATACCTTCTTCACCAAGTTATAGTTATAGCCATATTAGGTAAAGTCAGCCATAAAACTTTCAAGAATCACTGTCTAATGCGAAAAACGCATCTAGAATCCCACAATCACACCATTTCAATCATCAAAACCCTAAAAACCATTTCTCAAGTCAAGACCGCAATTAGGGATCTTCATAGCTTGCATTCATATTAAGTCTAGGAATCCAATACCATATGCTTCAACATAATTTGTTCCAACACCACTACTCTTAGCAAGACCCTTCTTGTTCCAAAAATGCCCTAATCTCTGCAATTCAACAAACCAAAAGTCAGAGTTGCAACAAGGTTATATTCCAATGTTTGGATACACCCTTGGACCTTAATCTTTGGACCATACAACATAATCAAGGATCGTAGACCATCAAGCTTGAGTTTTCGATTTGGCCCAATCCTATCCTGCTAAGGGGAGTCTTTTAGCCAATCCAAAGTGACATGTGGCCTGGTGAAATTTCCTCCAAAACAACTCTTAGCTCAAAATAACCACTTTGTTGAACCTCTATCTAATTCTAATAATTAAAACTAAACTCATAATTAATGGTGTGCCTCTTTAATTATATATATGCCCCTAAGTCACTAATTTCTCTAATGCCTCACTTTTAATATATCTACTTTCGTAAATGTTTTACAAATAAATATTATTGTTTAATAAACAATTATTGAATGAATTGCGATCACAAATTTAAATGATCAAGTACTACTATCAACTTTGGTAACCATTACCTATTCATATTTATAGATTTTCATATTATAAGCACTTGTTCCTACAATACATAGAATCACATCTCTAGCTATCAAGACTTTTGACCGTTTACATGGATATCTATTTGTGACAACTTAAAAGACATAATACATAAATATAATTTCATTACTCACTCAAAATTAAGGTCGATTAAACTTATTAAAGTTTGTGTGAATTATGATAAAAAAATATTTGTAAAACAAATTATAATTCGTTATAGCCTTATTCAATATATATGTGTGTGTGTATTGTATGTATGTATTAAATTTTCTATTAGAAGTCTCCGCTTTAGTGATCAAGATAAAGCAACTCACTACAAACTTAGGAAAGTGTCTTATATAATGAAACTAATGCTCATTTCATTAATGATTGCAAATGGTTTATTATTTACAAAGAGCTTGTGATTTATAAATTCTTTTAATGACATCTTATGCCTAATATATAAATCACATACTTTATAAATAAGGGCTTAGAACTATGCATAATATAGATAATGAATAAATATATTTTATTAAATTAAAAAAATGTTAATTAATGCAGCTAATGCTTTATGTGCAACAGCAACGCTAAGTCTAATAGTTTCACTTCCACAAATGTGGGTTCCTGTAACCTCTGCATAACCATGGAGTAGATATATACTAGCATGTTAATAGAAATTTGAATTGCGCCATAGTGAAATAGAATTAGGTTAGTTCCACCAAATATTTTATTGTAAATATTAATAGATTTCTTATCATAAAAGGCATATTTATACACTTTTTTAATTCTCTTGAAGTTAAATGACTAAAAAAAATAAAGATAAGAAAAAAAAAAACATATCCACATACTAAAAAAGATTCACATTGAAATAAAATATCATGACACACAAAAATTGAGATATTTGTCATTGAACTTTTTGCATGCAAAATCACGTTATTAAATAAATAGTTGAGCAGGGTGCAGCAAGAGAATATTTGGACCAACTCCTAATAAAAATAATTGAATTAATTGCTGAACAAGTAGAAAATAATCACGCCACTCACAACTCATGAAGAAAATAAATAATAAATAACAAATATAGTTAACTTAGTACTAGTAGGGTTTCTTTTTATCTACAAAATAATAAAATCTATTTTACAATGAGGTGCAGATAAAAAAAAAAGTATTTTATGTCATTATTCGCTTATTGGCGGGTAGAAAGAAGAAATTGTTGATAAAGAGTTAACGTTAGTACTACGTGGGGTGTCTTTTCTTTTTTGAATAAATTAAGTGGGTGTACTTGCAAAATAATAAGATCTATTTTACAAAGAGGTTCAGATAAAAAAAAATAAAAGAAATAAAAAATTATTTTCTATCATTATTCGCTTTTTTTGGGTGGTGGGAAGAAGAAATTGTTGATAAAATATTTTAATGGATATGTCATATTCATCATATAAAATATTCTCCAAATTTCAATAGATTTAATGTGCAATTATAAATATTTTGCAAATTTCAATAGATTTAATGTGCAATTATATTTTCTTTCCATGTTTCTCGCACCTTTTTTTTCCTCATCTGCATAAACTTATACAAACTAAACAAAATTTTCCTTTAAAATTATTAACAAAGAACATTAAAGAAAATAAATCCTCACGATTATTAGGGACACTCGAATCTTCACCTTGAAAGTAATGAGAGAAAGTACCAACCAACTTAACTCAGAGGTTATTGTCAAATAAACCAAGTTGTCCCCTTAAAAATAATAATTACATTAAATACATACAACTTCTTATAAGAATAAAAATAGGAGACAAGTGGTGAGATAACAAAATTCAGTGTCACTCCATTTTTATATAAATAAAATAAAATTACAAAAGTCTGCATGTATGAACAGTAATTGATTTTTCATTATAATTTATTCTCTAATAAGATACCCAAAAAAAGGGAAAATAAAAAATAGAGTCAAATTTTGTGTACCCGCCCACTCATGCTTCTTTTCTTCTCGTTCTTTTCTCTCGCATATTTGGTTTGAAAAAATTGAAAGGAGGGGAGATGAGAGGAGGAGGAGAAGGCCCAAAAATAACGGAAAAATAAATAGAATTTTATGTTAAACCAAATAATTCAATTGAGATTGGCTTTCTTTTTTTTTTTTTTTCTCATTTACTTTTCCCTTCTCTCCTTCGTATACCACTCTTCTCCTCTCATTTCTTCTAACTAAACATGGGCTTAGGGGTGTTTAGTGGTTCAAATTTATTGAATTTATCAAATCTAAGTCCAATCCATCATATATTGAATTTTATATTTTGGGCCTAATCCAATCCAATTACTAATTGAAATATAATATAATCAAACAAATAAAAAATTAAATTCAATTTAATCTAATCCGATCAATTTGAATAATCTGAACAAATTAAAAATTTATAAAAAAAATTAATTGCTCTCCAAAGTTCTAATTACTAATAATTGAAAAAAATCAACTCCTTTAATATTTCATAATTCATATATTTTATTATCATATGGTTAAAAAAAATTTGAATTTTGAATATTGAAAGCAAACACTAGTTTTGGCTTGTAGTTTGTATTCTATATTATCGTTGTATATTTATAGTTATGCAAAAGGATAGAGCTATTTGAATCCACCAATTTTCTCTCTACGCCTTTTGAATTAAGAATAATATCTAAACAATTGTTTAAACAAATTACTTAGTTAACTTTTTCTTCTCTTTCTTTTGTTAATTTAAAAAACTTTCAATAATTCATTCAGATATATTCTTTTTGCTGCAAGTACTTGGTATTACCAATTAAAAGGAACAAAACTTACTATTTAAACATGAAAATCAACAAATTTTTATCAATCATAAAAGTTAACGAACATCAAGAAATTAATTTTTACCAAACACAAAAGCTAATAAATATAAAAAAAAGAAAATCTTATACATAAATTGCTTGAAATATAGATTATGATATACTAAAAGGGCTAAAAAAATAAATTTAAAAGAGAGTGAAATTAAGTGTTTACTTTGCAGAATGTGAGAGTAGAGAAAGAATCAGCAATTGTAAGGTAGAGAGAGAAAGCTATTAGTGAAGAATAAATTTTTAAACTTTTAATAATGATTTTATTTTTTAAAATAGGTTTAAAGAAAAATTTGGTAGGTTAAAGTAACCCCAATCTATACAAAATAGAGTTTCATTTTAATTTTTGGCAAGTTAAATATAAAAATGACTTGCATCTTTTTAAAATATAAATAAAAAATAAAAATTATTTGGTTGGATTAGTTTATGTTGAATTTTGAATATATAGATCCATAAATTAATCTAATAACATTGTATTTCCTATTTTAGAATCCAATCAGAAGTTCCATCTTAAAAACAAAAAAAAGGTATTGATTTGGATTGGGTAGAGTAATTTGATTGGATTCAATTGGATCTACACCAGATTTGGTGATATTTAGTCCTTTTAGTTGATCTCATAAGCCCATTTTTTAATTTTTTTCTGTAAAGCTAAACCCAAATTAACTACTCTGAATGGAATTCTTATTTTGCCCTCGTATCAAATTACAAAAAAGGGTCCATTTATGCAGCCTGACAAAGAAGTGGAGTTGCTGCCAAAGTGCGTGAATCCTCTCATTTTGCTACAATTAACAATTATTGGAGGAGCATGGTAGTCATGGTGCAGATATGTGTTCTTTTCTTACTTCACTTGCATGGTTACTTTGTTATCTATGGATGACTTGGCCCTGCTCATTACCGTGTGTTCGTCTTCGTGGCAAAGGTGAAACTATTGGCTTTTCTCTCAAAGCCGTGAGCTTTCTGTTTGGTCCTGCACGTCGTTTTTATGTAGGCTTTTTCTGCGCTTCTGCTAATATAGATTGTGCAAAGGACGTGGGGAACTACCTGGTGAATTTAATTGGATTATTTTGACTCTCAAGATGAGATCTCCAACTCGTTCGGGTTTGAGAATTTAATCTACATAGATTTAAAAATTAATTCGATTTGGTTCAGTATGGATTCAAATTGCAATTTGGGTTTAGGTTATAATTTCGTGCCAAAATTCAGTTGAGGTTGTAATTGAGGGAAGGAGGGTTGAAATGTGAGAGGAATAGGGTTTTTATAATTAGATTTGAGTTTTTATTTTTTTAACTTTTAAATGTAACCCGATTGGGTTTGAAGTTCAATTTGATTGTAACCGGAACCGAATAAAAACCCAACCAATTTCCAATTATCAACGTAGTCAGTTTTTAGAATCAAATCGAATCGAACAAAAAATCGAAATTAACGTCCAACCTTAGGTGCAGCTAATGATGGGATATCGATTAAAGATGGTGATGATAAGGAAGATTATTTGATGGATGATTTTCTCATTTTTTATGGTGATGAGAATGGATCAACCTCGGCTATGGAGTTGAGAAGATATTGATAAGAATAGAAATGATAAAAATAAGGGTAAATTTCATACCATATGAGATATATTATGAAAGAAAAATGGGGGCTGTCGAGATAAATTAAAAGGGTGAATTATCACCGCTTATGGTTTATGAGAAAATGAATAGGGTCACTACAGTAACAATATGTACTCCCAAGTATGGCACTGTGGAGCATTTCTTTATTGCTTTATTTAATGCGAATATTTCCAGTCAAAACAATGCAACTATGGAAGCATCTTTTCTCGTATTCTTTGTACTTTATCAACTCCCCGCACACCATTATGCGGATGTCATAAAAGCCGTAGATATGGGTGGTAAAATTCGGATCTGGATTCGGATGTAGCTGTATTTGAGTTTAGATTCACATTAATATTTTTATATCTGAATTGGTATTTGGATTCGTAAAAAAAGTATGGATCCGAATACCGGTAATATTTACATAAATCGCAGACGGATATTTTAGATATCCGAATATGCATGTATTAAAATATAATAATTTAAAATATAATTTAAAATTTAAAAATTTACCTAATAACATCAAATAAAATCTAATCATAATTTAATAATTAACAATTCAATACCTAGAGTAACATATAACACCATAAATTTACAAATAAAAATATTATAACATAAATCAAATATCAAGAATAACATAAATTCAAGTCTAACGTCACCACAAATCCATAAATAACATTATAAAAGCACCACAAATCCGCATGAAATAATGCGGATTCTGATTTTTTAATTTAATTTAACTTATATATTTTTAATTAATCCAATTTTTCATTTAACTTATATATTTTTTATTTAATTTTAACTTAATAAAATAATATGGATCTGCATATCCGATTTTCCGAATGCAATCCGGATCTGCATGGATTCTATCTTTAAGCATTCGGATCTTTCGGATCTTTGCGGATCCGAGCCAGATCCGAATATTTTTGCCATCCCTTCAATGATATCCATTCAAATTTTTGTGGAAAAAACAATTGTCATGGAAGCACTAAAATAACATACCAGAAAAATTAAGAGCCAAATCATTTATTTTAATTAATTTATCGTATTTACACAAATTATTATTGTATAAATTTGTGTCACTATTTTTCTTTCCATTTTCTTATAACTATCATTTACTTTTATTAACAATATGTGAACACTGAATGTAAAGATTAAATCATTCAATTGGCCATGGCCAAGTGGTTTTTATACAGTTTTATTTTACTGGTTATCCAAGTTCAAATCCTAAAGAGGTAGGAGATAAGAAAAATAATTTAGACTTTATCCAACCCACTATATTTAAAATTGAATCCAAAGTTAATGATAAAATCAAGAGCTTTTTTTTTATTAACTCACACACCCAGTAGAGCTGGAACCTAGAATCTGAGTTTTAACGATCAAATCAAGAGTAGTTTTTTTTTTTTTTTTTTTTTTCAATTAACTGACGCACCCATTACAGTAGGAACTTAGAATATGAGTATTAACAAGACTGCTCCTTACTATTAAAACTATACCTTGTTGACTTCAAAATTAATAGATATCAATTAAGTACTTTATTTTTGTCAGTCATAATGTCTATTAGTTACGAAAAGTTATAGAAAGTATCATTCAAGAAAATTTTTGTTAGTTACGGATTAAAAAAAATAGATCCAATGAAATAAAATGATGAACTAAATGATTTTTGAAGTCAAGGTCTAGTTCTAGTGGTAAAGAACAATCTTTTTAAAGCTCAAGTCGTAGATTTGAACTTCAATGTGTGCGAGTATTTATTAAAAATAAAATAAATAAATTACATGCCATCTTAATCATTTTAACGTTCAATATGACTTACATGTCAAGCACTGAATATTAAAATGATTAAGATGTCCTTGTTGTTGTTTGTATTTGTCAATAATGTTACAAAATGTAAAATGGCAATTATGTCCATATTTACACCAAATCAGACTTTGTGCATTTTTATTCATGTATTTCAAAGTATGGAGACAAACTCCACTTTGTTAGGCGTAAAAATAACATATATAATTGTTTGGGGAATAAATAGGAAATTGAAAAAGAAGTGTCGCATGTCAATGCCAAGGTTTTATGATTGTAAACAATTTCTTGTGGGATACACGACTTATACCAGGTACAACCAGTGATCGAGCGGTATGTGGGGCACGCCATGACAGAATTAAGATGGTAAAGAAAAATCTCCAAAAATGATAGCCATGCAAAGTATCTCCATTGCCCATAAAGAATATTTGATTTGGTAATATCAAATACAAAATATTCCACTGAAAAAGAAGGGCTAGCAGGCTGTCACACCTGTAAAAAGCAAAGGACAGCACACTAAGGACAGTGGTCCTTCCCTACCACGCCCAAAAGTTACCTGGACAGCTTCTGCAGAGTTGTCCTGGACCACACTGCAGCGTACACCACGTGTGCAAGAAAACAAGCCACGCCAAATAATGTCTTTATTGCTTCCCAAGCATGCTCCTAATAGCCCAAAAATCATGATAAAGGTAAAAGGACAAAAGAATCTTGAAAAGATAGCCAAATCACCACTAGAAAGGTGCCACGTGGCAGAGCAGCCAGGGTACTACTAGGTTTGGGAAAAAAGCCTGTGGGCTTTAGGCCCAGTCCGCAGGATAAAATCATGGACAATGGCTCACAAAATGCAAAGTCCATACGTAATTACTAAGTGTCATAACGAATAAACGAATCGTATTCTAATCGAATCATAAATAAATTGGGTCAAAATTCTATTGATTCGAATTTGATTAATTTATTAAAGAAATTGAAATCTTAAGATTCGGATTCAATTCGTTTATTAAACGAATATCTGGTTTGATTTATTTAATTCGTTTAGTAGAATTAGTAAATGAACTGAAGCAAATTTGGATTCGTTTACTATTTATTTATCCTATAACGAATCCATAATGAATCGAATTGAATATGAATTCGTTTTAAAAAATATAATTAATAAATAAAAATTAAGCAAAATAAAATATAAAAAGATCACAAATTTAATATCCTATAAAATACAAACTTATTACAATTTATAACTACTATATTAACCTTTAAACATTAAAATTTTTTATACATAGTTAAAGATAAATAAGAAGTTTAATTAGTTTAATTAGTTTAATTAAACAAATAATAAACAATTTTAAACGAATAGATCATATTCGATTCGTTTATGACCATTTATTACACGAATCCTAAACGAATAAACAAATTAATGTCCTCAAACTCGAATTTGATTTGTTTAATTAGCGAATTGAATTGAATTCACCATTTATTTAATGAATCAATTTTTTCGAATCCAGATCCACTTAATTCGTATCAAATCAAATTGAATAAACAAATCATAACCCATATTGCCACCCGTATATATAATAGGTGTAGTTAAGGGCCTTCAATAAAAGCTCAGGCTTTATAATATATATATATATATATATAGTGTGTGTGTGTATATATTTCAAGAAAAAAGCATTATAACATATTAAAAAAATTCAAATTGAAAAAAATAAAAAAATTAGGCGGAGTTAAAACCAAAAACTTAAATCCCTAAATTGCCTTCCCTTACTCCTCAGCCGCTCTTAGCCTCTCACTGCTTTCTAATCACACTTATCGCCAACAGCCACCAACAGTCACTCGTTTACTGTGTCACACCTAGGGATGGCAAAACCCCGGGTTTGGTCCGGGTACAACAGCTGTACGGACTCGGGTCCGTGCCTAGTTTTTTCACATCCGGTCCGGGTCAAGCCCAATACCTCCTGGGCCCAGGTTTTTGATTCGGGCTTTCTTTGCTCGGGCATGAACTAGGAAAAAAAAATTGTACCAGTGCAAAAATTTAAATATCTAACCTTCCTAAATTCATTCAATCTCTATCAAAATATTTCAATTTAGTAGCATAATAATTAGCAAATAACATTCAACATCCATAACTTCAATTCAGTGGCACAATAATCAGCAAATAGCATCCAACATTCATAAGTTAAATTTAACTTGTGGCTGCCCCCCTTTTATCGTCAACTTTGCTACCTAAAAATAAAAAGGGAAAAAAAGATTTTTTTTAATGCTTAAAAAAGGATTTGACTGAAAAAAAAAAGGGAAAGAATGGAAGAAATAAAGAGCATTACCTCGTGAGGGACTGGATGCGGAGAGGCAGAAGCTTTGTAGAAGGAAATAAGATTTGTCTTTTATGCTTAAAAAAAGATTTGACCGAAAAAAAAAAAAAAACAAAAGGGAAAGAATAGAAGAAATAAAGAGTATTACCTCATGAGCGCTTGGTTGTGGACTTGTGGGAGTGTTGTTGGGTGATGGTTGCTGGAGGAGGGAAGAGGCTTTGACAGATGGCAGCAAGTGATTCAATTTTCAGATGAAGAAAAGCCATGGCGTGGAGTGTTGGAGTGGCAGCCGGCAGCACCACTTAAGTTTGTTTGGTTTAGGAATTTAGGGTTCATTGAGATTTTGGGGGCAATGTATTATATTTTTATTTTCTTTTTTTAAAAAAATTTAACTTATTAAAAAACCAGGCACGGATCCGAGTTCTAGGTTTTTTGTCTTATACCCGGACCCGGTGCTCCAAAAAATTCGGATTTTAAATTTCAATCCCCGGAACCGCTTTATTTGTATATGCGGTCTGGGTTTTGCCTGGATCGGATTGGCTGGTTCTGGGCTGGATTCGGTCCGGACTTGTTTTACTACTACCTCTAGTTACACCGAACCAAAGCCACCATCGTTCAGCGATGGACACAGCCACGGGTGCCCACTACTTAGCACGCGACACAATAGTGACATAGCAGTAGTGCAGTACCACCTGCGCGACGCAGTAGCGGCCCAACAACACCATCCGCACGATGCAGCAACAACCACCCAATGAACCCGCGCAATGCAGTAGCAGCGAACCTAGCTCTAACGCGAACCGAACCAGTGCCACATGATTCGAACCAGCACACCATCACCAACTCCACCTCAAGCTTTAATTTTTTTTATTGTAGAAATTATGATAAATTATTGTAGAATTTCAAATATCTATCAAATATATAGATCGAACTATTGTAGAAATTATGTATTTTAGCATATTTTGAGATTATGGTTTAGAAAATGTCATGTATTGTTAGATAAATATTATGAAAATGAAATTATGATGTAGAAAATGTTGTGTATTGTTAGAAAAATATTATGGGATTATGGTGTAAAAAATATTCTGTATTGTTAGAAAAATATTATGAGATTATGGTGTAGAAAATGTTCAGCATTGTTAGTATTATATTAGTTTGTAAAATGTTTTGTAGAAAATGCTCTGCAAATATTGGATTAGTTTGTTTTCAATATTAGTATTTGTAATTTATTATGTCGTATTACTGATGTTTTGTATACTAGACTATTATGTATGGGAGAATATGATAATCAACTTTAATTTAAGTTTTTTTTAGCTTTACTTAAAGGAAAAATTCATAAAAGCCCAAGCTCGGCTTGGGCCGTCCAAGCCTGGTTCAGGCCTAGTTTGGATGAGCTTTTAGAGAGCTTGGGCTTAATGACAATAACATGGGCTTGGGCTTGGGCTTGAAAAAGCCCAGCCAATGCCAGCAAATTGCCAACCCTAGGTACTACATATATAAAGCACACTAAGGTTTCATTTTTCATACTCACAACAACACACACACATTCCACCAAAAAAGGCTAAGGCCTTCTTCAACTTTTAGCCTCCATTTTAAAGTAGTGTAATAGTACTTATACATAATCATATGACATAACTCCACACTGCATATAATACATCAGCAAACATGGAAATCATACATATATACATGACAAACTGCACCAAATAGTAATCGGGGGAAATAACTCTCAATACTCGCCAGGATCATCATCGCACGAGTAGAGCGGGGGAAAAACCTCTCAATACTCGACGGAATTTACCTACATCGCACGGATAGAGTAACCTAACTCTCAATACGCATGCGCAGAGCTTATGGGGAAGGGTACATATATGGTGACTAGCAATCACATCTCATGACTCAATCAAACATATAATATGCATACATGTAATCACAACATGATATTAAATCATACTATTAAATATAAATGCTTTATACATAATAGTAATAATAGTATCCACTCACAGATTCTCTCTCACTCTGGGGTTCATTGGGGCTCCTGTGGGTTCTTAAATTCTTAAATTTCTCCTAAAATACAGGATTAAAAAATTAACTATTAGAATTGATAGAAAAACTTATACATATGATGTAAACTAAATCATAAGTGCTTAAATTTCATAAATCTATTAATCATTGGCTCACAAAATATAGATCTAAATGCCCAATTATATGTCCTGTAATATTTCCTTTTAATTCCTCTTTTCAAATTCTTTTTCACTCTCGGGTTTTCCTTCTTTCTTCTTACTTTCCTTTTTCTCTTTTCTTTTCCTTTTTCTTTTCTTTCTTTCTTTCTCTTTTCTTTTCTCACTGTCTCTATTTCGGTCTCGGTGGCAATGATCTCTAATTGTCAAGCAATCTCAATTTTCAACGTGATAAATGAAGTAGCTCACAATATTTCTCACTTATATAGCCACCAACCCACCGAATCCAAGCAAGCAGGTGAAGCATGCATGTGACATTATGAAGCAGGCAGCTAGCCAATTTATTTTGCTAAGGCGCGTGTGGCTTTTCCCTTTTTCTTTTTCCAAGCAGTGCATGACATGGGACCCCCTCACACATCTGCTCTTTACAGATGATTTACTATTACTAGCGAAAGCGTCGTGTGATTAGGCTTCTATTCTTAATGTTTTCTATGGTAGCTTAGGAGCAAAAGTTAACAAGTCAAAAACACAAATTTTCTTCTCCAAAAATGTCTCTATGGGGACAGCTCAGAATGCTGGCAATATCCTCGGTTTCACCATCACTAAAGATCTTGGTAAGTACCGTGGTATGCCCATCCTGCACTTTCGGATCTCCATGCATACTTATCAAGAAATTATTGACAAAACGAAGAAATGACTTTCTGGAGGGAATGCTTCTTATCTGTCTCTGGCAGGTAGAATTACTCTTGTGCACTCAGTTATCCAAGCCATCCCCATTTATGCCATACAAACTTCCAATCTGTCCTTAGGGATTAAAGCCTGAATTGATCAAGCATGCAAGAAATTTTTTTAGAACAGGGCTGCAAAAAAACAGAAGATGAGTCTTGTTTCGTGATTTTTGGATCGAATCTCGATAAAAAATTCGTCAATGAATAATTAGTTCGATAAGTTGATAAGTTTAGTGAATTGCTTTTTTATAGTAGAAGATTATAGGTCTAGGAAACTGATTAAACTCATCGTTCTTGAAAGCCAGAAGAAAAGCCCCCTCGATAGAAGGAGACCACGAGAAAAAAGAAAGGAAAGGGGCTAGGAGTTACGCATTGATTTGTTTTTCACAAGTTTTTTTCAACTGTATACATCATCAAAAGACGCCTGTACGACTCTAAAAGGATACTGTTTTATCCTAATCAACCGACTTTATCGAGAAAGATTACTTTTTTTAGGTCAATGGGTTGAGAGTGATATCTCGAATCAACTTGGAATAGAATATGCCAGCCAAACGGTTTGGGTTTTAAAAACCTGGACATAATAAATAAAGCTCTTCTAATGAAAGTTGGATGGAACCTCATTTTGAAGCCCACTGGCCTTTGTTTATAAGTTTTGTTTACGAAATACGGTTTGAAGCATGATAACCTCCCTCATGTGTTACCTTCAAATCCTGGCTCTCACTTTTGGAAGTCTGTTGGAAGGGTAGCGATGGAACATAGGTAATGGAAAGAAGGTCGGATTTTGGTGGGAATGTTTGGTTACTAAGGTTACGATGGATTTGATTCCTACTGGTATTGTTAACTTGCCTGCAGCTGAGTTCACTGATGACAATGGCAACTGGAGGTGGAGTATTTTTAGCCATTTACTCCCATATAATATTGTCCTTCGAATTACTTTTTATCAGTCGCCAAAGGAGGAGTGATGTGAGGACCAAGTTTTTTGGGCAACTTCTAATAAAGGCAATTTCACTGTTAAATCGGCGTATTGTGAGATCTCAAAGCATAATTATGATAGGGAAGATTGGATTTGGCAGCTTGCTTGGAGATGGAGAGGTCTTTAGTGCATCTGATGCATTTGTATTTGGCTGGCACTACATAATCGTTTGAAGACTAAAGCAGAACTAACTAGGAGACATTTTCAAATGGGAAGTGGGTGTGATCAGTGTGGTGCCCTTGTAGAGGATACATTGCATGTTTTACGTGATTGGATGGTAGACAAAAGGGTTTGGAATCGTGTTATTCCTCTTGATCAATGGCAGAATTTCTACTCCCTCAACTTACGGGATTGGGTGAGTCAAAACTTAGCTAGCAACTAGCCTTTAGACTTGGATTTGCATTGGAATATATTATTTGGGGTTACTATTTGGAGCATCTGGTTTTGGCACAATCAGTTCCAATTTAAAAAACTCACTTTGGACGGGGGGTATGCTTCATGATATTAAAGCTAGGGCAATGAAGATCCATCGAGTGAACACCACTCCTTTGCTTTCAGGTCCTAGTGAAGTATAAAAGTGGATTGGCTGGTCTCCTCCAATATGGCCGTGGTGAAAGTTAAATACTGATAGAGCTTGCAAACAAATGGGAGAGTCAAGTGCTGGTGGTTTGATTCGTGACCATAATGGTCGTTGGCTTGGTGGTTTTTGTATGAATATAGGCTGTTGTTCCGTCAATGTTGCTAAGCTATGAAGACTATATAATTCGTTGGCTGATGGTTGAGATGGACAGCCCATGTGTTACTCAGTTGATTGTACATTGGTTTCCGCTAATGAATATTCTCCGCTACTTCGATCTATACAGGATTTCATCAAGCGAGATTAGACTGTAAATATCATGTATATCGCAAGGCTAATTTCGCTACAGATTACTTGGCAAATTATGTTATCTTGCTTGCTCTAGGTGTCCATATTTTCTCCAATCCCCCTCCTGGTATTACTGGTCTCATCATGCATGATTTGTATGGGGTTTCTTACCCTCGTTTAACTGTGCCTTAGCTTCGGCTCAAGGGCCCCATTGTACCAAAAAAAAAAAAATCACGTAGAGAATTAGGGGTAACCTGACAAACAGGTTATAGGCCGATCACCTGGAGGGAAACAACCGATTGGTAAAAGAGCACATGTAATAGGTTGGAAGTTTTTTTACAATTTACTCATTTAAACAAATAACAAACCTATATATGCAACTAATTGGTTGCAAACAACTTCGTGCAAGAGTGCTAGTACTGGTTGGACTAAGATTGATACAAAATTTCCCATAATTATGTCATAAATATTTGCAAATGATCAGGTTATGTATTGCCTAAATAATTGTTGGAAAAATAATCTTAGTTTTAGAGGAATTTGTCATTTGAATGTAGTGTAACATATTGATATATTTCACAGAGTTATTAACGGAGATCGTGAGTTGTTCGCACTAAGATCAATATATACCTCGCACTAAGATCAATATATACCATGTACTTCCATAGTAATTTCATAAAAGACAATGACCCTTTTGGTATGAGTAATTTACTGTGGTGCCTTTATTATGGAATACACATTGATCCATATTTATTATATATTCAAAGGAAAAAAATCAATAGTAAAATAAGAAATATATGTTATTTTTGTATTGTCTATTGTTACTGTTTGAAACACTTATATAATATATTATAGATAAAAATAACAAAGCAATTGACCTATTTACCCATCTTTTCATTTTAAGTGTTTGTATCTGTGATTTATTAGATATTAGAAAACAATATGAAGGTAAATTGTATATATTGATATTATCAAACAAAACAAGCAGTGAGTGTGTTGAACTTAATCTAAAATGGATGATTTTCATCTTTCAAGTAGTTAGATTGATTGGGATTTATTTCCCAGTTTACCCTTGAAATGTGGTTTGTTATCATCAACATCAAAGTTCGTATGATTATTTTTGTGAACACATGTAATGTAATTTGTATGGGTGAAAAAACTAGGAAAGTTCATCTTAGTTTAACAAGTAACTCAACCTACTTAAGAAGATAGGTTAACCTTTCTAATTAATAACATTTGGAGGATACAAAATAAAACTAATTTGATGATATATTAAGAGTCAACTTATTATTTTAGTTTTGGTATTAATAAAAATATATATCACGAATAAATCTCATCCATTAATGCTACTGCTATTGTTGTTAAAATGTTTAGAATCTGTGTATATCTTTGTTGGGAAAAAAATTGGGTGCTGATCTTTTTCATATAATTAGTTTGACACTCGTTCTATGCATGTGTTTATCACTTTTGTATGTGTGTGCATGTTTTTATACAGACGATCGTGCTTAGAAACAGAAGTCCATTGAAACAAATAATCCAGATGCTACAGTAGTGGTAGTAGGAATGCAATAGAAACAGAAGACAGTGCGATTCAGTATCCAAAATTTAAAAGCAACAACATAAGTAATAAAAAATGAGATTTTCCATGAAGTTGAATGGCTCAATGAATTTCTATTTGTGTATTGCGTGGAGGGGATAACAAAATAGCAGCGACATTCCATAAAAGTTATTGTAGGTGTTGCATGTAAGTGGAGCATGCTGCCATAAGAAGGTAGTTAGAAAATGGAGAACAAGTAGGGATGACAATTGTGCCCGAAAACCTGCTCAAACCCTTCCGTCAAAACCCGCCCGTTATGGATAATTTTGTGGGTTGCAGGCGGATTTAGAATTATAAATTGAAACCCATACTTGGATGTGGGTGGGTTCGGTATTAGCCTAATATTCGACGAATACCCGCATGGATATCTGCCAGACCCGTAATGTTTTTTTAATATTTAAATCTATAAAATATATAAAGAAAATAATGCAATTATGCAAAGTGCCAAATAACCAAAGTGTAAATATGTGTACTGTGTATAATAATGCAAGTAGCATACGTAGCCCTAATAGTCATAAATTTAATTATTACACGTGTACTGTATATTTTATACTTAAATTTGAGAATTTGTGTTGGATTAATGTTAAAATTTTAATTTCTCATTTACATTGGTTAAATTTTAAATTGAGTATATTATATGGAATTTGAGGTTATTATTGTAAATTTATATAGTGAACATTTATGATTTTAAATGTATAAACCTGTAAAAAATCCATCGGATACCATTACGGGTTTGGTAATTGTCAAAACCCGCAGTGGGTGGGTTTCTGAAAAAAATTAAAACCCGCAGCGGGTTGCGGGTGGGTTTGGAATTTAAATTTTGGGCGGGTTTGAGTTTGGTAATAATAAATCCGCTGCGAACGGTGCCCATTGTCATCCCTAAGAACAAGTAGGCCACTAGGAGACACAAAAAAGATGTAATTTGATAAAGGATTGGCACAAAAAACCTGAGAATAAAATTGTAAGGGAAAATAATATATTGAACAACCACACGATTAGAAATGAACAAACCTTTTGCATTTGTAATAGGTGAGAAATTGATCGTTATTGAAGTAGTAAAATCTATATGAACATCGAGATAGGACTAGGATTGGTTTTTAAGGTTATGAAGGCAATAAGTAGTTATTTGCATAAAGTATTATCCAAAAATATATCCACAATGATTCCATACAATATTTGATACCACCAATAGTACAAAAATAGCACTGATGTTTAAAGATTTGAAAACTAGCAGCAGCAGTGTCTTACTCAATCAACTGTAAACAATCCTCATGAATTGAGGAAGAACGTCATGGTGTCCATAGATTGAGTTGTGTTCCAGATTCATATATGGCGCAACTTAAGATAGATTACCAACTATAGATCTTTTGATTAACCTCGAACTGGTGAATCCGCATTTAAAGGTCTACAGAGAGAAAGGTCATTTAATATTTGGCATAGGAAAAAGCTAATTCCATAGATTGAATGGCTCAATGAATTTCCATTTGTGATGGCAATAATTGTTGCAACTTCGAGAATCCCATTCCTTCGCATGCGACTAGACCCCCAATCCATTCCAACAATCTATTTGCACCATAATCTATAAAATATTTTGCTTTTGGTTATGGCAAGAAAAATAGTTTTTTTACCAACGTTACTAATTGCAAGAAAAATTTAATTGAAAATATAATTATTTTTTATTTAAAATTAGTTCATCGCTAAAAGAATAAAGTAATGTTCCATATTTTCAATGGGGAAAAATAGTTAAAAATAACTTAATAATTAATCGATAATACTTATTTTTTTGTGAGAAATCAATGACGTCAATACCATTTTCAATGATAGGAAGTTACTGTCGAAAATGAAACATATTTTCAATAACTTTATTAAATTTGTTAGAAATACATGATTATTTATGACCACATAATTTCACAATTGATAATGGAAATTTAATTTCAACCAAGTAAAAAATTGATTGAAAATAAGTAGTAAAATTTTGAAATGTTTAGCGGTAACCATTGGTACCATAGTTATTTGCAGTGGCAATAATTCAGCAATCAAAAATACTATATCTTTTTTTACCAAATATTAAGGTAGTCACAAGTGAGCATTACAAATAATTAGGTGGTATAATTTGAGCTGTGACATTTTCAATTTACCCAACTTGTAGTAGAAATAAATTACTATTTTCGATAACTTTTAACCATTATAAAAAATACATTAATATTTACGGCTACGCTAGATACTTGATCAAAATAGTATGAAATTAATAAGATTAGTTTAAAGGGGAAGATTGTGTCAATACTATTATTTATTAGTATTAAATATAAAAAAAAAGTTTTAAATGTATTTTATTAGACTTAAACCCTTAACCAATTGCTTTCATTGCCAACCACTAACCAATTAGACTATCGTTAGAAAAATATAATAGTAGAAAAATTTAAAGTATATATTTTGATATTTACTATATGTGATCTCCACCATCTCTAACCTTTGTTTAGAAATAATGATAGCACAGGAGCCAATTATATTAAATAGATTTTTGTTATTTTTCCTATAAATTGACCTTATATATTTTGAAGTAATTAACTTAATTATTAATATAATTTTCATAATCATAGTATACTTAAGTACCCACTAAGACATATGTGATGTACATTAATATTAATATTTTATTTATATTGTTTTTATCACTTGATTAGCGTTTATATAACGCTTAATTCGTCCAATTTACTTTTAAATATAAAATAAACATTGGAATCAAAATTTGAGGTTAATGTTAAGAATAAGAGTACAAGAAATGTCTGGACCATGATCTTAGGCCGTTGAATATATGTTAATATACAATATTTTAGATTGAGTTATATATATATATATACACACACATAAAAATTAGATTTTAGTATACAGTCTCAATGCAAATGAGTTTGATTAGTAAGATATGTTAACATGAAATTTGTAATTTTGTTTCATGAAGTCAGTATTCATGTTTAATATTTCATAGTAGATATTAAACATATAATATTTAAACATATATATTGATGTATGAATTTTGCTTCAAAGAGGGAACATGCAATGAAGGGTGTCACATGATTTATATAATATTATTAGCTATGTTATATCTCGTAATTACATGATTAACAACTTCTACTAATAATTAAGAAGTTACATTAATTGTCTACTCATAAATTTATAAAGCTTACCATTTAAAGTTTGAAGATATTATTATACTTAATTAAGAATGAGCATATAATATAATTATAAGACTATGTTATATCAAAATTGATTTTGTGATACACACTCAGTTATTCACATGACTAATCAAATAAATAAATAAGTTGAAGAACAAATTAGAATAAATCTAAATTACCTTATTTTAAAAAAGTATAAATTACTTTAATCTTAAAATCTAGATAAGATTAACTATATATTAATTAGAATAAATAAACTTTTGTTTAATTTTAGAAATTTAACTTAAAAGCTAGATAAAATTAGATAAGAATGAGCTGAATTTATAAATTCTCCTTTAAACTGAGAATATATAAATTCAATTTGATTAAAAACATAGATTAGACTAACTAAAATTTAATCCGACTAAACTTTTATATCTGATTGACTTAAAATCAAAATGACTTAAAATCAAAAGCTTGTTTAAAAAAAAAAATGAAGCCTTATCTTAACTAATAAAAAAATCAAATTGAAAAAAAAAAGATCATAACTAAAACAAAAAAAAAATGTGTACTACCGAAAAAAAAAATAATAGAGTGATATGGCTTTCTTTTTATATTGTAAAAATTCATAAGTTGTTTTATCAAAAAAAAAAAATAAAGAGCACGCCCTTCATTTAGTTTTTACTTCATGGAAAACTCAGCTCATCAACACCTTCATTACTTCATCTTAAGAAACCCTAAGATTAGTTATTACTCAATTCAAGAATTTATCTTCTCAAGTAACTCTCAATTTCATGAGTTAATTACTTTTTAAGGTATATTAAAGGGTTAATTACCTCTGGATGACACATGTTTTGACAAATTTTAAAAAGGTGACACATGTTTGAAAAATACTCGAGCAGGTGACAATCCGTTAACTTTGTTGTTAACTTTAATGGGAACAGTAAATTAATTACAAAATAACATTTTTACCCCTAAAGTTAATTATAAAATGACATTTATGCCCCTATAGTAGCTACAAAATGACATTTCTATCCCTACAATTAGTTACAAAATATGTTTTTGTCCCTATTCAATTATTTTTTATTTTTTAAATAGAAAAAATTATAAAAAATTACATCTAAGTGTAATTAATGGGCTTTTTTCGTTAAATCAAACAAATCTTTTTTAAAAACATTTCTTGTTGAATCAAACTAAATTTTCTTTTTATATTTAATGGCAAAGTTTGATTCAACAAGAAATTTTTTTTAAAAAAGATTTGTTTGATTTGACAAAAATAAACCGTTAATTACACTTAGATAGTTAGATGTAATTTTTTTTATAATTTTTCTGTTTAAAAAATAAAAAATAATTGAGTAGGGCAAAAACATATTTTATAACTAATTGTAATCTAGGGCTGGGGTGCGGTGGGGTGGGGGTGGGGGTTGGGAGGCTTACCCCGTTCCTCACCTTATTAAAAATTTCGCTTCCATTCCCTACTCTATTCCCCAATAAATTTTGTGGGGTGGAAATGAGAAATCCTAATGTAGGAAATACTTTTCTCACCCCCACCCCCACCCCCACTCTCTATTTACTTATTTTATGTAAATATAGATATATAATTTTAGTAAACTAAAACTAAAAATTATGAACTTAAATAAAATCGTCACAATATTATAAAGTATTTAAATTATTTAAAAGTCTCTAAACTTTTGAAATAATATCTTAAAATATTATCAAAACTAAAAAATATTTGAAGAGAGCTGCACCTTAAGAGATAAAAAAACATAACAATGTTTTAAGGTGGAATAAAAATTATATTATAGAGTTTTTTTTTAGTTATAACTTATAACCTATTTATATTATGAAAAAAAAATTATTAACCAATATTGTAATTGATAAAATAAAAATTATTAGATAAAAATTAAAAAATATTTATATATAATGAGAATTGGAGTGGGAGTGGGGTGGGGAGTATAAAACCAAACTCCACCCCATTAAGAAATTAGAGATCATTTTTTTCCTCATTCCCCACTTTATTTTCAAAAAATTATTCAAAATTTACCCCATTTGGGGGGCCCAAACCCATGAAGGGTTTTGCCATCCTTAAATTGTAGGGATAGAAATGTCATTTTGTAGATATTATAGGACCAGAAACATCATTTTATAATTAATTCTAGGGGCAAAAATGTCATTTTATAATTAATTTACTGATCCCGTTAAAGTTAACAGAAAAGTTAACGGATTGTCACATGCTCAAGTATTTTTAAAACATATATCACCTTTTTAAAATTTGTCAAAACATATGTCCTAGGTAATTAACCCTATATTAAATTATTATAATATTAAAAAACAAATATTAAGTAACTTGACTTACTTTTTTCTCCATTAATACGTACTAATCATACCCCTATTCTCCGTTAA
This sequence comes from Murraya paniculata, assembly GCA_030449075.1. Lineage (NCBI taxonomy): Eukaryota > Viridiplantae > Streptophyta > Magnoliopsida > Sapindales > Rutaceae > Murraya > Murraya paniculata. The sequence goes on from JAEVFN010000073.1 coordinate 161,564, forward strand.
GGTATGATTTTTTTTAACGTTTTCAAATGTTTAGGGTTTCTTGTATATATAATTATTTTTTGCTTTGCGTCTTGATACACTTTTCAATTATGTAAAATTCTTGTTTAGAACTAGACTTTTGTTTAAAACTTTGTATTAGTTGATTACAATGAAAATACATTTGTTTATGATCATGATATTGATGCAAATACATGTGCAAGGAAAATGGGGATGGCTATGGTATTGGTTAAAGTCTAACAAGCTGAGGCATGTATGTACATGGGTTGATCTATTTGCCATTTTATTTTATTTTATTTTTTGAAAATTGTTTTCTTGCAATAGAGCAAAATTGTGAAATCATCATCACAGAAGCAGCATCAAATTTTTTTCTTCCTCCAGAGCAATTGTCGAATCATCATCATCTTAAGGTAAAATACTATTCACGTCATAATTTGTTTATATGTTAAATTTTATTTGATTGAAGAATTTATTTCACCAAATTTTTTGTATCATTCACATGTGCTTACTTTTATTTAAATTTTTTGCCTAATTGTCTCACTGATTTTGCTTGTATTTTGAGTTAGAAGAGAAAAAAATTAAAATAAGCCATTCAAATAGGTGACCCAATGAGTAGTATCCTATTATTATTATTTTTTAATCTAAATGTTTATTCAGCATTCATTTGGCCACAACTTGATGTAAAGAACTCTAAATTAAACATCGTAAAATTAATTAAACTCTTAACTCAAAGAGGTTTCTACCGATAGGTAGCCTTGTCATTAAATCTTGATGAATTGATCTAGTTAATTAAAAATTTTTGGCCTTGTACATATGTTGAAAGATATAAACTTTGTTGAAAGAACATAGTGATAAACTTTTAGTATTGTGTTGATTCTCACCGTTGTGACCTTTGTTCAATATATCTTGCATATCTTTAAGAAGAAACGTCCAAATTTCATTATGTAAAATACAAACTTTTTTTTTTTTTTTTCGATTTACATGTACTACACCTTCAACCAGTTACCCATTTTCCAAATGTTAAATGTCAGCCGTTAAATACCTTTGTTCACAATCTAAAGGGTCATTCGCTATAAGACAAATGACTGGGGTGCCAAATTTGTGACACAAGGTAGTTGGACCCGGACTGGACATTAGTGTGAATAGAAAATATAAAAGATATTAACGAATTTATGGAAAAAAAACAAATATTTACTTGTTTAAAATTGGGGCCAATCAAGAGTTGGGTTTCTTTATTCAAATACGTAGTTTATTTTATTTATTTATTTTGCATTTTACTAAACATAAACATAAATTTTTTCACTGAATTTTAGTCAATGAAATTCCAGTTTTGCTCCCGTATTTAACCCAAAAAAATAGAAAGAAAAGAAGAATAGGTTAATAATGGGAATTTATTAAATAAATCTTAATAAAATATGTCTTTATTTAATAAAATAAAGAATTGAAAATGATAAAAATCGTTGTAATAGAAAAATCAGTGGAGCAGAATTAACCAGGCCCACTGGACACTAATTTTTTTTTTTTCAAAAAAAAAAAGTCAGGCCCAACCATGGCAAGTTTGCAGACAATATGATATGAGAAAGCTGCAAAGGCGGGTCTTGCTTCTGCACCAGCACCATCACATGACGGTAGGATGAACAATCATTCATTCATTCGTTCCAGTCTCCGGTGGGTCCCACTCAATTCTCCGCCAATCACGCCACCGATCAGAATTCAAAAAATTTTTAATTCAATTTTAATTTTAATCACGTTACCTCATTCTGCAACTCAGGACCCGCAGGTCACGCATTGCAACATTGTCTTTAAAATTGTATGCTTTTTTTTTTAAAAAAAAAATTGAACTTTCAAATTTTTCCTATTTTATTAGTATCATAGATTAAAAAGTAATTAAATAATAAAATTTCATGGACCGACTTCTTGTTAAGCCCTCAACAGAGATGTGTGGCTTAGAAGACGAAATCTAATTAATTTTGTGCCTAAATAAGCTTTAATCTTTCAAAATCGATCATTAGAAAGAGATGAAGATTGTTATATGAATAACCATCTGTTTGATATGACTTATCTAATGTTTATAAATATTAATTTAATCATATAAACTCTTATTATAATTTTTGTTATTGTTGGTTTTTTTTAATAGAGTTTTTAAAATTTAAATAAATTATTTTGTCTCTACTAGCAAACTTCAATTTTTGTGCTTTTAGGAGTAGAGATTGAATTTTTTTTAAAATATTAAAATATTTAAAATATTCTCTACTTATTTAAAAATCTTATTTTATTTTTTTATAACATAACTTTAAAAAACTTGTCTATTTTAGTAATTTCATCAATTTTTAATAAAAATTCTTATTAACAACTAAACAACTAAAAATTTTTTAGGTAAAAACTCTATTTGTAAAAAATCTGCTACTAAAAGCTCCACTTAAATAAACTCTAATTGAAAAGCTATACCAAATGGAGCTTAAGTTAATTAGTATCATTGTGATTGTTTTGTAAAGGTTTCTTGAATTAATTTTTTTTTTAAAAATAAAATTAGGTGACTAAATAAGTAAGTTAATTTAAGTTGTTTTTTAATTCTTAGCAACTTGGTTTTTCTTTTAACATAAGTGTAGTTATATTTAAACTTCTCACTATGAATAAATAGTGCGTTGAGTGATATGTAAACTAAATTCTTGCAAAAGTCTCATTTCTTTTGAAGCAACTAACTTTATCTTTTAATTAAACTTAATCTCTATTTGTTAATTTGTTGTTCGTGGACAGGGAAATTTCAATAAGACTTCGCCAAAGTGGTATATGAGATTAGAACGAGTCCAACAATAGGATTTGCACGATTGTATTTTTATGAAGCAAGAAATGTATCATGGGGCAGAATTGTAATACCAGAATATGACCATATGCAAAAGTCATTGCGACTAGAAGAGGGTTTATACTTTAAATGACCATCTGGACCCAAAGTTTTTTGTGATACAAGTATGTAATCAATTTAGATGAAGATGATGGTGATGTAATTATGGAAGTTGAAGGAGACAATGGAACTGCCATTCATTTTTAAGACCCGTCATTTAGGACAAGCTTCCGTGGGAGGAATTGTAAATGAATAAGTCGATTAGCGCTATGTGATTTTATCGGAAATCTAAATAAAAATTAAGGTGGTGATTTGTGGTTAGTAAATAAAAGAAAATTAAATTCTACATATACACTATTATTAACTTGAATTGTTTTTACTTAATTATTTTTCAATTGAGAGAAAAAATTTGGGTTTTTATATTTCAAATGGGGACTTGAACTGCTACTTTTTGTAAGAGTAGCAGCAATCCACCATCCAGTAGCAGTAAATGTAATTTTTAAAATATAAAATCTGTTTTCACGAAATTTGATTTTATGTTATATTTGAACTACAGGATGGAGGTATTGAAAAGACAACAAAATATATGTGTGTGTGTGTGTATATATATATATATATATATATATGTAATGAGAGTCAATTACAGACTTAAATGATTAAAAAAAAAATTGGCTCTTAAGTGTCATTATTCCCAACTCTAAGCAGTTGATAATTCCGAAAAAAAAAAAAGGGTAAAAACGCACCACCAATAAAAGAGGGAGAACCCTTCAAAAAGAAAAAAAATAAAATAAAATAAAATAAAAGAGGAAGAAGCTGAAGGGATTCTATGTCGCTTAGCAAACAACATAAAATAGTCGAGAGCATTCGGCGTGGGGCCACGTTAATGTAATTCTCTTTGCAGAGTGGGACCCTTCTCACCAAAATTTTTTATTTTTTTTGAGATAAATTTTCTTCTTTTTTTTTTTTATTTTTAAAAAATTAAAAAAATAGTGGGGCCAATCCAAATGCTGCAGATGATGAGAAAATGGGGCTGCATATGAAAAACTCAACTCAAAAACCAGTTTAAGCTTCCAAAAAGTTGAAGACTTTAATTCAAAATCCTCCGTGATTCACTGCCTAAAAGCAAACAGACGTGCTTGCCTCAATCATGCACATTCATGGCCCATGTTCATTTCACTTCACTTCTTCTCCTTCTTCTTCATCTTCTTCAACAACAACTTTCTTTATCTTTCTGACTTCCTTTCCCTTTACTACTTGCTCCTTTTATTTTATTTGCGTGCTCCTAATGTATCTTCTTTTTTAACTGTAGTTACAAATTAGTGTTGTCGTTTTCTCTTCCTTAGTCAAAAAAATCTTTTTTTCTTTTTAATATAAGTCTTTTTGGCCTTTTTATATCCCCACTTACCCTTCTTCTCCATCTGGGTTTCACTTTATTTCATCATTCAATTTGAATGCCAAGTGAGTTTTTGCTTCTAGTCTCAGTAGCAAAGGGAAGCCAGGTTGGTTGGTTCCTTTTATTTTCTGTGCTAACCCAGTTTACATTTTTTTTTTATTCTTTTTCTCAGCTTATCGAATATTTTTTAGCTTTTTGATAATTTTAAGGATTAGGCTTCATTTTTTGCTTTTATTTTGATGTCTTGTTCTGCTGCAATTAGAGGGTTGTTGAAGATTGAGACAAAAATGGGCTTTTTTTTCCTTTTCTTTTTCTGTGATACTTGCAGTTGTATCAAATATTCAAATTTTAGCTTTTTAGTTTAGTATATTAATCTGTTGTTGTTGTTGTTGTTGCTTTCTGTTTAGTGGTTAGTAGCAGAAGCGTGACAACCAGTCGTGTACCGTTTGGCTTATTCTATATTGATTTTTCAGATTTTAAGTCTTCTTATGCTTAACTGGAATAAGTGCTTTTGGTATCTTATACTTGTAACTTGTTGTTAAAAAGTGTCTCTTTCTGTCTTTCTCTATATATCTTGCTTCATGCTTGCTGTTGTGTTGGCACATCATTGTTGGTTCTTTAAGGATTTTCGTTTTATAAATCATAAGCACTCAATTAGGAAGTCATATAAAGTCTTAGCTCCCACTTATCCGACATACTTCTGCTCTGATAAACTGATGTTGTTGGTTACTTTTAGTTCAATAGCATTTGGCTGAAGATCGTTCTTAGTTCTTGCAGAATACGGCTTGGTGAGGGCAATTTTATCCGCCATGGGTACAATGACTGCATCTTCGACAATTCCCATGACTCGAGATGTGTCTAATTATGACGAGGTCGCTATGCAGCAGAGCTTGCTGTTCTCTGATAGTCTCAAGGTACAACTTTTTCTCTACTTAGTTTTTATCTGTTGGATTATATGCCTCTACCAGTTTCCCTATACAGAGCATGCGATCTTTGTTTTATACTACTAGTAGCTATTACTAAAGGTTCCACCCACCTCATCATTGTTGGAATTTGAGGCCAAATTACTTTTAAGAAAAGAAAAAGGAAAAAATGATTGTGACAAATAGGGGCATATGTCTTAAAAGCCAATTCTTGTTTAATCATGCTATACTTGTTTATATGATTTAAATGGTGGATAGTGTGTCATTTTCAAAATTTTGTGTCATTTTCAAAATTTTACTCAGTTTTCAACAAGCCTTGTGGTAGATAGCTGTTTATGGAAGTACAAAAGCACCAATTTGTAATAGATTTGAGTTGTTGTGGAAATATTTACTCTGATCTTTTTTAACTCAAGCGACTTTGCTTTTCAGGATTTGAAAAACCTGAGAACACAGTTATACTCAGCGGCTGAATATTTTGAACTATCATACACCAATGATGACCAAAAACAAATGTGAGTTGCTCTCATTACAGCTGATAATTTCAATTTTCTATTGAGAAAATAAACATCATCGCATGTATGCAGAGTGGTAGAAACATTGAAAGATTATGCTGTCAAAGCTCTTGTGAATACTGTGGACCATTTGGGTTCTGTGACTTATAAGGTTAATGATCTCTTAGATGAAAAGGTTGATGAAGTTTCGGATACAGAGCATCGAGTATCTTGCATCGAACAGGTATGCTTGTATTCTGGAATGGATTTAGAAAAATTGTAATCATATTGATTCCACTGAGAAAATAAAGAAATTATGGTCTACACTTATAAAAAAAAAAGGGTAACGATATCTACACTTAATTTTCAATTAACTTGAATGTGGCTGGAATCAGTTGTTAAGAAATTTGAAGGATGAGTACATGTCAATCTTTTTGGATTCGTTACACTGTTGTATGTTTCTCTAATATGCAATATTTTCCTTGCATAAGATAAACTGCCCTGGTGAAAATGCAATTCCTGCGCATATGAAGGCTATCCCTGAAAATTTTACCTTCATCGCATTAGTTAGGAACTATTAGGTGTTCGGGCCATATTTTTAATAATGTAAATCATAGAATCTGAAGACATAAAAATGAAACTCAGGTGGATCAAATGAACACATTTAATATACTGACATTTACATTTAAAAGCTCTGCTGTTTGATCTTGGTGAAGGTGAGGGAGAACATGCTTTCAATTGACTGATGTGGAGTGTGGTGATAACCGATATCCCTTTTAATAGGGTTAAAGCTAATCCGGATCCTTAAATTTTGAACTTCAGTTGTGACCATGACCTCATTATTGCATTTTAATTAAAAATGCCAGTCTAACAGTCCTTCTACAAAATATTCAATTTTCTAATATAGATATGTTTCTCTCTGATTTTGTCATTCACAGAAAGCAAAATTAACATTGAACATTGTGATTTTATTTTTTAACTTATTGTGGTATGTTAGAGACTACGGACTTGCCAAGAGTATATTGATCATGAAGGCCTGTCCCAACAGTCACTGGTGATAAATACTCCAAAATATCATAAACGCTACATCCTGCCAGGTAACCATTGGCTCTGTTTTTCTCTAACCTTGAGCTGCATTGACTCTGATTTCATCTAATCTTGAGCCGGAGGCGAGGATCATTGAGTGGATATCCCATATCCCCACCTTTTCTTTTCCCCCTCAAAACTGTTTTGTTATTCTCTTTTCTTTGTATTGATTTTGTCCTTCCAATGAACTATGGAGCTAAAAGTATTTTGGATTTAACATCTAAAATTTGTGCTAGTTGGGGAGACTATGCATGGTGCCATCCGTACCAAGTCGAAGTACATTGGATGCAGCCTGGATGATGAAGATGACTGGCATCAGTTTAGGAATGGTAGCATACTTCATCTCCCATTTGTCTCTTTTATCATGTTGCTGGCTAGAGTGTAATACAATTTCATTCTTATAATATGATTGCTTTCACAAAGCCGTTCGAGCTACAATTACTGAGACCCCAAGAGAAACACCTAGAGAAACCCCAGCATCTTCAGTTAGGTAAATATATATATTTTTTTGTAAAATGGCGTAAAATTGACTGATGTGGAGTGTGATGTTAAGTAATATCCGTTGCAGGAAAGGACGTTCTCCGTCACCTTCACCAAGACCTCCACAACGATCAGCCACCTTTTCCTTTACATCAACCATGCCCAAAAAAGATCAAGGTCTGTTTGCATGTTGAACTGTGTCATGTCCTTCTCAAAAATTTTTACTATGCTTTCATTTTTGTGTTTTGCCACTAATAATTTTTCATATATATCAGATAAGCGTACAGTGTCACCACACCGGTTTCCACTTTTGCGTTCTGGTTCCATCTCAAATAGGCTGAAAACCCCAAATGCTAGAAGGCCAATGACCCCAAATTCCAGTAGACCGACAACTCCAAATGCTTCTGATGCAAAACGACGGGTGAGTAAAGGAGATGGTTTAATTTGTTAAACAGTTACTCTACTATGCGTACTTTGTCCATTATTTATTGATACAAATACTCAATACTTTCTTATCAAGTAAAATAAAAGACAAGCAAATCTCTCTGGCATTAAGTTTTTGCTTAATAATTCATTTTTTTTCTCAATCTCCTTTATATTATGTAAAACCTAAAAAGCTCAAAGCTTGGAATTTTCATTTTATTGTGTCAGTATCCTTCGGAGCCTCGAAAATCATATTCTATGCGTATGCCCACTGAAAGGGAAAACTGCAAAGACATTGAACAACACCCCAGCAAAAGTAAACGTCTCCTCAAGGCATTACTTAGTAGGCGCAAATCAAAGAAAGATGACATGCTATATACTTATCTGGATGAATACTGATGAGATACATATACTGCTTACAAAGAAAAGGCAAGCAACCAGGGAAAGACGTCCTATACAGGAAAGGACTGTGAGATTGCACTCTGTTTTTCCCTTTGTTTGAATGATTTTTTCCCCCTATATAGTGTTAATGTATTACTAGAAGTAGAGTGATATCATCTTTTATTATTTTTTTCAGTCATCAATTACTGGTAATTTTGTATCGAATGTTGATGCTTCCTATCAATGTATCCCTCATCGTGTTGCAGAAAATGTCATGCATCACTTTTGCTTGAATAGTTATCAGTTGTTAACATGCAAGCCTGTTCATGCTTGCCATGGAAAAATCGCATATCTCTAATCAATTGTTGTTGTGACTGTTCTAGATTGTGATGCATGTGTTTATCTGAAAATTGGGTGCTATTTACTGTATGTCTCGCGACAATATAAGCAAGTTTTACTAGATAAGACAGTCTATTCCAGTTCACACTGGGGAATTTGTTGTAGGAAGGTTGAAAAGTAGATTCAAAGTTCAATATTCTGCCACAAGTTTTCTTCACTCTTGTGACTTCAACAAGGAAAACAATTACAACACATTTTTCAATTAGAAGAGGCTCCCGAGAGCATTGGGGAGTGTATTGCAACTATATATTGTTTTCCTTTTCTTACATGACTGAGCATTTCTTTGACCATCCATCGGATCTCTCTTCTTTAAGAGTGATTTCACTACATTAAAATAGTCGGATTCAACAATTTGTGGTGGGTGCAGTCCAGAATCAACTGCCATTTTGATGCCATCAAGGATTGCCAAAGCATTCAGCAATCTCTACATTTGGTTCTTCTCCCAAGATAAAATGTACGCAGAAAATTGTTGCTCAATGTGAGCCTTGCTAAGTCTAATCTATCATCTTGGCAAAGCTAAAAAAGGGCATTTCTTTTTTATGCTCCAGGCAGAGGGATTGCAGCATCAATTTCCAATTTTTTTCCAGCACATTTACGGCCACAAGCACATGCTAAGCGCCCTCCCGAGAGTTCCAGCGTATGAAACAGTGCTGTCTACGATTTTATCTTTTCTGGGTTACTTTGGGGGTGACAGGAAAATCTTGATTTTCGAACGTATTGAGAGATTCCAGATAGGATTCCACCAGCTAGATGAATTCTCAAAGCATGAAGGCTATCGAGGTACATTAAGCTGAGGGCCACTTGGTAACCAAGTAGGTACCTCCTGTGTCACACAAGTAAAGAATTGCATCAATGGCTGGGAAGAATATTAGCACTTACGAATTCTTCATTCTACTCACATCACGAAATCAATATCAGATTTGTTCGAGGGTAGGGATGGCAATTCCCGGGTTCGGGTCCGGGTTTGGCCTTTCCGGATCCGGACCCGGATACAAATTTTTTATACCGGATCCGGATTTGAGCCCGGTTTTTTTTAATCCGGGTCCGGTCCGGGTTCAACCCAGAAAAATCCGGGTATCCGGATTCCGGGTTTTGAACCCGGATTATTAAATTGAAACAAAATTTTGAAAAAAAAATTATCCTAAAGAAAATCAAATATAAATCACATGACATAAATCTATAATATTCAAATCTTCTATTTATATTAAATTTTTTTTATAAAAAATTAATATTAAAATAAAAAATCCGGATCCGGGTTTTGGATTTACGGGTTCACCTAAACCCGGATCCGGACCCGGAATAAATGCGGGTTTTAAAAATTAAATCCGGATCCGGATTAAAATGAATCCGGTACGGGTTGAACCCGGCCCGGAAAATCCGGGTTCAGTCCGGGTCCGGGCCGGGTCCGGGTTGACCTGCCATCTCTATTCGAGGGGTAACTAGAAAAGCCCCAAAAGTTTGGTCTGGCTATCTAGGTAGGCCCAAACCCAACGAGTTGGAGATAGCTTGCTAATAACCGTATTAAAAAGGTCAAAGGGAGGATTATAAAATTTACAGCTGCAACCACTTGATAAAAGCCAATGGTTGAAAAAAAAAAAATCAACTTATAATTCACAGCTTTGAAGAATTTGTTACAGCTTTCCGATAATTTTAAGGTTGAACAAAAACGTCAACTAATCCGAAACAAGAAGGCGTATTGTTAAGTGAACCTTTGTTCTTGATTGTTAACTAAACCAATTTAATCCAAAAAAACAATCACTAACAACGAGTCTGATAAGAGATTTAGAGATCAAATTCCAAGAATCAGAAGAAAAAACAGAATGAAGCACATCAAACAAAAAATGGGATTACGTGGTTCGGTATCACGATACCTAGATCCACGGCTGAAGAACCCAACATGGCTTGAAGCTTTTATTGAACTAATCAAAATTATAACGAATCTTTAGAGTGCAAAGATTAAATCTCTCATGTAGAGTATTTTCTATCTCTCGCTCTAAAGCCTCACAAAAGAAAGATAAAAGATCCTCCTCAGTCAGCCTTGAGCTCTGTTATTATATCTCAATTATCCAGCTGTAGGTTGAAACAAATTAACCACCTACTGGGCCCTCCTTAGCTGACTCAGCTTGCCACTGGCAAAAGGATAACTGAATTAACTAACAGCTTCACAAATTTCCACCTTAGTTCATTCTATTATTGCTTCACCCATCTCAACTTCGACTTTTAGTTAGTTTGACTTACAAGTTATTAACCCTAATCAAGCTCAGTGAATTCTTGAACTTGATTGTTGGCACTGGATTTGTTAATATGTCTGTTGGATTGTTTTCAGTAGAGATCTTGATTACATCTACTACTCTATTTCCAATCTCATCTCTTATGAAATGCAACCTTACATCAATATGTTTAGTTCTCTCATGATATTTTAGATTTATGCTCAATTGTATTACACTTGAACTATCACAGTAAATAGGAATTGTCTCTTGTTTCAATCCTAATTCAAAAACTAAGCCCTGGAGCCACTTTGCTTCCTTATCAACTTAAGCAAGTGAAATATATTCAGCTTCTGTAGTTGATAAAGCAACAACTGATTATAGTGATGCTTTCCAACTCACTGCTCCACCATACATTGTGAAAACAAACCTAATAGTAGACCTTTTTTTGTCCAAATCACCAGCAAAATCTGAGTCCACAAAGCCTAAGACTTTACTTGTGATATTATGGCCCCCTACAAAGAGAATGCGATGATCAGAAGTCCCATTAAGATACCCAAATAACCATTTGACAGCAATCCAGTGCTCTTTACCTGGATTTCCCATAAAACTACTGACAACTCTTATTCTATAAGTAACATCTGGTCTGGAGCACACCATAGTATACATAATGCTCCATACAATATTAGAATAAGGTATTCTCCTCATATACTCAATCTCTATATCATCTGTTGGTTTTTGTTGTTTTGACAATTTGAAATGTGCAGCCAAAGGGGTAGATACTGGCTTTGAATTTATCATCTCAAATTTGCTAAGTACCCTTTTGACATAAGTAGCCTGTGTAAGAAATAAGGTTCTAGCCTCTCTATTCCTTTTGATTTGCATTTCTAGAATCCTAGTTGAACCAAGTTCTTCATCTCAAATTCATAACTCAATTCAACTTTAAGCATCTCTATTTCTTCTCTGTATTTACAAGCAATAAGCATGTCATCTACATAGAGAAGCAGACAAATTCTATCTTTTGAATGTAGACTTTTACAGTACACACAACTGTCATACTGACTTTTAGAGTAACCATAAGCAACCATGAACTCATCAAACCTCAAATACCATTGTCTTGGGATTGCTTCAAGCCATATAAACTCCTTTTCAGCAAACAAACCATTTCTTTTGATCATTTCTCTATGAAGCCCTTTGGTTGTGCCATATATATCTCTTCCTCTAGATTGCCATGTAGGAAGGCTGTCTTGACATCCATTTGATCCAATTTAAGATCATAGAATGCTGTGATTGCTAGTTAAACCCTTATGGAGCTATATTTGACTACAGGTGAAAACACTTCATCGTAATCCACCCTCTCCTTCTGTGTAAAACCTTTTGCTACTAACCTAGCTTTATATCTAGGTGGTTCAACATCTGTAATCTCTTCTTTAAGTTTGAAGATCCATTTACACCCTACCACCTTCCTATTCAAAGATTTTCTGACCAGAGACCAGGTGTTGTTTTTCTTTAGTAAAGATATCTATTCCTGCATTGCAGCCAACCACTTAGACTTGGCATTGCTATTCATGGCTTGTTTGTAATTAATAGGTTCTTCACCAATGATTTCTTCTGCCACAACCAGTGCATAAGATATCATATCAGCTATTCCATACCTCTTAGGTATTCTGACAACCCTTCTTTCCCTATCTCTTGCAAGCTGATAGTTATTTATTTCTAAATAGCAACGTTTATTGTGACAAGACTTAGATTCTTCTTCAGTAATGTTCTCTCCATCAGGCAACTCCACCTCTACATTAGGGTTATGACTCACACCAAAATCATGGGTTGTGAGTTTAGTTTCAACCTTTTGTTGCAACATTGAGTCTTCATCAAATGCAACATCTCTGTTCACAAGAATTCTTGAAGGTTTACTATCATTGCACCAAATTTTATATCCCTTAACACCCTCAGGATATCCAATAAAGATCCCCTTGATTGCTTTAGGTTTGAGCTTGCCCTAGTTGATATGAGCATATGCAAAGGAGCCAAAAATTCTAAGATTACTAAGGTTTTAAGGCTTTCCAGACCAAGTTTCTTGAGGTGTCTTGAACTTCAGAGCTAATGAGGGACTTCTGTTTATCAGATAGGCTGCTATAATGACTACTTCTGCCCAGAGGTGTTTGGACAGATTTGCATTAAATAGAATGCATCTGACCTATTCAATTAAGATCATGTTCATTCCTTCAGCAAGTCCATTTTGCTGTGGTGTATGCCTAACAGTCTTATGCCTTGCAATACCCATTTTCTTACAGAAATCATCAAATTCTCTGTTGCAATATTCTAAGCCATTATCTATTCTCAACCTTTTTACTCTTCTCTTAGTTTGATTCTCCATCAGTGTAAGCCACTCATTGAAATTCTGTAGTGCTTCTCCCTTTTATTTTAACACATAAACCCAAACTTTCCTGCTATAGTTATCTATAAATATAATGAAGTACCTAGCTCTACCATGTAAGGGAACCTGTGATGGCCCCCACAGGTCTGAATGAATATAATCCATTGAATGTTTGGTTTCTTGTTTTCGAGTGCTAAACTTTTGTTTAGTTGTCTTTCCAAGCACACACTTTTCACAAAACTCAAGAGAAGAGATTTCATCAGTGCCAAGTAAACCTTGTTTGCTCAACTCTTTTAACCCCCTCTCACTCATGTGGGCCAATCTCATGTGCCACAGTTTAGTTTTATCCCTACTTACAGATGTTATAATCCCTGTTGAGGCTAAGGATCCTACAAGAACATACAGACCATCTCTTTTAATTCCCTTTATTTTGATTATATCATTTCTAATGACCTATAATTCACCATTCTTTGCTTTGATACTACAACTAGACTGGTCAAACATCCCTAAGGATATAAGATTTCTTTTAAGCTCCGGAATATACCTAACTTGTTTTAAATCTCTAACTACACCATCATGCATTTTGATGCTAACACTTTCAATACCAGCAACTTTACAAGCAAGAAACTTTACCACCATTAACACTTTCAAAAGTCTTAAAGAGATGCTTATTGGGACACATATGGAAAGAGCAACCAGCGTCTAGTGTCCATTCACTAGTGGGTTATTTTTCTACAACAATGAGCAAATGTGCACTTTCTGAATCTCCTTCATCTTCTGATGCAATGGCAGCTTTCCCGTTTGACTCATTCTGTAACTTTTCAAGCTTATTCTTTTCAAAATAGTCTTTAATACAATGCCCTTCCTTATGAGAGAAGTAACACTTTTTCTTCTTCTTCTTCTTATCTGCCTTATCCTTCTGATTGTTACTTTTTTTTTTCTTTGCTTACTTTCTTCTCTGATTTGGTCTTGGCAACTAAGCTTTCTCCAAGATTCTAATCCCTTCCCTCTATTCTATTCTTCAGATCTTTAGACTCTAGTGCACTCTTCACATCTTTCAATGTAAGTGATTGACTTCCACACAACAAAGTATTAACAAAGTGCTCATATGAGTTTGGAAGTGAGCTCAACAGGATGAGAGCCCTATCTTCATCTTCAAGATTGATGTTAACATTCTGAAGATCAAGTATTAGCTTGTTAAACTCATCTAGGTGATCTTTTATTGCTAATCCCTCCTTCATTGAGAATGTATACAGCTTCCTCTTCATATAGAGTCTTTTGGCTAAAGATTTCTTCACGAATAGCTCTTCAAATTTTGCCCAAAAATCAGAAGCAATTTTTTCTTTAGCCACTTCTCTCAGCATTTCATCTAAAAGGTGCAAGATGATAGTCCTGTGAGCTTTGTTATTTATGGACCTCATGTCTCCACCTAAACTTGTAGAACCTTATCCCTTCTCGTTCTTGCCCTTTGATCTTCATCATCATCAAGAGCACTGTCAAGCCCTTTGTTGAATCAGAATTGCATGCATCTTTAGACTCCATAATTAAACGTCATTTTCGCCATTAAATTTTTTAAGATCGAATCTGGTAGTAGCCATTTAAAGATCAAGAACCGAGGGCTCTAATACTAGTTTGTTAAGTGAGCCATTGTTCTTGATTGTTGACTAAACCAATTTAATCCAAAAAAGCAATCAATAACAACGAGCACTAATAAGAGATTTAGAGATCAAATTCCAAGAATCAGAAGAAAAAAAGGAATGGAGCATATCAAACAAAAAATGGGATTACATGGTTCGGTATTACAATACTTACATCCACGGCTGAAGAACCCAGCAGGGCTTAAAGCTTTTATTGAACTAATCAAAATTACAACGAATCTTTAGAGTGCGAAGATTAAATCTCTCATGTAGAGTATTTTCTATCTCTCACTCTAAAGCCTCACAAAAAGACAGATAAAAGATCCTCCGCAGTCAGCCTTGAACTTTGTTTTTATATCTCAATTATCCAGCTGTAGGTTGAAACAAATTAACCACCTACTGGACCCTCCTTAGCTGACTCAGCTTGCCACCTGACAAAAGGATAACAAAATTAACTAACAACTTCACATGTATTAATGTAATACAGTTCGTACTAAGAATCATTTTCCAACTACCAAAGATAGTATGATGTTACAATTCCATTCCTTGACCAAACTATTTGATTGTTTTTGTTGCGAGTGTAAGCACGTCTATAAAAGCAGAAAATGAGGCACGAAGAAACCTGGCCTCAATTGCCTCAAAGTGCCTGAATCAGATGTGAAAATAAACAAAATGAAGAAACTTCTAAATTGCAAAGTCCAAGCAAAGTTGATATACTAAAGAATAACAGTATTTTAGGTGAAGAACTCTTCTGAAGTAACATATTTGAAAATTTGGCAGGAAAAGGGGAAAAAATGATTATTGAGAGGGCCACACAAAATGTCCAAATGAATATTGTCTCATAGGATAAATTGGTAGATGCAAATTGAATGAATATTGGACAAGAATGAAAAATCATTGATGTAATGAGTTTCCAACCAAGAATGATCAAAGAATAGAAACTTACCCTGAAAGTTTCCCATTAATGGCAGATATCTGCCTTTTCATTTTGTCTAGTTGCAAATGCACTTGGAAATTGCATTCAAGTAAGAATTTATTGAACAAGTAATAAAGCTAAAAGAGCAAAGTATGATCTTAGGAATAGGATCGCGGTGGATCACCTCCTTATCAATAGGTAATGCTGCATGCACAATTGATGCATTCTCATTGGATTCTTAATCCACTTCAAAGTCACTGCATGCGAAAAACCATTTTTCGAGAAACAACAAAACATTTCAGGTACAGTTCCTCTAGAAAACTTTTTAAAGGTGGACAAAGAGCACAACACTGTCATGGGAAAAAAATAGATAACTTGTAGACAACAAAGGAATTACAAATGCTCTGTCCTGTTCCTCAACAAACAAAACTGAGAACAGTTCACCCCCTCAACTTCCAATAGTATATTTTCCTCAATGCCAGTTTATTCAAAAATCTTTCAGAACTATCCCAATGTTCTGATAATATTACCACTGACTAAATTTAGTTATAAGTTATGATTCACAGAACTTATAACTAAATTACAAATTAGTTCACATGGCCAGTAAACTGTCCGATCCAGGATTTAACAATATGTGCCACTGCCCATTGATTAAAGTAAACACCATAACAGAAAATTAGAAAAGCTGTTACAATCTTTCTATTTTAATATTGGTTTTATTTATTTACTTTATATTTTAAGTGTAGTTGGTTTTCAATAAGTCAAAATTAAGTTGTTAGTTGGTTCCTTATTTTGTGGATTCATGGAGAATGATGGAGAACATGCTTAATGCTTGCTATTTTTATGCTTGTAACTTTGAACTAAAGCTCTATTTAAAGCTTGATGTTATTCAATAAAAGAATATCTTGAGTACTATTATTTTCGCAACTTGTAAATTGTATTTTGGCAGTTTATTGGTTTCTCAAATAATCAATACTATTTTGAAGGTCTAAATTTCCTCGTATTAACCTATTCTTATTGATTGCCTTCTATTTTGTTCAACAGTTTCAAACATTTGTGTTTGTATCATAAGCATTATCTTTAAACTTTGTTTTCAAGTTTTGATTCTAGACAACAATAAAAGAAAGTTATAGCTTTATCCTTAAGAAATCACCGCTAGCCTCCTCGAACACCCATGCAATTGTCAATTTATTTGATTAATAGAATCAAAACCTATGAAGCAGATGTCTTCAATTCATTCGATATATAGCAACTCAATAACCACCTCATATCGAGTCTAAACAATCAGATTACAAAAGAACACATCTTTCTAGCATTAACACCATCACAAACACCACAATACAAAGCATAGTAGAAGCTAAAAACGCAAACATATAGCAGTAGAAATTAAAAATTTTACTATATTTTTCTTTTCTCTTTCGGGAAATAAAGCTTTGCAGGAAATTGACTGAAACCCAACTTCAAAAACCAAACTTTTAATATATATACAAACAGCATGAGAACAAAATGGAACAAACCCGCATTGGATAACCAACCAAAGCATATAATTTATTGACAGAGAAAGATAATAATATTGAATAAATAAGGCAAAATTAGCATTTCCCAAAATGAGAAAAGTCCCAGTAAATGGATACTTAGTTGAAAATCTATCATAATAAATATATATCAAAATGGGAAATGTCCCAGTAAATGGAGACTTAGTTGAAACCGTAGCATAATAAATATATATCACAACGTTAAATTAAAGAAACAGAAACATCTAAGAGAGAGAATTAAAACCAGCTAAATTCCCATTGCGATGCGTCGGAAACCAGAGCAGCTACCATCACTTCTATTCTTCGCTGCAAAAGTTTTTTTAAAACAGCTAGGAGGGTTTTAAGGAGGGAAACGGACCGGGTTTTTTATTTTGGATTGAACCAGAACGGGCCGATATATATATATATATGTTTTGGGTACACCTTTCTGGGATAAAAGTATAGATTTTTTAAAGTAACTTTTAAATTTTTTTTTTTTAACATTTAAAGCTGGTCATAAATCCAAAATTTTTTAGTAAAATGATATTATTTAGAGTAGTGATATTTAATCTCTTTATTATATTTTACTAACTCCTTTTTTTCAGTTAATCTTATTAAAAATTTTTAAATTAATGTTTATCTCTTAACATATCCCACCTAATCTGAATTTATCCTCATTATAATTTTTATCTTTTTTCTAAACACCTACCATATAAAACTTATAAATTCAATTTTAAAAGAAAAAACTCTCAAAATTATTATAATCTCTCTCTTTCTTTTTAAAGATTTATCTATCATTGTCATAACTATATATAAAAAAAAAAAGGATTGACATTTCCTCATCATCTTCTATTGAGTATTATAAATTAATTTTTCCATGATTACAAATGTAGAATATACAATATTTGAGAAGAAATAATAGTTTAAAAGGTTAAAAAAAATTAGGCTTTAAGAAATTAGATACTAATGAAAATTATTATGTGGGTGTACTTAAAATCTATTTATCCATTTAAGTCATTTTATTTAAAAATAAAATAAATATTAGTAGAAAAGAGATTAGTAGTGGCTAGTGAAATATAACGTATAATAACTCTATTAATTATTTTCTTATCAATAAGTTTAAAAATAGACCAAGTTGTGCTCCGGCATGGCCAACCCCCTATCATTGCCCCTATGATTAAAATAAAAGAACCTAACTTTTAAACGCTTGATCCTCAAAACTAAGGGTTGGGCCGGGCCCAACTTTATTTGGGTCAAGATTAAGATCAGGCTTCATACGTGTCTGGCTATAATTGTTTTAAAAAATTTTTTAAATACTTTTTTAGAATAGAACTCCAATTCCTTATTCTTTATTAATAATATTATATTATTATTGTTCTATTTCATAATAAATTTGGTTATAAGGAACCTAATAATTTATTTATTTATTTAGCTTTAATGAAAATACAATATGTAAAAATCTAACTAAATTAACAAGTAAAATACTAAATTAATTTGTGGAGTGAGTTCGAACCAAATTTGTAGTGAACGTGTTTTAACTTTTAAGTGTTATATTTCTTAATTTTGAAAATTAATTTAAGGATCAAGGATTGTGTTAGGATATTTTAGTAAGGTCTTGATTTGGACCTCAATGTAATCGGATCTAATTCTTTGAGCCCTAGCCTGATCCTTGAGTTTTTAAATTCAAGTTAAAATCCTAAAAATTAGGGTAGAGTCAATCAGACAAGAGCCTAGTCATTTTGCCATGATTACTTATCAATTATGAAAAGAGTAACGTTATACTTACTCACTTTACATATTCAATTAGAATTAAAATACTAAATGATGTGGTTTTTTTATGTGTGATAATGAATTGCAAAAGTAATAAATCAATAATTAATGATAAAATATCATTCAGCATTAAAATAATTAATACTTTTCAAAGATAAATTGACGATGGAATGGAGTGTTTGGTTGGGAGTCGAGTCACGAATAATGGAAGACTTGTAAGTCGAGAGTAGTGACTAAAGAGCTGTAACTTATTTGTTTGGTTCTGCATCGCATAGTAGATGAGCATATTGGGATATTTTTATTTCCTAAGGGTTTGTTTGGTAATTGCATTGGCATCATTCATTCATTTTGATTGCTTAATTTGAATGTTACTTGGCACCAACACAATTAGGTGTTTTAATAGCAAGTATTTATTTTTAAGGGTTTTTAAAATTGATCATGTGAAAGTGAAAGTGATATATGAATATATGATGATCAACTTTAGATAGAAAAATCATTAACTTCAATATCAAGTATCAGCTTCCATTGTTGGATTTTTTTTAATCCAATATTGTTGGATCTTTAGTCCAATATTAAGCTTATATGTGAATAATTATGTATTGCGGAATATCAAATTAAGGTTAAGCCCAATTAAAATGATCTAATTAAGTTTTCGGTATTATAGGCTTTAATGCATCTAATAGGGTGGGTCTTTAATGTGTAGAGACCTAATAGTATTCTAATTCTATGATGGGTGGAATTAAGAATACCTAATGACAATAGGAAAAAGTTGTCTATATAAGTGGTCATGGTCTCCAAGTCACACGTATATTTATATTCTTTGCTGACATCCCATAATTAGAGAGAGAGTAGTGAGAAACTTAAAGGATTCTCTAGGAAAACATATTGATTTAGAAGACCAATCACACAACTCCAGAGAGGAATTCAGTATTATGGATTTAGGTACGCTTCCGCATAATTTATTATTGATTTTTTGTGATACAACATGAATATTCTTGAGTTATCGCTGATTATTTTCACCAAAGGTTTTTGTCATAACAAGCGGTATCAGAGCCTCTTCATGTTGAATAATTGAAAATTAAAGTTATTCTTGATTAATAATTAAAGTTTTGGTATTCTCGGATCTAGTAGTTCTGATATTATTGAATTTGAAAGCAAATTGAGGATTAAAATAAGTATCCTTAAATTCGATTCTTTAAAATTCTCTAGTTGCCATAATTAGGTCGCATGATTGGAGGATTTGGCCATAGTCATGGCTGTTGGGTTGCACCGGCAGCAAACTATGGCACCAAGATCACGGAGATTGGCCATAATGCAGCTACAGGGCTGCACTGCTGATGCGCAATTTTACCGTTGGCACACGTGACTCATGCTGCTGGCATGTGATTCGCGCTGCTGCAATGTGACTCATGGCCGCGCTGAGCCTTAGAAGCTGGTGGCAGGAGTTGCTGCCATCACTGCAGTTGCGAATTCAGCTGTCGGGACTCAGCAAGTTGTGACCTAGGGAAAGAAAACCAAAAAAAAAAAAAAGGGATAAAGCTACTGGGAAGGTGTGGCAGCATGTAGGCCGCGGCCTTCCGCCGCCACTCGAAGAAGAAGAAGAAGAAGAAAAAGGAACAAAAATTAGTGTTTTTTTTTATTTTGGTTTAAGTCCAGCTCGGTTCAACCAAACTGGTCTAGCCACGAACCGGTCAACGATCAACATTGACTGGTCAACTTTGACCATTGATTGATTTTGACTCGAATTTTTTTATTTTTGGTACAATTTTAAATTCAAATATTGGTAATTTATATATATATTTTGAGATAAATTAATTGAAACAATGTGTCGCCAAAATGACCTATCTTGTGGAAATTAATTTATTTTAGAATATAAAAAGTTTTGTACATGTAATTTCTGTGAACATCGATTGGCCCAAATGAATGTCTATATTTAATAGAATTGCATATGCACCTGTGGTAATAAATATTTGATGATTATTCGGTTTTATATGTGAACAATAAATAGGCCCAAAGGAAGATTCGTTGTTTGATATGTTCTTATTATCAGTATTTGATTACTACACAAAGATATTATTTACAAGTTAATATGTTGTCCAAAGATGAAATACTAATGGAGTGTCCGGCATCTTGAGATGGAGTTTACCTTTATTTCAATTTATTTTTGTTTTTATATTTTAAGACTAATATGAGCTTGTTTTGTTTGTTTCTTATTTTCTATTCAGTTATGTCTGCTACTAATATTACTGCCAACATAAATTATATTCTTATGCTAAATGGCTCTAACTTCAAATCATGGCACGAGAACATTTCAATAGTTCTTGTAGCCATGGATCTTGACCTAAGGTTGATTATCCTCCACCTCTTACAGATAAGAGTACCCTTTATGATAAAAGGGAAATAAAATGGTAGGAGAGATCAAATCGCATGTGCATCATGATCATGAAGAAGGCTATCTGGAAGCATCAGGGGCTCAATAATTGAAAAAGCAACTACAGCTAAAAAGTTTCTTGCACAGATTGAACAGAAGTTTGCCAAGAACGAAAAGGCTAAAATTGATACGCTCTTGACAAACCTAATTTTAACGAGGCATACGGATAAAGACAATATTAGTGAGTACATCATGGAGATGTCTCATCTTGCTTCTAAGCTGAGAGTACTTAAGCTTGAACTCTCTGAAGAATTATTAGTGTATTTGGTTTTAATATCTTTACCAACACAATTTAAGGTAAGCTATAATTTTCAGAAAGAGACTTGGTTACTGAATGAACTCATATCACACTGCATTCAGGAAGAGGATATATTTTAGAAAGATAAGACAGAAAGTGCTCACTTTGCCTCTACCTCTAAAGGGAAGGACAAAGGCAAAAAAGGGAAGAAAGCTAAGGAAGCTACAGATACAACTCCTTAAAAGAAACAACAAAAAAAAAATTGGTGATCAGGAAGGTACTGGTTGTTTCTTCTGTGGAGATGAAGGGCATAAGAAAAAGCATTACACTAATTATCATACATGACGTGCTAAGAAATGTATGCTTCTTAATTTGGTTTGTTCTGAGGTTAATTTAACTTCGTTACCTAGACACATATGGTGGATAGATTCTGCTACAACCATTCACATTGTCTGTCTAGGTAGGGTTGCCTGAATTGCCGAAAACCTAGTGATGGTGAAAGATACATCTATGTGGGTAATGACAAGATAGTTGAAGTTAAAGCAATTGGAAAATATATATTATTATTAAAGGCTGGATTTTATTTGGATCTTGATGAAACATTTTTTGTTCTGTCTTTTTGACAGAATTTGATTTCTATTTCTACTTTGGACAAATTTGGTTATTCTTGTTCATTTGGGAATAAAAAATTCAGTTTGTTTCATGATTCAAAATTGATTAGTTCTGGTTATTTTTCGGGCTATGATAATCTTTATATACTTGATACAATTACTTTATTTAATGAACCCCTACAATTAAGTACACGAGGTTTAAAAAGAAAATTAACTAATAAGAATTCGGTTGTGTTATGGCACATGAGATTGGGTTGTATTTCTAGACGGAGAATAGAGAGACTTATATTAGGCAAAATTCTCGACCCCTTAGATTTCACAGATTTTTGATATATATGTTAACTGTATCAAGGGGAAACAAACCAATAAAAGGAGATTTGAAGCCAATAGGATTTCAGACGTCTTAGAAATCATACATACAGACATTTATGGGCCATTCCCCGCTGCTGCTTAGAATTGTTAACAATATTTTATGATGTTCATAGACGACTTTTCTAGATATGGCTACATATATCTTCTCCATGAAAAGTCACAATCCTTAGATATGTTCAAAAATTTTAAAGCTAAAGTTGAGAACCAACTCCGCAAAAAGAATTAAAAGCGTTAGATCTGACCGTGGTGGTGAGTACTATGGCAGATATGATGGTTCAGGTAAATAACATCCAGGACCGTTTGCTAAATTCCTAGAGGAATACGATATCGTCTCACAGTACACTATGCTGGGTTCACCCACTATGAATGGTGTTGTTGAAAGATGAAATATGACACTTAAGGGTATGGTGAAGAGTATGATTTGTCATTCGACCTTACTAGAATTACTCTAGGAAGAAGTGCTTAAGACTGTAGCGTATATCCTTAATAGAGTTCTAAATAAAGCGACTACTATGACCCCTTACGAGCTTTGGATAAGCAAAAAATCTAATTTAAAGCACCTGCCTGTTTGAGGATGTGCAGCTGAGGCAAGGCCTTATAGGCCTAATGAGAAAAAATTAGACTTACGGGCAGTGAGTTGCTATTTTATTAGATACTCTGAATGATCCAGGGGGTACAAGTTTTATGATCCCACGACTAAGTTGATTTTCAAGTCAGGAAATGCTCGGTTCTTTGAGGATGTCGAGTTTGTGGGAGTAGATACATTTAGGGACATTATCTTTGAAGAGGAATATGTTGATATTCTCATAGGTGTTATTGGCATTGATCAGGTCTCATTTCTGACTTTGTTCAAGACACAATAAAATCAAGACAATGTTGGACAACCCTTCATACAAGAAGTTGCTCTAGAAGAACAAACTTTATCTCCTTAAGAACCTATGTCATTAAAGAGATCCACTAGAGAAAGGAAAAGTACAGTACCAGACGACTACATTGTATTTCTCTAAGAACATTAAGTAGACATCGGCGTGATGGAAAATCATCCGATCAATTTCCATCAAAGCATGAAAAGTTCTAACTCTCAGAAGTGAATTGATGCTGTTAATGAGGAGATGCAGTCCATGAAGAACAACAGCGTATGGGATCTTGTCATATTGCCAGAAGGTGCGAAGCCTAGTGGTTGTAAATGGATATTTAAAACCAAGAGGGATTCGAAAGGCAATGTGGAACGGTAAATAGTGCGTTTTGTCGCAAAGGGCTTTACACAGAAAGAAGGCATCGACTATAAAGAAACTTTCTCCCCAATTTCTTCGAAAAACTCTTTCAGGATTATAATGGCATTAGTGGTGCGTTTCGATCTTGAGCTACATCAGATGGATGTTAAGCCAACGTTTCTCAATGGTGACATTGATGAGATGATCTATATGGTGCAGCTAAAAAACTTTGTGTCTGGAGACCCAAAGAATATGGTCTGCAAACTTAAGAAATCTATCTATGGGCTCAAACAAGCACATCGACAATGGCATTTTAAGTTTCATCAAGTGATCATCTCATTTGGTTTTGAGATGAATTTGGTCGATGATTGTTTATACCATAAGTTCTATGGGAGCAAATATATCTTTTTAGTTTTATATGTCGATGACATTTTGCTTGCCAGTAGTGATATAGGCTTATTACACAACACCAAGAGATTTTTTGCCAAGAATTGTGAAATGAAATATCTTGGTGATGTCTCTTTTGTATTAGGCATACAGATGCACCCGGATCACTCCCGAGGTATTCTTGGATTATCACAAACGAGCTATATCAAAACAGTTCTTAAGAAATATAAAATGCAAGATTACAAACCAAGTGATACCCTTGTGGCTAAGGGAGATAAGTTCAGTCTCAATTAGTGCCCCACAAATGATTTAAGGAAAAAAATGCAGAATATTCCTTATGCGTTAGCAGTAAGAAGTCTGATGTATGCTCAGGTTTGTACGTGACTGTATATTGTGTAAGTTACTAGGATGTTGGGTAGATATTTAAGTAATCCAAGAGTAGGCCATTGGAAAGCAGTCAAACAAGTCTTACGATACTTACAAAGAACAAAAAACTACATGCTCAGATATCGGAGGTCATATCAGCTTGAAATTATTAGGTATACTGACTCCGATTTTGTTGGATGTCAAGATAGTATGAAATCCACTTCGGGTTATATCTATCTGCTAACTGGGGGTGCTAGCTCTTAGAAGAGTGCTAAACAGTCTCATATAGCGTCTTTCACTATGGCAGCAGAGTTCATAGTGTGTTATGAGACATCCAATTACGAAATATGGCTACGAAATTTTGTCACGGGGCTGCGTATAGTAGATGGTATTAATAGATCACTCAGATTATTTTATGACAACAAGTCAGTAGTGCTGTGTTCCAATAACAACAGGAGCTCAACGAAGTTGAAGTATGTACACATCAAGTTGCTAGTTGTTAAAGAAAGAGTTTAGAGTGGACCGTGTCTATGAACACATCGGTACAAACTCCATGATTGTGGATCCGCTTACTAAGGGACTGCTACCCAAAACGTTTTATGAGTATATTGGTCATATGGGTGTCATGTCATTAAGGATATTCAGTTTTAGTGAGAGTTTTGTAATTTTAGATGCTCTTATGTTATAGACATTTTCAATTATTTCGGTTTATAGATATGCAGAAATAAAGTTTTAGTTCATTCACACTCTGATTTTATTATGGTTTGATCTTAATAAGATTTAACGTGGACTAGTTGAAAATAGGCATGTTAAGATCACATTGCATGAAATTTTCATGCTACACATCCACATCATAATCCATACCATTCAGTATTTCAGTTGTATTGACATAGTGACCATTCATAGGTCGAGTTACGAGACTTGTAACGAAGGCCGCTTTGATCCTATGTTGGTATGATTGATGGATCGGATTGGTTACAAATATATTTCGGTAATGACTGTAAGTTTGAGCTCATTCGATTATTTGGTAATGTATAATTATAAGGTTACACACATAGCCCAAGTGGAATATTGTTGGATTTTTTAATCCAACATTGTTGAATCTTTAATCTGACATTGGGCTTATATGTGAATAATTATGTATTGCGGATTGTCAAATTAAGGTTAAGCCCAATTAAAGTGATCTTAATTAGGGTTTCGGTATTATGAGCTTTAATGTATCTAATAGGATGTGGATTTTTAATGTGTAGAGACATAATGATATTCTAATTCTATGATGAGCAGAATTAGGAATACCTAATGACATTAGGAAAAAGGTTGTCTATATCAGTGGTCATGATCCCCAAGTCACACGTATCTTTCTATTCTTGCTGACATCTCATCATTAGAGAGAGAGAGCAGTGAGAAACTTAAAGGATTCTCTAGAAAAACGTGTTGATCTAAAATTCAGCATTATGGATTCAAGTACGCTTCCGCATAATTTATTATTGGTTCTTAGTGATACAACATGAATGATTTTTAGTTATAGATGATGGTTTTCACCAAAGGTTTTTGTCATAACATCCATTACAGTGTTTGTAGGACCAATATGGATTTTCAAGGAATAATGGCATGTGCTGTTTTATGTAATATAAATGTTAGACAGTTTCTCTTTTTCTATTTTCAAAAATTAGAACACTTCTTAATTCTTGAAGTGAGAAACATCTTTTTCTTGTTTTCAGCTGTTTTTATAAAAAATCTTTTTTGAAAAGAAAATTACTAGTACCACTTTTATTATAATTTTTTCCTTTGAAGTTAAACTGCAATTTTTCTTTAAACAAATAAATGAAAATAAAAAATCACAAATATAGTTTTTCATTCTTAAAACACCATTTCAAAAATACTACAGTAAAACCTCATGTTGGGACTATACTAATTTATTGCTATGAGGATGTTATAACTTAATAGAGGTGTAATTAGAAAAATTTACTACATTAATAATTTACTAATGGAGCATGTCAACTCCAATATATCTATTACCTATGTACTGTTGTTAGGAATATGCAAAGTCAACTTAAAAATCTCTAAGTGTTTGTATTCTCTTTAATAATTTTCTCTCTTCATCTAATTGTATTATGTGGAAGTAAGTTCTGTTAATCTAACATAACATATATTTTCGCAATATATAAATAATTAGTACTATATAGAGGCAAGTTCCTTAAAATGGAATTTAAAAAAAATATAACTTATTGCAAGGTAGATTTTATTCTTATTTATAATTGTCCCATATTGAAACTAAAACTTTTTGGACTAAGTAAAAATTATTTTTATAGGTTTTACTTTTATCTCCATTTTCAAAAATAATTCTTGGAGGAATTATAATTGAAAATTAAAACTAGACCATGCTACTATATATAATTAAGTGTCAAACAAAAATAATCTCATTCATCCCTTTAAAACAATTAATCACATCGAAGGAAGGTAATAGCATCTTTCTTCGAACCTTTTTTTTTTTCTTTAAGAGGATGATAATTATTTATTTATCTTGTACACACGAATCTTCTTTAGCTTTTATGAAAATACATTCATCAAGTATTAATGGCTTTTTTTTTTTTTTTTTTTATAACTAGTTAGGCCGGACTCCAACCTATAATATAAATCAGAAAAGATGAATAGAAAGAGAGGGCAGAACTGAAACCTCCAATACAAAGTACAGTACAAAAAGAAAAGCAAAAAGACCCACAAGAAACAGGCAAAAGAACCCAAAAAGAGAAAATCATCTCCTAACATGCGGAGTCTTATGAGCATCCAAATGAAAAATGTTAGTCAAACCACCTAAAAGATCCCAATAACTTATCAAAAACTGCTGATAAGTCTGATGAGAACAAGCCTAATTGACCATGAAAATTAGCAACAGAAGTACACTCCCCATAAACATGTCTAACACAAACTGAAGGACTATAAGATAAAGCACGGACTTTGCCAATATAAACAAAATCCAATCGCACAAAACATGAGTAGCAATCTATGAAACCACAGCCTCCGAATCGAATTCCACCTTAAGAACATAATAAACAAGCTTAATAGCAAGATCCAAGCCCTTGCAACAACCATCAGCTCAGCAAAAAGAATTGGCTGGTGTCTATAAAAATAGGCAAAAGCAACCAGAAGCACACCTTAATGATCACGTGAGACACACACCCCGCAGCAGATAAATTAGGATTGCCCTAAAAGCAACCATCTACGCTAAGCTTTACCATCCCAACCGGCAGCCTCAACCAGGAAACCAAACGACCCGACCTATAATGAGGCAGGCTAATCTAAAAACCCTACCCAAGCTGAGTATCCAAGACACCCTTCAAATGAGATGATCTAAAATCGAAAGTAGAACTAGAAAGTTTAAGGTTAGAAGCCACCCTATAAACATCTACAACAAAAGCAACAGAATTAAATCTAAAAGCATTTCAAGTCTTCCAAATGCCATAAGGTGAAGCATGGAAGGTGAACCCAAAAATGCGGCGAAGAAGCATGCATCATCGCCAAAAAGCAAGCAAAGCATGAGTACTGCAAACTCATTGTTAAAGAAAACTACTATCAAACCTATCTAACCTATGCGCAACAATCTCAACAACCCAACCACAGAAACACAAGGAAATAATATAGAAACCGCTCGAGCACAAGTTGTCATTCATTGCCAAAAATCATGTAATAACCACCATAGGAAAAAAAAATTCGGGAAGAAATATGCCACTGCCAAATAAAGGAAAAAAAACTCATCTCTGGGTCTAGACCTGCAAACAAGCTCCTATGCTGAATATCAGATAAATGTCAATGAAGAACATCAGGTCCAATGCCAGGAAAACCTTGTGCAAACCCTTCTCAAGAAACTATCATGACACATAAAAAGCAAGTAAGGCTGTTAATTGATTGCTTAGCAAGAAAAAAGAATGTAAAAACAATATAAAATTAATATAAATGTAAAATCAACATAAAATATAACCACATCAAAGGAAAAAATATATAAGATGCAAAAACTGTTTAATATAGCTAAATTGATAAGGTTATAATAAGCTTGGCAACGGATCAGCCACCATAACATTGGATGGAAATTTAATCCCCACAATGTAAAGTGAATCACCAGGACTTGTCATTTACGGCTACAAGATTGACTCTAATGGCTAGAAGGAACAAATCTCCTAAAATTATGTGATTATTATCTTTCCTTTTACCATGGCTAATGTATTTGTATCCCAATTGATCCATAGGCACTTGACATGTCATATATGCACTGGTTTGTGAACGTATCAAATCAGTGAAAGCATAAAAAGTCAACTACCAAACATATATCTATTAGAAACATTTGCAACTTCATAATTTTAAAAGTGCAACAAAATTGTAAACAACAACCAACAACAATACAGCTGAACAGTAAAATTAAATTG
The DNA here is from genome assembly GCA_030449075.1 of Murraya paniculata. Classification (NCBI taxonomy): domain Eukaryota; kingdom Viridiplantae; phylum Streptophyta; class Magnoliopsida; order Sapindales; family Rutaceae; genus Murraya; species Murraya paniculata. The sequence continues at coordinate 190,440 of JAEVFN010000073.1, forward strand.
CAACAAATACAGTAACTAAACAAAAACTGTAAATAAAATAAAATTATGGGAATAACCGGAGGTCTGTATTATGCAGTTTCCTTAAAATAGATTTGCCACCTATTGTCAGGTCCTATGGGTTTGAATGGCAACTATTTCCCATGATACAGCGGAAACAAAACAATTTCAGCACAGCTCTGAATAGTTTTTCAGCAAACTTTCAACATGATTGAATCTTGGACTTGAACAAACATCAAAAGAGAGGAAGGAAAACTCTGTGCACTGTTTTTGTGTAATGCTTGTTATATTTTTTAAATGAAAGAAGCATCCAATTTATAGACATTGAGAGGGACATTTTAGTCCTAATAAATTGCATTAAGGAGTTGTAATGGCTGCCTTAAATATTATAATTAAAAGCTTGTAATTATTGTAGTTAATTTTAAAATTAAATCGAAATTTAAAATCAATAAAATCATATTCAGTTTTAAGCAATGTTTTCAGGTTCTACTGTAAGGAGTAGTATTTTAACCTAGAACTTGTTGCAAACTCTGAAAAACACACACGATATATGTATAGCCAAACATGGTGCCAAGTTCATTTTGGAATGAGTGTATATAACATGTAAATATGAAACAAAATTAATAGATCATGCATCGCAAGCTTGAATTCCTTCAAGTTTAAGTTAATTTTATGTTTAATTTTTTTAACGTGAAATAAAGCTGAATCTCATCAACTCGTACGAATGTCAGTAGCTCAATCTCATTATATTCAAGTCTTAATGTGTCTTCCAAGTGCAAAAGCTTTGAAAAGTATGGCTTCTTACCAAGTACTCTTCACAACTAGCTAAATGTATATTCAAGTAAGATGTATCTCTCAAACAATATCTGCAATAAAAAATATAAAAAATAATAAAAAAAAAAAACATCTAAACTAAGCCCATGCGTTTTATGCCGTTTTTCTTACATATGAAACACATATACTTACATTCAGCGTCTGTCTTCATTAACCCATTTGCTTCTATTCTCAGAATTTCATTAACATCATCCTCATTGGTAGAATTTCTACTGCTTGGTCGTAATTGCTTTGTTCTTTAATAGACAATGTATTTTCTAGTAGCCAATGTACGTGCTATTCCTCACTGGCACACATGGGAGTTGGGTATTTACTCTTTGGCTTTAATACAGCGATTTGGATAGGGATGAGAAACCTCAGGCACTAATCACCAATCCTTACTCTCTTATTTTAACTTGAACTTGGGTGACTGCTAGCGCAAAGCACATCCATAGCCAACTGAGCTGCACCCAAGGGGCACTACGCCTTCTAATTAAAACAAGATACAAAATAGAAGAACACGGATCGACTGAGAGAATAAAATGAGAAGAAATCGTAGTTAGCTGTCATTGAATGCGTTGCAGAATTCCGTACATGAAGGATGGATTTTATTTTCATGTCGTCAGCTCCTCAGATTCTGAGTCCTCAGATGTAACACTGTGTCTACTTCTAAGTGCTAATACAGGTCCTGTGTTTCTTCATTTTCAACCCCCTCAAGCGCGTGATAGTTGGTAGGATTACAAGATTGCTTGTGAGATCTTTGAAACTTTCAATTGCGGGGGACTTAATATATGTGTTTTGCCATCTTATCATGCTTTGTTGGTACATATCAACCACTTCCATTTCTCCATCGACTTACTTTATCCCTTATAAAATGAACATCAGACTCTGTATGTTTGGTGTTAGAGTCAAAAATTGTAACCATACAAGACACTCGAGGCAAAAGTCGACAATTTCATTTATTTGTGAAATGAAATACGTTAGTTTAGATGAAAATTTCATTTTTTAAATTTTAATTGGTGAATTTATTTAATAAATAAGTTTAATGAATAATTTGATACGTTTATATAGCATTTTTTCCCTCGAGATGAGAAAAAAGAGGGCAGTCATTAGACTCCAAAATTTTTTCTTTGTAAGACAACAATGAAAACTGAGAATTGGTGCGAGATTCATTATACAATACGTGAATGGCGAGAATCTGTTAATGTGTATGATTAGAGGGGTGGTCATGGATATAATAATTAACGATTCCACATTTCCATTCCGTCTTACCTTTAATCTAATTTGCCTAATTTCAATTTTCATTTGTATGATGGGAAGGCAAGGGGGGAACTGGACCGGACGTCAATTAATACTTAGGAGGAATAGAGCATAGAAATCGTAGCGACCACTTTTCTGAGCAGGATCACAAGTGCAAACATAGGCAGAGTTGAGTTGTTATCACTCTCCAGGTTAATTGCACAATTGTCACAACCTATGGCTGTAAATTTATTAAGCCCCCAGGGAAAGGTAATGGATTGACCCCTGTAGCAATATTATTGCTTGTCGCAAAACTACTGTGTAAAAAAGAAAAAAATGGAATACTGACTCTACTTGTAGTTTCGGAGTAGGAGTACGATGGTTCCATCTTCTATTATCTTACGATGGTTCCATCTTCTATTATCTTGTATGCTAATATATTAAATTTAAAAAATTAAATTTTAATATGTGCACTCTTTAAAATTAAAAAAAAAAAAATCCTTAGTTGAACCATTTGAATTATTTTACTCAACCATTCAGCCCAACCAAAAATTCGATTAAAAGTATTTAGTATATACTTATAGCAATCAAATCAAAGCTCCGTTTGGTACTGGTCCTGTCCTAAGTGGGCCCAGTTGAGGTATAAACAAATTCTTTGGCACAACGTTCGTTTTAGTTTTTATTAATAAAATAGTATATTCAATATTAAGTATATAGACTTTATTTGCCCTCAATAACATTTGGAAAAAAAATGGCCATCTTGAAAAAAAAAAGAAAAAAAACAAGAAGAAGAAGAATTTCTAAATATGCTTAATGCTGCTAAAATTCATCTTGATGCTTAGTGACACAATAAAAAATAATAATGATTTATCCCTTTAGAATCAAGCCAGGGCCATAATTTTTCTACGTTACCATCTCCATTTAGCACTCAAAATGAAGTATCTTACTAAAAGGACACATATGTCTTATGGAGTAACTTGACAAGAGATATGGTCATTTAATGTTAGTAATTCTTCTAAATGCTTGTAATGTTGTAATGAATGGAATGCCCTCCAGCCGCGATATTTTAAGTCAGTACATGAATATAATGTTGGAGAATTTGAATGATCAAACACTCAAAACACTCTTTTTCTTATGAATTCAATACAACTCCTCAATTACAGCTCTTTTATAACTAATAAGCTTTACTACTTCTTGTTACTTAAACCAGCTGAGAGAGGAGGTGTTTATACTTGTTACAACTTAATCACAACCATATATTAACTTATCTACCATATATCAAACCTAACAAAACATTCAACACCACAAATTCTACTTACCATATTACCACATTTAACACCATAAATCTTAACTACATAAAAAAGCTTCCATGAGCTTGATCAAAGAACGTTTGGGCTTCAAAGTTGTATGGATCAAGTTTATGATCCAACATATAATTCTACATTGTACAGAATTAATTAACAGTTAAATCTATGTGGGAAAAATGTTACTGATGGGGATATGTTAAAAAAATATTTACAAAATTTCATGCTTCCAACATGGTTCTAGAACAATAATATAGAGCCCGCCAGTATACAAAATATTCCAACTTGATTGCATGCCTTCTTGTAGTAGAAAAGAATAGTGAATATTCAAGCCCACCCTATTGATACAAAACCAATTCTTGAAGCAAATGTTGCCTCATATAATCATGATGACAATGGACATGGCTGTGGACATAACCGTGGCCGTAGATATAGTCATGCCTGTGGTCATGGCTACTATTAAGGTTGAGATCATGTAAAAATTATTATCCACCTCGTGGTGGTTATAAGAACCATAGAAAAGGGGAAATAAGGAGGGAATACCTGCTTAACATAATATTTCAAGAAAACACTTGTGATAAATGTGGAATGACTGCCTATTTTTAGAGACAATGTCTTACTCCCAAACATTGTGTAGATATGAATAAAATCCAAATATTTATATATTTTAGGTCATTGGTGAGTTTTGTTTAATTCTTCATAGTTATTAAAGGAGTTTTTTTTAATCTTTCATAGTCAAGAGTAAAAAGAGTAAAAAGCGAGTTTTGCTTTATTAAATGACAAGTTGTGTACTGTTCTTCTGTTAGCTTTACCAAACTTCGAAAAGTTATTTGAGGTCAAGTGTAATGCTTCTGGTAAGGGTATTAGACCTGTTCTTTCTCAAGAGGGATGACCAATTGAGTATCCGAGTAAGAAATTGAATGAAGCATGGCAGAAATGGTCTACTTACGACTAATAGTTTTATGCGATCCTTATGGTGTTAACGTCATGGGAGTATTACTTGATTCAGAAGGAGTTTGTGCTTTATAGTAACCATCATGCATTGAAGTACTTTAACAACCAACAAAATCTGAGCAAAATGCATGTGAGATGGGTGAATTATATGCAGAAGTTCACTTTTATTGTGAAGTATAAATCTAGGTAACATAATAAGGTGGTGGATGCATTTAGTAGGTGAGCAACTTTAGCTCTGGTCATTGAAGTTACTAGTTTTGAATGCTTGAAGGAATTGTGCGCTGAGGATGAAAATTTTATGCATAGTTAGGATCGATGCATTAATCATTAGAATGCATAAGATTTTCTTATTCAAGATCTGTTTAAATCTAATAAGTTATGTGTGCTTCGAAGTTCTTTAAGGGAGTAGATTATCCATGAGTTGCATAGAGGAGGTTTAGGCAGACATATTGGTTAAGATGAGACTAAGGCACTTGTGGAAGAGTGATATTATTGACCACAATTGAATAGAGATGTGTACAAGATTTTGCAGAGGTGTCGGATTTGTTAAGAAGGTAAGGGACATACGCAAAGCACGGGATTATACATGCTATTACCTGTTTCGAAAAGTATTTGGTCGGATCTATTCATGGATAAATTTTTCAAAACAAGTAATAGCATGTATAAAATCCATGAAAAATATTTGGTCAGATCTATTCATGGATTTTGAGATTCTATACTGGTTGTGATCGATAAATTTTCAAAGATAGTGCATTTTATTGCTTGTAAAAAGGCTGAAGATGTTGTTTTAGTTGCGCATTTGTTCCTTCGAAAGGTGACACGTTTGCATGGAATGCCAAAAATTATTACTTCTGACAGGGATGTGAAGTTTATCAGCAAGTTTTGGGATCATCTCTGTGATAGGTTTAGTACATAATTGCAGTTTACTAGTGCTTTTCATCCGTAGACAAATGGTTAAACATAGGTGATCAATCGCACTTTCAAAAACATGTTGCGCCGTCTTTGTGGTGACAAGCAACGGAACTAGGAAGCTACCTTGCATTAAAAAATGTCAAACTAGGTAATGGACCTAAGTGAAAAAATTTAAAACAATTTGGCGTTATGTGTCAAAATGTTGAAACTTTATCATTTTTTAACATGCAAGCAAACAATAGGGATTGTAGAGTTAATAATCTATTAAATCTATCTAAGCCATTAAATTACTTTCATATTAAATCTGATGGTTCATAATAGTTGATAAGAAAATGACAAAAGGTGATGCTATAGTGTCACAGGGGCACCATAGCCAGACCCTAAAATAAAGACTTGAACGAATATTGTCAGGCGAATAATACCTTTATTCTATGGACAAGTATTTTATAATGCACGGTGAATCATTTTAGTATAAAATTTTTTAGAAGTCACTTTTAGCAGAATCATTCCATCTTACAATAGATTTTAAAAAGCATTGAAGGAGAAGCTTTTCAAAATATAATTTTGATAATTGCTTTTATATTTCATACAATTTCAGATATGTCCTCATATATATTATAAAAATTCAAATTTATCCTTATTAATTAATAAATAAAAATAATTGCTTTAAATGTATTATTATTATTATCAATTATTTGAGATAATAAAAATAAAAATTAATTAAATATCAAATATGTATTTTAGTTATCAATTATTATATATACACGATAAAAAATATTTTATACACATGTTTATAAATGTGTAAATAAATTTTAATTCAACATTATGTCTAATTCAATTATTTATATTGTTATAGCAGTTTAACAGTAAGATTTACCAAACACACACGACTACTTTTAAAACTCACAGTCCTTTTAAAATAAATTTTACCAAATGTTTAAGTAATTTTCTTTACAACTGATTATTTCTACAATAAAGCTAATAAAAATTATTTTAAAAACTGTAGCATTACCAAATTGGCCATTTATATATGATTATAAGAAAAAAAAAACTATCAGTTAATCGAGGATTGCTTTTTCTCAAGGATCCTCATCCCACCCTCAAGTAATTATGATGGGAATAGGAAAGATATAAGCATTGGGATCGGTATGACGACGCCGATCTTCTCGCCTCCCTCACAATTACCATCTTAATAATAATGATTCTAGACACCTCACATGTCTTTCACCTCTTCCTCGTATTTTCCTTAATTTACTTGATTGAAAGTTTTAAATTACCATTTCGATTGGCTTTTCAAAGCTTTAACCAGTGTGATAGCTGCTTGGAAATATTCCACGGCGGCAGGTTAGGCTGGCCTCTACCATGTTTTCGCCACCTTATGCCTCAAAAAATATTTATTTGATCTTTAACTGAGATTTGGCCAAAACACATCCATTTCGTTAACCAAAGATATATTGTTGCTTGGCTAGAAAAACAAATTAAATAGAGAAAACATAATTATATAATTAGAACTTAATTAGGAGGAAGAAATAATTAACTAATTAACTGTAATATATATGAAAAAAGATAAACTAGTAAGTACTAGTGTCTATGATTGTTAATGATATGCCCTAAAGGCCAATCGAGTGGCGCTTATTTTTAGGGAATTACTGTATTTGATTAGTATTTTGATATTTATGAAATGGCAAAGTCATCAATATTGATAAATTATATTAATGAATATATTCCAAGAAGTAAAATAGTCAAGGAACACATTTTCGAGTTTGTCGAGAATATAAAAGTGTTTCCTTTGTACTATACTTCTAAAGTAGTTCCTAGTGATGAATTTATGATTGGACGTAAAAAATTCCTATAAACACTAGTATGTGTTATGACTCCTTTATGGTATGCGATACTAAAATGGATGGTGAGTTTCATATCATTGACATGAGATGTCAATTCAAATACATAGGTGCTTATTGCAAGAACAAGTTTACTAAACTTGACCAAATAATAATAAGCAATATGGTTTTAAGTGTTAATGGCTTATTATACATTGTAATAGACATTATATTTAGTAATGGTCTTTAGACATGAGGCATCACAGATGTCTTGTACACGGACATCTATTATATGTGAAAGCATAAGGATTGATTCCTAATCAAGGAAGAGATCTAACAATAGTTTTCATGGTTTGCTATGTATGGAGACAAGTGTATGGCTAATATGGAATTCATCACTTTGTAATAAACAAAAAGGATGTCCCTTGTTAGATAATATGGATTGGCATGAGAAATCCTTGGCCAAGGTGAAATATATTTGAAGAAGTTCAAATTATATTTTTCATGCTAAGTTCATTTAGTTCTATTTTTTAGATAAAGCATAAGGACTTATCACACCAAACCATAAGCCATGCTTTTCTTTGGACATGGATGATGAAGAGATCAGGACATAGAGAAACAATGGAATAGGTTATACAGATCCAACAATTCTTGTTATTTGGATTGGTTGTGAAATACTGCTAGGTGTCATTCATGACTTTTAAAAACCTTAATAGTGTGTTTACTTATTAGAAATGGGAATGGGAATCAAGGAATGAGAACGAATGATGTGTTTATTTTCTTAAATGAGAGATGAAATGTGAAGAAAGTGATGGGCACCACCTAAAATTAGGAATGATTATTAGAATTCTCATTCCCACAGGGGAGGTGGGAATGAGATTCTCATTCCCCAAAATAACCATATTGCCCTCACTTAAATTTTGAAATTTTCATTTTATCCTTCCTTATATTATTATTATTATTATTATTATTATTATTATTATTATTATTATTATTATTATTATTATTATTAGTTGTCATAGTAGTAGTAGTAGGAAAATAATAATAATAATAATAATAATAATAATAAAACAACAACAATAATAATAATAAATAATTGTTGTTGTTGTCATCGTCATTGTTGTTGTTGTTGTTGTTATTAATGATAATAATCAACTAAGGTTAGTTTAGTAACTTATAACAATCCATTTCGATTTCAAGATAAAATAAACACATCAATGGTAATATAGTTCATTCCAATTCTGATTCCCACAACTAAAGTAAATACATTATTTTGATTCTCGTTCTTCATTCTAATTTCAGACCATTCCAATTTCACTCCATTCCTATTCCAGCCGATTTCAATTATTAATTAGTAAATGCACCATAAGATTGTTATTGCTAAAGGGTATTAGCAAATGCATCTTAAGGTCATTAGAAAAGTTCTTATTAATGACTAAAGAGTTTAGAATCTTTAATGAATGAAGAGTTATCATTAAAATAGTTCTACTATTTTATAACAAAGAACCTAAAAGGTCACACACCTAATAAAAATGAAAAACAAGAGTTACTAGAAAATGAGAAGTTAAAATTCCTAATTAAAGGAAAATTAGTATTTATATTATAATTCATTAAGAATGAATATATATATCTTAAATATGATTTAAGATAGAAATTTTGATGTTCTATAAATAGTTTAACGAACAAAATAAATTTCACAAATCTTTAATCAAACATTAGGTTTAAGATCAAGCATGTAAAATGACCATATTGAGCATGTTTCGGTATATAAATTATTATGGACTTCTGGACCAATTTTGGATATGGAATTTTGGGCTTTTATTGGACCTAATATGGATTGGGAAAAAGCATAAGAACATGTTAAAAACAGAAGCACACAATTAGCCATTTGATTTGATCAAAATTGGCTTAATTAGTCAAAGACAAAAATTAATAACTAGGCTATTTATTTATTCAAAATTAATTTGATTAAATAAATTATTGGAGTGATAAGATCACATCAAATAAAGAATGACTTAGTGGGGGGGTCTAGCTCATGATAATGTTTGATGCCATTATTGAAAAGATAGTGGTGGCTTTATTTGCTGGAATGAATGATCATGAACTACCATTCATGTTTCTTCATTATCTCTCTCATGTCCAAACAAAATTTGATGATTCCAAATCCTATGAACTTCTAGAACATTTCTTAGTGTGGACTCATTAGAGGCATCACAATTGGGGTGCTTTAAGGATCTCAAATCACACAAAAACAGAAGCTGTTCATGCAGTGGTCTGTTTCCTAGACAGTGTTCGTACCTTGCTGTTTTTGGTCATTTTCTCTTACCTCACGAAGTTGTTCCTGTAACAACAAGTCAATTAAACTTTAACCTTTCCTCTTGATTTTCGTTTTTGAATGAAGCCAATCCGAGGTTTCTAGAGCTACCGCCATTCATTTTAATTTTACTGCACAAAAGTTGCGTTTTCAGGAACGTCATGGACAAATGTTGTCATTCAATGTCAAGGTGAGTACCTAAACATATGATAGGATTTTATAACTCCCTGTAAATCATGTTAAAGTTATGGACTGATTGGATTAAGTGAACCCTCTCACCTACTAAATTATTACACACACACAGAGATGATTTGTTTCAATCTAGGATTCTGAATTTTGTTAAAGTCCAGAAAAGCTATTTAATAGTGCGGTTTAATTGTGTAAAAATTATTAATACTATTAAGTCATGCACTTAATAGTATTAAGTAGTTTCTCCGGACTTTAATAAAGTCTAGGATCGTGAACTAGATCGAATATATAAAAAAGAAGATTAAGAGCCCAAGAAAGTACAATACGATCTCTATCAAATTAAGCTTTTCATTATTGGTATTTGTGTACGCTGTGTAAGCCATTCCAGAAGAACTTATTGGCCAGAGGCCGTGCAAGACGAATTTACTGTTCTTATAATTAATTATAGATTTCAAAAGTTGAAGTTTGATGTATTATTATTCAATGTCCGTAAAAATGCTTGATCATGCTTGGTCCTCTTTGGGATTGAGATACTGTAACTTTTAAGTTACAACTCTTGTGAAAAAAAAATGGAATTATGAAATAAAAGTTAATAATATATGGTAAATGTAAATTTTAAATAATAATTTTAACAAAATTATTAAAAATATAATAGAATTTCTATCGTACAATTGAAAAACCATATCAACATAGCTTCCAAGCAACAACAGTTAATGTTTACTAATCACTTTAGTGCTGTACCTTTTAAGCTACAATTGCTCAACCTCAATCCCAAACGCACCCTTTGTAGTACCAACTATCACCAGCGACACACACACATATCATCTACTGATGTCAGTATTTTAATTAATTAAAATTTTTAAAAAAACATTGACGCACTAGATTATGCCCCTTGTCAATCTTTTAAAGTGTGAAACTTTTACTAAAAGTAATGTACCATATATCATAATATAATACCTTTTATTTACATCAAAGCAGACCATAAACACTAAGAGAAGGTAGGAATGGCAGGTAAGCAAGAGCTTATGGGCTGAGCATAAATTAAAAATTTAAGTTATTAAAAGGACAAATTAATTCTCAGCATGTTAAAAACTGATAACAAATTAAGATCCGAACGACCCAACGCATTGCTACGGAACCCAAATAATTTCTGGATGGCAACCAGATAGTCGCTGCGGCCAACCAGATAGTTTGAGCATCAACACACAGTGTCACCTCCATTAGGAGAGAACCGTTCAGGCATTTAAAAAGTGGTGTAGTACCGTATGTGGTGTTTATTGCGCGAGTGTATTTCCATTGATGGAGATTTTTTCCATTTGGTATTATTCCTTCATCTCGAAATGCGGCCTTCAAGTTCACAGCTTTAACTAGTGTGATAGCAGTTCGAAAATATTCCTCGGGCGGCAGGTTAGGTTGGCCTCTGCCGTGATGCTCCCATTGGCTCCTCCAAAAATGTTCATTTTTATTTCGAGTGAGACTTGGCCAGAGCTTATTCATCTCGACAGCGAAAGATTTATCGCTCCTTAGCTATGGAAAGAAAGAGTAGAAATTGAAATTAATTAATAGATGACCATAGAATAATATATAAGACAAGCTATATATATATAGCCCATAGGAGTGAAGTAGGTACGTACCATGTCTCCCATATTAATAGTTTGATTGTTGGTATTTTTCGAGGACCTGCCGGAAGAATTTACAGGCCAGAGGCCGTGTAGGACGAATTTTGATGGCTTTATTTTGCAGGGCTTTGGCTTTTGAACCTTGCAGTACGCAGGTGGCCACGTCTGGACTAGAAAATATTGATGAAAATCTTGTGCACCACCGGAGGCGAATGCGATGTAGGAAACAGAAAAAAACAAAGAAAATGAGTGAGAAACTACTCATTTTGATTAACATTAATTTGACAATATCAAAATTCATAAGAGTATAACCGACACACAAACATATAATATAAGCAGTGGTGTGATAGAAGCAAGATGGGTGCATGTACAAACTAATTAATGTCACCATAAATAATTTGTGATAGAAGCAAGATGGGTGCATGTACAAACCAATTAATGTCATCATAAATAATTTTAATAAGGACCATCCCCCCACCCCCCAAAAATTGTTTTCTTTTTGTTTTGGGATCATCGGTAATTTTTATTTCATTCCTTGACAGCCGTTAACCTTTTTTTTTTTTCCTTTTCTTTTTCTCCCTAAATAAACTAATTCCATCGTAAAAGCTGAATTCTAAAAGTCATCTGAAACACACAACTCCAATAATTATTTGCCACACAAAATTTTCCCTTATTTTGAGCATCTCTTCCCATAATTAACTTGTGGTTCCCCTTTATCGCATTCTTGTATTATTAAACAATTTAAATGTTACATTATGTAATCAAAATTACTGATACTTACAATCAGGAAGAGATAATGTTGACAACCAACATCAATACTTTTTCCGAAGACATAATGATTGAAATTCTGTCAAGATTGCCAGCTAAATCTGTTTTGCGATTCAGGTGCGTTTGCAGGCCTTGGCTTGAGTTAACCAAGAAGCCTTTTTTCATTTCCAAACATTTCCAAAACAACAGTACTAAAACCCGTCTTTTCGTTGATGCATTTGTTTGTTCTCTGGCATTTGATAACGAAATCATTACATCAGCTTCTTATTTATTCCACGATGAAACACTTACAAATTTATCATATGAAGATATTAGACCCCAAATTGCTGATCAATTTGTGGGCTATCATGATGGTTTATTTTGCATATTACACACTCCATCTAATCGTCTAACTATATGGAATCCAGCAACAAGAGAATTTAGAAACCTCCCAAATTATAAATATTGTAATTCTTCCAATAGATTAATATCTGCTAGTACTTTTGTCGGTTTTGAATCTAATCCCATAAATAATGACTTTAAGTTGCTTTTCGTACACAACTTATGGAATGAGAAAAGGAAAAGGTATGGTAAGGTGTCAAATGTTCAAGTGTACACATTCAGAACAAATAGTTGGAGAGAAATACATGATCATCAATTGGATCCTTATTTTGTATTAAGAGGAGGTGCCTATGGTAGGTCCACGTACTTGAAGAGAGTTTGTTATTGGTTGGTAATCTTGGAATCTCGAAACCTAAAAGCGATTCTTTCATTTCACATGGATAATGAGATTTTTGAAGAAATACAAATACCTCCACAAGTAAACTATGACACGTCTCTGAGTTTATATAAAGACTCTCTCTCAATTGTAATTCCACAGACACAGAATTGTTTTGAGATATGGGTGATGAATGACAATAAGTGTTGGGCAAAACATTTAACCCTTGGACCCTTGTTCAGTATACCATCACCGCATGGATTCTGGAAGAATGATGCTCTTTTTTTAGAATCAGATTATAGGACTCATAATGGTCACGGTATTTCGCGTTGCCTTTTTTTATATGAACATAGTACAAAGGAAATTAAGAATCTCCAAGTCACAGAACCACTAGATGTTTTCATCTATAAAGAGAGTCTAATGACTATACAATGAGAAGAAAAATATTATATGACAAAATGACCTATATTTCATAATTTCACATAAATTTTTTTTTTTTTAATGTTCATCATGATCAAGAGCTCGTAGTAGAAAATATATGTGGATGATTGGTGGTGGTCTGCTTTACAATACCAAGGCCTTTGGCAAACTATAAATTAGGATTTTACTTATTTTTTTATTAAAGTGTAATTGTTTGGGGTAATCTATATGTACTATGTAAAAATTTGTTGTTTAAGGTTGTCTTTCTTGCTTCTTCAAATAAGAAATAGGAGTCAACTTCTACCAAAAATCAATAATCATTTATAACACGAGTAGTGCTATATATCTCAAATTTTTTATTCCAAAAAGCTGTGCTAAATGACGTGGCATTCATCAATTGTTTAGTAAGAATAATAAAATTAATTCACTTAGATCTTGTAAAGAATTATGAATCAATCAATGATAACATATTATTTGAGAGGGAATTTAGGAAAAAAAATTGAGATGCCTGTCATTACTCTTTATAACAGTCTTTTCATATAAAATTTTGTCGTTTCTTAAAATAAATAAAAAATCATACAAAATAGTATACAAAAGAAAATCAACTGCAACAAGGTCCAAATATTCCTAAAATCGCAACAATGCAATCAAGGCTAAAGTCCGATCCTTATAATGAGAACGTATTGAGTCATGTTTACACTCAAAATGAATCACCTAAAGTCTCACGCCAGGTCCAAATCAACAATATCGTTCATCAACAGCAAGTATCTAGGAGAAAAACTTGGCTATCGCTCATGCTTCATCAAAGGGATCTTTTCATTTAGAGACCTAAAGTTCACAATATCTTATGTCATAACATGTGTCAAGGCCTATAGTTTAGTCTCATTCCTTTTTTGTCAAAATTATTTTGTATATATATTATTGACAATATTTGTAATGAAGACAAGCCACCCACGATAATATTTATTACAGACTATTTTTTAAGGAGGTATGCTAGCCATCCTAACTCCCAATTTAAGTCTCAACTAATATGTCATTCATCCATTGAATGGTGGTTAAATAATTCTAAAAGTCACGAAATCTATCATCCAACAGAAGAGTGACATACAGTTATTGAGACTCAAGTTGAGATTTAAGTATTGGAATCTTTAACATTTTTTTTTTTCAGGTATCAGAATGTATTGGTGTGAAACAACTCTTTCAATTCAATTATTCCATTAATGCTCCAGCTTTGTTCAATAAAACTTAGTCCATCAAACTTCCTTATGTGGAAATCTCAAGTTTTCTTTTAGTGGGTAGTCTTGGATTGGTTCATCATCTAACTAGAAAAGGAAAATCAAAGGAATAATTTGAAGATGACAACGGCAATAAGGAAAGCTTGACACTTTGAGACAGCCTTGCTAGCTGCTGTCAAAAAGCCCAGGGATGATGTTGACAAGGTATTCCAAATGGCTAGAGGGTTCAGACACTTCAAAATTAGCAATGCTTGTAAAGCCACCTTATCCTTCATACAATCAATTTCTGATGTCTTTGAAAGGATATGAAGCAATGTTTGTTTGCTTGCAACAACATGGTGGCAAGACCCTTTTTGAGATTGTCTACACTTGTTCCCTACGCTATGTTTGTGATTTGGCTATCATGCCCATAGTAGTTGGAGCAAGTAAAGCAGCAAATAATGTGGTAGAAATCATGCCAAGGTACGAGCTCATTTGGAGGCTGCAAACGCTAAGTACAGGGTTGATGCGGACAGGTATCGACACAAGAAAATGTTTCAAGAAAATGATTTAGTGATGGCACATCTGCGGTGATGTCATTTTCCTGGTATTCATATTAAATTAGAGAAGCGCATGTACGGACCAATTCGTGTAGTAAGGAATATTAATGATAATGCTTATTTGCTCCAACTTCTTGACAACTAGAATATCTCTCACACATTTAATATGGCTGATCTATTTAAATATCATCTAGATAAAGAGGTCATCAAGGCGAGTTCTTTTCTTGGTGTGTAGATGACAGAGTATCTTCAAAGGGCATAACTTGGGCTGCAGCTGTCCGTTTCTGGGCATATTATAATATTGTTTCGAAGCTTGTTATAAGACAAATCAAGCCTATAAAGTTTGCTTCGTTTTGGGTTGCTTGAGGCCCAAAAATCTGTTTTTTTTTTCTTGTCATTTTTAAATTTTTAAAGATCTTTTCCTTTTTTCTATTTTTTTTAGAATTTTTTAGTCTTTTTTTTTGTTAGATAACGAGATTTGGGCGCCCGTTTGTTTTAGATTATCTTATTTAGATTAGAGAATATAATTTCCAAATAATTATTTTAAATTTACTTATTTTGGTAAATTATGATATTTACGGTTATTATATAAAAGGATCCAAAACTATAGTTTTATTAATTTTCAAACTTTTTAATTAACTTCACTATTCAGAAAACTTTGCTTCTCGATCAATCAACTTTAAACATGTTGTCCTCTTCACGTTCAAAAACAACTGACATTAATTGGAAATACAAAAGTCTTAATTGGAAGAAAGATAGAGGAGGTTTCCTTGCAAATACGTGCAATAACATCGAAAGGGAAAGAACCATTAATTAGTAAGGGTCATGGGTTTAATAATTAACGATTCCTATTTCCATTTCGTTTTACCTTTGATCAAATTTTTTTTTTTTTTGTTTGAAAAGCGTCTTACCTTTAATCTAATTGGCCTAATTTTCAACTTTTATTTGTATGATGAGGGGCAAAGGGGACGTCAATTCATACGTCCGGACCAGAGCCATTCCCTGTCCCTGTACTTGATTTGCCTGTTGAAATACCTTCGGTAGATATTTTGCGGATGCATTTGTAATTTGGCTTCTGTGGTATGCCAACGTATTCCTTACATATATTCATACAAACTGTTCGATAACAAAGTTTTGCACGGAATTATTGACATTCTAAATTTTACTCTCACTCTCGACACTCATATCTTGCCTTTAAAACTCTCCTAATATTTAGACGAGTAAAGCAACCGGTTTTCTGAGTAGGATCACAAGTGCAAACATACAGGCACAGTTGAATCATTATCATCGTCCAGGTTAATTGCATAAAATTCACATCCTATGGCTGCCACTAGATAGATTGACTCCTCTAGCAATATTATTGCTTGTGTCAATAGCACTGTGTAAAGAAACCACATGAATATTGACTCTATTTCTAGTCTCGGAGAAAGAGTACGATAGTTCCGTCTACGATGTTAGTGTTACTTTTTTATTTGTTAAAAATTATGTTCAATATTAAGCATATAGACTTTATTTGCCCTCAATAACATTTGAAAAAAAAATTAAAAAAAAAAACAAGAAGAAGAAGAAGAAGAATTTCAAAAGATGCTTGGTGCTGCCCCAGTTGTTTCGGCTTCAGTTTCAGCTTCCTCTGATTCATTCGTTATGTCTTTTCAAAATCAAAAAGAAAAAATTAATTAGAAAAGACATAACGAATGAATGAGAGGAAGCTGAAACTGAAGCCGAAACAACTGGGGCAGCACCAAGCATCTTTTGAAATTCTTCTTCTTCTTCTTCTTGTTTCCTTGCAAAATATGTACAATAATGTTGAAAGGGAAAGACCCATTAGATTGGTATAATAATCCACCATTTCATAACTTAATACAAATGCTTTTATTCATGGGAAGACGTGTGTAAGAGACACCTAATTCTATAACTTAATACAAACACTTTCCGAGCTATGTTATAGTATTTTATTGTTTTTTCATACTTTGTAAAAGATTAATTTTAGGTTAAGACACACTCAATGGCTAATTCTATGTATCAGTATATTTTAGTGAAACGAAATGACAAATCAGATCTCTTAAATCTTTTAAATTGTTTTTGTTCATTAATTTAAAATGAAGCTTCTTTTTTCCATATATCATTCCCTCATTTTCGGTAGTAACACCTTAGCAGATTTTTTTCCCCCAATTGTATATTAAATTACTAAATTACCGTTACATATTATTTAATTTCAATTTTATCCTCCTCATTTTTAAACTTAATTTCAAATCAATTTTTCCATAGAACGAACTCTAAACGCCGTTCGAATTAGCACGATTCCAACACCGGTAGTTCTCATCGATGCAATTCCAACACTGGTAATTTTCATTGACGCGATTCTGACACCAGCCATTTGCACACACGCCTGTTCTTCTATCTTTGTGTTTAAAATATCCAAGAAAAGCGCGTTCTCCTTAACCCATTGTTTATTTTTTGAGTTTTCCTTCACTCTGTTACATGTAATTTTTCATTTTCTTCCTTTTTGTTCACAATGTGCTGGGGCTTTTGCTTAGAATAAATTAATAGGTGATGGGTCATGCGTGATTTATTTTTATTGTCTTTTTGATTTTTTTTCACTTGCTTTTCATAGACATGCACGATCCCTGTTTGATGAAATTCCCCCGATAAAATCATCAAAGGCAGCAATAGACAAGTAATAAATTCCTGCATATTCCAACAGTACATGTTTTTTATCAAATCATTTCAGCTTCACATAAATTTTAAAGGATTCACTTAAAGGTAACTAAAGAAAATTTAAACTATTGAGATTATTGTAATTTCTTCGAAATAGGGTATGTAATTAGAGGAACCCACAAGTTTATTAAACTAACAACTCATTTTGAAATAGGGTATGTAATGTTAGACATAATTCATCCTTAATTAATGTTATTTGTTTAAAAAAAAAATTGGGTATTGCTCTTAATTAATCTTTTTCCCGTATTGTTGTTTGACAAAGGAATATTATTCTTTTTCTAGGTTTAAGTGTACAAAATTATGTCTTGTAGCTCAACTAGTAAGGCTACCAGGAACCCCCAGACTTTAGATGTATTTTTTGAGTTATGCATTAAGAAGGTGGATGCCGGACATCGTCCTGGGACTCATTTGGCTTCCCAAGGATATGAAAATTTGATTAAAGAATTCACTAAAGAAACTGGATTGGATTACAATAGAACTCAAAATGAAAAACAAATAGGATTCTCTTAGAACTGATTGGAAATTGTGGAAGAATGTGATTGGATAGGAAACTGATTTAGGGTGGAATCACAGTCTAAGGACAGTTGATGCAAGTGAGAACTAGTGGGAAAAAAAATAAAGGAAAATTTGCAATTAAGTAGGATACAAAACAATGGCAGTGATCCAGAGTTGGAGAAAAAACTGAATTTGATGTCCAAACACAGTGGCCACGAGTGAGCATGTTTGGTTTCCCTCATCTGGTTTTCCTTTAGAGGGTAGGCATCTGAATCTCTTAGTTTTGAGAGTAGTGTTCAGTTTGATGAGTACTTTTGGGGTTTGAAAGAATTCATGGAAGATTTTGCGAAATATGCCAAGCTATACATTCAAGAAACAGGTGAAGATAGTTATTGCTGACGTGGCCTTACATAATTACATGAGAGGATATTCACAAAATCATGATCATTTTGATAAAACAATGGATGAGTCAAGTCACAGTAATAGTGAACATATAAGCTATGTTGCATCTCCTGAGGAAAGTTATGATACAATTGATAATATAGCTCAAGATATAATAATCTTGAGAGATGGCATTGCTGCAAGTTTAATGGAGGCATGACAATGGAAATGTTTATAAGAATTTTATAATTAATTACATTTTAATTTTATAATGTTATGTTGTATGATCTTTATTATACATATTTGGTATAACTTATTTCTTCAATCAATGTGTAAAATTAGAATTTATTTATTTTCAATTTAAAATATTTTTTTAAAAAATAATTATTAAAACTTGTGAAGAAAAATAAATTTAATTAATTAAATATTAATTTAATTTGTCAAAGTAATAAACATAATCATATGTTAATATAATACTTCAAAATATGAAAAATAATTTGATTAATTAATAATTAAAAATAATGTTGTTTAAAATCAATTATTACAAATATTCATCATCAACTTCCACTCTACAGCTATTAAAATATTTACCAAACATCATCAACTTCTGCTCCACAACTATTAAAATGTACTAAACACCATCAACTTCTACACCACAGTTATGACTTTTACTCCATAGCAGCTCAGTTTAAAAGTTATAGCACCTCAGTTCCAAATTCACCCTACATATTGTCAGCAAAATCAATCAAGGCAAAGGTGCTATTAGCAGTAAAATGGCACGAAGTGATGATTCACCAGTGGTACTTGAAACACACAGCGGGGGGTAACAATGTAAGCGTATGAATTAGGAACGAACTAGACTCATTGTATGTGTCACATAAGTTCCACGTAGGATGTCATGTCAGCATCTCCTGTTCCACTTGTATGCAGACTCAGATGCTGCGATGTCTAACTCCGTCAGCTTCAAAGTTCGAATGCAGGGTCCTCTGTTTCTTCAAGCACAGGGCCCCTAAATATTGGTAGCGTTAGAAGCTTACTTCTTAGATCTTTAAATATGTTTGCCAACAGATGCTTTGTTGGAATCTACCTTATAAATTTATTTCTCCATTGACTAATTACAAAGTGAACATCGAACTTTGTATATTTTGTTCTAGAGTGAAAAATTTTAACCACAAGAGAAGCATAACGCAAAAGTCCACAACTTAATTTATTTATGAAATGAAATGCTTACATTTCAAAGGGAAATTCTTCCCTTCAATCACCACTTGTTTGAAAGCAAAGGGTCAGCATCTACAGAAAAAGCAGCAGCAATTAAAATTGCCCCAGTCGAAGATGAACCAGTTTCAAAATTGCCACCCACAAAGTCAATGTCTTCACACTTTTGAGTTCCGATTGAAGCTCGAATCCTCCCTAATTCAAATGCTACTTCTTTCATTGTAGGCCTCTTCCTCCCATTCAAGTTCAAGCATCTTTTTGCAAGCATAGCAACGGTAATAATCTCTTCTTCCTTGGCTTCCCTAAGAACTTGAGCATCAAGCACAGCAAACAGACGGTTCTCTTTCATTGCTCGGAGAAAATACCCTGCTAAACTTTTATCTTCTTCAGCGTCAGTTGAACGGATAGGTTTTTGCCCTGTTAAAAGCTCAACAAGAACAACTCCAAAACTATAAACATCGCTTTTCTCTGTAAATTGACTTGATCGAAAGTATTCTGGATCTAGATATCCAAAAGTTCCTTGTACTCGTGTGGTCAAGTGAGTTTGATCAATAGTGGCAGATCTAGAAGCCCCAAAATCTGAAACTTTTGCTCGGAATTTATCATCCAAAAGTATATTTGCAGACTTGATGTCTCGATGATAAATAGGAATAGAAGTAGTTGAATGCAAATAGGACAGAGCACCTGAAACTTCTATAGCAATGCGTAAACGCATTTCCCATGTGATTGAGAACTCAGTTTGGTCATGTATATATTCATAGAGAGTTCCATTTGGAATAAATTCATACACCAAAATAGGAACCTCTGTCTCCAAGCAGCATCCGAACAATTTAACCACACTTCTGTGGTTAATTTGAGTTAAAATTACCACCTCATTGATGAATTGCTCAACATTACTCTCATCCACTAATTTGGATTTTTTCACAGCGGCAATTCTTCCATCTGTCAACATTCCTTTGTACACTGTGCCCTGGCCTCCTTGACCAAGGATTCGATTGGTATTGAAGTTGTCAGTAGCCATTTCCAATTCTGTTGAAGTAAACAATTTTATTTTCTCGGTATTACCTTCATTTGATGACGATTGTTGTTGCAATAATAAACCACCATTTCTTTTAAAGAACTTCTGCTTGAGCTTGATTTCTCTTCTTCTTTTAACGAACTTGTACAACCACCATGTTCCGATTAGTAGGAACAACATTCCAAGCCCACTATTGCAACCTGCAACGGTCCAGGACAAGAATATTTAATACGCGTTCGAGGTGATTTATGGCAAGGAACTGTTTAGTCTTAAGAATAGGAGATCATAAGTGTATGTGCTATTGTAAATTTCAGGTGCAGAACGTTTTTGCGTTTGTAAGCCTATATATACGGTAATTTAGAGAAAAAAAAATTGAACAGTTAATTCTGTCGACAAAATCTGCAAATTCCAATACATACCTATAATAATGAATTTGACACGAGAATTCTTGTGCATAATTTGAACAAGTTCATATGAACTTGTACTTCGATTTTGGTTGCAGCCACTGAAGTTGGGACTTGAAATGTAACCTTTGGGGCATCCTGATGAGCAATTGTAAGGGCTTGTGGTATTACAGAGCAAGTCACCTAAACAAACCCAAAAAATGAAATAGAATATCAAATTAAATCACGGCTATACATAAATCTTGCCTTCTTTACATATGCAAATTCTGCAATTACCGTCTCTAATTTTGTGTTAGATCCGTAGTTGGATCAAATATGAAATTAATTTAATTAGTATTCGAAACTGTACCTGAGCAATATCCATGGTTGTGTCGGTCAAACCTTGCTTCGCTATCGCAAAGGCAAAAATGGCCTGAGCTTAATTGTATTAAACATATGTTGTCCTTGTTACAAGCAGTTTTCGAATTAAATTCTTCATAACAAAATCCTCTATCATCAGCCCACTCCAACAGTGCAGGAACTTGTTCATGATCTTTCAAAACGTGAGGATTCTTCGGGTACTTTGAGTTGATCCATTCTTCTTCAACCATGGAAACAGAGTGGCATTTCTGAGGAATACTTTTAGAATAAAAATTAGATATTTCTGCATCGAAAACCTGAGTCATATTTTGAGAAAGGGCGCATAGGAAATCATAGCAACCGGGGTTAAGAGCAGGATCACAAGTGCTAATCGAAAGGCACCCACCAAAAACGGATGATCCATTCTGTAGCTTAATAATCGTAGAATAGTCGTTGCAACCTATGGCAATGAATCTATTTTTGCCCCCGGGAAAACTTAAAAGGGCTACCTGATAGACTGACCCCCTCAGCATTGCTTGTCAGGTTGCTGCTCTTTAAAGAAATTACAGGAATGCTTACCCTAATTATGGATGCAACATAAGAAGAAAGCTCATCACCATTAACATGATTGCCCAACACTTGCAGGTTGTTCATGCTCGCAAGAAAAGCTTTTGGGGAGCCAGAAGAGTAATCGCAGATTACTTCAAAACTCTTATCAAAGTAGCAACCGTCTCCGATTCCGAAGGGGTAGCTGATAGTGACATTCCCACAATCATATTGGCATGAATTTTTTGATGCTTTGATTGGCCATAATAGCAAAAGCATCAATTGAAACAACACCAGATAATGATGAACAACCATTCTCAATATTTTTACTCGGAAAAATAAAGATTTAACAGAGCAATTGCATGCGTTGATCTTCAACTAAATTCCTTCTAGCTTCCTTTTAGCTTTTTATCCCAATACCAAGAAAGTCGTGCAAGTCAACTTGACTTTTAATTAACCCTGGCCCTCCGTATATTTTCACCTCTTTTTTTTATAAAAAAAAAAATTTGACTTCCATTAAGAACCAATAATGATAAAAAAAAAAGGGTTATATCAGGCTCAAGTACAATAGATAAGATAAATTTTAAAATCAAAGGAGACTAATTTGTTTCTCAAATTAAAATCTAAAGAAGCACTAGTGTCCGATAATAGAACAGAACACAAGAAAACACAATTCTAACAACAAAATGCAAACAAATAACAATAAAAAAACGACAAAATGCAACAAATAAACCAACCTTACGATTCACTAGAGAGTCTCTCAATGAGCCCTTGACCTAGGCCATCAGAACCTCACCTCAAGTCATTGAAACCTCGACGTACCACTATTAAAGCCCTCAACAGCTTCAATATAGGCATACCGTTCCAATCCGAACACTGACACAATCCTAATCTAGACATTGAAACAACACCATTTATGCAGACCACTAGAACCACGGCACGAGCAGTATAAAATCTTACAAAAAGACAAAACATAAAAACAAGTACGATAATATAAGCAGATACAAAAATAAAACAAAAGAAATACAGAAGAAAGATAGAAAATAAGAAAAAAGAAAAGACCTACTGGTTCCCTCACTGGTTGAAACTCCTTTAGTATAATTTTTGGCTGGGGTGATTGGCAATTGGGGACGTGTTGGCTGGAGGTAGCAGCAGGGAGGTGTGGTTGGTTCGCTGCTACGGTGGCTGGAAAAAAGGAGTTGAAAAATAGATTTGAAAGTTTAGAGGTTTGAAAATGTGGTGGCTGTGTGATTCAGGCACGTTGATTGACTTTATTTCACCACCGGGAAAGTCCTGCATAACAATAAGCCAAAAATTCCGACATGCCAGTCTGGAGTTTATTTAATGTTGGCCCTCTTAAGTGCTCAAGTTGTTCTCTCCTATTTACTCAGAGATATTAGGACACATAGTGCTAAAGTTCTTGCACATGCATCAAATATTTAATAGACTGAGAGATCTTATCTTCTTGCATTTATAAACTTCAACTAAGAAATTAATTTCAAAAGATTTTTCCTTGATCTCCTCTATTTGCCACAAAAAAAAAAAGAAAGGGAAATGCAGCACATGCAATGAAATAGTGGAAAATCTGATTGAAATGACTTGGAAGTGTTTAATTACAAATGATGATACCAAAGAAACTGTAACGATACAAGAACGATAATATCGGAAAAGTCTCACAATCTTATTTATGAAATACAAAAAGTTTCAAGGCAATTCTTCTCTTCGTCACCAGTTGTTGGAAATTAAAGGGTCGGCATCTACAGAAACTGAGACACTGTTTAAACTTGACGCACTAGAAGATGAATCCCTTTCGAAATCATGTCCAGTAATGTCACCATCCACAAAATCAGTCTCGTCACAATTTTGCTGCAAAATGGAAGCTCCAATTGATTCTCTTATACCCCGTAATTCAAATGCCACTTCTTTCATCGTAGGTCGTTTCTTCCCATTCAAGTTCAAGCATCTTTTTGCAAGTGTAGCAACAGTAATAAACTCTTCTTTCTCAGCTTCCTTAAGAACTCGATCATCAAGGACTTCAAACAGACGGTTCTCTTTCATTGCTTGGATAAAATATCTTGCTAAACTTTTATCCTCTTCAGCATCAGTTGAACGGATAGGTTTCTGCCCAGTTAAAAGCTCAATAAGAACTACTCCAAAACTATAAACATCACTTTTCTCTGTGAAATGACTTGACCGAAAGTATTCTGGATCTAGGTATCCAAAACTTCCTTGTACTTGAGTGGTCAAGTGAGTTTGATCAACTGTAATAGATCTAGAAGCCCCAAAATCTGAAACTTTGGCTCGATATTTATCGTCCAAAAGTATGTTTGCAGACTTGATGTCTCGATGATAAATAGGAATAGATGCAGCCGAATGCAGATAAGATAGAGCACCTGAAACTTCAACGGCAATGCATAAACGCATTTCCCATGCGAGTGGAAACTCCTCAGATTGGTACTGTATGTATTGATCGAGACTTCCATTCGGAATAAATTCATACACCAAAAGAGGAACTTCTGTCTCCAAGCAACATCCCAACAACTTAACAACATGTCTGTGGTTAATTTGAGATAAAATTACTACCTCATTGATGAATTACACGAGATTACTCTCTTCCAATATTTTAGATTTTTTAACAGCCACAATTCCTCCATCTGCTAACATTCCTTTGTATACAATGCCTTGGCCTCCTTGACCAAGGATTCGATTGGTATTGTAATTGTCGGTGGCCTTCTCCAAATCTTTTGAAGTAAATAGCGTCGTTTTCTCAATATTACCTTCATTGGAAGACAATTCTTGTTGCAATAGTAAACCACCATTTTTTTTAAAGAACTTATGCTTGAGCTTGATTTCCCTTCTTCTTTTTACAAACTTGTACAACCACCATATTCCAATGAGTAGAAAGAATACCGCAAGCCCACCGCCACAACCTGCGGCTCTCGAGGACAATAACGAAAGATATCATAACAGGAAAGATATCATCAAATGAACGTACGAACACTTAGTATTCTCATTTGAAATATGTGTTGAAAACCATTATTAATTTATTATGATGTAAAATAAAGGATCGACATGCATACCTATAATAATGTATTTAACCCGAGATTTGTTGAAAACTTTAATGCAACCATATGAGAGACGATTATAACCGTCAGGACAATTGGAGCAATTGTAGCCGCTTGAGATATTACAGATCAAGTACCCTGCCCAGAAAATAATAAACAAAAAAAATAAATCAATGAGAAGATCAAACTAAAACATGGCTACAACTAAATAAAACTCCACCAATTTTGTCTCTAATTTTCTGTTTACATAGATTGTTACAGCAATTGGAAAACTTTACTCTGTTACAAGTAATTCGATGGATATTTTAAAAATCAATAATTTCAATCATCTATTAGATTGATAAATTTTACAACTCTTTTCTGACCATCTTACCATCCAATCCAACAGACGAATGATACATCATTTGACATTTAACTCTTTCTAGTAAACTCTTGGTGCTCCAATAGCATTTTTTCGGTCTCTTATTCACACTTATTGCTAATGTTCATACGGAAATAGCATCTATTCATAATGCTCCTGGAGCACCAAGGATTTTCCCTTTTCTTCTTGTCGTTCGGATATTTTCTTTGAAAAAATAAAATTACTCTTTTAACACATTATCCAATCTGTACCTGAGCAGTATCCTTTCTGTAGGTCGAAGCCAGAAGAGCAAAGACATAAATGGCCTGAGCTTAATTGTTTTAAACAATCTGTTTTATTCAAATTACAAAAAGTAGAATATGAGTTATTTTCTTCAAAACAACTGCCTTTCTTTTCCCCCCACTTCAACACTGCAGGAACTTCTTGTTGATCTTTCAAATCATGAGGATCTTCAAGGTAGTTGCTGTTGACCCAATCTTCTTCAACCATGAAAACAGACTGACATTTCTGACGGATACTTCGAGAAAACAAGTACGATATTTTTACATTGAAAAGACGAGTAATATTTGGAGGAAGGGGGCATAGGAAATCATAGCAAGCAGGGTAGAGAGTAGGATCACAAGTGCAAATCGACAGACACCCATCAAACGGAGATGAACCATTCTCTTGGTGATAGCTCGTGTTGCAGCCTATGGCAGCGAATTTATTGTCAGACGAAAAGGCGAAACGGGTACCTGATAAGTCGACGCCTTTGGCAATATTGCTGTTTAAAAAAATGGCAGGAACGTTGACTGTAACCGTGGCTTCATAAGAGAAAATATTCAATACTTGTAGCCTGTTGACGCTGGGAAGAAAAGCTTTGGGAGAGCCAGATGAGTGATCGCAGATTATTTCGTAACCCTTGTCAAAGTAGCACCCTTCTCCGATTCCGAAGGGGTAGCTGATGCTGACATTTCCACATTCAGTTGGACAGAGAAATTTTTCTGATGCTTTGATCGGCCTGAGGTGCAAAACAATAATCTGCAGCAACACCAGACAAAGATGCACAGCCATTGGCCGCTTAAACTCAGTTTTCTTTAGTTCGGAAACTGCATACATTAGCTCCTAATAAAACTCTCACCGCCAAGAAAGTCCTGCAAGTTAAAGCCAGAGATTAATTTCAGCACGCCAATCATGACTTTTAATGACCCCAGTCCCTCTGTCAAGTCTTCTCCAAAGTCCAAAGACCCTCTCACATTCCAGTATTTGGTCACATCGTCAATACGATGAGTACATCTTTAATTAATAAATTTAAGAGTCATGCATTACACATATCATATCACCATTCTTCAACTTTAATTTAAAATTAATTTCAACAGATTTTTTTCTTCATTCATATGACCGATTGGTGAAATGATATTGGATTCAGTTAAGTTCAGAATATAATAGTTCATCATTATATAATTTAATTAAAATATGAAACAAAGCCATAGTTTTATTGGAATAAAATGTAGATTGAGTAGCTTCAAATGTAGCTTTATATATATATATATATATATATATATATATGGAGCCAACTATGTTGCAACAGTGGTACCATACCACATTTTTTGTCCTCTTTCAAAAGTAACCATTAGATGATTGGGTGTTAATCTAAGGGTTGAGAAGAGTCGGTGGGTAAATACAGTAACCGGTTGCTTGAAAATTAAACGTAAAACTAAATTAAATAAATAAAGATCCAAATAAAGGGCCAAATAAAGTGCAAGTTCGTTTTCAATTTCCAGAAACATGGCCATCAACCAAATCTTATCTAGAACCCTTTAATCGCTGAAATCTTCTCTACACATTAAATTCCGATAATCCAAATCTTTTCTCAATGGAATCGCGTTCGTATCAGGCTGAAGTATTTGTAAAATGACGACAGATAAATCGAAGGCGAATACAGTTTTGAGCCAGGCAATTGCAGCGGACATTGGCCGGAGTTGAAACTTTAAGAATTAGGCAAATGTCATTATCTGAAAAAAAGAGTGGAGAGATGTGTGTTTGATCTGGTGATGAGGCGTTCAATCAGATGCAGCATGTAACTCCTGGTAAGAAATATTTAATTTTGTTTGAAAGATTTAATAGTGGTGATTAGCTTAGGAGAGCGGGTTATGTTCATGTGTTAGAAAGAGATAAGGGGAGAATGGCAACAAGGAAGAATTGTTTAATTTCAATGTAACAATCACAAGATTGAAGAACGCGAGGCAATAAATTTTTGGAGGAAGAAAATGAAGAACGATACTGAATTTAGCTTTCAATAAACTGTGCAGGTAAATATTTCTTTCTTTTTGTAAGGATCATTTGGTTATATGGCTAATTAATTCATAAGGTTTTGCTTGCACGATATGGTATTATATGGTTGATTCATTATATGCTCTTATGGTGACCAATTATGTACTAAGGATATTGGGGTTACAAATTTTAATTTAGTTTTGCAACTGGATTGCACCTGGTAGATGTAACATGAAAAGCTTGGTTATAACAGCAGCCATATTCATGATATTTGGGGATGGACCCTCTTCACATGCAATGAAATGGTGGGGAAAATCAGCAGAATGGCAACAAGGAATTAAATATCCATTGAGATCTTCATGGGCTATAAGTGACTGTTCATGGTTGTTTCATATAATGGTTAGGCGCTGCCATGGTTGTATGTTATAGACGATTGTGTTTGTAGAGTCTCATATTGTTATTTCTCGTTTTGTTATATAGTCGGCAATTTTATTTGTTAAAATCAAAGGAGGTTAGAATGGTAGCAACGACTCATCGTTTAACTGCTTTACAGGAATGAAGGTAGGAACAGATTGGAAGCGAAAACATAGCTATTTAAAGAACTGCAATCGAGGCATGGAAGGCAATCAAACAGTCGAACCTGATAGCCATTATTGATTCCCAGGCCATTTGTAAGTGTTTGAACTCTATGAATAAATTATATTGGAACATGAGTAGTCAATTAGAGTTATAGAAAATGACTTCAGTTAAATTTAGTTTTAAAACCGTATGCCAAATGAAGACAGGAAATGGAAGTGCAAGCATTAGAAAAGAGGTGCGTTAAATCGGAATAAGATAGACCTGCAATAAGGTTATTTAGTTTTTGAAATTTTTTGATTATGTAAAAGCGAAATAAAATTGATACGAAGAGAATACACATGGTGTGACTGCGCACTGTATGTAATGCTGATGATGGAGAGGCATAATATGTGGTCAAGCCTTAATGACCACGATTTTCGGTTAAATTAATGTTATATGCAAGAATACAAGTTATGCAACTTGTTACCCATTTGCCAAAAAAAACTGTATTGCGTACATTGTTCTAATTAAGGCGTTTGTTGACTTAATTAAGGTAATGTTCCATTCAGATGCTGAAAGGGCACGAATTGTGATCGAACTTATCACCTGTAGCTTCAACTTTTTGAAGGATAAGGTCCGTTCAAGTTGCTGAGATGCATCAACAGCAAATCGATGTTGCCGAACAATCGATATACGAAGCCATCAACAAATGCTGATTAAACCAGCCTCGCAGGTCGTACTAGAAGCGGGCACGGTCCCCGCCATTAGTTGCCTTCCATGCCATTTTTGAATATATATGTATGTATGTCCCATGAGGATGAATATGGCAAGATTTGGATCCAAGTATGATGATTTTATAGTTGTTCACTTTCCACACTTAATACTTTAAACTTCTTGTTTTGATGGTCCGTAAATACATCGATTAAGTTTCCACCCCCATGTATATAATGGGAATGAAAGCTTTCTGTATGCTTTTAATGTAATAATTACTTTTGATATATATTAATTTCCTTTGGGCCTTCCATTTCAAATAAATAGTGTTAATTAATGGGGTGGGATTCACGGGTATATATGGTTACCCATTGCCTATTGGCATTCACAACCCACCTTACCCTTTATGTCCTTACGGTATGGGCTTGACCTGTATGTTTTACCTTCCGAATTGAGTTATGGATTGTTTCTGTTTAAGATGTTAAACTTATATGCTCTTGTAGCAAAGTTTCCAACAACTGTCATTGTAGACATGAAGCATACTGATACTACAACAAAATTTTGTGCTTGTTACAAAAAATGTTACTTTAAAATCCGAATGAACGAGCAAACATTGATTAAACGACACATAGCAAATTGCACACAACTTGTGGGCATGATTTTTGTTTATATGACCTGCAACTCTCATTGATTCCAAATGTCCCCATAGTTGGTTGGTGCAGAAGATGAGGTTGCAATGAACTTAAAGTGTCTAGGATAGGGGGCTGTGTTCAACGTGGGAATGGTTGAGTCAGTATCTGTACTGGTATGAAAATGCTCCAACCATGAATTCGATGAGGCCCCCAATGAAAGTAAGCACGTTGGGGACAAACTCCCTTCAAATGAAATAAATAGTGGGGAAAGCAGCAGAATTTATTGATGAGAGCAATAAATTTTCCAACCATACGTATATCAAATAATAATTTACACATGATCATTTATTAAGAAAGCTCAAATCACGAAAACATCTATTTGTCCAACATTCTTATTCCCATTTCACCAAGGATTTTCAATTTCATGCATTTCGTTTCCATTTCAACGTAAGATTGTGGAAATAATTAACAAATGCCCAATATCATGTCCCCCATATTTGGTGTTTATCATTTTCAAAATTTTCTCACAAATATTTGCCATCTTTCCATATATCATACAAGGCACGAGCTTACTAAATTTGCATTCATCATTATCATAACAATGGCCATCAACAATTAAAATTATAAATTCAACATTCGGGAGAACAAAGCTTCTTTGCTTTACGGTCCCATCATTTATGATACGCCAAGGAAAACAGCTGTAACTTTTGTTTGGTTATATCAGCCAAGTGCTCATCGATCTCTTCATTCGACAACACTCTCAATTGTGGGCTCTCCACAATGACCTCCCAAACCTGTAAAAGATGAACAAACCATGAAATAGTCACACTAGCAGTCATAAAAATTTCGCCCCTTACAACGATTCCATAATATTATAGTGCATCTGCTAGTATGTATGCATCACGTACAAAATTATGCATCACTTCTATAATCTTCAACAAACTCATCTAGCCGGACATATAACTCAAAAGTAAATCAGAAAATCAGAGATACGCCTTAGAATTAGCAGCCTTCACTCCATCAATTTAACAAAGCTCACTGACAAGCCACCACCTTATCATCTCGCATTTCTTTCAACCACATGAAGAACAACATAATATATTATAAAAATTCCAATCTTATATAGGGGATATTCCTGACCTCAACGTCATAAACCTTATATTCCTTAACCTACTCTGTTACTACGATGGCTATTGTAGGCAGTCCTTTGCTCAGCCGTTGAAGTAAAACCTCATCAATTACCGATATAAATAAATGGTCCTGACAATAATAAATCAATATCTACCTGCAAAGTTTGTTTAAATATTGATGTAGAGTTTTTCTGTATTTCCTTCTCCAAGAAATTAATTGCCTCTTCCCCTTTCAATCAACCAGGCGAGTCCAATAACATTAAACATTGACAATTTGTTACCTATATCACATAATCGCATTGTTAAAATAAACATTACGTCTTTCTCATTCGAATTACGAGTGCTTACTCTTTTAGAATAAATTAACCATTATTTTTTTTTTTACGAATTACCTTCTACATTCGCTTCGAACTCGACATCATGAAATCGAACAACAGTCGCAATATTCCCTATATTTCAGTCTTTCAGATATGGGTAATTCCTATACTTACAAGTACGCAAATTATGGGTTGCATTTTGCTCCGTCTTTGTTTACAAAAGCGCCATCCGATTGGTTTCCACGACAAGCCCTATTCATAATTGCCGTGGGAATCTTTTTCCCCATGAAATTGCGATCGTCTTTGCCCGTCTTCGGTGTATCTTGATTATTTGTCAAATTAAATCACTTACACCCGCTGGTTTATTTGCCTCTAGCCATCGAAATCCTTCTGCCGACAACCCAAGTTCAACCCTTGACTTCTCTTTTCTTATAAACAACGTGCAACTATTCTCCTTCCTATTCTACTGTTTTAATCCAACGCTCCCTCAATAGGACTCAATTAAAGACGTAACCGGCTTCAACGGTTGCCAGTACAAACTTTCATTTTGCAGTGACTACTCTCAACCATTAGATGGAGTCCCTTGAGATCCTACGGTAATTATGAATGATGACAAAAAGTGTTGCACGTTGCAACTGTTGCAACGTAGGCGAGTCCTATATATATATATATATGTATATATGTATATATGTATATATGTATATGAAATCTTTGGTAAATGTTCCTTTAGTCTCTAAGGTTTGAGTCAATTACAGAATTAGTCATTATATTTTTAAAATTATCTACATTTTGTCATTTTAAAAATTATCTACATTTTGTCATTTTAAAATATAGATCAGTAGGCTGTTCTGTGCCTTGATTCTCTGATGTTGTTGTCATGTAATTCGCTTCTAAGGTTTTTATCAGTGTGTACTAATAACATAATGGAAGCTCCGATTGAAGCTCTAATCCCCCCCAATTGAAATGCTACTTCTTCCATTCAAGTTCAAGCATCTTTTTGCAAGCATAGCAACGGTAATATTCTCTTCTTCCTTGGCTTTCTTAAGAACTTGAGCATCAAGTACATCAAACAAACGGTTCTCGTTCATTGCTCGGAGAAAATATACTGCTAAACTTTTATCTTCTTCAGCGTCAATTGAACAGATAAGTTTTTGTCTAGTTAAAAGCTCACTCCATTAAAAATTTAAAGATTATTTTTTACCCATTCTCTAATTTATTTTTAAAAAATTATTTAAAATTCAAGCCGTTTGGGGTAAGGCCCCAAACCTTTAGAAAATTTTACCATCGCTGTAGAAGAACCACAAAAAAAATAATTAGAAAATAACTCGTCTTTAAGATTTAACTCATACTCCTATGCAAAAATTTATCAGCTATATAACAAAAATCAACTCTGCGGCCAGGATTTGAACGTAGATTGTAAGCTAGAAAGGTTGCAAATTTGCTAATGTGCTATAGAGGAGGATTTGATAATGATACCCAAAATAGATTATGTTTATATAACAAATTCGAAACTTGAGTTTTAGAAGTTTCAATCGGTTCAAAATTTAATTTTGTCTAAAATCTGTTAATAAATATTCATTATATATCTTAGGTCATTAGTGAGTTTTGTTTGATTCTCCATAGTCCTCAATACGTGAGAAAAAACAAAGGCAATAGTTGATTTCCAGTAACACTACGGACCTACATAAAAGTGAAAACAAAATGGGCCATGGCCAACATGATGACAAAACAAAAAGTAAAACAATTTTATGAATAATCAAAGCTTCAAAAACTTATACCCAGAATCTTTCAACTCTTTTCCCCTCACCATCAAGAATCCTGCAAGCTGATAAGCTAGTCTTGACTTTGAATTAACGGTGGCCCTCTCTCAAGTCTCCAAGCTGTTATCTTCTACACGTTCAAAAACAGTTGACAGTAATTGGATACGCAAAAGTCTTAACTGCAAGAAAGATAAGAGGAGGTTTCCTTGCAAACACGTACAATAATATTGAAAGGGAAAGAACCATTTGCAAATTAGACAGGTCATAGAGCTGTAATAATTAACGATTCCATATTTCCATTCCGTATTATCGTTAATCCAAATGGCCTAATTTCAATTTTTATTTGTATGACGAGTCGGCAAGGGGGCAACGGACAGGTCGTCAATTCGTACAAATAAAAATTGCGGATGAATTCCCTGTCCCGGTACTCGACTGGCTTGTTGAGATATCTTTTGATAATTATATGGCTGAATAACAAAAGTACAGCGCGGGGCCGGGACAAAGATCATAAAAGGTGTGCCTGGGGAACGAAATAATTGAAAATTAAAAAAAAAAAATGAGACAAACGATACAGGTGTGGGTGAATAAAAAAAGGGAGGAGAGGGAGAGGGGGGCTGAAAGTTGTTAAGTTTAAACGATAAATAATATAGAGAGAGGAAATAACAACGCAGCTTACTGTTTGATATGATTTCAATATATACATAACTGAAGCTAGTTAATTATAGTACGCGTACAATTGTAGTCTAAAGTTATGAAAGTCAGATATCCAAATAATAAAAAATTGTGTAATTACACCGTGACATTGAGAGTATCTTATGTCTTCAAGGCCAATTCTTGTTTAATCATGCGATACTTGTTTATATGATTTAAACGGTGGATCGTGTGTCAATTTCCAAATTTTATTCAGTTTTCAACAAGCCTCGGAGTAGATAGCCATTTATGGAAATACAAAAGCACCAATTTGTAATAGATTTGAGTTCTTTTGGAAATATTTACTTTGTTCTTTTTTAACTCAAGCGACTTTACTTTCAGGATTTCAAAGACCTGAGAACACAGTTATACTCAGCGGCCTAATATTTTTAGCTACGGTACACCAGTGATGACCAAAAACAAATGTGAGTTGCTCTAATTATAGCTGATAATTTCAATTTTCTATTGAGAAAATAAACAATATTCACATTTATGCAGAGTGGTGGAAACATTGAAAGATTATGCCACCAAAGCCCTTGTGAATACTGAGGACAATTTGGGTTCTGTGATTTATAAGGTTAATTATCTCTTATAGATGCAAAGGTCGATGAAGTTTCGGATGCAGAGCATCGAGTATCTTGCATCGGACAGGTATGCCTGTATCCTGGAATGGATTTAGAAAAATTGTAATTCAATGAGGAGAGGTTCCTGAGAATATTGATGAGTGTACTGCAAACTATAAATTGTTTTCCTTTTTTAACATAACCGAGCATTTCTTTGATCATCCATCCGAAGTCTCTTCTTTAAGATTGATTTCACGACATTAAGATTGATTTCTCTTCTCAACAGTTAGTGGTGGGTGCAGTCCAGAATCAACTGCCAAAGCATTCAGCAATCTCCATATTTTCTAAGCAAGTTTTCCTAGTGATGGAAGCAGCCGTGACACCCCATTTGAATTTCTTATAATACAAGTCAAACCTGCTTTTATTCTAGATTTAAAGATGCATCTACTTTTGATGATTCTTCCCAAGATAAAATGTACGCAGAAAATTGTTGCTCAATGTCAGCCTTGCAAATTCTTTCAAAATATAATTCACAGCTTTGAAGAATTTGTTACAGCTTTCCAATATTTTAAGGTTTACATTGTAAACCCAACACTACAGATTATCTTGTTACAAAAACGTCAACCAATCCAAAACAAGAAGGCATATTAAAGTAATACAGTTCCGACGAAGAATGATTCTCCAACTGCGAAAAGATAGTACGATGTTATAATTCCATTCCTTGACCAAACTGTTCGATTGTTTTTGTCGCGAGTGTAAGCACATCTACAAAAGCAGAAAATGATGCACGAAGAAACCTGGCCTCAACTGCCTCAAAGTGCCTGAATCAGATAAGAAAATAAACAAAATGAAGAAACTTCTAAACGGCAAAGTCCAGGCAAGATTGATATACTAAAGAAAAATGGTATTTTAGAGGAAGGACTCTCCTGAAGTAAAATATTTGAAAATTTGGCGAGAAAGGAGGAAAAAATGATTATTGAACTGGCCACACAAAATTTCCAAATGAATATTGTCTCATAGGATAAACTGGTCGACGCAAATTGAATGAATGTTGGAGAAGAACGAAAAATCAGTTGCGTAATGAGTCTTCCAGCCATGAATGATCAAAGAATACAAACTTACACTAAAAGTTTCCCATTAACGACAGATATCTGCCTTTTCACTTTGTCTGGTTGCAACTGCATTTGGAAATTGAATCCAAGTAAGAATTTATTGAACAAGCAATAAAGTTAAAAGGAGCGAGGTATGATCTTAGGGTCATGGTGCATCACCTCCTTATCAACAGCTAATGCTGCATACACAATTGATGCATTCTCATTGGACTCGTAATCCACTTCAAAGTCACTGCATGGGAAAAACCATTTTCTAAGAAACAACAAAACATTTCACGTACAGTTCCTCTAAATAACTTCTGAAAGGTGGACAAAGAGCACTACACCGTCATGGGAAAAAAGTAGATAAATCGTAAACAACAGAGGAATTACAGATCCTCGGTCATGTTTCTCAACAAATAAAACTGAGAACAGTTCACCCACTCAAGTTCCAATATTATATTTTCCTCATTGCCAGTTTACTCAAAAATCTTTTAAAGCTATGCCAATATTCTGATAATATTACCACTGACTTTATTTCTTTTATGGTTCACACAACTTATAACTAAATTACAAATTATTTCACACGCCAGTAAACTGCCCAATCCAGAATTTAACAATATGTACAACCACCCATTGATTAGAGTAAACACCATAACAGAAAATTAGAAAATCTGTTACAATCTTTCTATTATAATTTTTTTTTTAATTATGTACTTTATATTTTAAGTGTAGTTGGTTTTAATAAGTCAAAATTAAGTTCTTAGTTGGTTCCTTATTTTGTGGATTCATGGAACATGATGGAGAACATGCTTAATGCTTGCTATTCTTATGCTTGTAACTTTAAACTAAAGCTTCATTTAAAGCTTGATGTTATTCAATAAAAGAATGCCTTAAGTATTATTATTTTCACAACTTGTAAGTTGTATTTTGGGCGTTTATTGATTTATCAAATAACCAATACTATTTTGGAGATCTAGATTTCCTCGAATTAACCTATTCTTATTGATTTCCTTCTATTTTGTTCAAGTTACCATTACACACATTTGTGTCGTACCGTAAGCATTATCTTTAAATTTTGGTTTCAAGTTTCGATCCTAGACAGTAATAAAAGAAACTTATAGCATCAACCCTAAGAAATCACTATTAGCCTCCTCAAACACCCATGCAATCGTGTCATACTTGAAATGAAAACAATTAACAGAATCAAAACTTATGAAGCAGTTGTCTTGAATTTATTAGATATATTGCAGCACAATAACCAACTCATATTCATCCTAAACAATCATATCAGAAAAGAACACGTCTTTCTAGCATTAAGAAATATAAAAAGCATAGCAGAAGCTAAGAACGCAAACATATAACAGTAGAATTAAACATTTTGGTATATATATTTTTTCCTCTTTTAGGAGATAAAGCTTCGAAGACATTGACTGAAACCCATCTTCAGAAACCAAACCTTTCATATATACAAACAGTACAAGAACAAAATGGACATTGAATAACCAACCAAAGCATAAAATTTATGTGAGTTTCACAGAGGAAGATACCAATATTGAATAAATAAGGCAAAATTGACATTTTTCAAAAAGTGGAAAGTCCCAGTAAATGGATACTTAGCTGAAAATCTAGCATAATAAATACATATCACAATGTTAAATTAAATAAACAGAAACAGCTAAGAGAGAGAGAATTAAAACCAGCTAAATTCCCATTGCGATGCGTCAGAAGTTAGAGCAGCTGCCATCACTTATATTCTTCACTGCAAAATTTTATTAAAATTAGCCAGTAGGGTTTTAAATAGGGGAAACGGGCCGGGTTATTTTTTAATTTTGAATTGAACCAGCGCGAGCCGAGCTTTTCCATTTTAGTATCACTCTTTTAGATAATATATAGAATTTTTTAACTTTTTTTTTAAATTTTTTTAACATTTAAAGCTAGTCATAAATCCAAAATTTATAAGTAGAACTTTCGAGAAAAATGATATTACTTATTTTCTTATCAAGTCATTTTATGATGTCGTGATTAAAGTCATGATATTAATATTATAATTAAATATAAATTATATAAATAAAGCATAAAAGTCGTAAATTTAATAGAAGGTAAAATATATAAATTGATATTAATATTGTAAAATATATAAATTATATAAATAAAGCACAAGAAGAAGAAGAATTTCAAAATATGCTTAATGCTGCTAAAATTCATCTTGATGCTTAGTGACACAATAAAAAATAATAATGATTTATCCCTTTAGAATCAAGCCAGGGCCATAATTTTTCTACGTTACCATCTCCATTTAGCACTCAAAATGAAGTATCTTACTAAAAGGACACATATGTCTTATGGAGTAACTTGACAAGAGATATGGTCATTTAATGTTAGTAATTCTTCTAAATGCTTGTAATGTTGTAATGAATGGAATGCCCTCCAGCTGCGATATTTTAAGTCAGTACATGAATATAATGTTGGAGAATATGAATGATCAAACACTCAAAACACTCTTTTTCTTATGAATTCAATACAACTCCTCAATTACAACTCTTTTATAACTAATAAGCTTTACTACTTCTTGTTACTTAAACCAGCTGAGAGAGGAGGTGTTTATACTTGTTACAACTTAATCACAACCATATATTAACTTATCTACCACATATCAAACCTAACAAAACATTCAACACCACAAATTCTACTTACCATATTACCACATTTAACACCATAAATCTTAACTACATAAAAAAGCTTCCATGAGCTTGATCAAAGAACGTTTGGGCTTCAAAGTTGTATGGATCAAGTTTATGATCCAACATATAATTCTACATTGTACAGAATTAATTAACAGTTAAATCTATGTGGGAAAAATGTTACTGATGGGGATATGTTAAAAAAATATTTACAAAATTTCATGCTTCCAACATGGTTCTAGAACAATAATATAGAGCCCGCCAGTATACAAAATATTCCAACTTGATTGCATGCCTTCTTGTAGTAGAAAAGAATAGTGAATATTCAAGCCCACCCTATTGATACAAAACCAATTCTTGAAGCAAATGTTGCCTCATATAATCATGATGACAATGGACATGGCTGTGGACATAACCGTGGCAGTAGATATAGTCATGGCTGTGGTCATGGCTACTATTAAGGTTGAGATCATGTAAAAATTATTATCCACCTCGTGGTGGTTATAAGAACCATAGAAAAGGGAAAATAAGGAGGGAATACCTGCTTAACATAATATTTCAAGAAAACACTTGTGATAAATGTGGAATGACTGCCTATTTTTAGAGACAATGTCTTACTCCCAAACATTGTGTGGATATGAATAAAATCCAAATATTTATATATTTTAGGTCATTGGTGAGTTTTGTTTAATTCTTCATAGTTATTAAAGGAGTTTTTTTTAATCTTTCATAGTCAAGAGTAAAAAGAGTAAAAAGTGAGTTTTGCTTTATTAAATGACAAGTTGTGTACTGTTCTTCTGTTAGCTTTACCAAACTTCGAAAAGTTATTTGAGGTCAAGTGTCATGCTTCTGGTAAGGGTATTAGAGCTGTTCTTTCTCAAGAGGGATGACCAATTGAGTATCTGAGTAAGAAATTGAATGAAGCATGGCAGAAATGGTCTACTTACGACTAATAATTTTATGCGATCCTTATGGTGTTAACGTCATGGGAGTATTACTTGATTCAGAAGGAGTTTGTGCTTTATAGTAACTAAGGTTAGTTTAGTAACTTACAACAATCCATTCCGATTTTAAGATAAAATAAACACATCAATGGTAATATAGTTCATTTCAATTCTGATTCCCACAACTAAAATAAATAATTTGTTTTGATTCTTGTCCTTCATTCTAATTTCAAACCATTCCAATTTCACTCCATTCCTATTCCAACCCATTTTAATTATTAATTAGTAAATGCACCATAAGATTGTTATTGCTAAAGGGTATTAGCAAATGCATCTTAAGGTCATTAGAAAAGTTCTTATTAATGACTAAAGAGTTTAGAATCTTTAATGAATAAAGAGTTATCATTAAAATAGTTCTACCATCTTATAACAAAGAACCTAAAAGGTCACACACCTAATAAAAATGAAAAACAAGAGTTACCAGAAAATGAGAAGTTAAAATTCCTAATTAAAGGAAAATCAGTATTTATATTATAATTCATTAAGAATGAATATATATATCTTAAATATGATTTAAGATAGAAATTTTGATGTTCTATAAATAGTTTAACGAACAAAATAAATTTCACAAATCTTTAATCGAACATTAGGTTTAAGATCAAGCATGTAAAATGACCATATTGAGCATGTTTCGGTATATAAATTATTATGGACTTCTAGACCAATTTTGGATATGGAATTTTGGGCTTTTATTGGACCTAATATGGATTAGGAAAAAGCATAAGAACATGTTAAAAACAGAAGCACACAATTAGCCATTTGATTTGATCAAAATTGGCTTAATTAGTCAAAGACAAAATTAAATAACTAGGCTATTTATTTATTCAAAATTAATTTGATTAAATAAATTATTGGAGTGATAAGATCACATCAAATAAAGAATGGCTTAGTGGGGGGGTCTAGCTCATGATAATGTTTGATGCCATTATTGACAAGATAGTGGTGGCTTTATTTGCTGGAATGAATGATCATAAACTACCATTCATGTTTCTTCATTATCTCTCTCATTTCCAAACAAAATTTGATGATTCCAAATCCTATGAACTTCTAGAACATTTCTTAGTGTGGCCTCATTAGAGGCATCACAATTGGGGTGCTTTAAGGATTTCAAATCACACAAAGACAGAAGCTGTTCATGCAGTGGTCTGTTTCCTAGACAGTGTTCGTACCTTGCTGTTTTTGGTCATTTTCTCTTACCTCACGAAGTTGTTCCTGTAACAACAAGTCAATTAAACTTTAATCGTTCCTCTTGATTTTCGTTTTTGAATGAAGCCAATCCGAGGTTTCTAGAGCTTCCGCCATTCATTTTAGTTTTACTGCACAAAAGTTGCGTTTTCAGGAACGTCATGGACAAATGTTGTCATTCAATGTTAAGGTGAGTACCTAAACATATGATAGAATTTTATAACTCCCTGTAAATCATGTTAAAGTTATGGACTGATTGGATTAAGTGAACCCTCTCACCTACTAAATTATTACACACACACAGAGATGATTTGTTTCAATCTAGGATTTTGAATTTTGTTAAAGTCCAGAAAAGCTATTTAACAGTG
The DNA here is from genome assembly GCA_030449075.1 of Murraya paniculata. Taxonomy (NCBI): domain Eukaryota; kingdom Viridiplantae; phylum Streptophyta; class Magnoliopsida; order Sapindales; family Rutaceae; genus Murraya; species Murraya paniculata. The sequence goes on from JAEVFN010000073.1 coordinate 230,748, forward strand.
CGGTTTAATTGTGTAAAAATTATTAATACTATTAATTAAGTAGTTTCTCCGGACTTTAAAGTCTAGGATCGTGAACTAGATCGAATATATAAAAAAGAAGATTAAGAGTCCAAGAAAGTACAATACGATCTCTATCAAATTAAGCTTTTGATTATTGGTATTTGTGTACGCTGTGTAACCAATCCCAGAAGAACTTATTGGCCAGAGGCCGTGCAAGACGAATTCACTGTTCTTATAATTAATTATAGATTTCAAAAGTTGAAGTTTGATGTATTATTATTCAATGTCCGTAAAAATGCTTGGTCCTGTTTGGGATTGAGATACTGTAACTTTTAAGCTACAACTGTTGTGGAAAAAAAAATAGAACTATGAAATAAAAGTTAATAATATATGGTCAATATAAATTTTAAATAATAATTTTAACAAAATTATTAAAAATATAATAGAATTTCTATCATACAATTGAAAAACCATATCAACATAGCTTTAGCTTCCAAGCAACAGCAGTTAATGTTTACTAATCACTTTAGTGCTGTACCTTTTAAGCTACAATTGCTCAACCTCAATGCCAAACGCACCCTTTGTAGTACCAACTATCACCAGCGACACACACACATATCATCTACTGATGTCAGTATTTTAATTAATTAAAATTTTTTAAAAAACATTGACGCACTAGATTATGCCCCTTGTCAATCTTTTAAAGTGTGAAACTTTTACTAAAAGTAAAGTACCACATATCATAATATAATATCTTTCATTTACATCAAAGCAGACCATAAACACTAAGAGAAGGTAGGAATGGCAGGAAAGCACGAGCTTAGGGGCTGAGCATAAATTAAAATTTTAAGTTATTAAAAGGACACATATCCAAACGACCCAACGCATTGCTACGGAACCCAAATAATTTTTGGATCGCAACCAGATAGTGACTGCGACCGCGACCGCGACCGCGACCGAGCAATGCATGAAACAAAACTTGTAGTTTGAGCATCAACACACAGTGTCACCTCCATTAGGAGAGAACCGTTCAGGCATTTAAAAAGTGGCGTAGTACCGTATGTGGTGTTTATTGCGCGAGTGTATTTCCATTGATGGAGATTTTTTCCATTTGGTATTATTCCTTCATCTCGAAATGCGGCCTTCAAGTTCACAGCTTTAACTAGTGTGATAGCAGTTCGAAAATATTCCTCGGGCGGCAGGTTAGGTTGGCCTCTGCCGTGATGCTCCCATTGGCTCCTCCAAAAATGTTCATTTTTATTTCGAGTGAGACCTGGCCAGAACTTATTCATCTCGACAGCGAAAGATTTATCGCTCCTTAGCTATGGAAAGAAAGAGTAGAAATTGAAATTAATTAATAGATGACCATAGAATAATATATAAGACAAGCGATATATATATAGCCCATAGGAGTGAAGTAGGTACGTACCATGTCTCCCATATTAATAGTTTGATTGTTGGTATTTTTCGAGGACCTGCCGGAAGAATTTACAGGCCAGAGGCCGTGTAGGACGAATTTTGATGGCTTTATTTTGCAGGGCTTTGGCTTTTGAACCTTGCAGTACGCAGGTGGCCACGTCTGGACTAGAAAATATTGATGAAAATCTTGTGCACCACCGGAGGCGAATGCGATGTAGGAAACAGAAAAAACAAAGAAAATGAGTGAGAAACTACTCATTTTGATTAACATTAATTTGACAATATTAAAATGCATAAGAGTATAACCGACACACAAACATATAATATAAGCAGTGGTGTGATAGAAGCAAGATGGGTGCATGTACAAACTAATTAATGTCACCATAAATAATTTGTGATAGAAGCAAGATGGGTGCATGTACAAACTAATTAATGTCACCATAAATAATTTTAATAAGGACCATCCCCCCACCCCCCAAAAATTGTTTTCTTTTTGTTTTGGGATTATCGGTAATTTTTATTTCATTCCTTGACAGCCGTTAACCTTTTTTTTTTTTCCTTTTCTTTTTCTCCCTAAATAAACTAATTCCATCGTAAAAGCTGAATTCTAAAAGTCATCTGAAACACACAACTCCAATAATCATTTGCCACACAAAATTTTCCCTTATTTTGAGCATCTCTTCCCATAATTACCTTGTGGTTCCCCTTTATCGCATTCTTGTATTATTAAACAATTTAAATGTTACATTATGGAATCAAAATTACTGATACTTACAATCAGGAAGAGATAATGTTGACTACCAACATCAATACTTTTCCCGAAGACATAATGATTGAAATTCTGTCAAGATTGCCAGCTAAATCTGTTTTGCGATTCAGGTGCGTTTGCAGGCCTTGGCTTGAGTTAACCAAGAAGCCTTTTTTCATTTCCAAACATTTCCAAAACAACAGTACTAAAACTCGTCTTTTCGTTGATGCATTTGTTTGTTCTCTGGCATTTGATAACGAAATCATTACATCAGCTTCTTATTTATTCCACGATGAAACACTTACAAATTTATCATATGAAGATATTAGACCCCAAATTGCTGATCGATTTGTGGGCTATCATGATGGTTTATTTTGCATATTACACACTCCATCTAATCGTCTAACTATATGGAATCCAGCAACAAGAGAATTTAGAAACCTCCCAAATTATAAATATTGTAATTCTTCCAATAGATTAATATCTTCTATTACTTTTGTCGGTTTTGAATCTAATCCCATAAATAATGACTTTAAGTTGCTTTTCGTACACAACTTATGGAATGAGAAAAGGAAAAGGTATGGTAAGGTGTCAAATGTTCAAGTGTACACATTCAGAACAAATAGTTGGAGAGAAATACATGATCATCAATTGGATCCTTATTTTGTATTAAGAGGAGGTGCCTATGGTAGGTCCACGTACTTGAAGAGAGTTTGTTATTGGTTGGTAATCTTGGAATCTCGAAACCTGATTCTTTCATTTCACATGGATAATGAGGTTTTTGAAGAAATACAAATACCTCCACAAGTAAACTATGACACGTCTCTGAGTTTATATAAAGACTCTCTCTCAATTGTAATTCCACAGACAGAGAATTGTTTTGAGATATGGGTGATGAATGACAATAAGTGTTGGGCAAAACATTTAACCCTTGGACCCTTGTTCAGTATACCATCACCGCATGGATTCTGGAAGAATGATGCTTTTTTTTTAGAATCAGATTATAGGATTCATAATGGTCACGGTATTTCGCGTTGCCTTTTTTTATATGAACATAGTACAAAGGAAATTAAGAATCTCCAAGTCACAGAACCACTAGATGTTTTCATCTATAAAGAGAGTCTAATGACTATACAATGAGAAGAAAAATATTATATGACAAAATGACCTATATTTCATAATTTCACATAAATTTTTTTTTTTTAATGTTCATCATGATCAAGAGCTCGTAGTAGAAAATATATGTGGATGATTGGTGGTGGTCTGCTTTACAATACCAAGGCCTTTGGCAAACTATAAATTAGGATTTTACTTAATTTTTTATTAAAGTGTAATTGTTTGGGGTAATCTATATGTACTATGTAAAAATTTGTTGTTTAAGGTTGTCTTTCTTGCTTCTTCAAATAAGAAATAGGAGTTAACTTCTACCAAAAATCAATAATCATTTATAACACGAGTAGTGCTATATATCTCAAATTTTTTATTCCAAAAAGCTGTGCTAAATGACGTGGCATTCATCAATTGTTTAGTAAGAATAATACAATTAATTCACTTGGATCTTGTAAAGAATTATGAATCAATCAATTATAACATATTATTTGAGAGGGAGTTTAGGAAAAAAAAATTGAGATGCCTGTCATTACTCTTTATAACAGTCTTTTTATATAAAATTTTTTTGTTTCTTAAAATAAATAAAAAATCATACAAAATAGTATACAAAAGAAAATCAACTGCAACAAGGTCCAAATATTCCTAAAATCGCAACAATGCAATCAAGGCTAAAGTCCGATCCTTATAATGAGAACGTATTGAGTCCTGTTTACACTCAAAATGAATCACCTAAAGTCTCACACCAGGTCCAAATCTACAATATCGTTCATCAACAGCAAGTATCTAGGAGAATAACTTGGCTATCGCTCATGCTTCATCAAAGGGATCTTTTCATTTAGAGACCTAAAATTCATAATATCTTATGTCATAACATGTGTCAAGGCCTATAGTTTAGTCTCATTCCTTTTTTGTCAAAATTATTTTGTATATATATTATTGACAATATTTGTAATGAAGACAAGCCACCCACGATAATATTTATTACAGACTATTTTTTAAGGAGGTATGCTAGCCATCCTAACTCCCAATTTAAGTCTCAACTAATATGTCATTCATCCATTGAATGGTGGTTAAATAATTTTAAAAGTCACGAAATCTATCATCCAACAGAAGAGTGACATACAGTTATTGAGACTCAAGTTGAGATTTAAGTATTGCAATCTTTAACATTATTGTTTTTTTTTTTTTTTTTGCAGGTATCAAAATGTATTGGTGTGAAACAACTCTTTCAATTCAATTATTCCATTAATGCTCCAGCTTTGTTCAATAAAACTTAGTCCATCAAACTTCCTTCTGTGGAAATCTCAAGTTTTCTTTTAGTGGGTAGTCTTGGATTGGTTCATCATCTAACTAGAAAAGGAAAATCAAAGGAATAATTTGAAGATGACAACGGCAATAAGGAAAGCTTGACACTTTGAGACAGCCTTGCTAGCTGCTGTCAAAAAGCCCTGGGATGATGTTGACAAGGGATTCCAAATGGCTAGACGGTTCAGACACTTCAAAATTAGCAATGCTTGTAAAGCCACCTTATCCTTCATACAATCAATTTCTAATGTCTTTGAAAGGATATGAAGCAATGTTTGTTTGCTTGCAACAACATGGTGGCAAGACCCTTTTTGAGATTGTCTACCTACGCTATGTTTGTGATTTGGCTATCATGCCCATAGTAGTTGGAGCAAGTAAAGCAGCAAATAATGTGGTAGAAATCATGCCAAGGTACGAGCTCATTTGGAGGCTGCAAACGCTAAGTACAGGGTTGATGCGGATAGGCATCGACACAAGAAAATGTTTCAAGAAAATGATTTAGTGATGGCACATCTGCGGTGATGTCATTTTCCTGGTATTCATATTAAATTAGAGAAGCGCATGTATGGACCATTTCGTGTAGTAAGGAATATTAATGATAATGCTTATTTGCTCCAACTTCTTGACAACTAGAATATCTCTCACACATTTAATATGGCTGATCTATTTAAATATCATCTAGATAAAGAGGTGTTGTACGTGCCAAACTTAAGGGCGAGTTCTTTTCTAAGTGAGAGTGATTGATGTAGGATGGGTGTGTGAGATGAGCACAGTATCTTTCAAAGGGCATAACTTGGGCTGCAGCTGTCCGTTTTGGGCATATTATATATTGTTTCGAAGCTTGTTATGAGACAAATCAAACCTATAAAGTTTGCTTCGTTTTGGGTTGCTTGAGCCCAAAAATCTGTTTTTTTTTTCTTTTCATTTTTCATTTTTAAGATATTTTCATTTTTTCTATTTTTTTAGAATTTTTATCTTTTTTTTTTAGATAACGGATTTGGGCGCCGTTTGTTTTAGATTTCTTATTTAGATTAGGAGAATTTTATTACAAAATAATATTTTAAATTTACTTATTTTGGTAAATTCATGATATTTACGGTTATTATATAAAAGGATCCAAAACTATAGTTTTATTAATTTTCAAACTTTTTAATTAACTTCACTATTCAGAAAACTTTGCTTCTCGATCAATCAACTTTAAACATGTTGTCCTCTTCACGTTCAAAAACAACTGACATTAATTGGAAATACAAAAGTCTTAATTGGAAGAAAGATAGAGGAGGTTTCCTTGCAAATACGTGCAATAACATCGAAAGGGAAAGAACCATTAATTAGTAAGGGTCATGGGTTTAATAATTAACGATTCCTATTTCCATTTCGTTTTACCTTTGATCAAATTTTTTTTTTTTTGTTTGAAAAGCGTCTTACCTTTAATCTAATTGGCCTAATTTTCAACTTTTATTTGTATGATGAGGGGCAAAGGGGACGTCAATTCATACGTCCGGACCAGAGCCATTCCCTGTCCCTGTACTTGATTTGCCTGTTGAAATACCTTCGGTAGATATTTTGCGGATGCATTTGTAATTTGGCTTCTGTGGTATGCCAACGTATTCCTTACATATATTCATACAAACTGTTCGATAACAAAGTTTTGCACGGAATTATTGACATTCTAAATTTTACTCTCACTCTCGACACTCATATCTTGCCTTTAAAACTCTCCTAATATTTAGACGAGTAAAGCAACCGGTTTTCTGAGTAGGATCACAAGTGCAAACATACAGGCACAGTTGAATCATTATCATCGTCCAGGTTAATTGCATAAAATTCACATCCTATGGCTGCCACTAGATAGATTGACTCCTCTAGCAATATTATTGCTTGTGGCAATAGCACTGTGTAAAGAAACCACATGAATATTGACTCTATTTCTAGTCTCGGAGAAAGAGTACGATAGTTCCGTCTACGATGTTAGTGTTACTTTTTTATTTGTTAAAAATTATGTTCAATATTAAGCATATAGACTTTATTTGCCCTCAATAACATTTGAAAAAAAAATTAAAAAAAAAAACAAGAAGAAGAAGAAGAAGAATTTCAAAAGATTCTTGGTGCTGCCCCAGTTGGTTCGGCTTCAGTTTCAGCTTCCTCTCATTCATTCGTTATGTCTTTTCAAAATCAAAAAGAAAAAATTAATTAGAAAATAATTCCTTTACCAGTTTAACTCAAACTTCTGCGTAAGTTAAAATAAAAAAATTTGCCAGTTATAAAAAAATAACAATAATAATAATTTCGCTGCTAGGATTTGAATTGAACCTATCGAATTTGATATTGGGGTGCTGCTAAGTTACAGCAGCAAAATTTTTAAGTAAACAATAACACCACATAATTACTGTTCACTCGAAAATTTTTCTGCTAGAACTGTAACTTAAAAAAATTCTTGATATCTAAAGTAGGGACCTATCCATGTTACAGAATCTGTTAGTAACAGATTCTTTTTCACCCAACACCATCCGCTGCCTAACAGCATCCCCATCTTTTTTGATTTTTATTCTTTCTATTTTACAGCCATAGGATTTCTGTCCACCAACAGATCCGTTTGTAACAGGATCTTTAACTTAGCCGCGCCCCTAAAGTTGATTATACTTATGTAGCAAATAAAAGTTTGTGTAATATTGTAAAATATTAATTTTGTCTGAAATCTGTTAATAAATATTAATTATATATTAGGATATTGGTTTGTTTAATTCTCCAAATTCCACCGTAAGTGAGGAGAGGAGAAAAAGCAAATTTTGCGAAAAAGTTGGACTATTGGTACCCCTTCATCAATCCTCTAAAACCCCTTTTCTACGTAATTATATTTAAGAACATATAAATAAATTTAACCCCATTTATATTTTCTCTTTCTCATAGTATGATTTCTTTTCTTTTCAATTTCAAATATAATTTGTTCCCAGGCAGCTCAAAGTCCGATTTTCTTTTCTTTTGAAACTAAATAATTTAAATTTTTTTGTTTTATACACAAAAATAACTAAAGCTTTTAAAAGCCTTTATAAATGGTTGTCAATTAAGATAAATAAAAAAATATATATAAAATAAATTCTAATCATTAATTCAGTGCTCAATAAAAACTAAACTCAACATTAAATCCTAACCCCTTTCAACTTTTTTTTCACCTCACTATGAAGAATCACTGCGGGGTAACTACCTAGTCTTGACTTTGAATTAACGCTGGCCCTCTCAGGTCTCCAGGTCTCCAAGTTGTCATCCTGTACACGTTCAAAAACAATTGACATTAATTGGACGCACGGAGGTCTTAATTGGAAGAAAGATACAGGAGGTTTCCTTGCAAAATATGTACAATAATGTTGAAAGGGAAAGGCCCATTAGATTGGTATAATAATCCACCATTTCATAACTTAAAACAAATGCTTTTATTCATGGGAAGACGTGTGTGTAAGAGACACCTAATTCTATAACTTAATACAAACACTTTCCGAGCTATGTAATAGTATTTTACTGTTTTTTCAGACTTAATGGCTAATTCTATGTATCAGTATATTTTAGTGAAACGAAATGACAAATCGGATCTCTTAAATCTTTTAAATTGTTTTTGTTCATTAATTTAAAATGAAGCTTCTTTTTTCCATACATCATCCCCTCATTTTCGGTAGTAACACCTTAGCAGATTTTTTTCCCCCAATTGTATATTAAATTACTAAATTACCCTTACCTATTATTTAATTTCAATTTTATCCTCCTCATTTTTAAACTTAATTTCAAATCAATTTTTCCATAGAACGAACTCTAAACACCGTTCGAATTAGCACGATTCCAACACCGGTAGTTCTCATCGATGCAATTCCAACACTGGTAATTTTCATTGACGCGATTCTGACACCAGCCATTTGCACACACGCCTGTTCTTCTATCTTTGTGTTGAAACTTTTGCTCGTTCTCCTTTACCCATTGTTTATTTTTTGAGTTTTCCTTCACTCTGTTACATGTAATTTTTCATTTTCTTCCTTCTTGTTCACAATGTGCTGGGGCTTTTGCTTAGAATAAATTAATAGGTGATGGGTCATGCGTGATTTATTTTTATTGTCTTTTTGATTTTTTTTCACTTGCTTTTCATAGACATGCACGATCCCTGTTTGATGAAATTCCCCCGATAAAATCATCAAAGGCAGCAATAGACAAGTAATAAATTCCTGCATATTCCAACAGTACATGTTTTTTATCAAATCATTTCAGCTTCACATAAATTTTAAAGGATTCACTTAAAGGTAACTAAAGAAAATTTAAACTATTGAGATTATTGTAATTTCTTCGAAATAGGGTATGTAATTACAGGAACCCACAAGTTTATTAAACTAACAACTCATTTTGAAATAGGGTATGTAATGTTAGACATAATTCATCCTTAATTAATGTTATTTGTTTAAAAAAAAAATTGGGTATTGCTCTTAATTAATCTCTTTCCCGTATTGTTGTTTGACAAAGGAATATTATTCTTTTTCTAGGTTTAAGTGTACGAAATTATGTCTTGTAGCTCAACTAGTAAGGCTACCAGGAACCCCAAGACTTTAGATGTATTTTTTGAGTTATGCATTAAGAAGGTGGATGCCGGACATCATCCTGGGACTCATTTGGCTTCCCAAGGATATGAAAATTTGATTAAAGAATTCACTAAAGAAACTGGATTGGATTACAATAGAACTCAAATGAAAAACAAATAGGATTCTCTTAGAACTGATTGGAAATTGTGGAAGAATGTGATTGGATAGGAAACTGATTTAGGGTGGAATCACAGTCTAAGGACAGTTGATGCAAGTGAGAACTAGTGGGAAAAAAAATAAAGGAAAATTTGCAATTAAGTAGGATACAAAACAATGGTAGTGATCCAGAGTTGGAGAAAAAACTGAATTTGATGTCCAAACACAGTGGCCACGAGTGAGCATGTTTGGTTTCCCTCTTCTGGTTTTCCTTTAGAGGGTAGGCATCTGAATCTCTTAGTTTTGAGAGTAGTGTTCAGTTTGATGAGTACTTTTGGGGTTTGAAAGAATTCATGGAAGATTTTGCGAAATATGCCAAGCTATACATTCAAGAAACAGGTGAAGATAGTTATTGCTGACGTGGCCTTACATAATTACATGAGAGGATATTCACAAAATCATGATCATTTTGATAAAACAATGGATGAGTTAAGTCATAGTAATAGTGAACATATAAGCTATGTTGCATCTCCTGAGGAAAGTTATGATACAATTGATAATATAGCTCAAGATATAATAATCTTGAGAGATGGCATGGCGGCAAGTTTAATGGAGGCATGACAATGGAAGTGTTTATAAGAATTTTATAATTAAATTACATTTTAATTTTATAATTGTTAATGTTTGTATGATCTTTATTATACATATTTGGTAGAAACTGTTTATTTTCTTCAATCAATGTGTAAAATTAGAATTCTTTATTTATCAATGTACATATTTTGTTAAAAAATATTATTAAACTTGTGAAGAAAAAATAAATTTAATTAATAAATATTAATTTAAATTTGTCAAGGTAATAAACATAATCAGATGTGGAATAGATACTTCAAAATATGAAAAATAATTTGAATTCTTAATAATTCAAATAATTTGTTTTAAAATCAATTATTAAATATTCATCATCAAACTTCCACCTACAGCTATTAATTTACCAAACATCATCAACTTCTGCTCTACAACTATTAAAATGTACTAAACACCATCAACTTCTACACCACAGTTATGACTTTTACTCCATAGCAGCTCAGTTTAAAAGTTATAGCACCTCAGTTCCAAATTCACCCTACATATTGTCAGCAAAATCAATCAAGGCAAAGGTGCTATTAGCAGTAAAATGGCACGAAGTGATGATTCACCAGTGGTACTTGAAACACACAGCGGGGGGTAACAATATAAGCGTATGAATTAGGAACGAACTAGACTCATTGTATGTGTCACATAAGTTCCACGTAGGATGTCATGTCAGCATCTCCTGTTCCACTTGTATGCAGACTCAGATGCTGCGATGTCTAACTCCGTCAGCTTCAAAGTTCGAATGCAGGGTCCTCTGTTTCTTCAAGCACAGGGCCCCTAAATATTGGTAGCGTTAGAAGCTTACTTCTTACATCTTTAAATATGTTTGCCAACTGATGCTTTGTTGGAATCTACCTTATAAATTTATTTCTTCATTGACTAATTACAAAGTGAACATCAAACTTTGTATACTTTTGTTCTAGAGTGAAAAATTTTAACCACAAGAGAAGCATAATGCAAAAGTCCACAACTTAATTTATTTATGAAATGAAATGCTTACATTTCAAAGGGAAATTCTTCCCTTTAATCACCACTTGTTTGAAAGCAAAGGGTCAGCATCTACAGAAAAAGCAGCAGCAATTAAAATTGCCCCAGTCGAAGATGAACCAGTTTCAAAATTGCCACCCACAAAGTCAATGTCTTCACACTTTTGAGTTCCAATTGAAGCTCGAATCCTCCCTAATTCAAATGCTACTTCTTTCATTGTAGGCCTCTTCCTCCCATTCAAGTTCAAGCATCTTTTTGCAAGCATAGCAACGGTAATAATCTCTTCTTCCTTGGCTTCCCTAAGAACTTGAGCATCAAGCACAGCAAACAGACGGTTCTCTTTCATTGCTCGGAGAAAATACCCTGCTAAACTTTTATCTTCTTCAGCGTCAGTTGAACGGATAGGTTTTTGCCCTGTTAAAAGCTCAACAAGAACAACTCCAAAACTATAAACATCGCTTTTCTCTGTAAATTGACTTGATCGAAAGTATTCTGGGTCCAGATATCCAAAAGTTCCTTGTACTCGTGTGGTCAAGTGAGTTTGATCAATAGTGACAGATCTAGAAGCCCCAAAATCTGAAACTTTTGCTCGAAATTTATCATCCAAAAGTATATTTGCAGACTTGATGTCTCGATGATAAATAGGAATAGAAGTAGTTGAATGCAAATAGGACAGAGCACCTGAAACTTCTATAGCAATGCGTAAACGCATTTCCCATGTGATTGAGAACTCAGTTTGGTCATGTATATATTCATAGAGAGTTCCATTTGGAACAAATTCATACACCAAAATAGGAACCTCTGTCTCCAAGCAGCATCCGAACAATTTAACAACACTTCTGTGGTTAATTTGAGTTAAAATTACCACCTCATTGATGAATTGCTCAACATTACTCTCATCCACTAATTTGGATTTTTTCACAGCGGCAATTCTTCCATCTGTCAACATTCGTACACTGTGCCCTGGCCTCCTTGACCAAGGATTCGATTGGTATTGAAGTTGTCAGTAGCCATTTCCAATTCTGTTGAAGTAAACAATTTTATTTTCTCGGTATTACCTTCATTTGATGACGATTGTTGTTGCAATAATAAACCACCATTTCTTTTAAAGAACTTCTGCTTGAGCTTGATTTCTCTTCTTCTTTTAACGAACTTGTACAACCACCATGTTCCGATTAGTAGGAACAACATTCCAAGCCCACTATTGCAACCTGCAACGGTCCAGGACAAGAATATTTAATACGCGTTCGAGGTGATTTATGGCAAGGAACTGTTTAGTCTTAAGAATAGGAGATCATAAGTGTATGTGCTATTGTAAATTTCAGGTGCAGAACGTTTTTGCGTTTGTAAGCCTATATATACGGTAATTTAGAGAAAAAAAAAATGAACAGTTAATTCTGTCGACAAAATCTGCAAATTCCAATACATACCTATAATAATGAATTTGACACGAGAATTTTTGTGCATAATTTGAACAAGTTGGCGGCAGACACCGGAGTTGGGACGTGAAAAGTAACCTTTGGGGCATCCTGATGAGCAATTGTAGGGGCTTGTGGTATTACAGAGCAAGTCGCCTAAACAAACCCAAAAAATGAAATAGAATATCAAATTAAATCACGGCTATACATAAATCTTGCCTTCTTTACATATGCAAATTCTGCAATTACCGTCTCTAATTTTGTGTTAGATCCGTAGTTGGTTCGAGGAAATACAGTAATTACGCTTCATATATGAAATTAATTTAATTAGTATTCGAAACTGTACCTGAGCAATATCCATGGTTGTGTCGGTCAAACCTTGCTTCGCTATGGCAAAGGCAAAAATGGCCTGAGCTTAATTGTATTAAACATATGTTGTCCTTGTTACAAGCAGTTTTCGAATTAAATTCTTCATCACAAAATCCTCTATAATCAGCCCACTCCAACAGTGCAGGAAGTTGTTCATGATCTTTCAAAACGTGAGGATTCTTCAGGTACTTTGAGTTGATCCATTCTTCTTCAACCATGGAAACAGAGTGGCATTTCTGAGGAATACTTTTAGAATAAAAATTAGATATTTCTGCATTGAAAACCTGAGTAATATTTTGAGGAAGGGCGCATAGGAAATCATAGCAACCAGGATTAAGAGCAGGATCACAAGTGCTAATCGAAAGGCACCCACCAAAAACGGATGAATCATTCTGTTGCTTAATAATCGTAGAATAGTCGTTGCAACCTATGGCAGTGAATCTATTGTCCCCCCGGGAAAATTTAAAAGGGCTACCTGATAGACTGACCCCCTCAGCATTGCTTGTCAGGTTGCTGCTCTTTAAGGAAATTACAGGAATGTTTACCCTAATTATGGATGCACCATAAGTATAATGATCATCGCCATTAACACGATTGTCCAATACTTGCAGGTTGTTGATGCTCGCAAGAAAAGCTTTTGGGGAGCCGGAAGAGTAATCGCAGATTACTTCAAAACTCTTATCAAAGTAGCAACCGTCTCCGATTCCGAAGGGGTAGCTGATAGTGACATTCCCACAATCATATTGGCATAAATTTTTTGATGCTTTGATTGGCCATAATAGCAAAAACATCAATTGCAACAACACCAGATAATGATGAACAACCATTCTCAATATTTTTACTCGGAAAAATAAAGATTTAACAGAGCAATTGCATGCGTTGATCTTCAACTAAATTCCTTCTAGCTTCCTTTTAGCTTTTATCCCAATACCAAGAAAGTCGTGCAAGTCAACTTGACTTTTAATTAACCCTGGCCCTCCGTATATTTTCACCTCTTTTTTTTTAAAAAAAAAAAAAATTGACTTCCATTAAGGACCAATAATGATAAAAAAAAAAGGGTTATATCAGGCTCAAGTGCAATAGGTAAGATAAATTTTAAAATCAAAGGAGACTAATTTGTTTCTCAAATTAAAATCTAAAGAAACACTAGAGGAACCAACCTTAACTACTAAAGCTAAAATCCTCCTAGTGTCCGATAATAGAACAAAACACAAGAAAACACAATTCTAACAACAAATGCAAACAAATAACAAAAAAAAAAAAGACAAAATGCAACAAAAACAACCAACCTTACGATTGACTAGAGAGTCTCTCAATGAGCCCTTGACCAAGGCCATCAGAACCTCAACTCAAGTCATTGAAACCTCGACGTACCACTATTAAAGCCCTCAACAGCTTCAATATAGGCATACCGTTCCAATCCGAACACTGACACAATCCTAATCTAGACATTGAAACAACACCATCTATGCAGACCACTAGAACCACGGCACGAGCAGTATAAAATCTTACAAAACAACAAAACATAAAAACAAGTACGATAACAGAAGCAGATACAAAAATAAAACAAAAGAAATACAGAAGAAAGATAGAAAATAAGAAAAAAGAAAAGACCTACTGGTTCCCTCACTGGTTGAAACTACTTTAGTATAATTTTTGGCTGTGGTGATTGGCAATTGGGGACGTGTTGGCTGGAGGTAGCAGCAGGGAGGTGTGGTTGGTTCGCTGCTACGGTGGCTGGAAAAAAGGAGTTGAAAAATAGATTTGAAAGTTTAGAGGTTTGAAAATGTGGTGGCTGTGCGATTCAGGCACGTTGATTGATCAAAACTGGTGAATTTTAGCCGGTGGCGGAAAAGGTCTTAGCAGAGAGACAGAGAGAGTTTTTGATTTACCTCTTACGCCAGTTATCTCCGTATATTATTTTTAACCAATAATGATTGTGAGCCACCGATTAAGCTTTGATTTTAGTTTCAACTGTAATATATCATACATTTATTAGATAATAAATTTTATAACTAAGAAAATAAATATTTTATTATTCACCAGATAAATATCACATTTATTGATATTCAAGTTGGATTCCCTAGCATTACCTTTTTATAACATGAGAGTTAAATATCAATTTTAAAAATTGGAGAGTTGAGAGTACAAAATTAGAACGTAATTTTAAACATACTTTTCTCACAAATGACTTTTCAAATGGTACCCAAACCTCCATGTAAAGGGTTTGGAGTGATAATGTAAGAGGCAGTGTGGACCTAATTATAGATGAGTTTAACTTTAATAAACTATAAAAGTTCATGGGTCTGAGCTATACTCAAAATTTTCATGGGTTTAAGCCATACTCAAAATCTAACTAAAAAATTGAGGATCAATCGAACTTTATATATTTGGCCTAAAATTCACTAACAAATCATGTAGGGTTTGTTATCATATTTAACCCATAAAATACAAGAACGCTCGTTGATCTTTATTTCCTCCCATCTTCCTTTTGACTTTATTTCACCATCGGCAAAGTCCTGCATAACAATAAGCCAAAAATTCCGACATGCCAGTCTGGAGTTTATTTAATGTTGGCCCTCTTAAGTGCTCAAGTTGTTCTCTCCTATTTACTCAGAGATATTAGGACACATAGTGCTAAAGTTCTTGCACATGCATCAAATATTTAATAGACTGAGAGATCATATCTTCTTGAATTTATAAACTTCAACTAAGAAATTAATTTCAAAAGATTTTTCCTTGATCTCCTCTATTTGCCAGAAGAAAAAAAAAAGGGAAATGCAGCACATGCAATGAAATAGTGGAAAATCTGATTGAAATGACTTGGAAGTGTTTAATTACAAATGATGATACCCAAAGAAACTGTAACGATACAAGAACGATAATATCGGAAAAGTCTCACAATCTTATTTATGAAATACAAAAAGCTTCAAGGCAATTCTTCTCTTTGTCACCAGTTGTTTGAAATTAAAGGGTCGGCATCTACAGAAACTCAGACACTGTTTAAACTTGACGCACTAGAAGATGAATCCCTTTCGAAATCATGCCCAGTAATGTCACCATCCACAAAATCAGTCTCGTCACAATTTTGCTGCAAAATGGAAGCTCCAATTGATTCTCTTATACCCCGTAATTCAAATGCCACTTCTTTCATCGTAGGTCGTTTCTTCCCATTCAAGTTCAAGCATCTTTTTGCAAGTGTAGCAACAGTAATAATCTCTTCTTTCTCAGCTTCCTTAAGAACTCCATCATCAAGGACTTCAAACAGACGGTTCTCTTTCATTGCTTGGATAAAATATCTTGCTAAACTTTTATCCTCTTCAGCATCAGTTGAACGGATAGGTTTCTGCCCAGTTAAAAGCTCAACAAGAACTACTCCAAAACTATAAACATCACTTTTCTCTGTGAAATGACTTGACCGAAAGTATTCTGGATCTAGGTATCCAAAACTTCCTTGTACTTGAGTGGTCAAGTGAGTTTGATCAACTGTAATAGATCTAGAAGCCCCAAAATCTGAAACTTTGGCTCGATATTTATCGTCCAAAAGTATGTTTGCAGACTTGATGTCTCGATGATAAATAGGAATAGATGCAGCCGAATGCAGATAAGATAGAGCACCTGAAACTTCAACGGCAATGCATAAACGCATTTCCCATGTGAGTGGAAACTCCTCAGATTGGTAGTGTATGTATTGATCGAGACTTCCATTCGGAATAAATTCATACACCAAAAGAGGAACTTCTGTCTCCAAGCAACATCCCAACAACTTAACAACATTTCTGTGGTTAATTTGAGATAAAATTACTACCTCATTGATGAATTGCACGAGATTACTCTCATCCAATATTTTAGATTTTTTAACAGCCACAATTCCTCCATCTGCTAACATTCCTTTGTATACAATGCCTTGGCCTCCTTGACCAAGGATTCGATTGGCATTGTAATTGTCGGTGGCCTTCTCCAAATCTTTTGAAGTAAATAACTTCGTTTTCTCAATATTACCTTCATTGGAAGACAATGCTTGTTGCAATAGTAAACCACCATTTTTTTTAAAGAACTTATGCTTGAGCTTGATTTCCCTTCTTCTTTTTACAAACTTGTACAACCACCATATTCCAATGAGTAGAAAGAATACCGCAAGCCCACCGCCACAACCTGCGGCTCTCGAGGACAATAACGAAAGATATCATAACAGGAAAGATATCATCAAATGAACGTACGAACACTTAGTATTCTCATTTGAAATATGTGTTGAAAACCATTATTAATTTATTATGATGTAAAATAAAGGATCGACATGCATACCTATAATAATGTATTTAAACCGAGATTTGATGAAAACTTTAATGCAACCATATGAGAGACGATTATAACCGTCAGGACAATTGGAGCAATTGTAGCCGCTTGAGATATTACAGATCAAGTACCCTGCCCAGAAAATAATAAACAAAAAAAATAAATCAATGAGAAGATCAAACTAAAACATGGCTACAACTAAATAAAACTCCACCAATTTTGTCTCTAATTTTCTGTTTACATAGATAGTTACAGCAATTGGAAAACTTTACTCTGTTACAAGTAATTCGATGGATATTTTAAAAATCAATAATTTCAATCATCTATTAGATTGATAAATTTTACAACTCTTTTCTGACCATCTTACCATCCAATCCAACAGACGAATGATACATCATTTGACATTTAACTCTTTCTAGTAAACTCTTGGTGCTCCAATAGCATTTTTTCGGTCTCTTATTCACACTTATTGCTAATGTTCATACGGAAATAGCATCTATTCATAATGCTCCTGGAGCACCAAGGATTTTCCCTTTTCTTCTTGTCTTTCGGATATTTTCTTTGAAAAAATAAAATTACTCTTTTAACACATTATCCAATCTGTACCTGAGCAGTATCCTTTCTGTAGGTCGAAGCCAGAAGAGCAAAGACATAAATGGCCTGAGCTTAATTGTTTTAAACAATCTGTTTTATTCAAATTACAAAAAGTAGAATATGAGTTATTTTCTTCAAAGCAAATGCCTTTCTTTTCCCCCCACTTCAACACTGCAGGAACTTCTTGTTGATCTTTCAAATCATGAGGATCTTCAAGGTACTTGCTGTTGACCCAATATTCTTCAACCATGAAAACAGACTGACATTTCTGAGGGATAGTTCGAGAAAACAAGTACGATATATTTACATTGAAAAGACGAGTAATATTTCCAGGAAGGGGGCATAGGAAATCATAGCAAGCAGGGTAGAGAGTAGGATCACAAGTGCAAATCGACAGACACCCATCAAACAGAGATGAACCATTCTCTTGGTGATAGCTCATGTTGCAGCCTATGGCAGCGAATTTATTGTCAGACGAAAAGGCGAAAGGTGTATCTGATAAGTCAACGCCTTTGGCAATATTGCTTGTTTGCTTAGTATTGCTGTTTAAAAAAATGGCAGGAACGTTGACTGTAACCGCGAACTCTGGATAAGAGAGAATATTCAATACTTGTAGCCTGTTGACGTTGGGAAGAAAAGCTTTGGGAGAGCCAGAAGAGTGATCGCAGATAATTTCGTAACCCTTGTCAAAGTAGCACCCTTGTCCGATTCCGAAGGGGTAGCTGATGCTGACATTTCCACATTCAGTTGGACAGAGAAATTTTTCTGATGCTTTGATCGGCCTGAGGTGCAAAACAATAATCTGCAGCAACAACAGACAAAGATGCACAGCCATTGGCCGCTTAAACTCAGTTTTCTTTAGTTCAGAAACTGCATACATTAGCTCCTAATAAAACTCTCACCGCCAAGAAAGTCCTGCAAGTTAAAGCCAGAGATTAATTTCAGCACGCCAATCATGACTTTTAATGACCCCTGTCCCTCTGTCAAGTCTTCTCCAAAGTCCAAAGACCCTCTCACATTCCAGTATTTGGTCACATCGTCAATACGATGAGTACATCTTTAATTAATAAATTTAAGAGTCATGCATTACACATATCATATCACCATTCTTCAACTTTAATTTAAAATTAATTTCAACAGATTTTTTTCTTCATTCATATGACCGATTGGTGAAATGATATTGGATTCAGTTAAGTTCAGAATATAATATTTCATCATTATATAATTTAATTAAAATATGAAACGAAGCCATAGTTTTATTGGAATAAAATGTAGATTGAGTAGCTTCATTTGGATGAAACAAAATGTAACTTTGGTAAATGTTCCTTTAGTCTCTAGAGTTTGAGTCAATTACACAATTATTCATTATATTTTAAAATTATCTACATTTTGTCATTTTAAAGTATAGATCAGTAGGCTGTTCTGTGCCTTGATTCTCTGATGTTGTTGCCATGTAATTCGCTTCTAAGGTTTTTATCAGTGTGTACTAATAACTTAATGGAAGCTCCCCCCCTCCACCCAAAATTGAAATGCTACTTCTTTCATTGTAGGTCTCTTCTTTCCATTGACCGTTTGGGACATCTATTTACCTAATATGCAACAAAATTTAGAAACCCAAATTTTAAACGCAAATTACATTTGCGATTTGTCTACGTCCTTGCTAGGGTTTATAATCATCGATCAAGCGCCCCTATCATAACATGTTTTCAATCTACGTACTGACATTTATATGACCTAATCTGTGGGTTTAAAAATTCCCGCAAAAATAAAAAAGAAGGCCACCGACCAATTACTGAAGAAATTTTTTAATTTGAAAATAATGCTCTTCTCTGATAGCTGATGTCTGGACACGTGGTTCTTTTGCAGCCACAGTTGGAATTCAAGAAAGCAACAATTACAGTTCAAGCATCTTTTTGCAAGCAGAGAAACGGTAATATTCTCTTCTTCCTTGGCTTTCTTAAGAACTCGAGCATCAAGTACTTCAAACAAACGGTTCTCTTTCATTGCTCGGAGAAAATATATCTTCTTTAGCGTCAATTGATCTGATAGGTTTCTGTCTAGTTAAAAGCACACCTTATTAAAAACTTGAGGGTTATTTTTTACCCATTCTTTATTTTATTTTTAAAAATTATTTAAAATTCACGTTATTTGGGGTGATGTCCGAATCATTAGAGAATTTTTCCATCGCTGTAAAAGAAAAAAAAAATCAAAAAATAACTTATCTTCAAGATTTAACTCAAGCTCCTGTGCAAAAATTTATCAGCTATATAACAAAAACTAACCCTGCTGCCAGGATTTGAACCTAGATTGTAGGCTAGAAAGATTGCAAATTTGCTAATGTGCTATAGAGGAGGATTTGATAATGATACCCAAAATAGATTATGTTTATATAACAAATTCGAAATTTGAGTGTTTAAAAGTTTCAACCGGTTCAAAAATTAATTTTGTCAAAAATCTGTTAATAAATATTCCTTATATATTTTAGGTCATTAGTGAGTTTTGTTTAATTCTCCATAGTCCTCAATCCGTTAGAAAAAAGAGGCAATGGTCGATTTCCAGTGACACTACGGACCCACATAAAAGTGAAAACAAAATGGGCCATGGCCAACGTGATGACAGAACAAAAAATAAAACAATTTCATGAATAATCAAAGCTTCAAAAACTTATGCCCAGAATCTTTCAACTTTTTTCCCCTCACCATCAAGAATCCTGCAAGCTGATAAGCTAGTCTTGACTTTGAATTAACGGTGGCCCTCTCTCGAGTCTCCAAGCTGCTACCTTCTACACGTTCAAAAACAGTTGACAGTAATTGGATACGCAAAAGTCTTAATTGCAAGAAGATAAGAGGAGGTTTCCTTGCAAATACGTACAAGAATATTGAAAGGGAAAGAACTTTTTGCAAATTAGATGGGTCATATAGCTATAATAATTGACGATTCCATATTTCCATTCCGTCTTATCTTTAATCCAAGTGGCCTAATTTCAATTTTTATTTGTATGACGAGTCGGCAAGGGGGCACCAGACAGGTCGTCAATTCGTACAAATAGAAATTGCGGATGAATTCCCTGTCCCGGTACTCGACTGGCCTGTTGAAATATCTTTGGTAGATATTTTGCGGATGTATTTGTTATTGGGCTTCTCCGTTATACGAGAAGGGGGTCTGAATAGATAATTACGTGGGGCTGCTACTCCCGCCCATTTGTGAAAAAATAACAAAAGTAGAGTGCGTCGCCGGGACCAAGTTGATAAAAGTGTGGCCCGGGTACCGAAATAATTGAAAATTAAAAAAAAAAAGGGTGAGACAAACGATGCTGGTGTGGGTAAATAAATTTATTAAAAAAAAAAAAAAGAGTGAGTGTCATTTAGGGGGAAATAAAGGCTGAAAGTTGATAGGTTTAAACAATAAATCATACAGAGAAAGGAAATAACAACGCAGCTGACTGTTTTTATTGATACGATTTCAATATATATACACAACTAAAGCTAGTTAATTATCACAATTGTAGTGTAAAGTTATGAAAGTCAGATATCCAAATAGTAAAACATTGTGTAATTACACCGTGACATTGAGAGTATCTCCAATATGCCCCTGTAAGATGGTGCTACCATTGGCGACACCGACCGAAATGATGGGATAAGAGGTTTGGTGACGGCATCCGCTAATTGGTCTTGAGATTATACATGAGACACCCGGAGTTCACCATTTTGAACTTTGTGATGAGCAAAGTGAAAGTTAATGGCTATGTGTTTCATGCGAGAGTGATATACAGGATAATTGGTACCCAGCTACTTTGTGGCGATAGATGAAAGTTTATTTACGCACAAAGGTAACCAACATGAGATTAGATACAAAAAGAAGAATTTGATAGTGAAGTGAAAAATCCCCGTCGATAGAGGAAAGTTTCGAAGCTCAGTGTTCCTAGAAGGTGGGGCTTGCTTAAGGCCAGAGAGTGCCCTTTTAAGTTTGCAAACATGATTAGGATATGTGGGATCAATAAAACTAGGTGACTGAGACATAAATACCTCCTTTGATAGGTGCCCACGTAAAAAGGCAGCGTTCACATCAAGTCGTTGCAAAGACCATCCTTGTAACAATGCCAAACACAAGGCAAGCAGTAGTATGCTTAATTACAAGGGTGAATGTTTCATCATAAGCGATCACTTTTAAGAAAAGGGCAGCAGAGCTTGCTGTTCTCTGATAGTCTCAGGGGACTACTGTTTCTTTATTTTGTTTCAATCTGTTGGGTTGTATGCCTATACCAGTTTCCCTATTACAATTGTTTTAGAGCGTGCAATCTTTGTCTTATGCTACTAATAGCTATTACTAAGAGTTGCACCCACCTCAGCATTCAATTTTAAGAAAAGAAAAAGTGATAAAAGAAAATGAATGTGGCAAATAGGGGCATATGTCTTCGAGGCCAATTCTTGTTTAATCATGCGATACTTGTTTATATGATTTAAACGGTGGATCGTGTGTCAATTTCCAAATTTTACTCAGTTTTCAACAAGCCTTGGAGTAGATAGCGAGTTACGGAAATACAAAAGCACCAATTTGTAATAGATTTGAGTTCTTTTGGAAATATTTACTTTGTTCCTTTTTAACTCAAGCGACTTTACTTTCAGGATTTCAAAAACCTGAGAACACAGTTAGCGGCCGAATATTTTTAGCTATGGTACACCAGTGATGACCAAAACAAATGTGAGTTGCTCTAATTACAGGTGATAATTTCAATTTTCTATTGAGAAAATAAACAATATTCACATTTATGCAGAGTGGTGGAAACATTGAAAGATTATGCCACCAAAGCCCTTGTGAATACTGTGGACAATTTGGGTTCTGTGACTTATGAGGTTAATGATCTCTTATAGATGCAAAGGTCGATGAAGTTTCGGATGCAGAGCATCGAGTATCTTGCATCGAACAGGTATGCTTGTATCCTGGAATGTCTTTAGAAAAATTGTAATTCAATTAGGAGAAGTTCCTGAGATTATTGATGAGTGTATTGCAAACTACAAATTGTTTTCCTTTTTTAACATAACTGAGCATTTCTTTGATCATCCATCCGAAGTCTCTTCTTTAAGATTGATTTCACGACATTAAGATTGATTTCTCTTCTCAACAGTTAGTGGTGGGTGCAGTCCAGAATCAACTGCCAAAGCATTCAGCAATCTCCATATTTTCTAAGCAAGTTTTCCTAGTGATGGAAGCAGCCGTGACACCCCATTTGAATTTCTTATAATACAAGTCAAACCTGCTTTTATTCTAGATTTAAAGATGCATCTACTTTTGATGATTCTTCCCAAGATAAAATGAATGCAGAAAATTGTTGCTCAATGTCAGCCTTGCTAATTCTTTCAAAATATAATTCACAGCTTTGAAGAATTTGTTACAGCTTTCCAATATTTTAAGGTTTACATTGTAAACCTAACACTACAGATTCTCTTGTTACAAAAACGTCAACCAATCCAAAACAAGAAGGCATATTAAAGTAATACAGTTCCGACGAAGAATGATTCTCCAACTGCGAAAAGATAGTACGATGTTATAATTCCATTCCTTGACCAAACTGTTCGATTGTTTTTGTTGCGAGTGTAAGCACATCTACAAAAGCAGAAAATGATGCACGAAGAAACCTGGCCTCAACTGCCTCAAAGTGCCTGAATCAGATAAGAAAATAAACAAAATGAAGAAACTTCTAAACGGCAAAGTCCAGGCAAGATTGATATACTAAAGAAAAATGGTGTTTTAGAGGAAGGACTATCCTGAAGTAAAATATTTGAAAATTTGGCAAGAAAAGAGGAAAAAATGATTATTGAACTGGCCACACAAAATTTCCAAATGAATATTGTCTCATAGGATAAACTGGTAGACGCAAATTGAATGAATATTGGAGAAGAACGAAAAATCAGTTGCGTAATGAGTCTTCCAACCATGAATGATCAAAGAATACAAACTTACACTAAAAGTTTCCCATTAACGACAGATATCTGCCTTTTCACTTTGTCTGGTTGCAACTGCATTTGGAAATTGAATCCAAGTAAGAATTTATTGAACAAGCAATAAAGTTAAAAGGAGCGAGGTATGATCTTAGGGTCATGGTGCATCACCTCCTTATCAACAGCTAATGCTGCATACACAATTGATGCATTCTCATTGGACTCGTAATCCACTTCAAAGTCACTGCATGGGAAAAACCATTTTCTAAGAAACAACAAAACATTTCACGTACAGTTCCTCTAAATAACTTCTGAAAGGTGGACAAAGAGCACTACACCGTCATGGGAAAAAAGTAGATAAATTGTAAACAACAGAGGAATTACAGATCCTCGGTCATGTTTCTCAACAAATAAAACTGAGAACAGTTCACCCACTCAAGTTCCAATATTATATTTTCCTCATTGCCAGTTTACTCAAAAATCTTTTAGAACTATCCCAATATTCTGATAATATTACCACTGACTTTATTTCTTTTATGGTTCACACAACTTATAACTAAATTACAAATTATTTCACATGCCAGTAAACTGCCCAATCCAGAATTTAACAATATGTACAACCACCCATTGATTAGAGTAAACACCATAACAGAAAATTAGAAAATCTGTTACAATCTTTCTATTATAATTTTTTTTTTAATTATGTACTTTATATTTTAAGTGTAGTTGGTTTTAATAAGTCAAAATTAAGTTCTTAGTTGGTTCCTTATTTTGTGGATTCATGGAACATGATGGAGAACATGCTTAATGCTTGCTATTCTTATGCTTGTAACTTTAAACTAAAGCTTCATTTAAAGCTTGATGTTATTCAATAAAAGAATGCCTTAAGTATTACTATTTTCACAACTTGTAAGTTGTATTTTGGGCGTTTATTGATTTATCAAATAACCAATACTATTTTGGAGATCTAGATTTCCTCGAATTAACCTATTCTTATTGATTTCCTTCTATTTTGTTCAAGTTACCATTACACACATTTGTGTCGTACCGTAAGCATTATCTTTAAATTTTGGTTTCAAGTTTCGATCCTAGACAGTAATAAAAGAAACTTATAGCATCAACCCTAAGAAATCACTATTAGCCTCCTCAAACACCCATGCAATCGTGTCATACTTGAAATGAAAACAATTAACAGAATCAAAACTTATGAAGCAGTTGTCTTGAATTTATCCGATATATTGCAGCACAATAACCAACTCATATTCATCCTAAACAATCATATCAGAAAAGAACACGTCTTTCTAGCATTAAGAAATATAAAAAGCATAGCAGAAGCTAAGAACGCAAACATATAACAGTAGAATTAAACATTTTGGTATATATATTTTTTCCTCTTTTAGGAGATGAAGCTTCCAAGACATTGACTGAAACCCATCTTCAGAAACCAAACCTTTCATATATACAAACAGTACAAGAACAAAATGGAAGAAACCCACATTGAATAACCAACCAAAGCATAAAATTTATGTGAGTTTCACAGAGGAAGATACCAATATTGAATAAATAAGGCAAAATTAACATTTTTCAAAAAGTGGAAAATCCCAGTAAATGGATACTTAGCTGAAAATCTAGCATAATAAATACATATCACAATGTTAAATTAAATAAACAGAAACAGCTAAGAGAGAGAGAATTAAAACCAGCTAAATTCCCATTGCGATGCGTCAGAAGCTAGAGCAGCTGCCATAACTTATGTTCTTCGCTGCAAAATTTTATTAAGGGTTTTAAATAGGGGAAACGGGCCGGGTTATTTTTTAATTTTGAATTGAACCAGCGCGAGCCGAGCTTTTCCATTTTAGTACCACTCTTTTAGATAATGTATAGAATTTTTTAACTTTTTTTTTAATTTTTTTTTTAACATTTAAAGCTAGTCGTAAATCCAAAATTTATAAGTAAAACTTTCGAGAAAAATGATGTTATTTATTTTCTTATCAAGTCATTTTATGATGTCGTGATTCAAGTCATGATATCAATATTGTAATTAAATATAAATTATATAAATAAAGCATAAAAATTGTAAATTTAATAGAAGGTAAAATATATAAATTAATATAAATATGGTAAATTGATGCACTATTGGTAAATGAAATGAAAACTAGTAAATATATTATAGAACTAGTAAATTAACGTAAACGGTAAAATAAAACATAAATTTTAGAAATAGAGCATAAGACTTATAAAGTAAAAGTAAAAATAAGTAAATTAATATAAAATTAATTAATTGATGTATTATTAGTAAACAAAATAAAAATTTATAAATATAACATAAAATTAGTTCATCAATATTAAACGTAACATAAAATATAAATTTTAGAAATAGAGTATAAGATTTATAAATAAAAAGTAAAATAAATAAATTTAATATAAATTGATAAATTAGTGTATTATTGGTAAGTAAAATAAAAATTTATAAGTTAATGTTGATTTACTCGAAATAAATTTTTTCAAGTAAAAAACAAATTTCGAGTAAAAATGATATTGGTTATTTCTTATCAATATGAAATATATTTCCAAGTTAAATAGATACTTTTCAAAGACAAATTGTCGTATGAAATGAAGTGTTTGGTGGGAAGTCGAGTCATCAATTGAAAGACTTGCAAGTAGAGACTAGAGAGACGAGGTAACTTGCTTGTTTGGTTCTGCATCGCATACTAGAGGATCATATTGGGATATTCCCAAGGGTATATTTGGTAATGGGATTGGCATCATTCATTGTGATTGGTTAATTTGGAATATTACTTGGCACCAATGCAATTAGTTATTTTAGAATCTCTCTTTAGAAAAACGTTTCAACTTCAATTTCCATTTCGATCTTTTGCTTTGCTTTTTGCTTTCATCAATCACTCAATCATTCATTCGTCTTCCCCATCACAACACGAGCTAAGCTCTGTGGCTCCCAAGCAAATCCAGATACGTTCTTCCTCTTCACATTTCTTGTTTCTTCTTCTTCATCTTGTTGTTGTTGTTGTTTTGTTTGATAATTACAAGTATTTATTTTTGAGGGTTTCTAAAATTGATTGTGTGAAAGTGAAGGTGATGATGATCGAGTATCAACTTACATTACGGTTTGTGCAGGATCACCATGGATTTTGAAGGAATAATGACCTATTTTATGTAATATAAATGTTACGACAGTTTCTGTTTTCTATTTTAAAAAATTGTGGAACATTTTGTTTAGATGTTTTTTAAAAAAATTATTTCTCATCTTTTTATTGTTTTAAGCTGTTTTTTTTTTTAAAAAAAAATATTTTTCAAAACAAATTTATAAAAAATTTTGTTATCACTTTTTTCTTTACATTTCAAAAATATGATAGTAAAACCTTTCTATGTTTATGATATTGCGACCAGATTAATTTGTTAGTATAAGGAGGTTATAACTTAATAGAGGCACAGCTACAAAAGTTATTATTTTGACTTAATTATCTTTAGCACAAATATACAGAGGTAAAATATGCAATACATGAATAATTTACTAATGGAGTATGTAAAATCCAATATATCTATTATCTATGTACTATCATTAGGAATATGCAAAGTTATCTTAAAAATCTCTAAGCATCTGCATTCTCTTTAACAATTTTTTCTCATTGTGTAATTGTATTAAGTGAAGGCATGTTCATTTAATCTAACATAACGTATATTTTTGTAATGCACAAATAATTATTACAGTCTAGAGATGAGCTTCTTAAGATGGGAGCTAGAAAAAATATAATTTATCACAATATAGAGTTTATTCTAAATATAATTTACTCTGGTGGCTTTTTTTTTTTTTTGAAATCTAAATAAATCTGAATTAATCAAAATTCTGAATAAAACTGAATTTCTGAATCTGAACGAAATGTTTGTGTTTTTTTCCCTGAATTACTAAAAACAAAT
Organism: Murraya paniculata; assembly: GCA_030449075.1. Classification (NCBI taxonomy): domain Eukaryota; kingdom Viridiplantae; phylum Streptophyta; class Magnoliopsida; order Sapindales; family Rutaceae; genus Murraya; species Murraya paniculata. Next base: position 258,214 of record JAEVFN010000073.1, read on the forward strand.
ATTAAGTTGTTTGTTTGTTATTTTAAAAAATCTGAAAATTAATATTTTTACATTTATACCCTTATAAATTATAAATATTAAAAATAATAAACATCTCAAACAACTTAAATAAGATAATATATTATCTTAATATAAATTATGTTGAACTAAATACAACAATTTATATTATATATTAGTATATGTTAATTAATTTTATTGTTGTTTATAATGTTTTTATACGAAACATATTCATAAAATTACGAAGATAAATAATGTTGATTTGAAGAAAATAAAAAGATAAAAATAATAATAATTTACCACTATATTATCATAAGTTATAGAGATGTATAATTATAAAAATTATTAAATTTTATTTTATGTAAGGATGAAAATTAATGAATTGATAGGGATATTTTAAAGAATATTTTTAAAGGATATTATTCAAACTTTCTAAATTAAGCAAAAAGTTAAAAAAATCGGCTTAATAACTTAATGACTAAAAATCTTTATTAAGTTAAAAAACAAACGGACTTAATGACTTAACTAATTAAAATTAAGTCAATTAAGTCATTAAGTAAAAAAAACAAACAGCCCCTCAAATTGGGTTTATGACTAAATAAAAATTATTTTTACATAAAATATTACTATATGAAGATTTCATTTTAAAAAATAATTCTTCGAAGAACTATAATTAAAAATTGACACAAAAATTGTTTGTATGTATTTTAAATTTATGTCTATCTAGATTATTAATTTTAATAATAAAATTTATTTAACACCTATAGTCATTTTGAAAATAACAATCCCAAACCAAATAACAGATGGTGTCAAATGAGATCTTCCGTTCAACTTTTGTTCGTGAATTGGTTGTAAGAAGTTTATATGGAGGAATATATCTACTATTTTCACATTTATAGAAGAAAAATATTTTGAGTCCTCATAAAAACTTAAACATGTGAGATGTGACCTCAACAAAGCAACCACTACACCAACACCAAGGACTCTCTTAAGTCATTGATAAAACTTTCTAAAAGTGGAGAGCTCTTAAGTTGCAGTAGCTATGATTGCAACGGTAAGTTATAGCTGCTGTAAAATCACATGAACAATGTCCACGTGTGATATTGTTCACTCATTTTTACAACAATTGTAACTTACAGCTGCTGAATTTAACAAAATCTTTAAAAATGATTTGATGTTACATTCATTATCTCATAAATAATAATGTATCCAGCAAAACTTAAGGAGATTATTTTAGAAGCCGCATCAAATGTCAACCAATATGGCCGTTAATAGCTGTTTTCTCTGTTGGGTGTTGACATTTATATCACAGTCTGTACCGCAATCAGGCTCAAATTTCATTATTTTACTAACATTTTTCCCTTGCTGTTCCAAGTCGAGTTTCTAATCTTTGATAATATGTAACTAGCAAGTGTTGAAAACAATAATAATAATAATAAAAAACTTTGAAATCTTTCCGTTACTCTAATGTAAGCAGCAGTATTTACTGCCTTAGATACAAAAACAATATTCTCTGCCCTGCAAGTTGTTTTCATTCTTTGTGCTGCGTGAGAGAGAGAGAGAGAGAGAGAGAGAGAGAAAGAGATAGTGGTATCTGTTAGCATAATTTGTTGATGGTCAAAAAACAAAGGCCATCCCCAGTTTATTCTTTCCCTTCCATGTGTATACAATTAATATGCTTTGTTGTATCGGTTGGTCCGATCGGTCCCACAGCAAATTCCGGTTTATTTATTATCTTTTGTATAATTTTTAGTAGATTTACTCAAGAAACCTGTAAGCAAACTGCTTAAAACACAAAGCGCCGCGCCATTAGGGTGACAAATTAGTGAAACCCTGCAAAAAGAAGGGATGGAAACAGTGAGGATATTATGTATTGTTTTCTAGCTAGTTGTTTTTGTTCTACATGAGAGATTGGGAAGCAAGGTGAAAATTACCAGTAAAAAGAGGGTTCACTGCACGCTGGCTTAAGTGGGAGAGGCTGCCACTCTAACCGGTTTTAGACTCCGTAGAAGCCTTCTCGCATACTCAAATGCTAACATGAAGAGACCACACAGGTACAATACATAAAGATGTAGCTTCTCTAATGGGCCTGAAACATAGCTTCTTCGTCCCGAACTTGTTCTGACAAATGACATCCCTTTCGCCAAAAACCCTGACAAAGAACTGAAAATATCAGCAGAAAATGTCAAAGACTGGAGACAGGGTTCTGATGTAGAAATATCAAAATTGCTATTTGTCTCCCTCTCAATCTTAACCAGACAGAGAGGAAGATAATCTAGCTGAAAACAAGTTGACCACTGATCATTTTTGTGTCTGGAAATAGTTTTGGTGTTGATTTGAGCTCTTTTTAAGTAGTTATCATGTGTCCGTCTGGAACTCTTAGGTTTCCAAATCCATGAACATATTACTGGAAACATGGTAACTCTATGGATTAACCACAAGTTTATCTTCATAGAAAACTCAGTAGGAAAAGCTTCAACGCATTTTAGATGAGTAAGCTCTAAATTATTGCCCATGCATAACATAGAAAAGAGAAAGACTATCTTGACTGTGGCATGCGTACCAGAACTTGTCAGGGGCAGATTAGTCCAATCCTGTGGGCTTATCTTCTTTTCAGATGCCTTGATCAAGTCAATGAGAGCTTGATTGACCTGAAATTTCATGAAAGAGTTTAAGATGCATATGCTTAATTTGTAGCCAAGTAAAATCAAACAAATATTAGTAATTAGGGGAAGTAAAACTTCAAGAAGCGTTGTGACATCTTTCTATCAATAAATTCATACAATATTTTATATTGAAGATCCAACTCAATCCCAGTTGTTCAAAAATCTTGAGTCACTCAAGGTCAATCCTCAACATTAGGAAGATTAACATAGTTTGTCCATAATTACAAGTGAAAGGAGCTTTTTGTCTCAATCAAATTTGATGATGAAAATTTTTTACTGACTTTGATAAGAAAACTTTCCCAATTAGTTCGCACAACTGTACTCCATTTAACAATTCATTAATTGCAAATTTCTCACACAACCAATTGGACTACTTGCATATTTATCTGATCTGTTGGGCAAGGGAAATACCTCTTCTGTCCTCTCATGACTCACAAGATGTGCTCCAGGTAGATCTACCATTCTAGCAACAGGGTACAGCTTCTCTGCTAGTCTCCTTGCATAACAGATTTGTGCAATGATATCATGCCTACACATTCAGTGGAACAAATTAATATTTTTCCTCAAATTCAGTTCTGTAACATTCAGTTATTCATGTATCACTACTAGAAATGCCCAAAATATTCACCAAGCTCCTGCATGACCTTCAGACCTTAACCTATTTTCAAGTTTGCATGTGTGTACATTTGTTTTCTGTTTGTGCATATCTGTGCATGCATGAAAAAACAATTCTCTTCATCGTCTGAGATTAAGAAAAGCACTCAAACAAAACTAATACTCTTCACTCTGAAAATACCAAATTCTTGCCAAATACTGTCATCTCCCTTGTTAAATGCAGGTTGACTGCAAACTTTGACAATTTAATATGAAGCACAGCACAGACTTCCATTTCAGGTAATTTTTCCCAATTTTATTTATTTATTTTTTTTTTTTTGAAGAGCCCAATTTTAATTTGTTATCAGTATTTGGAGACTATCTTATAACATTATATCTACAGAATCCAAGAATATATAAGCATATTGTTTTCTTATATGGTAACTGACATTATTTATTAATTCGTGAAACGGTTTGATGATATAAAAGCAACATTTGGCAGATTTCAACTCATCTAAATAATATTTGAAAAATGCAGTTTAATTTTGCAACAACTTGTCACTACCGTATACTTTATCACCCTATGCATATTCCTTTACAAGTGTGTTAAAATAATAAAAGCATGAACCACATCATTATAATAATATGAATTTATACACAATTTTACGACTATGAATGTTCACGTGCATTACAGCTGGTCATGTACCTGCCATGAATCACTGACACAAGAAATCCAGCTGAACAAATGGTTTGAATGTCTTTCTGTGTGATTTTATGCATCCAGCAGGCATGGATTTGACCATCAAAACCATAATTAGACTGCATCCCAGTTGCTGATATACCTTTTACATATTCCTGTAACATATTTGAGTTCGAGCTATTGGCATTTGTCCGTGAAAAAAGGTATATATAAAATAAGAACTTTAAATATTGTCAATGTTGTAAAGAGTTAGGAAACTACAATGATTATCTTAAAATAAACATCCATTAGCAAAGAAAGCCTAAGACTGTCAGGCCCAACTGAATCACTCAACTGATATCATTTCCATCGAGGGTGCCAGTGAAAAAGCAAACCTTGAAAAAGAGAAATCTCAAAATACTCAACCAAATACTTGGTTATCAAACTACAGACTCTTGACACTAGACTCTTGACACTACACACCAAAAACCAGATAGCAAGCAAAACTAAAACTTAATTTTGTATACAACAGACCAAAAACAGAATAATTGACCATTTCACTCGACTTAGATAGCTTGATCACCCCTGATCTGTAGGATGCCTAATTTGAACAGACGAGTGACTACCAAAATGACACCCCAACCTGAAAAGTCCAGAGCTATAAAGACTAACAGCATCTTACTGCAAAATTCAAGGGAAGCGGGTTTGTTAAAATTATATGATCATCTAGAACAAGAGTTCTTACTTGATATAAAATTGTTCTTCTAGTAGAAGATCCAACATATTCCTCAAGATATTCCTGCACCCCATGTCACAACCAGTAATTAGCCTGAAACGAATCTTACCACAAACAGAATCATCTTCATACCATTCCCATCCCTTTCACGATTAAAAGGGTGAGAAAAACTAGTGGAGAAAGAATTGTCTTTAGGACATTTTTTTCAAGTTCCAATTTCTGAGTCATGACATCCACAGTTAATTAGCAAAATAATAGGTAAAACAGGAACTTCTGTTTACCTTCGAATAATGCGTGTCCAAGTCCACTGCTGCCCTTTTCTCGGGGGTTTTTGCCCTTAAGAAACGGATTGCAATTGATAATGTCTGGAGATCAAGCTGCAGGAAAGAAGGTCATTTGATGAACTACATCGTTTCTAGCTATTGCCTTTTGAACTGCTAACATACTAATAAGTTTAATTTCTTTCATAAATATTTAGGAACCAGAGTGAGTAATATTTTTAATCAAATTGAAGCAAGCGTGTCAAAATCATACGCAAACTAAAGTTAGACTAACTAAAAGTCTTGTTCATCATAAGTTCATATGGAAATTTCATACTCTAAGCAAGTACAATATCGACTTAGATATAGTTAATATGGAAATTTTGTACCAATGTGCCTGCTTACAGTACAAGTTCATGTAATAGATAGTCTAAGCCATAGTTTTTACAACTTGACCATATCCTAAGCCATGCTTCACCGTCTTCATGTGTTCAATTATCTTAACCTTGTATTTATTTCTCTTTTCCCTGACTATTATTACCCAGAAAAGAAAATCTGTACAACTATCAAAAATTGCATTATGAATTATACATTCAATATCTGCATCCTTGATATTAATATGCATGGCATTGTAAATATACAAATGTAAACATATAGGCACTAAATTTTTAAATATATAATATTTCAAATGAAGTATGTTATATATTTCGTGCAATGTCATGAGTTGATTGCCATTTGGAGCCCAGTTGAACCTATTGACCCTAGCCCTTCTCTCTTATCCAGTTCAACGATTGGATTAAAATCATAATAAGTAATAGATCTATTAAAAGTTTACCATGAAAAACATCCGCTGATTCTGGTTCTGATATTGATTCAGAATAGTAAAGTGACTAGAATATAACTTTGAGACATCTCTATTAGTACTAGAAACCAAAATACTTATGTCCAATTGAAACGCTTGTGTATTTGTTATCTTGAAAATTTTTAACATTTCTAATCATTGAATATGATTTACCCAAAGCCTCCCCGCCTACTGTGTTTAAGAGCTCCAGATAACCGGCTGACCATGCCCTAATGATTTAAACTAGTTGTTTATTCAGTACACATTGGTCTCTAGGCAGGCTACTAGAATATCATTAACTTATAAAAATCAGATTTTCATGTCATGTAGAAGGAAACCCTATTTCAACCTAAGATTAAGCAGGTTGCTTTCAAGCAAACAATGACCTACCATGAAAGTGCAAGGCATAATATTTTGCTTCATTGATGACAACTGACACTGGGAAAAAAGGAAAGGAATGGCCAGTCCCACAATTACACAATGGTTTGACCAAAGCCTGAGGAATCTAGATCTGTTTCCTAACAGGCTTGTCCTTGAAACAATAGAAATGCCTAACCAGTAATAGCTCTCATAATTTAGAAAAATGCATTTAGTATTCCAAAATGTCTATGTCCTCATAAATCAAGAAGTTATTAGTTTGTACAAATATATTGAACCTAAAAAAAATTGAACCGACTCAAAACCCACCCAGCCTGTACCATTGCTGCTCACTTTGATATTTCACAAAGATGGTTTGAAGATTCATCTTTTTGTTTTTCCCCATTTGCAGGGACAAGATAATCTGAAATGCCACTTGCAAGATTAAGCAGTCTTCCTTTCCTGCTCCATAACTGCTGCTTCATCTCAGAAAGTGGGAGGCTATCACATTGACGTTGAGTTATCAAACCGAAACTTGACCAACAGGAAAAGGCTCTTCCTTCTAATGTTCAATATCTATTGATTCTTGAATTGAATATTTCTACTTTTTATTCAACTGTATCCAATCACTTTGATCAGAATAGTTCAGTCATTTGCTTTATAAAGACAGCTGATTTATCAATACATATCAAGACTAAACACTAAATCATAAAATCATATGGTTGCGCATAGCATCAGATGCAAATTGAACAAACCAATCAAACTTGTATTAACTTAATGATACAAAATAAAATTCTATGTTGGGACTGCTAAACAACAGAGAAAAACATACAATACCTTCGGACAACTTTGAAAACCTCCGCCGGTTACATTTAGTAAGGCCAATGACAGAACTCTCTCCGGCACCACAGCTGCTAATTTGCAGCCTATCATCGCCCCTGATTCGATATAACGAAATAAAGCAAGCTTAACTTAGAATTGACAAAAAAATTAAAAAAAAAAACCACAAAGGCAAAGTGCATAAATTCAGCTCACAGATTAATCAAAGAATTATAAAAATGAATGATGCTGACCCATTGAGTGCCCAAAAACATGGGCCTGCTTCCAGCCCAAATAATCCATCAAAGCAACCACATCTTTTGCCATTATTTTTGTTCTGCAACCAGCAAAAATTCCATAAAAAGATTGAACTGGTTAATTTTAAAAAAATAAAAAATTAAAAAAACAAATGGGAGGAATTGAAAAACAAAACTCACGTGTAATCGGTCTTTTTAACGGGGACGGAGCTCCGACCCATGCCCCGATTATCAAATGCACAAACCTCGATTCCTCCGCCACCATCGCCGCTCTCAACTGAATTCTGAAGTATCGTTTCATCATCATCGTTGGGCTTATCGGTGCCAGCCAATCCCTTTAGTTGCGGGCCCCACGCATCGTGTGTTCCAGCCAATCCTGAACCCAATGATGATCACGCAATCAAAATTCAAAATAAAAAAAAAAATCTGAAATCCAATTCACTTCTGAGAATGAGAATTGAAACCAAAAAAGAAAAAATTCAAGGACCTGCAATGAGGATGACTTTGGTGGGCCCGCGGCCGTACGTTCTGTAGAAAATCTTGATCCCATTGTCGTTCAGCGCCGCGTCCGGGGAGGCGCTTTGCTCCTTGCTGCCCACCACCTCGCAGTACGGCATCGACTTTACAATTCTTGTTAAAAAAAATGATTTTTAATTTTCAATTCAACGAGAGATTGATTCAAGGTGGAACTTTGGCTAGCGTTTGGTTTGTTTTTCGTTTTGGTGGGTGTTTTTCAAATTTTGAGGAGAAAAATACATATAAAAATTAGAGGTGTTGGGTGCTCGAATCGTGGCAGGCTTACAATGGCCGTTGCCACGTCGGATGGTCGGCTGGAGTGACGCTGGCGCGTTCTTTTGGTCAAAGTCAAATCTCTCACTCGCACGGACACAACTTTCACATTTTCAGCAATTTCCTAACGTGCATTATATATATATAAAGGTTGATTAGAGTATACTTCATAACTTTTAAAATAAAAATTGACTTCCAAAAATATATTGTTATTCATAATTCTAGCTAGCATGTGTCAAATAAATTATCACATTATTTACGGTGCGTATACAATATATTTTCTTTTTATATTGGTATTCATATAATACGATAGGATCTTCTGAAAATAAGTTTTAGATAATTTTACTTTTAAATTATCTTTATCTCTTTGGTTGTTAATTGTTATAGTTGTTATGTTTACATAAATTTAGGGAACATGAGGTTTAGTTGTAATCCTAATCAACTATAAGTTGTATTAAAGGTACTTGATCCTTCAAAATCCCAAAAATATGTTTATGGAGATTTAAATTTCTTTGAATTAATTTATTTATCACTTATTTTTACATTTTATTTAGATAGATGATTCTTATTTAGAATATATTACCTTAAGTAGCTTTTAAAGATTTGGTCGAGTAGTTTTCAAGTAATTTTACTTAATTTGCTACTTGTGTTTAAATACTAAATATTAAGAGAGTTAGGTGCCAAAAAAAATTATATTTAGATATTGTCTAGTCTTACTTAAAAAATATAAATAAAAAATGTATGCCATAAAATTGGATGGTATCGCTTGCTTGGATGTTGAATTCTAATTTGGAAAAAAAAAAAAAGGAAAGGGAATTTGCTAATAATTTTACTTGGATTCAGTCATGCTTTTTGAATAATCTTTTGTTTGTTGATAATCTTGGCTGAATGCTTTTGAACGTTTTGTTTTATGTCTACAATTTTTGCATTTATAATGTAGTGGTGGCATGGTTTTTGTCCGTGTTTGCTTTGCTTTTAATGCTCGTGTGGACATTATTTAATTATCTAGCTCATTCATAGCTTAACGGATAAGATTCAAATTTTTGTTCTATTCATTGCCTTCTGTTTCCACCTTCCTACTCTTTCTAGAAACAGTGCTGATATTTGTCTCGGGTCAAACACCAAACCTGCTCTAAAACGATGCCATTTCGTGAATTTTTTTGTTTTAATTTTCTTTAAAATGACACCGTTTTACTTAAGCTTCTCATCTGTGTATCGAACGGCTTTCTCCTTGTTTCGCCCCAGAAATAGAACCTAACTGCAAGAACTCTTAAAACTGTCATTTTCATTCTAAGCGATAGGATTTGGCTTAAATAAAGAAAAACAAAAGCTTGAGCAAGAATGAGTTTCTGTCGCACCGATCACATCCTTTTGGATAAGAGAAGAATCTAAAAAACGTAAGGCCATTGGGTCACATTTTGCCTCACCTGCCACATCAAATCTTCAGTTCCCACTTTGCCATCTCAATTCTCAAACTAGCCAGCCAACACCAGTCCATTCCATATTTCCACTTCTTTCCTATAGAGAGTAACCACAAAGCCTCTACTGACAATCTTGCTTGATTATCGAACACTGGGCCTTAAAATCAAGAATCATCAAGCATCAACATCAATGGCAGCAACAATGGCTACAATGGCTACGCTCAATTCCAAGTGCTTGAACAAAGCTTAAACTGTCGCGTGATGGCTGTTGGTGGTGGCGGTGACACTGGCTGGGTATGCATGATCGTGGTTGTGAGTTGTGGATTGTAAATGACAATTTCAGGGCCGGTTCGTGGATTGCAAATGGATGTGGCTGGACCTCGATCGATGAAGAAAAGCGGAAATATATGGCAAACAAAAAGCTGCATTTTTGGCTCTAGTGAACGGCGCGTTTTGAATTTCGGAGTTTGATCCGGAATTTGACCCTGTGTAAAACATCATTTTTATTCTAGAAAATCCAAACATAGTGGATAATATTTCTATTTATTTTTTGGTATATTATGAACGTTTGAAAAACAAACTAAAAATAGATCTCCACCCGTAATTCATAGGCTTCTGTAAATTGGGGCAAATTTAAGATCTTTGATTTATTAGATCAAGTTAAATTATAAATTTGTTGTAAACATTTTTGTGAACCTAAAGATATTTAAGATCCCGGTGTAAATATAACTTAATTATAAAATGATATTTTAATAGATATTTACACTTTAACTATAAAATGATATTTTAATAGAAATTGATTTAGGGGCATAATTAAAATCTTATATTATAAAATTATAAAGATTAACTTAGGCACCAAATAAGTCCGTCACCGACGATAAACAAAACTCTTATAACGGTAACCAAAATTACATAAATGAAAGTAAGAGAGGAAATTGTATATAACTCTGGAAGATTAAAGGGAAAGTAAGTCAATCAATTTGTTTGATTCTGGTTTTAATTGAATTTGGTATTCCATTTTAGGTGAAATGAAAAGAATTTATATTATTGATTGAGCATGGCTTCACCTTCACCGCATAAGTGATTGATTGAGCATTGACAAAGACAAAAGTGACTGATAATATATAATAATAATTCGTAGTCTCTATCATAGCATCGTATTTTATTTGATCATCGAAAACTTTTTGTGGCCAAACGTAAAAAATAAAACATTAATTTTATGATTTGGACGGCTGCTGTTATTAGACGACATCTCGAATTTGAAAATGGGCGCTAGTTTTAAGTTTAAAAAACCTTGCATTCGTAGTAAAGGTTATAAATTGGCAATTTTTTTTGAAAAATTATTTATTTCATTAAACAAAGAACAACAGTACAATGAGTTACAGTGCATCATCATGACATATTATAGAGATCAAGACACAAAGATTTATAACAATAACCAATTAGAACATGTACCTAAGAAGTAAAAATTTCCATTCACAATACACTAATAGATCAAGCTCCAGTCGGAGATTTCTTGGCTTTTTTGATATAATCTATGTTAACAATAATAACTAATATTGATGATGTGGCAAAATTGAGTCAGCACAGCTGTTAACGTTGTTAAGTTTGTTATATTGGCTTAGTGTGCTGGTTAGCATTGTTTGTTAACATTCAGCTGAACATGTAAATTTGATGTATGTAGAAGATTCTAGACTTAGCTATGTAAAGCATCGTAATTAGATTTAGATTGATAGAGAATAAAGTCACTTTATGCAAATCAAATTTTCTCTCCTCCTACAAAATTTTCTCTCTGATTTCTCAGTGATCAAACAATCCAAATTAACCAAATAAACTTTGATATGGTATCAGAGCCACTCTCTCATGGCTTCTTCAAGCTTAAGCACAAATAATTCCTCCTCAATTTCTTCTTTTACGTTCACAACACCGATCAAACTTGATTGATCAAACTACACAATTTGGAAATCACAGGCTCTCTCCTCTGTCAGAGCTAATGAACTTGAAGGTCTTCTTGATGGATCACGAACTTGTCCATATCAGTTTCTTAGCAATGAATCAATAAGAAACAATGCTGATATTTTGGAGAATCCTGCTTATGTAGCTTGGAAGAAGCAAGATCAAATGCTGCTGAGCTGGCTTTTATCATCAATTTTGCTGGTGGCTTTAATGGAAATGGTGGTTTTCTTGGCTTTGGAAGAGGAGGTGGCAGAGGAACTATTACCTGCCAAATCTGTTTTAGGAATAATCACTCTGCAGCTGACTGCAAGGATAGGTACAACAGGAATTTTATTCCAAATCCTCCAATGCAGTGTTACTTTCCAAATCAGAATCAAACTCAAAGAGCAGCTTATATGGTAACTTCTGAAGGAGTTGCAGATCAAGGTTGGTACTTGAATAGTGGAGCCACTCATCATCTTACTAATGATGCTCAAAATTTGTCAGAAGGTAAACCTTATCTTGGCTCTCAGTTGTTGTTAGTTGAAAATGGTCAAGGTCTCAAAATCACACACATAGGCTACACTTTTGTTTTTACTTCTCTTGGAACTCATTTGCCTTTAGCAAATGTCTTGTGTGTCCCAAAAATAACCAAAAACCTCATCAGTATATCTAAACTTCTTTTAAATACCAACATAATAATTGAATTTCTCTCCAATATGTGTTTTATTAAGGACAAGATGAAGGGAACCTTGCAGGCGCAGGGAATTGCTGAAGGTGGCCTCTACAAGCTACTGTCATATAATGATTCTCATTTTCCTATAGATTATAAGTCCAAACCAAGCTTAATGTTGTCAGTCTTCCTCAATTCTGATGTTGTAAATCCATTACAAGAGTCAAATAATCAAGTTTCTGTGAATCCAACTTGTTTGAGCACTGCTTCTAAGTCTGCAAGTTTACTTAATTCAGGTAATGAGTCAATAAAACTGTTACATAACAGATTTGGGCATCCAAACAAGCATGTTCTGCAAATAATAATGAGAACTCTTCCTTTACATTTTGTCTCTGGTCAATCTATGGAATTTTTTTATGCCTGTCAGTGTGGTAAATTGCATCAATCTCATTTTCTTATTTGTGAAATTAAATCAAAGTTACCACTTGAACTTTTATACACTAATTTGTGGAGACCAGCTTCAGAATGTTCTATGAATGGTTATAAATATTACATCTCTTTTGTTGATGATTTTATCATATATTGTTGGATTTTTCCTCTTACCCTTAAGTCAGAAGCTTTAGATACTTTCAAGCACTTCAAACTCCTTGTTGAAAAGCAATTTTCCTTGTCTATTAAAGCTTTACAACATTTATGGGGGGTGAATTCTAGCCTTTAAACCTTTTCTTCAACAAGAGGATATTCTTTTAAGATATAATTGTTCATATACTCATAATCAAAATGGTGTTGTTAAGAGAAAACACAGACATATTGTAGAAACAAGGCTGACTCTTCTAGCTTAATCTCAGCTTCCTCTCTCTTTTTGGTGAGAAGCTTTCCACACTTCCTCATTTCTAATCAATAGGATGCCTATACCAACAGTAAGAAATTTGTCTCGATTTCAAAAACTTCATAATCAACTACATGATTACAACTTTCTTAAGAATAATAACTAATATTGATGATGTGGCAAAGCTGAGTCAGCACACTGTTAAAGTTGTTAGGTTTGTTATATTGGCTTAGTGTGTTGGTTAGTATTGTTTGTTCACATTCAGCTAAACACGTGAATTTGATGTATGTAGAAGATTCCAGACTTAGCTATATAAAGTATTGTAATTAGATTCAGATTGATAGAGAATTAAGTCACTTTATGCAAATCAAATTTTCTCTCCTCCTACAAAATTTTCTCTCTGATTTCTCAGTGATCAAACAATCCAAATTAACCAAATAAACTTTAATTATCTCTATCAACATAATTAGGCTTTCTAACAAGTAACAAAATAGATTTACTGCATAAATTGATCCCACACATTAATCTTTCTCACATCCAAATGAGGAAGAAACTGAAGTAGATCTTCCATCCTCATACCCAAAAGTGAAGAAAACCAGAACAAAACTACCATCCTCGATCTAAAAAGATGAGAAGGCTGCAACATAAAAAAAAAAAAAAAGGAAAGGAAAGGCCACTAGAGAAGGAGAGAAAGAGCTCCCTCTCCAAAGATTGAGTAAGAAAAAGATGAGGAGCGGTCAGAGGAAAGTGTTGTGGAAGAATCTAGAGAGACAAGATGAACTCAATGTTGTAAATTGTTGGTTTCACTAATTTTGTGAAGGAAAAAAAAATCCTACAATGAAAAATTGAGACCCTACACTTTTTGTTGCACTTTATAAATAGGGGTATATATTTGTGGAGAATGGCTAATTTAATGTAGAGAATTGCGGTAATAATAATATAACCTTATTATGTAAAGTAATGTGTTTACAACTCTGTATATAAAAAAAATGACAATAATAGGTAAACTGTAGAAAAAAATATGTACTTCACTGTACGTTACAAATATCTCTTTTCTTAAGATATTATTTGCCCCTAACAATTGAGTGATGCATATGAGTTAAGCAAATACACCTCAAGGATATAATGAAACACTTATTTGTTCGCTTGCGTTGGACATCGACAAAAGCAAACCTGAATGCTTTTGAATGTTGCAAGCCCGCCAAGAATCAATAGATTGTTCGTGCAGAAAATAATATATTGGATATTTGAGACATAAAAATAAGTGTTATATGATAAAATTCATTTCAAGAAAATGGGTTGAGAAAAAAGTGGTATAGGATCATCATTTTCATGTCTAAATGACCTAAACATAGCCTCTGTTTATAAATATATTTGTGTCCCTTCATTTTGGTGGTCATATTTCATGATATCCCTTCATTCATGGCCATTGGATCAAAATTTGATTTTAATCAATGGTCTAAATTGAACCGTCACCATTCCAAATAAAATGTCACCATAAAAAGATGCATCTTTAAATGAAGTACCACCATGAAAAGATGCATTCTCAAGTGAAAAGATACATTTTCTCTATGGTACAATTAATTAGACATATCTTTATAATAAGACATCATTTATTTTGAAAATTGATCTAACACAACATAGGTGCTTTGTTTGTAAACTAATCAATCAACAATAATAAGCTTCATAACAAGGTACTCAAAAGTATTTTGTTTAGTTTAAAATTTTCTTTAATTATAACATGTTATCAACATGATAGCTAATTTGATGTGGGCAGTTTAATTTTTACTGCTTGTGTTTATTTGTGTTTATTTATGCTTATTTCTTTTATGTTTTATCATTATTATATTTTTATATTGTTAATTTATTATGTTGTTGATCAAATTTCTTGTTGTTTATAATAAATTTTAATGACTAATACTATAATACCACTTATGTTGTTATTATCTTGTTAATATGTTATTATTCTATTAATATGGCTTATTTAATTCATTTGTTTATATGACTGGTTTAGCCACCAATCAAGTCATTTTAGTTTCAATGAATTATGATTTGTTCTTGCACATATTTGTCTTTGCATATTGTTTTTGTAACATGAAGTTTACAACATAAATAAGGTAGTGAGAACTTGAAGTTCTAACTTCATTAAAAATCAGTTCCTAAAGTTCTAAGTTATGATTTTAAGTTAAAACCTAAATTTCTATATACATGGATGAAGTTTCTACATATTTCATAATTTTTTTTTGTTTATATTTACATATTTCATATTTATATTGAGATACTTGTTTTTTTTTTTTCCTTTGATTGTTAATAACAAGGTTTTTTTTGGAAAATGGAAAATCTCATGAATTTACAAATCCGTACTCTTGAAGTTTCTAGAAGAAACTACCCTTCTTGGGTATTGGATGCAAAACTACACTTGCAAGCTATAGGCTTGGAAGGCATAATAGTAGAGGGAAATAAAGCCTCTTTAGAGGAAAAAAAAAGACTATGATTTTTCTCCACCATCACTTGCATGAGAGCCTAAAAATTCATTATCTAATGGTGGAGGATCTATTAACTTTGTGGAACAAGCTCAACGAAATATTTAACCACCAAAGGGATATTTTCTTTCCAAAAGCCAAACATGAGTGATTAAATTTGAGGTTTCAAGACTATACAGGAGTCGCTAATTACAACTCTGTTCTGTTCCACATCACCTCAGGATTGAAATTATGTGGTGAAGAAATTACTGATTGAAATACTCTTGAAAAGACACTTACTATTTTTCATGCATCAAATGTTGTCTGGCAACAAGAATATTGGGAGCGTCGGTACAGTAAATACTTTAAGCTGATAACAGCCCTTTTAATTGTTGAACAAAACAATAAGGTTCTAATGAAAAATCATGAACTACATCTAACTGGCTCTTAAGCATTCGTAGAAGCGAATGCAAATACACGTACTAATAATGGAAGTAATCGAGTGGCGGTGTTTGCTACCATTGTGGTCGTTATAGGCATGTAGGACAGCAAAACAACAGAAATCACTACAAGAAATTTGACTTTAAAAGACGATATTTTTTACAACGCTTTGAAATTTTGTCACAAAATGGTATTTGTTGTGATGAATTTATGAAATCGTATCTAATGATTTTGTCCTGACTTGTATTATATTTTGTGACCAATATTTTTCTTTTGAGACGCAATATTTGGTCTCTAATTCAAACTTTTTGTAACAATTATTATTTTAGTCGTAGAAAAACATTTTATTTTAGTGGAAAAATTCCTCTCCAAATTTGAAACATTTTGGGACAATATTTTATCATCTATGACAAAATAAATGGTTACAAAATATAATTATCAGTGACAACACTATTTGGTAACCAAAAGATAAATATAAATTAAACCAAACTATCTGTGACACATATATTCGTCTCTAAAATTATTTTAATTTCTTATAATTTTAAGACCTCATTTTTTGGTCATGGATGAGTAATTACAGCGACAAAACTAAAAGTGGTAGCCGAAAGTTTTGTCTTGAATAATATTATATTTTTGCGACAAAGTTATTTCGTTCTTGAGATGCATTATTTGGTATCTGATTTAACGTTTTTGTGATAAATATTATTATAGCAAATTTTTTTCTTTGGCACAAAGTCTCCTTGAAGATTTGAACATGTTGGGACAATATTTCATCATCCATGACAAAATAAATGGTCGCGAAATATAATTATAGGTGATGAAACTGTTTTGTAGCAAAAAAAAATAAATATAAATTTAGACAAATCATCAATGACACGTAATATTAGTCTCTAAAACTATTCTAATTTCTTATAATTTAAGGACCTCATTTTTTGGTCCTAGATTAGTCACTACGGTGACAAAATTGAAAATAGTAGTGAAAGTTTTATTTTGGATAACATTGTATTTTTGTGATCAAGTTATTTATTTGCTTATTGCTTTAGTTGCATAAAGACCTTGTTTTTTTTTGCTCAAAAGTCCCCTTGAAAATTAAACGTGCTAGGACGACATTATTAATAGTCGCAAAACATGATCATAGGTGATGAAAAAATTTATATTTTGTTACTAATAATCATATATAGATAAAATTTTAACTCTCGTGACTAGACTTTTCTTGATTGTTACTTGTCAACAATTTAAAAATGATTAAAAAGAATTGTACTTTGTTAGAATTTATATATGTAACTTTATCACATCAATTTGCATACGAAAAGGATTGACTTATTTTTCAAATAAGTCTCTCATACCACAATCCTTTGTATAGACTAATTTATATAAATTATGTGCAATTTATTATTATTTTGACAAATTGTCGAATTACAAGCCTTTTAATTTGATTTTTTTTTGAAAATATTTAGCTATCGAAATTCGGATAGCTAAATATAAGTAATTTCTATTAGTACTAGTATTGTCATATGTTTAGGACTTGTTTTGTTTTTCTAAATGTATGTCACATACTGACTTTAGTTTATCAGGTTAGACAAAACTAAACAAGTTAATAAATATATAAACAATTAATCATAAAGCACTTACTAATGATATTTTGTTAGCCGGTTGCCCACCGCTTGTCTTTACGTCCTATCGATTAAAGTTTTGGTAACCAAAGCCTTTCGACTTGCTCTTACCCTCTAAGGTTGCAAGCTGGAGCTGGCAAAGTCTAGAGTTAACCGAGCGCTCAGCACCTCTATTGGCGGTCAAGCTGAGCGCCAATTCCACTTCTTTGGTCGATCTGAACCCATAGAAGCACCAACGAAGGAACAAAAACCCTCACGTAAGGAATGGGTTTTCTCACCTCTTATTACAAATTAACCTTTTGTTCTTCACAAAAACAGCTCAATCTTCTTCTTATTCCCGTATCAAATTATCAAATTCAAAGTTGTCATTTCAAAATTTCCTCTTAAACTCAAAACCCATCTCTGAAAATCTCTTTTTTCTTCCATTTCTTGTTCTTGTTCTCGACTTTATGAAGTCTATTTATCATTTGCCACAATTAATTTTTATTTCTCTTCTCCAGGAAGAAGAGAAAGCAGTAGATGATTGGGAAAGGAAAATGGCATTCGTTCTAGTAAGCCAGGAGTCTGGTCTGCTATTTGAAGATTTAGAAGAAGGCTTAAAGAGTAGATATGCAGAGTCGTATTCTGCAATTATTTAGAAGAAGGCTTAAAGAGTAGATATGCAGAGTCGCTCTCAACAGCGTTGCACAAGACCCTAGTAAGTTGTAATTTTAATGATTGTTTTTGTTCTATTATTTTTGCTTTAGCATCAGCTAAACCAAAATCATGCCAATTTCTTGTCGACGGCAATAATAGAAACATAAGGTCAAACAGTGGGAAATATTACGAAGTAAATTAAAACAGGAAAAGCAGCTATTATACAGATTATTCGTGAATCATGTAACCAATGCCACTCAACATTAAACTAACTAATTTTCAGATGTTATGAATTACAAAAGATTGTATTTGCAGTCCTTATGCTCTTATTCACCGTAATATCTCCACACTGTAGAATCATTTTACCTATTTGCAAGGTTTTCTGTGATTATATTAGTGGTCTATACACTATGTGGTTTATTTTAACTCATGTTCTACTTTTAGAATTAGTACTGAATGAGATGAATCTTGACATTGTTTATTTCAGAAGGGTTGCGTGATATAAATATCCATATGAAGGATATAATGAAAGGACTTAGAGAATTAAGGAAATATTGTCCCTTGGCATTTGAAATGGTGGAAGTTCTTTCCAATGGACACGACTCCAGCGATGTAAGTCGGTGCGTTTCTTATATGTTATACTCCTTAAAAGAATAAAGTATCATACTTATGCTTGTTTGGTAGCAGGACTTCTGGAATCACAAAGAATTGGCTCATGTAGATTCCAGCGAAAATGGAAAAGTGCTTTCTATAGCCTGCTTTAGAGACAAGCTATTTTCCGGCCATTCAGATGGAACTATAAAGGTGAGTCTCTTCATTCCTAAATCAAAAGGAATCTTGAATAAAAAAACTAACTAAAGTGAGGCATTTCACCTCGAACAGGATTTCAGCTGGATCAGGCTAATTTTGACTTTAAGAAAAAGAGTTTTAACTTTTATGAAGCTGTTGGGTGAAATTTATGAAATTTGAGTTTTTCTTTTGTTTCTCAAATTCTGAAGGTCTGGACTAGTAGAGGTAGCGTTCTTCATCTCATCCAACAAATTAGAGAACATACAAAGGCAGTAACTGGCCTGGCCATTTTACAATCAGGGGAAATGCTATATAGTGGTTCATTCGATAAAACTGCAAGGGTATGCTCAAATGATTCATTTACTTGTGCTATATTTATTCAGGTTGTAGACTAAAGTAGTTTTCACTCATGATAATAGGTATGGTCCATTGGCAATGAAGAGATACATTGCGTACAAGTCCATGATATTAAAGATCAAATTCAAAATCTAACGGTTTCTAATACCATGTTATGCTTCATTCCACAAGGAGCCGGTATCAAGGCATCTAATAAAATATTCCACCCTTTCTGCTGCCATAAACTAATGCTACCACTCATCAAACGCATCTCTATCTGAATTTGAAGGTTTACAGAAGTTGGAATTTCTTCAATTTTAATTATCATGATCTTATTTCCAAGTTTAGCAGTCTATCGTTTATGTAAATGGGGTCTGTGTTTTAATTTGTTCATGACTTGTCTTTCTAGCCATCATTAAGGTTTTTGGTTACATGTGTGTGCTCTCATTATGTCCATATATGGAAACAGACTTGCATGAAGATGTATATGAATCTCACTACCTCAATTTCCTATTAGGTTCACTTATGGAAAGGAGAAACAAAATTGTTGAACTCCAACAAGTATCCAAAGTGTTTGGCCCTAGTACAGGGAAAAGTGTACTGCGGCTGCCAGGATGGTGCTATTCAGGTATGAGATTTTCTTCGCATGCAATACAAGCTCTTTGTCACTAACAATTTCCCCTTAATATTTAAATTTTAATTAACATAAACTTTGGTGTTTAGGAAATTGATTCAGCAATAGGGACATTCGCTACCATTCAAAATTGTCATAGAAAATTACTAGGCAAGCCAAATCCTGTCCACGCACTGCAAGTTCACAATGGTCTGGTATATACAGCAAGCTCGGGCTTAGATGTTGCAGCAGTGAAGGTATTTCTATGGGCAAAGCAATTATCTATTGTTCTTTAAAAACATTGAACCATCACAAAAATGTAGCCAAACTACAAAATTATAGGAGTGGGGCTCCTTTTTAAGTTCCATTTTTAGCTACCTAGTTAGCTAAATCTCAGACGGTGCACATATTCAATTATAACTTCAATTCAGATTTATTCTGCTTGGAATTTTTTGAACCAACAATATCTAATTCTATGGGATTAGAATTACCCAGTTGTTTTATGGGATTTACATGCCAAAAAGCATTTGTGCACTTACAACATTTTTGGATGATTACAATTTTAATTTATGGTTCTTATATATTGTAATTGTGCACTTACAACTAAGACTTAATGCTTAAATCTGTGAACAGCTGCAACCAAAGGTACAAGTATAAAATTTTCGGGGAATGGTGACACATCAAAGTACTCTGACTACTACTACTTGTAGGGACAATAAAAGGAAGAACAAAACTAATGATTCTTCTTCTTTCAATTCTGCTTAATCAAAGGTACATGTATAAAATTAAATTCAATCTTTTAATTTGTTAATGGATTTGAATTTTCCTTCTAGTGAAATAATTTGTTACTGGATTTGAATTTTAGTTTTTAATCTTCTTTAACACAAATTAATGTGTTTTTATCATTTTATTTACTGATTTGTCTGCCGCTTTTGTTTAGTGGTTGTGTAGACTTATTTTACAAGAGCTCACCATGCTTTTATTTTTGTTTATTGTCAGCACTTTTGGCTGAAATCCTTTAGCCAATGCAGTGGCTATTGCCTCGCTAGATGTGATCAGAGATGAGAAACTTGATGAGAGGTATCAAATTCTACAGTCACTAATGAATGTGCTTTTATCTGCATCTTTATAGAAGTGTCTTTTGTTAGATTTATAATTTTATTATTTGTGGCTGTAATGGAGGATGTGTTATATTCTAATGATTCTGGTGATAGTTTTATTTTATTTCTGTAAATAGATTTCCTTATAATAACTTCCAAATTATAAATAAAAAATAAAAAAATAAAAATAGTCTCTTCTAACAACATACTTATTTTTTGAATGACATAAAAATAAATTATTATTTTTGCGGATTGTAATGTTTATTTTTAGTTAATTTTAATTTTAATTAAAAAATAAATTTTGGCGGCAAGAGATTGATCTCCCGCCACATCAGTTTATTAATTTTTTCTTTTTTCTTTTTATATATTCATCAGTTTAGTAATTAGTTTAGTAGCACACACCTATTATAACAGCCTTTCACAAATTGCCACATTTGCTACTTTAACTCATCCAGGTAACTCTTGCTTTTATCACAGCTGTAAACCCTACCTTATAAGGTTCTCATTACAAATTATTTCCACACCCACCACTTGCCCACTGTCTTTGTGTTTCACGCTTTTAAAAAAAAAAACAAAGTGACAAGTTTTTTGTTTAGTGTTTCTCTTAGATTATTTTATTATTGGTTTATTTTATTGGTAATGCAACTGTACTTCTTTTATTATTGATTTATTTTATTCTCCCTTGAAAGAGCGAGTTCACTTACTGACATATATTATATTGTAATTTTTGTCTAGGGATTTTCATCTTTTGCCCTTTTCCTCATCCATCAAGGTTTCTAGGGATTCTCAATTCCCCACTGAGGTTCGATTATTTTTTCTATATTACTTTTATACTATATCCTGCTTTTATTATTATATTGACTTAATATTTTAATAATTAATAATTTCATGAGCCATGTATGATTTGACTTTTTAATATTTATACTTTAATAGTTAATAAGTTACATGTACTGTTATTTTTTTAATAGTGCAAAATGTCAGGAATGGTTTTTTAATGCTAGCTATAGAAGACAATAAAATAGAAAGAATCAATAAAAAATATAAATATTAACAGTACTGTACTATACTGTTAATATTTATACTAGTATAAATATTGACAGTATTGTTGTAGGAATGGGTTTTTCTATGTTTTTTGTTCTTCTGTACTGCTAGGAATGGTTTTATATTGGTTCATCACCGTTATAATATAAATATTAGAAATATATATGTAATAAATAAAAGAATTAATTTTTTAATAATTAATATTTAAAATATTTAATATTTTAATAATATTTTATATTTTATACTTGAATAATTAATAGGTTCAAGGTATGTTTACTGTTGATTTTTTTTTTTCAATATTGCAAAATGATCACTAAATATATTGTTATAAGCTAGACTTTGTATAACAGTTTGTTGAAAAACAATAAAATATAAAGAATCAACTCCCTAAGATACTAGTTCATCACCATTATCATATAATTATACAATGATCCTTGCAAAAAATTACACTCAATTTAATGATTAAAATATATATTAGATTTAATTTTCATAAAATCGCCAATGTGGAATAGGAAAAAGAATAAGAATCAAAGCACATAATTGCTAGACTAATAGATTGTTTGCTGTAGCAGGACTTTAATGATGGATAAGAATTGGATGTGGTTGTCAAATAGATTGTCCAAGGAGTTTCGTAATGGTGTTAAGTCTTTCATTAACTTTGCTGAAAAAAATTTAGACCAAGATGGTAAGATACGGTGTCCTTGTCGAGATTGTTTGAATACCCGATCATTTAATTTAAAAGTTGTTTCAAGCCATTTGATCCTAAAAGGATTCTCTAAAAGCTATAAAAAATGGACTTTGCATGGAGAACAAGCTGAAATTGGTAGTGGTAGTGCTAGTTTGAATGAGGATACAAATCAAATGGGTAATGATGATGATGATCATGGATGTCTTGAGATGCTGTCTGACATGTGTGGGGAAACAAATATGAATATCGACACAGGTCCGGCGGAAGCAAATAGTGTGGAAGCTGGAAATATTTTCCATGAATTTGAAAAATTATTTGATGCTACTAAGCAGGAAGCATATCCGGGCTGTTCTAAGTACTCAGCTTTAACTTGTGTTGTCAAGTTAATGCACATTAAAGTACTTAATCACTGGAGTGATAAATCATTTGACATGTTGCTCCAATTCTTGAAGGATTTGCTTCTTGAAGGTTCAAACATTCCACCATCATACTACGAGGCTAAGAAAATGTTGCGTGACTTAGGGCTGGGGTATGAATCAATTCATGCATGTGAAAATGATTGTGCCCACTTAACAAGCTCATTCACCAGTTCCAAGCACCATTGCCAATTGAGTTTTGTGAAACAATGAATGTGCCCATTGGTGCTAATGCAGCGGCGCTAGCTTCTGATATTGGTGTCGTTCTAAGGAAAATTGCTCCATTAGGGGCAAAGAAATGGAAAGATATGCCAGAATCTCAAAGGATATTGATGATAGATGATATTGCGGTACTATTTTATTTCATTTCATGTTTAATAGTTCATGGATTGGTGTAGTCTTTTGTTTTTTGTACAAACTGAAAGTTGGTAACGTTTGTGGTATTTTTTACCTTGTTCACATTGCAGAGCAAATTTGTCATTGATGTCCATAGTCCAATGATTAGAAACTACTTACTCGATAAATTGGCGACAAGGTTCAAGAATTTTCGCCACCAACTAAAGAAAGAGTTTGAACAATATCCTACAATTGAAGAGGCAAAACGAAATCCACCAAAGGATCTTCGTCATAAGCAACCAGAATGGGAGAGTCTTTGTGATTATTTTTCAAGTGAGGCATTTAAGGTACAATTTTAATATATCAAGTGCTATTTGAGGGTGGAATTCTTCTTTGTGATTTCTATTTGTTGGCACTATTTTTGCTGTTGTTCTACAATTTCTGCACTAGAGTTAAACCTGAATGGTCTTAGCAAAAATAGAAAGTTGATGACAAATTTAGTACACTGACTTGTTAAATAGAGGTCGAATTTTGTTTGATTTACTGGAAAAGACCACTAGACTAAGTATTAATAGCTTATAAAACTACTGATGTGACCCAATATATGAAAATTAAATATGATCTAATTAATTTTCAGAACTTGAAAAAACAAGTTTGAAGTTTATGGCTAACTTAGGTGCTGTACATTATTGTAAACTCTTTGTTAACTACATTTTCTATTTCTTTTGTGGGCAATTTTTTCTATTATATTTTAATCTGTTATGGATGGTTTTTGCTACTGTAAAAGCTATGCAATTATATATGCAACTGAATGAAGATTCATTTATTTGCTAGATGGTTGACATCACACATAAAATGGCCTATAGGTAAATCAATTTTAATGTCTTTAATGACTTATTAAAACCTAGGTTAGTGTACCCTCTTTACATATTGATATAGTTTTCAAGTAATAGTTGTCAATTCTGTTAAGTACTTTAATGTTGAATAACATATTCTAACAAAATCAATTACAGAAACGGTCAGAAAAAAACAAGCAGAATCGTAGTAAAGTATCTTCTGTGCATCGTGGTGGATCGAAGTCTCATGCGCAACATCTGAATGAAATGGTACTTGAAATGATGGAGACTTTGTTTTAACTTTATCTATTATGTAATAGTATCAAGTTTATAATTATTCCAAATGGTTTTCTTCTTTTATATTCGGAAGACGGAAACACTTGGAGAGTCTCTTGGTTTGATTGCTTTGTTTCAAAAGATGTTCTGGAGTGAGGCCAAAGGATAGAGTAGTATGGAAGCAAAAGCTAAATATGTAAGTTATTCCAAATTATTTACATTTACTTGCAGCTGAAAGTATATTTGGGATTGAGAACATGTTGGCTTAAAAAATTTAATTAATGCTTCATTCTTGTTGTGTGATATCATTTTACTCATACATTTACAAGTGCTATCGATCTTGCTATTTACTATTTGTTTATTCTAAGTCAATGGGACTCGTTATTCAATAAGCTTGTTTGATTCGCTTTCTTTTAGAGATATGTTTAGTATTATTTTTAAAGGTTTAGTAATTATTCAACTTCTAATTATGCAGGACCAAATGATAGAAATGAAGGAAAACTCTAATACCGAGGAAAATGTTGAGCCATTAACTGATAATCAAATTTGTGAAATCGTTTTGGGGAAGAAATCTAGTTTTGTGAAGAAAATGACAGGTCCTTCAAAGTTAGCATCCAATGTAGTATTGTCCCAACAAAATCAGGAGATGGCGAAGACGATTAAGGAGCAAGCAAAAAAGATTGAGGAACAAGATAACAGACTACAGGTAGTTGAAGATTTCATAAAATTTATGAAAGAGCAACCATCGTTTTCTCTTACACCTTCTGTTGATCCTGCATTATTTGATTCTCAATCCCAATAATATATTTTCAAATACATCTACTATGAAATCTTACTTTTAAGTTGACTTTTATTTTTATATTTATTTGCCAAGAACCATATTTGTTTGGATTTCAATGTTATGCTTTGTGTTTGAATCCTTTGGATTATGAATAAATATTTTCAAGTTTTTTTTTATGTTAGTCTCATTGTTGGTGGATTGTTTTTTTTTTTAAATAATCACACTAGCTTTTTTAGTACAATGTAATTAGTTGCAATATAGTAAATTACATCGTCCTTAACAATAATGTGAGACAATATTACTTATTATTTGAAACGAAAGTAATTGTCGTGGAATAACCCTTTTTGAGTCAAAATTTTTTGGTTATTAAATATTAATTTATGTGACTATAATATGTGGTTGTAAAGTCTTTCTTTTAATGACAATTTAGAGTAGTTACTTTAACTATTTGGATACGATATAAATAGTCGTCAAATAGAAAAATATACTGTAATTAAAAATAATGTGAGACTATATTATTTATCATTTGAAACAAAATAATCGTCATGGAGTATTATTTTTTGAATCAAAATTTTTTGGTCACTAGATATCAATTTATGTGACTATATTGTGTTGTCATGAATGTTTTCTTTTAATGAAAATTTAAAATAGTCACTTTAACTATTTAGATACAGTATAAATAGTCGTCAAATAGTAAAATATATTGTGGTTAAAAATAATGTGAGACTATATTGTTTGTCATTTGAAACGAAATTAAATGTCATCGAATAACATTTTTTGAATCAAAATTTTTTGGTCACTATATATCAATTTACGTGATTATAATATATCGTTATGGATGCTTTCTTTTAATGACGATTGAAAGTAGTCATTTCAAACTTTTGGATATGATATAAATAGTCAAAAAATAATAAATATTGGTAACTAAAAATAATATTAGACTATATTACATATATTTTGCAACAAAAAAATACGTCACAACATGTTAATTTTTCTGACTATATATTATAGTTGTGAATGCTTACAATTTATGACAAGAGATAACGGTCACTTAAAATATTTTGATACAATTTAACTAGTCATATAATAGTAAAATAAATTGTCCATAAAATAAATTTGAGACTAAATTAATTACTAATTGTATTTGCAAAAATTGTCACAAATGAAAACTACTTGGGACAATTATAAAACGTCGCGTTATATAAACTTCAACAACAAAAAAATAGCGTTGCTAATTGTATCTTCGAACATCTAAAATGACGATTTTATTAATTGTTGCGACTATGTTTATATACTCTTGAGACCAATATTATAGTCACTATAAACCACATATTATGACCAATATAAAGTGTCATTGATTGCATTTTTAAATCTCTAATTTGACTATTTTAGACACTATTTATGACAATTTTAACTTAATTTTAGGACAATTATGTTTGTCATAAAAACATGTTTTTAAAGTGACGAAAATAACTTTTGTCGCTAGAACCTTTTAAGACGGTCTTTCTACGACCAACATGTGACCATTTATTTTTTGTCATAAAAAGTATAAAGTGACTAATTTATTATTTTTAGTGACTAATGTTGTTTGTAATAAAATATTATTTTTCTTATAGTGAATGGATGCCACCAGAAGTGGAACATCTATGAGAAACATGGAAAAGAAAAATGCTCGATATGATATTGAAGAAATTTGTTATCTATGTGGAGGAAAAAGTCATTTCACATACTTGCAGAATAGATAAATATTTAGTAGACTTCTATCAAGCATCCAAGAAAGAGAAAAGAAAAATTGATACTAATTTAGTCAATAATTTAGATCTTGATGACCAGACGCTTGATGTCTCTAATTCTTTGAAGACACTGTTGTTTTCGTGTATATCTCAACTTACAATTAATAAGAGATCCAAAAGCATACTTTTTGATCCCTAGATGCGAAAGTGGATCACAGCGAGATTATTTCACTGTAGAGACGAAGAATAATCTCATGGAAAATCCTCATGTCATTGTATGCTTATGGTCGGAGAATAATCATAATTAAAAAAAAAACCCTTAAATCACCTTGTAAAAGCCCACTATTTTTTCTCTCTCGTTTTCACTCACCGTATTTTCTAATATATTCTACGTATTTTCTTTATCTCTCACACACATGTATTTCAAATACAATAGGTGTGTTTATATAAGAGCTAATGAGAGTGATTGAAGTCAACTAAAAGACTTCATAACTCTCAGAGTTCAATTAGGCTTATAACAATCATATGAAACTCTATCTAAAAGAAGCTTTTAGATGTTTCTTTTTGTTGGGTTGATCCAGCCTATCACAGGCGCCAATTCCAACATTTCCCTCTCGCTCGTGATGGGATAATACCATATATAGAGTAACAAAAGCGATTCGACCCGAAGCCTAAATGCAGTGTTATATGGGCAAATGCAACGTCTGGCCCCTGAACAATAAGTTGGAACTTAAATAGAAAGAAATCTCAATTATAACATATACAAGAGATTAGATATTTGTTCATCATGTACCTAGATTGTATTTTCATTACTTTGGCCAAAGTATGCTTAATCTTTTAATAAAAGATATGGTTGACTCTATGACCTTTGTGTATCCACAGCTGTAACTATCCCCATATGGATTATACAGTTGGTCGACCAGTGAATACATAAGTCAGATGTAAGAAAATAAATCTTCCCATCTTACTCATATTTTGAAATTTCTAGACTAACTGCTTTCTTAGACATGTTTCATTACTCGCATAACATTATAGGCAAAGATAACATATTAAAGTAGTAAACATTAATCTTTCACCTTAAAATATAGTTAACGGTAACTAAGGATACCAATCGAGTTCTGATTATACCTTGAAGGAACTTACACAATGATGAAGTAGGAATTCATTTTTTTTTTCTTTCATTCATTTTCCTTATTGGTCACAGGAAGCACGCGCGGTATGAATCACGCGTTACAGTGAATTCTCCTTTAATAAACAGCATATGTCTAACTATTCATTGTACAAATCTTAGTTTAATCGCTACTAAAGTGCCCAACTAGAGTTTTAATAAGCTTACCTTCACAAGGTGCTAAACTCATATCTAGCTTAAATCAAGTTTCCATGATAGTGGAATATATCACAGTCAGTCCAATAACTTATGTAATGTGAACTCATCTTGACCTAATCAAGGTGGCACATTCTTTAGAATTACATAAGCTCTATGATAATAGAACGCTTATCTAATTGTTTTGTAATACTATGTGTCTCGTCATATCTTGCTATTATAGCAATGAGGCAACCTCTTGTGTAAGAAAGTTGGTTTTAATTTGACGACATATCTTTTCACAATCTTGTATATGTGATTATGCTAGCTCCACATTTTAAGTACTTAATAAATACTTTACTGATAACAACATAGTATTATAAGAATGTCCAGCGATGACATTTTTAATCTACAGCAATAAGCTCGTAGATCACCAAAAGATCAAGCTTGTGACGATTAAACATCTCTAGTCACATCTTTCTAGTGATCTATACCATGTTTTATGCATATACATATTGTAAAGCTACAATATCTTGTTGTATCATTGTCTCTATATGTTTTGGATTTTGTAGCATATAAATATCTTTTATATGTGAAATCCTTTTGTTTGGTTTATCATTTTCCGTCATAGTCTCTAAATACTCATGATGATCTCGAGATATTACAAATAACCAAACTAAAGATTTCTCACATAGCTGCTGAAACATGCCTATAGATATAGCTCCTACTATGGACAAAGATGTGCACAATTATCTTAAGGTCAATTTTTTCTCATCTAGATCACTATATGTATTGGCGCTCAAGTGAAAATTTCCTCTCAATACAAAGAGTAGCTCACAGTGCCATAAAAGAGTGCTAAAATCCTCTTTAAGCAACTCAAAGCTTTCTCTAGGGTTAGATTGGTAACTATTACCAATCTCATAGCATATATCAAGTGTTGCACATCCCAGTGTGCATAAGACTCTTGTTAATATTGAGATAAGGAACATTAGCCATTTTGTTTATTCTTTTCTAGAGTCCAATAGGCACGTCAAGGCTAAGAAATTCTCATCCTCTAGAGGAGTATCCATTTGACTTCTAATTTGCCATTTTTCGAATCCTTTTAAGAATATTTCTAAGATAAATATAACTCTTGTAATCAAGTTAGAAATTTCTTAAAAGATTCTAATTAGATTCAAACTCCTAAATATAAGCAACTTTGCCCATATTTCATTGGATGATCAATACCAATGGTTTTGACAAAATCTTCTTTATTTCTAGTCATCTAAAAATATCATCTACATGCATAAATGAAATGGCGATCGTCAATATAGCTTGATGAAATTTATAATACCATTATTAATAACATGTCATAGAAAATATGAATATATGGACTTTTTAGAGCAAGCGGAGTATGCCCTTAAGGTCTTTAGCAAAATCATTTTTTAGCACGCAAACTGTCCGCTCAAAAACTTTGGCAAGACCACCTAATAGTTGTTCCATATGTAT
Organism: Murraya paniculata; assembly: GCA_030449075.1. Classification (NCBI taxonomy): domain Eukaryota; kingdom Viridiplantae; phylum Streptophyta; class Magnoliopsida; order Sapindales; family Rutaceae; genus Murraya; species Murraya paniculata. Next base: position 287,955 of record JAEVFN010000073.1, read on the forward strand.
ATTTCTTCTTCCAATTCTCCATTGAGGTGCATCCATTACTTTCATTCGATGTGACAATAAATGTATGTGTAATGTTGACTAGAAATAATTGCTTCAGAGAAGCCTTTCATTCAAGAGTTTCTTTTTAGTTTACACCCCTCGCGCATAACTTTAAACAATCAATCAAGACTTATGATTGTAGTTGTGCCTTTTACCTTACACCTGCACAGCTCTATTGTTTGCAACGGCTTGTTTTGCAATTAACCAATCATATCCCAAACATAGCTGTCATTTTATGACTCATTGCCTTTATCTATAGTTTCTTAGCATTTAGAGTGAGAGCTCCATGCAAATAATACTAGCTCATCACCATATTATGAAATCATTGTAAAGAAATTCCTTTCAATCTCTGAAAGATGATATAGAATATCCTTTTCAGTTATTTCATTAATTGAGTTATTTGGTAGAGATGCCTCATCAGGTGTTTGCTCCCACTAAGATCAAGCTTTCCTAGTAAATCTGACCTATACTCAATTCTCAACTTAGAAGTGATATCATGAAGTGGATAATTCAAATTATAATTTAGGATACATCTTTATCAACTTTTATAATGCTTAGGAATTCAAATTTTGACATTTGTGGTATCTTATCCAGTCACTATCTTAACCATTCATTTATAATTAAACACATACCTTATTTGCTTATTCAATGTATCTTACTGCAGACCCCAGGTTGTAGATAAGTTATGTTAGGTTCGTTACCTATGACTTGAAATGATGCATAATCGACTCATTATATAAGAAATTAATTAAGTATTAAACTACAATCAAATAAAGTATTTCCAAACAACATATTGGAGAAGCTCATGTGCTACTATTACTTTATCAATTCTCATAATGTCTTTTTCCTCAATCTCTGACACACCAAGTAGTGCATATTTTAGGAATAATTAGTTATCTATCTATATCATGCTCATATACAGTTCTCGAAATTGCACAAAAAGATATGCATAATTTGGTTTATCTTAACATGATCTCTATCATATCCAAAAGTAATCTGAAGTAGACTAGCGCAACTAATTTATGGGAGATAAAAAAGATTGGACCAAAATAGATAGATATATGTAATCACTATACGCTTCATTTCTTGGCTTTTAAATTCATTTTACCGCTAGTGTCAAAATGGACTACTCGCAATGAGCATTTGACTCTAGTTCCTTTGCCAAGTGGTTTTCCAAGTTGTTCTTTTATATTAAATGACTTTCATACATACGCTTCATCATTCCGGCGAGTATGCCCAATGTGCTTTCTCTAGCCAACTTAGCCATATATCTCAGTCTAATATGCCAAATTTTGGCATGTACACCATCACCATAAAATGATGCGTAATGAACAACTTTTCTTAAACCTCTTTTTCAAAATGGTTAAACAAACACCTAAAAGTAAATATCCTAATCTTAGAAGGTCAATAATGAAGACTAAGTTTTTAATGAATTTTCAATATACATTTGTCATTGGGAAAATAAGGACCACGCAATATCAACTTGCAAATCAACTATTAGATATATTTACAGATGCAGCAAATATAACTAAGTCACATATTCCAATTACTAATACACCAGTCTGGGTGGTTATTCCTGTTGAACGATCCAATGTGAAAGTAGCTAATAAGTTATCAGTTACACGTCAGAAACATGGTAAATTGCTTGGTTCCAAAGACAGTGCTTTACAGAAGAGGAGAATGAAAAGTCAGAATCCTATTGAAAATAATATTTGAGCTATAAATGTTCTCACATTACCTGAATCGCCAGTTCGTGAAGAACTGATGGTCCCTGAAGAGATACAAGTACCTGAAGAGACATAAACTCTTGAAGCAATGTATAAATACAAAAATGAGGAAAAGTCTGCAAATTATACTTGTACAAGGGAAGTGCAAGATCGTAATGAAATAAATAGCGAAAATGTATTTTCATTCACAATAGCTACTGAAGTTACAAATGTTTTGAGCTTAGAACTATCGATGAATGTAGACAAAGGCATGATTGGCCTTAACGGAAAGCCGCAATTCAAGCAGAATTAACTTCTCTAGCAAAACATGAGGTTTTTGGACCTGTAAACTTGCCACCTGAAGTTGTCAAACTCGTTGGATATAAATAGGTGTTTGTGAGAAAATGTAATGAACATAATGAACTTAGTAGATACAAAAACGCAATTAGTTGCACAAGATTTCTCGTAGAGACCTTGTATTGATTATGAGAAACGTATTCTCTAGTGACGGATACTATTATGTTTTGATTTTTACTTAGTTTCATTATCTTAGAAAGACTTGACATGCATCTTGTGGATGTAGTGACTGCATATCTATATAGGTCAGTTGATGATAAATTTATATGAAAATCCCCGAAGGATTCAAGATGCCAGAAGCATGTAAATCAAATGATAGTAATTTGTGTTCAATCTAGTTACAACTGTTTTTATATGAATTGAAACAATTTGGGCGCATATGTTACAATCATTTAAGTGAATGTTTGATTAAAGAAGGACAAAAAAATGATTATATTTGCCATGGTTATTCATTAGAAAATCCGAATCTGGATTTACAATTGTAGCAGTTTATGTTGATAACATGAACTTAATTGGAACTCCTGAAGAGTTGCTAAAAGCTGTTGAATATTTAAAAAGAGAATTAGAAATGAAAGATTTGGGAAAAGTAAAATGTTGTCTCGCCCTAGAGATGGAGCATAAAACAAACGGAGTGCTTATCTATCAATCAACTTATGTTGAGAAAATCGTAAAATAATTCAAAATGGATAATGCTCATCCTCTAAACACCCATATGGTTGTTCATTCTCTTGATACTAGAAAGGATCCATTCCGAGCCAAAAAAAAAATATGACGAAGAGATTTTTGGTCCAGAAGTACCATATCTAAATGCAATCAGTGCCTTATTATATTTAACTTAGTATACTAGACCAGACATTGCATTTTCTGTGAATTTGTTGGCGAGATTTAGTGCAGTGCTAACACAACGACATTGGAATGGCACAAAACATGTCTTTTGATATCTTTGCAAAACGAGGACTTAGGGTTATTTTAATTAAGTCAACTAATGGAGAATCTTATCAATTATGCAAATGCAACCTATCTTTCTGATCCCCGTAAAGCCCGTTTACAAATAGGATATGTTTTCACTTACAATGGCATAGCAATTTCACAGCGACCTACTAAATAGGCTTTCGTCGCCACATTCTCTAGTCATTTAGAGATCCTTACATTATATGAAGCAAGCAAAGAATGTGTTTGGTTGTGGTTTATTATCCATCATTTTCAGAGCATGTGTAGTTTGACTTCTGCAGTTGATATTCCAATAATTATATATGAAGACAGTGCTACCTGTATTGCTCAAATTAGAACAGGATATATTAAGGGAGATAGAACTAAGCATATTGCACCGATGTTTTTCTACACTCTTGAGCTATAGCAGGATAAGAAAATTGATGTCAAGCAAATATGATCTACTGATAATTTTGCTGATCTTTTTATTAGAGCTTTGCCCATATCGACATTTGAGAAGTTAGTCCACAATATTGGCATGCTTCGGCTCAACATCGAATTGATAAATGACATTTGAAGAGATATTTCATCAGGGAGAGCATATTTAAAAATAAGAGTTTTTGCAGCTATATTAAAAATTGTTAAGCACAGGGTTTTACTAGTAAGATTTTAATGAGGCAATGTTAAGCACATCTAATACCACTTCTTAGCTTGAAAGTTGTATGTAATAAAATGGCGAATCTAAGGGGGAGTATTGTAAATGGTTGGCTTCACTATTTTGTGAAGGAAAAAAAAATCCCACATTGAAAAATTGTGGCCTACACCCCTTGTTGCACCTTATAAATATATGTGTTTAGTTTGTAAATTAATCAATCAACAATAATAAGCTTATCAATAGTAAGCTTAATAACAAGGTACTCAAAGTGCTTTTGCAGCTTAAAATTTTATTTATTTATAATAGTGAATAATTTTTTCAAACTTTACTTTATTTTGAGAAGGACCCACTACAAGACTCATTTGTGTACTTTTTATTTAAGGCTTCTATATGTTATGAATTTAAGCATAAATGTCCCAGTTCAAGATCGTGGGCTTTATTAAAATTTTAAAAAACTCTATTATTAAATTAAATGGTTAAATAGTTTTTTCAGACTTTAATAAAATTCAAGGTTTTGGAGTAAGTCACTATTTTAAATTTAAGATTAATCAAATTACTAACAAACTGATACAATCTTAGAAAGAGATTTTCAACGAACTATAGCAATCACAAGAATTGGCTACAAATCACATAAGAATGATGCCCAAAAAGAGAGGATATTGTTGAGCTTATACTAGTGCCTAGGTTTCCAATAACTTCAACAAACTCTTAGGTTATTTTTTTCTTTTTTTTTTTTGTCTGAAATTTAAATGAGTCTGAATTTAGCTGAAATTTGAATAAGTTTGAATGCATATATTTGAATGACATGTTTATTTTTTTTAATATCTAAATATAAGCATTAAGTTTTTTATTTTTTGAAAACATTTGAATTATTATATTTTTCTATATATAACTCATAAATATTAACAGTACTTATATTTATTTATGAAATATATGACAAGTTGTAAATAAATTATTTGATTAGTTTAAAATGTTTGATAATGGGTACCTTAACAAAGCATGAAAAAATATAACACATTTATTTTTTTGACATTAATATATGATACTTATAATGTTATTTTTAATATATTACATGATTTTTTTGTTAATTATGTAAACCACCTAAGAATTGTTTAATTATTTAAATTAAAATTAATGTTTTAAATAATATTCAAAATCTATTCAAAAAATTGTAATTACAAATATAAAGAGATTGACCTATTATAAACACACTTACCTAATGTCTTATAATGTTTAAAATTATTATTTATAGAAAGAAAAAAATTGATAGTTGAATACACAAAGCATAAAGAAAATAGATAAATAAAAAAAAAGGTAATTTATATAGTCGAAAATAAATGTATTTAATAAGGGTATTAATGAGAGGGAATATTAAAGTTTTATCTAAATATTTTTGTTATTAAGATAAAAATCAGAATATTTAACTTTTTTTTTTAATTCAGACCTAAACATATTATAATTAGAAATAAGTTATTGAAAACAAACAAATTAAAAACTTTAAATGTCTGAAAATAATTAAAATTCAGACTTCAGAAAAAAAAATAAAAAAACAACCCCTTAATTTTTTTCTTCTCCCATCGGCATGTCTAAATTGGATCGAACCCTATTAGTTGGATTTTATTTTCATCTGAAGTTGCCAACTTCTGAAATTTTGCAAATAAACCTAAAATTATTTACAAAAACATTAAACATTTTCCACCTTTACAAATAAATCTTGTTGATCCATTCAAATTGCTTCCGTTAGAAAAATTCAAAATTGTTGTAAAGAGAAAAGTAAAATAGTGAGAGCATGTGAATACATAAGCATAAGAGCATTTGAGCATGTGAGCATGAAACCATGAGAGCATGTGACCATGACAGCACGAGAGCATGAGAGCATACAAGCTCAGTAGGAAGCTTAATAATTTAATTAAGCTCAACCACATGAGACCATGTGAGCATGTGAGTATGTGAGCATAGGAGCAGGAGAGGATGTGTGCACGAGACCATGAGAGCATGTGAGCACGAGAGAATGCGAGCACTTAAACATGAGACCATGAGAGCAAGTGAGCATGAGACCATGAGAGCATGCTAACTCAATAGGAAGCATAATAAGTAGATTAAGGTCAACCACATGAGATCATGTGAGCATGTGAGCACTGGAGCTTGGGAGCATGTGGGCATGAGACTTTGAGAGCACGTGAGCATAAGAGTATGCTAGCTCTATAAAAAGCTTAATAAGTCAATCAAGCACAACTACATGAGAGTATGAAAGAATGTGAGCATGAGACCATGAGAACATGCATGCACCTGAGCATGCAACCATAAGAGCATGTGAACGTGTGAGTGAGACCATAAGAGCATTTGAGCATGTGAACATGAGACCATGATAGCATGTCAGCATATGAGCACGAGAACATGAGACCAGTTGCTAAATCCAACAAGTAGGGTGCAGTATTTAGAAGTGTTACCTAGGTCCAGCAGTTAGAAGCATTATGTAAGACACAAAGTGAGTTTAAAAAAAAAAAGACGAATGTTGGAGGTAAGCATTGATATTAGATAAAGCTCAATTTTAGAAGGAAATAAATAATAGTACCGAACGAAACTCTGAATTAAGTGATAAAAACTTATCAAAATAAAAAATAGTAGAGAATTAAAGATACCTAAACTGTATTATAAATAGAGAATGCTTGATGTATGAGGGACACAAGCAAATAGTTAGACAAAAAAAAAAAAAAGCTTCATTCTAATTCTTATTTTTTATAGGCATTGTAATTCTTATTTAATAGTGAAAAATTACTCTTTTTATGCCCTAGAAGTATGTCAAGTGCTGAACCACATAAATTATCTATGTTTCATTTTTTTATTTCATTTATGTATTTGATTATTTAAGTTGACAAAGAATTTAGCCTCAATAAAATGGTGTTGTCTGTGAGGACGAAATAATTAGTCACAGTTAAAGTTAAGCACTACCAATCATGAGTCAACGAAGCCAACGTAGTCATCACAGCCATGGGTTATTGGAGGTCCCAAGCCCTCTAAGTAGGTAGCATAGCAACATTAGCCCGCACCCACTACTTGTTTAACAAGTGGCTGATTTGGTGCAAAACATGAATTTGGTGCTCCAATACATAGAGAACGAAAGTAATTATCAGGCCGGTCCACCTGTTGAAGAGTAATAGTAATAGCACCATGGTCAATAGCATTATCAGTAAATAGAGAGATCTCGAGCTAGCTCACGAGTCAGGAGCCATGCCAATTATAAAAGTGGTGATTTCTGACAAGCATTGAACTCTAAAGACCTGTGTGACAAAGGCATGAGGAAGATGAGTCATTGTTGACACAGCAGTCTTTGAAGCAAAGTAAAAGAAACTTAAGAAGAGGATAGGTGATATAGAAAAAATTCCTATTGGGCCATTTGTGGAAGAAGTATAACCTCTCTTCACTAGGGACATATTGGATGTACCATTTTATCTAAAGTTCAACATACCCCAGATAACATAAAGAGACCCGACTATATGGCTAGAGACTTATAGGTCTTGGATGGAGTTGCAAAGAGCAACAGGAGTAGCTAGGTGTAGGGCCTTCTTGTCAACGCTCACAGGAGCAACATGTAGGTGGTAAAGAAAACTAAAGCGTGCGTCTTTAGCTTCGTTTGTTTAGCTAAGTTAGATGTTTATTACCCAATTTGTTGGAGCCAGAGATAATTAGCTTTCCTGAATCATCTTCTTTCGGTCAAGCAAAGAAAGAATAAGTCGTTGGAAAATTACATTTTGCTTTAATAGAGAAGCTGTAAGGTAGAAAACTATAGTAAGATAATGGTTTTAATTGCTATTATGGCTGGTTTACAACCAGGAAGGTTCCATGATTCACTCGTAAAAAATGGGACATGAACCTTCATAAAGTTCACTATTGAGGTTAGGAGAAATGAACTTTGATGTAGATGAGTTAGCTAATGTAAAAAGAAATACTACTAGACTCATAAAGGTTAGGAGAAAAGAGGAAAAGGAAAGAGAAGCCTGTTGAAATCAGGAAGAGCACAAGCAAACCAAAAGATAATAAAGGACTAAGGATCCCACAAAGTACAATATGCCAAGAAAGCAACTGCTGATGTAAATAACAAATTTATATTTATTGAGGAAACCCAAAGAGATTAAGACCAAATCAAAAGGATAGAAGCAAATACTACACATATGACAAAGATCACAGTCATAACACTAAAGATTGCTTCGATCTCAAGGAAGAAATAGAATCATTGATCTAAAGAGGATAACTTAAAGAATTTGCGGGAAATGATAGCAGAGGGATACCTGATGAGGCCCCCACCTGATACTACACAAAAACAATAGTATTTGCAGTAATACAAGCTGAAAACTAAGAGATCATATGAGGTACACCTATAAAAGCTATATTTGATACGTGTTGTGCAAATTTTATATACTATCAAGCCCATGAATCTGCTGTAGTATAGATTTATAGTGATAAGTGTTGATGCCATAAGGAGATAGATTTAATTATGTGTATGGTTAATTTTCCAAGTACGTTTGCGAATTAGTTGGATGTGATCAAAATGATGGGAATAAATTAAAGATGAAACAATGCAAATGAAATTATTGGTTTTGGATTCATACTCGACACTTCATTATGTGCTTAATATTCATTTTTAGTTCCAATTAATTTATAAGGGATATTTTCACTCCTCATAGTCCTCATTCTGGTAAATATGGCATCAAGCACTCATTGTGCTAAAGGGAAATAACCTTCTGCTAAATGTGGTATCAAGTACACATTGTACCAAATGATAATAATCCTACTGTCGATTATGTGGTAAGACCGTCTTAAATAATTTATATGCATTCTCTGTCAACACTGAGTCAAACTAAATGACTAATACTAGAGGAGAGTTTCTTGCTAATAAATATAGTGTAAAATGCTCATCTTGCCAAACAGTAATGATCTTGCATTAGGGAGCTGGTACACCATACAAAATCTAAACAAGATTATTACTATTTATTAATAATGAGTCAAAATAATCCACATAAATCACAAAAAGAGTTAATAAACTTATCAAATTAAGCTCATAGATTATGTTGGGACTGCACCTTCAACCCAAGCTTGCAATTAAATTAGCCACTCATAATTTAACTAGGGTAAAATGGTAATTTTATTAAAATACGTGGAAAACACAAGACAGAGTGAGAGTTATAGAAAATGAAGCTCAAAAATGAATTCAAAGCTATCGAATTAGGAAAGTGCCCCTATTTATAGAACAATGGATAAATCATAGCCATCGGATAAAAATAATTCGGACGCTTAGGATTGTGCCACGTGGCAAGCTCTGATTGACTGAAACAAATCATCAGTGTTGTGATTCGGTTCAATAATATATTGTCACATCATTGGCCAATGCCACGCCAGCATTTTTGATCTAATAGGATACTACCACATCATCGGTCAATGTCACTTCATCAGCCAATGCATCGTCAGTATTTTTCGGTCCAATAAGATGCCACCACGTCATTGGTCAATGCCATGTCAATTAGTCAATGCCACATCAGCCCCAACATAATCCTGAAATTATGATTTTACCTTTTATACCCTTCCTAAGATTTTCAGTTATTCTGATCTAAAAATTACTATCTGCTTTGCTGTTCGATTTCTTGTTAATCATGAAATGACCAAAATACTCCTGAAATATATAAAATACTCAAATTATAACAAAACACAAATAATCAAAGTTCAAAGGCTTAAACACATAAAAGTAGAAATATTAGTGAGACTTGGAGAGCAAAATGATAATTTTACTCTTTATAAATATACATTCTCCGGCACTCAACACCCACCCTCCCAACTAGCTTATTGCTAGTCCCTAGCGAATTAAGTGATAATATCCATTAAAACCCAAAATTGAAATTCTTTTTCTGGGGCAATTGTGTTTACTTCTTCAATCAGATAAATAACAACAATCAAATAAATGTATAAGTATTATCTCCGGCCTCGAAAAGTCACTCCCACATCAACCATTCACACAAATCAGTCAGGTAAACTCATGCAAAATTATTAATTATCAAAGTTACATTAATCAAGCCACTTTCAAGAATGACATATTAAATCCCCAAAATCTCACGGGTAAAAATGACACTTTCAAAAGAAAATAAACCCAATAAAAGTAGTCACTCCAAGGAATGATAGATTGAGAGAAAATAATAGAAACAGAGTATCATACACTCTCACCAAGATGAATGAATGATATTCAGAACTTAGAAAAGAATATGATCTCAAATCAAACGTATTACTAGTCAAACCAATAATATTATTTTATATGTATTTCTATGCATCACCATATTTTTTTAGTTTATATTACCAGCTTCTACTTCAAATTATAGTTCCCTGAAATTAAGAAGGATTATTACTAGGACGTAATAAAGAAGGGATAATAGGAAGAACAAAATATATATTTGAGAAAAAATAGAGATATTTTAGAAATTGCAAGGTGCTTATATTTTGAGAAAAAAATTATATATATATATATATAGTAGTTTTCCAGTCAGGGATCTCTGACTTTATTAAAGTCAGGGATTAGCTAAAAGATAAAAAAAGTACAGACTCCAATGCACTATTTTTTTATCTTTTAGTTGATCCCTATTAAAGTCAGGGATCCCTGACTAGAAAACCACTATATATATATATATGTGTGTGTGTGTGTGTGTGTGTGTGTGTGTGTTTTCCAATCAGGGATCCCTGATTTTAATAAAGTCAGGGATAAGATAAAAGATAAAAAAAATAAAAACTCCAATACACTGTTTTTTTATCTTTTAACTTATCCCTGACTTTATTAAAGTCAGGGATCCCTGACTGAAAGAAAGACCAGGGGAAGCATTGGCACTGTGGAAAGAATCTATCTCTGGCAAGGGCAAAAACGATAGGCCAAGTAGGGGAATTGTACCTAGGGCCTACAGCTTCTCCGCAATTGTACTAACGATAGTTCAACATCTCCAAATGTGGTTTCAGCTTCTTGTGAGCTGTAGAGTTAGTTATCCCTTCTCATCCTGGTAATCCTCCTCTCTATGAGATGTGGGATCAAGCCCTTCCTTTTTCCACTTGCCACAAACCCTTATACCGTAGTAGTTGATGTAGCCCCAAGCCCCTCTTCTCTCTAGCCTTTGATTTTTTGATAGAGACCGATCTGCTTTTGTTGTGCACCAATTTTCTGAAAAAGAAAAATTCTCTATATTTTTCTCAAACATAAATAGGTGATAGAAAACATAAAATATAGGGTAATACTCTGAATTGGAGAGGGATAAGATAATAAGTTAACAAACAAAAAGTTTTTTTCTTTTTTTTTATAGACTTAAAAGGGGTAACTATGAATATTTCACAATAGAGATGATTAGAAAAGGTTCAAACTCATCAAAGATGGCCTTTTTGTCATTTTTAGAGTTTTAAATAGTCTTTCATATCTACTAGTTCAATGGACATTCAAAATTTTTTTTATTAGTTGACTCAAAAGAAAAAGATAGACATCATGTATAATATGCTACTAAATATGCTCAAAAACTCACTTAGAACTTATTATAACATATACGTTCTTTTAAATAACTTAATCAATTTCATTCATCAAATTTTTCAATTCACACTTGTGGTATAACATAATTCAAAGCCAAAGATAATATAAATACTAAAATTTAGAAGTCATCATATCATCTAATGTCAAAAGATCATAAAAAATACCTTAAATTTTTATATTTTTATATTGTTATTTTTATGTTTATTTTTTTAACTACACTCCAAGACTAGGAAAATGCATTTCTAGAGTAACTAAATGCCATTTCGGCCATCTTCAACTCAAAAATTAAGAAAAAGTTAGAAAAAGTAACACAACTATTAGCTATTCCACAACTGTCAACTATTCTCTCCCCCCCAATTGGAATGAGAATTATCCTCAATATCTGAAAGGAAAGAAGTAAAGTTTAGAAGATATCACCTAAATGCTGCAACACAAGAAAATATTTATAAATAGATGGTTAAATTTAATTTGTAATTCTTACTACTATTGACCCATTAGTTTTACATCTTATACAAAAAATATATATATATGAATCATCAATAGTACCTTTTCAGCCACTAATCAGCTTTTGGCTGAATCAAAGAGCACTTGCTCTCATAATATGTGAGAGCAAGTGTTGGAGCCCTCATGATAGTATTATGGGAGTTAGTTTCAGTCATGTCTTAACTATTTTATAATTGAGTTGAGATAGCTTTCTCTTTTTGAATATATGAGTGGAATAAATACCCCTCAAATATTAATAGTGGTTAGACACCCCTTGAATATTAGAGTGAAGGTTTAAAAAGAAGATTAATACACATGACTCCTAGTAATATAATCTAATTGTAAATACTAGTCTGGGGTTTAAAGATTTGAATAGTGTTTCATAAGATTAATGCACAGGAGTTTTATTAATATAATCTAATTGTAAATACTAGTTGTAAACTAAAAAAAAAAATCCTGAGCTCTAAGGGCCCGTTCGGTATTGTTTCTGAATTTATGTTTTCTGAAAATAAATATGAGAATGAAAATGATATTTTGCAGTAACTGTATTTCGAGTTTAAATATGTGTTTGGTAGTACTGTTTTCAAAAACAGTTTTTACTTTTAATATTTAAGTCATACTCATAGTTACAAAATAATTATTTAACTAATACATACGCAAACATACCATAAATAATTTAAATAAAATAATTATAAAAAATTACATGGTAATAAAGTTTTAGTATCAGCATTAAAAAAAAAAAGTTTAACATCTTTATTGTTTTTACACTATAATTAAAATATACATTACAACCCATATTATTTAAACAAAATAATTACAAAAAATTACATGATAGACATCATGCATTACGTGTGTAATCATTCCACATAGAAATTGCAATTCCATCTTTTGTAGCATTCATATCTGCGACACTTGCTGGAGATAAATCAATTTGTAAATCACCCTTTTTAACATGGTCGTGCACTATACGAATAAAAGCAGTTTCAATCCGGCTAGACCAATCAGCCTTATCCTCATCATCAACATCATGTGAATCCATATCTTGTTACTAAAAAATTTTAAAAAATAACATATATCAAATATTAATGAAATTAAACAAACTACTTGTAAACATACATAGCTTAATCTAAACTTTTGGAATTAATCTAAATATACATAGCTTAATCTAAACATACACAGCTTCATCTAAACTTCTAAACTTTTGGGAATTAATCTAATTCAACATAGTATGAAAGCCATTTCAACAATATATAATAGATTAAAAATTGAACAGCAAGTTAAATATATTCTACAACAGATTAACCAATTCAAATTAACGATATGCTCTCGTAAAATTTTTTTACCTCATGTGGATCCAGGCACAACAAAAAAATTTACAATCAATTCTATTATATTGTAATCAATTAATCAAATTAACCAATTCAATGTCTTGCTTCATGCAACAAAGTATGAACAAATATAGTTTAAACAAACTAACATACACAATATGCACAAATAGAAGATAAAGAAAAAATACAAACCAAAAAAATAAAAAATAAAAATGTAAGAGTAAGAAAGCACCATTGAACTCCTTTTATGGAGCCACAATCACAAAATTTTGTAACTCATTAAACAAGTATCCCAGCACCTACTTGAATTATTTTTATAATAACCATTTTATTTTTGTTTTAGAATTCAAGTGCGAATAAGTGATGTAAAGAGCAGCTTTATGTATGTTGTAAAAGAACTTATAATTTGGCTTGAGAGACAGCTTTATAATTTGGAGAGCAACACTTGCTATTTTAGGCTCATTCCTTTTATCTATTTCAAAATCCTGGGCTTATTCATTTTTTCACCCATTTGTTCTTGGCAAAACAATTTCTAATTTGTGAGTAATTTCTTACCCTTTTCACCTTCAAGCCTAACATATGTCCCAAATTGCTCTGTGATTACAACTTTACAAGCTCCGATTAAGAAATCAAAAATTACTTGAGCAGCCGATCATGCAATGTACACATGTGTCTAAACTAAACAAATCAAGCCAATACCAAACCCTATTCCTAATTTCTTTTCTCACAAATCAAGCCAATACTAAATCGTTCCCGTTTCTAACAAATCTTAAAGAAGATACAAATGCAGAGCTCAAGAGACAAACATCCAATTTACCCAAATAGAAAAATTAAACGAGCTCAAGAGACAAATCTTAAACGAACATGGCCTAAACTAACAAAAAGAATTACACTGTAAATTTACGCAAATAGGAAAATTAAAGAATAATACCAGGAAGCAGAGATGGACCAAAGATGAAACAGAGAGAGCAGCTGCAACAAGCTAGCAATGATGGTGCAAAGACAAATCGTGGTGAGCGGCTGCAGTAAGTGAGCGAAAATGGAGCAAAGACAAAGGAGGGAGAGCGGCTGCAGTAAGCGAGTAGAGATGAAGCCAAGACGAAGCAGAGAGAGCGGCTGTAGCAAGCGAGCAGAGATGGAACAAAGACGAAGGAGAAAGAGCGGCTGCAACAAGTGAGTAGAGATGGAGCAAAGACGAAGCAGAGAGAGAGCGGCTGTAGAAATAGTAGATCTAGATAAAAAGGAAGGAAAGAGAGATAACGAGAGGGGAGAGTTTTTAGGGATAAGATTTTCGGAGATAGAAATCGCTCTGAGATTTTGTTCTGGAATTTGATTTTTAGTTTAATCTGTAATTCATTTGAGAACGTGTTTAACACGTTTTCAATTTTATAACAGGTAAAGTAAATATGAATTCTTTGTTTTATAATTTATTTTTTGAGTAGAGCCCACCAAACATATATTGTGTTTGAATTCTTAAAACAAAAATGAAAACATGGCTTTGAAAAGGGTACCGAACAGGCCCTAAAATTTTGTGATTGTTTTTCTAACAAAGTAACAAACCAACCATTACTATTTACTAACCTATTGCCCTTAAATTGCTTATTTTTCGGACTAAAGAAAAGTAAAATGTTTAGCTAACATATCTATGTTATTAGTAAAAGAATGCATTAACGAACTAGAATTAAAGGTTAAGAATTGTCATCATTGTATCTCATTTGACAGATTAGAGGGGAAAAAAAAAAAAGCAAGAACAATAAAGAATTACCGTCACTAGAGTTTTTTCATGATACATTATTAATGTAAGAACACGAATATTTAAACACCAAGAAGACACTACTAAGACAAAAAAAAACGAGGTTATTGTTCATACCACAGTATCACTATAGCACACAAAATAACAATATTGTTCACACTACAATACTGTTGTTTCTGTCTTGATAGTATCTTATTGATGGCTCAATATTTCTTTTATTGTAATACAAAGGATGTGATCTTATAAAGCAGAAACCGACACAACATCAACATATTTCCTATTTCTGGTATGTACAAAAAATTCAAGGATTTTGTTACTTTTTATCATGGGGTAACAAATAGTATAAAATTAACAATTGTTAAATTTAATCGAACAGCTGAAAATGTAATGAACAATAATAGAGGAATTGTGAGAAATCATAGAAGATGATTGTCAATTCTCTAATGTTTGTTACCTTGTCATGTAAGGTAATAAGGGCCAAAATTCAACAAGGTGGCAACTAAGTGACAGTCCATTTGATACACATCAAACGGTCGGCATTAATTAATTAGTAAATTAACATAGTTTTCATTTCTTTATCTAAAATTTGAATTGGTATGAAATCTGAATAGATCTCCATGTCTAAACCTAAATAATATATTTGTTTCCTTTTTTTTCTTGGGTTTGAATCTCTGAAAATAAGTATTAAGCTGTTTGTTTTTTCAACTTTAAAAACTAAAAATATGTACTTTTACATTTGTATTCTTACTAAATTTGAATGTCAAATAAACATATATATTAAGGAACATAAATAACATAACATTTTATCATATATGAGGAAAATTATGTTCAAGTGAATACATAATGATTCTGGAATTATAATAAATAATTTCTTTTTATAAAAACATATTATATAATTACATAAAAAGCTTAAGAATAATGCATTTGTGTAAGATTATAGTTATAAATTCTAGCTTCCAGAATAAATGTGGCAAGTAGCTAAGGTGTACAGGTAGGGTACTTGGGGTACACCTCTGTCACAGAAAGTAAACGTGGCATTGGAGTTTTTAATCTACATGGAACATAGTGGTTAAATAATTGTTGTACATGTTATTTAAGCTTTGTGGTGTGATTAGAACTGTCCTTTAATGATTAGATAACTATCCAAGCCCTTAATGGTTGAATAATTAACCATGATAAGTGGTAACTACTATGATAGTTATTTAGGAGTTATACCACAGAGGGAGAGACTCTAAGTTAAGGCTAAGACGAAGAAAAGGAGAAAAAAACCAAGGTGTAACTGCAAATCAAAGTAGGTGTGGTTTGGGAGAACTACGTGAATAGTTTTAAGAAGAGGGGAGAAATTGTAAACTCGATAACCTCTTAAAAATCGGTGCATTTCCATTGTAAAATCGTGGATGATTAACAAAAACTTATCAAGTGTATGTTTGTCCACTACATGTAGCCCTAACGAAGTCAAACCATGTAAATATTATTCTCTTTACCCTCTTTATGTTCTTATTGTTTGTTGTTGTGTAAAACTTTCTCGGTATTTCTTTGTTTCTTCCGTAATCAAGTGGAACTAGAGCACCCCAGTTGTGCTGAAGAATAATCAAGATACATAAGAAGTTATTCTAGCCAATTAGTTTGGCTTCGATCCTAACAAACTAATATCAGAGCCAGGTTCCATGGCTCATAATAAGCTGAACATTGAGAAGCTTAATGGAAAGAATGACTTCAACCATTGAAAGGTGAAGATGGAAGCCCTATTAATGCATCAAGGGTTGGAAGTTGCTCTAGAGAAAGATTCAAGTGGGAATGATCTTTTAGATGATGAGGATCTTAAGGAGAAGATGGAAAAGACATGTGGTACTATCATTCGAAGCCTTGGAAACGAAGTTTTGAAAGAAGTTTTGGGAAAGAAAACTACTTCAAGAATTTGGGTAAAGCTGGAGAAGATTTACCTGGCAAAGCTTTTAGCAAATAGACTTTATGTAAAGAAAAGGCTTTATACACTTTCAATAGAGGAAGGTTCTTCTGTTACCAAGCATATTCATAACTTTAATAAGGTGATTATGGATCTTGAGGCTATTGATGTAAACATTAAAGATGAGGACAAGGCAATCATATTGTTCAGTTCTCTATCAGACTCTTATGGGCACTTCGTGGATACCTTGCTGTATAGAAAATAGAGTTTGACCATGAAAGATGCTAAGGTTGCTCTCAACTCAAAAGAAACATAAGTGAAATCTGAGGGTACCTCAGGTACCCTACATTTAAGAGAATGTCAAATAGCAATAAGGGGTAGATCTAAGAAGAATGATTCGAAGAAGAAAAACAGCAAATCTAAGTCTAAAAAAAAGGTGAAAAGAGTTTTTTTTTTTTTCGGAAGAAAGAATGACACTTTAAAAGAGATCGCCCAATAAGGAAAGATATGGAAAATAAGAATAAGGAGAATCAAACTGGTGCAGCAGCAGCTGTATCGAGGGACCCCAGCTCCTATACAACCAACTTTAGTAATTTCAATGAGGACAACTATGACTCTACAGATATGCTACTCATATTAGATATGAAAATAAATGGTAAGTGAATTCTAGACTTGGGTTATTTTTTTCATATAAGTCCTAATCAAAACCTGTTTTTGGATTATCAAGCAATTGATGGTGGCAAAGCATTGATGGGAAACAGCATGAGTTGCATGGGAAATATTAGGATTAAAATATTTGATAGAGTAGTTAAAGAACCTAAACAGGTTAGACATGTTCCGAACTTAAAGAGGAACCTCATCTCCTTAGGTATGCTTGAGAATATAGGCTATAACTTTAAGACGAAAATTGATCCTTGAAGGTGATTAAAAGTTCATTAGTCGTAATCAAAAGAGAAATGAATAATGGTATCTATGTTTTAAAGGGTACCTCAGTGACAGGCAATACATCTTGATGCATGTCGGGGTGACCCTTGATAAGACTAAGCTTTGGCTCTTAAGTTTTGGTCATATTAATGAGACAAGCTGAGTAAGTAGGGTGTTTTGGGTGATGACAGAATTAAATAGCTAGAGTTTTGTGAACAATACATATTAGGTAAATTACTAGGATGAAGATTGATATTGTTAAACATAAAACCAAGGGTACCCCAAGTTACATCCACTTAGACTTGTGGGGACTCGCTCTAGTTAACTCATATGGAGGTGCTAGGTACTTTCACTCATTGATTGATAAGTATTCAAGGAGACTCTGGATTTATGTGCTAAAGTCTAAAGATTAAGTATTCAATATTTTCAAGACTTGGAAAACACTTATGGAGAAGCATATTGGGAGGAATGTTAAAAGGACCAGGATAGATAATGGGGTGAAGTTTTGCAACATAGGATCTTATATGTTTTGCTGGAAGCATGGAATAGCTAAGCAAAGGGTGATAGTCGGGACACCCTAGCAGAATGGGCTTGTAGAAAGGATGAACAAGTGCTACTAAACAGGTTGAGGTGTATGCTAATTCAAGCAAACTACCGTAGACTTTCTAGGTAGAAGCTATAATAACAACAACATATCAGTTAACAGAAGTCCTCAATTGCCATAGATTGTTTGACACCTGAGGAGAAGTGGTGCCGACATTATGCAAACTATGCGAAGCTAAAGATCTTTGAGTGCCCAATTTATATTCATATGAAGCAAGAAAAGATAGAAGCAAGAGCCTTGAAGAAGGTGCATACTTCAGGGAACCCAGCAATATGATTAAACTTTTGTTTTCCAGCAACTTTAGGCTGTGCCAAGACTTGGCTGGGGTTACCTACTTTTGAGCTACAATGTAGGTGGAGGGACAAATGTAGATACTATTTGATGGGATTTATAACTAAGATAGAGAATTGTAAGATTGTGGTTATAAATTCTAGCTTCTACTAGGAATGTGGTGGATAGCTACAGTGTATAGGCAGGGTACCTGAGGTACCTGGGGTACACTTATATCACAAGAAGTGGATTTGGAATTGGAATTTTTTAATCTACGTGGCATGTAGTGATTAAATAATTATTGCAGAAATTGTTTGAGCTCTATGGTGTGAGTGGAACTATCTATTAATGATGAGATAAAATCATTGATGATTAAGAAGAGGGTGAAAAAAAAAACATCCTTTAATGATTAGATAACTACTCAAGCACTTGATGGTGGGTAACTAACCATGATAAGTTGTATCCGCTATGGTAGTTACTTAAAGAGTTATGTCATAGAGGGAGTGGCTCCAAGTTGAGGCCAAGAAGAAGAAGAGGGAGGGAAAAAAAAAACAAGGTGCAACTGCAGACCAAAGTGGTTGGGGTTTGGGAAATACTTAAAAAAAACTAGGTGAATAGTTTTCAGAGAGAGAGAGAAATAGTGAGCTTAGTAACCTCTTAGAAATCAGTGTGTTTCCTTTATAAAACCATTGATGATTAATAAAAACTCAACATGTGTTTATCCTTATAGATGTACACCTAATGAAGCCGAACCATGTAAATTTTATGTGTTCTTTGTGCTCTTTTTATATTCTTATTGTTTACTGTTGTATGAAACTTTCTTGGTATTTTTTTGTTTGTTCCACAATCAAGTAGAATTGAGGTACCTAAGCTATGCCAAAGAACAATCAAGGTACATAAGAAGTTGTTCTAGCCAATTAGTTTGGCTTCGATCCTATCACTTGATTACCAATAATGAGAGATTCAAAAACTTAATGAGAGAAGTAAAGTGAGAAGGGATTTCATGATGGCTGAGAAACAAAAAAATTAAGATGAGATTATTAGTGGATAAACATATACAGGTTAGTTTTGGGATTTACAGAAAAAATAAAAAATAAAATAGAGATAGTTTTGATATTATAAATTAGTTGGTTGATTCAGATTAATCTATTTAGTAATAAGCTAAAAAAATTGACTTATTTTATAAATCAAAATTATCTGAAAAGTCCTATTAAGTTATAAAAATAAACACCTCTAATTAACTTAATTAATTAATTTACTTTAAATCATTAAGTTAAAAAAACAAACAGAATCTCAAGGTATCATATTTTTATTTTATTATACAAAACCTTATGTCGCCAAATGCAAAACAAGTCTTTGCTTATCATTCATCTAGACTGAAGCTATATTATTATAAACGACTAATGATGTTACAGGTTTGAAAATGAGCGCTGAAAATTAGGGTGTGTTTGGTAATGTTTTTTAACTAGTGCTTTTGGCTCTCATTTTAGAGAAGGAGAATGATGTCTTTAATGTGTTGTTTTTTAAAATAAAAATTTGTTTGATAGTTTGTTTTCAAAACATGAAAATGAAAACAATAAAAACACATTTGATTGTTTGCCTGAAAATGTGAAAAATAATAAAGAAGCGTTTGGTTGTTTTTCTGAAAATATAGAATTTTTTATAAAATAATTTTCTTCAATTTAATTAAGTATTTTGTCTTTTTTTATTATAATTTTAATCAAAGTGAGATCAAATTCAATATAGCAATAATATTTTTTAGAAAACCCTCTAGTAATTTATTAAGTTTAAGAAATTAAAATAAAATGAAAAATAAAATAATAAATGTAGAATTAACTAGCATATAACAAAATAAAAATTCATACTACAATTATATTTATTACAGCATTTAAGTAGTTCATTTGTGCTAATTATATTTTACAACTCAAAATATAAAGAACAAAAGAGTACAAAATATTTGCATCCAAAACATGCTCAAATATTTACATCTATCCCTTTCAACAAGAAAAATAAAATTTTAAATTTATAAAATTTTAAAATTTTAAGTAGTTCATTTGTACTAATCATAAAAGTTTAATGAACAATAAATAAACATAAAATTCAAAAAAAAATAAAATTACATGGATCTTGTTATGAAGAGATAAGGGCTGTTGAGTGGTTACAATAAAGAAGAAAAAGACAAGGTGTAGAAGAAGTAAATTTGAAGGAATAACGTGAAAGTAATTAAATAAAGAATTAATAAAGTAATAATTGAAACAATAACAGTGGTGGGCCAGCACCAATTTTTGGCCTTTTTTTTTAATCGTTCTTCAAAAAGTCAAGAACACCAATTTGTCGTTCTTGAGTTTTCTTTACAAAAGTTCAAAAAAAAATTATTCTCCAATTTTTTTACAAATTATTAAAAGATGTTATTACTTAACATGTTTTGTGTTTTTCATTTCTGGAAACAACAAATACCCAACAAAAAACGTTAACAAACGCACTGTTAACTTTGTTTTTATGGCACAATTTTTTTCATTTTTTTTTTCAAATTAGTTGAGAAGAAAGCTACCTCACCATTCATAAAAACCCACTTTCGAATATCTATTTCTTCTCTTTGGAAACCATCATCAATTGAAACGATTTAATAATCGATTCCTTGATATAGATATAGATGAACAATATCTCCGTTAAAAATTTACAAGAAGTTTTTTTCCAAACACTTAAAAATAAACAATTGTTTAGAAGTGATAATTATGTCTATACACATATATTATGAAGTTACTTGGAAATTAAAACTTGGCCAAATTTTAGATATAGGCTCTTTTTTGTTACACGAATATTTTTATAAAGAACTTGTACAAGTGTAGTTATCGTATAATTGCTTCAGAATAATTGCGTTGTAGAAAATATCATTTTAAATTAAATAAATTAAGAATAATCTAACTGACATCCTCTTATTGTACGTACTTGGTCTAAAAGAAATTTGTGCAATTTTTTGTATAATTCACTAATACATTGGTAGTGGGGTTGAAAAGGCACTAAATGAACCTCCCTATTTGTTAGTCGTTACAATAATGCTTAGTATTAAGGAATAATAAGAGTATACCAAGAATTGTGTGCTTACCCACCATCAAGTTTATTGGATCTTGGGTCAGAAATGGTGCCATAATGGGCCTGACAAATAAGCCTAATACTGTTCTTACAAAGCACTGAGAGAGGTGATACTATGCACGCACCCCTTTCAACATCATGTGACCCCCATTTTTAAAATATAATAATGTGAAAATTTTTTAATTAATCTAATTTCTATCCATACCCCATTTAATTCCCAATTTATCCTTCTTCGCTGTCTCACCTTTCGGTGAAAATTATGTAACCCATCATCTCTCTACTCTTTTACTACTTGTTCTTCTTTCATTGTTTTTTCCAATTATGTTTTAAAATCATAAAATCAGACTACAACTTAATCACTCGTAAAAAGCAAAGGAAAAAAAAAAAAAATTGAAGACAACACACAAAAATGAAAGAACAAAAGTTTACAGATTTACCCATATACGGAGATTGAAGATATGCACTAAAATTAAATTCAAGAAACAAAATCAGTCCTCAATTCACTTTGAAGTCAGCCTTAGCAAACTTTCGCGTCAACTTTTCCATAGCATGAATAATTCTATATTTCAAAATGAATTTATGAATTTATTCTTGGGAATCACTTTGAATTTATAGCATGAAACTTCAGTTAGGTTGCCTTTAAATGTATCTTCGATTTTCATGAAACTTGAAGTCTGTAAATTTACAAGAGGGTTGAGGACATGTCCTTTTTTAGTAATTCTAATTAAATATAAAATTATAATTTAATGAAAATTCTAATAGGGATCTAGTGAGGTAAAAAGTAGGGTAAATATCACCAGTCAAACACTAGACCTTCAAAATATTTGCATTGCAAAGCTATTTCTAACTTTTTATTCACACTAAAATGTATATATATTATGAAATATTAGAAGTACTAATATCTACATAAAAAAAAATTATTAAATTACATTAAATATATTATGGCACATACAATTTTTCATCCTCAATTTATATCCCAACAAATGCACTTCTACCTAATTATTGAAATTGGGAGGAAAGTAGAGTCCAACCGTATTTTAGAATTTAAACCCATACTCATATGGTTTAGAAAGTGCTCCTACAACTGAAAAGAAAAATTGTAAAATTATTTACTTTGGATTTTAAAAAAAATTAAAATGTTTAGCTAACATATTCTGTTATAATATAGCAGCTATCCACTCGGCCAAGGGCCAAGGCCGAGTGGCTAGAACTACTCCCTCATAAGTTTGAGGATAATAGTTTGAATCTCCACAAATATATTATGGAGGTTTAATTTAAATTTAGCTAGTGGGTGGGTTAATATCAGTTATAGTATAATAAAATATGATGTAATTTGAGTAATAGTCTCATGTAATAAAAAATATATATTTTATTATATTATTAATAATAAAAATTAAACTGAAATATAATATAATTTGAACAATAATCTCATATAATAATAATAATAATAATAACACATTATGCTATATTATTGGTAATACAAACTGGACTGAAGTTAACGCTTTTGAGATTCATCATCACTTGTATTTCACTTTTCTTTTTTTTCTCTTCTCAGATAAGGGGAAAACAAAGCGATAATAAAGAACCATCACCATCGAGAGGCTGGTAGTTTCTTTGTGATACATTGCTATTATTATTAATTATACGAAGGACGTGATACGGCACAATACTAATAATATTCACATACATACAAAAATTTCAACAAGGTGGCGGTCCATTTGATCTGGACACATCCTATCAACGGTCGGTATCAATCAATCAATTAATTAATTAATTAATTAATTAGCAAACTAAGACTAACAGCTACCCGCTCTCTCTTCCTAATCAGTTTCTCTTGCCTCTCCGTCGACTCCATGACAGTGGGACCACTTGTTTAAAGCCATCGCAGATGCTCGTCTGCAATTAAATTGAAAATAAAATCTTAGACTAAGGAAAATTTTGAACGGAACTCAACTCATGCAAACATTATAGACTTCCCAAAAAAATAAAAAAAGCGATTCATTTTTCAAGGAAAGAAAATAGGACAAACAAGAAAACTGATTTAATTGATTGTTAGTCACTCACCAACAAACGTGACTTTGTTTGAGAGATGCTATTCCTAAAGCTCACTGATCTCTTACTAACCAGCTTCACTTTTGTGCCACCCTTATTACATTTATCGCCGCCACCGCAGCTCCGGTCACCGCCGGCGTCACCTTTAACGTCGGGAAATAAAAAGTCAAAACCGTTCCCAATCCCGAAAACAACTTCCTTATCGTTAGTATTCTTTCTGAAACTTCCCCACCTACTTGAGCCGAACAGAACCCTCTCCTTCCTCCCCCAACCCTCCAGCGCCGGACTCCGAAACGACCCTCCTTTCCTAAACGACCGTCCCCCGCCGCCAAGGTAGGGCCCGTCGAGCACTGTCGTCGGAGAAGGCATGCCGGAGGAGGCGACTTTGGCCTCGTTTAAAAGCCTCGGTGGAAGCTCCAAACACCTTACTACATTTTTAGGTTTAGACTCTCCATCAACCCTACAACAAGGCCTAGGCTTCCCTGGAGCTTCCTCCCATTGAAATGGAACCGAAGCTAGGGCTTTGATCGGCGGCGTTAATATCCCCGGTGGCTCCATCGATATTGCTGCCTTATTGTTGCTTGGAAGTGAAAGCAAAGATAGCTTTGGCACTGTGCTGCTGCTGCTGCTACTACTACTGCTTGATCTTGAAGTTAGATCATGACACTCTTTTTCCTCTGAGTGTAAACCCATTTTCACAAACTCTTTTTTATTTTTTATTTTTGGGATGCTTTTAGAATCATAGAGATTAAGAAAGACGAAGTTTAATTTATAAGGGAGAAGTGGGGAAGGCGGTGAATGTGAAACGTGAGGGCCGGGGGTCAGTTTTCATACAAATTAAAACGCTCCTGGCGCTTCTGCTTCACGAGAAAATGCAAATTTTTTAATTTCTTAATTATTACGAGTAAAATAAAAGTTAAAAAGAAAATTAGGACCCAGTCCATGCATCAACGTTATTATTGCTTCTGGAAAGTCTTAGAAGAGAGATTGAATCAACTTTGTTCAGATTTTTATAGAGAATTAAAAAAAGAAAAAGAAGATTACTATTAAGTAATTAAGAATTGGGACGATCGATACGTACTAGGGATGGCAAAAAAAGCCTAATCTGAATTTTGGTTTGATTGAATCGGCTGAAATTTTTTAGAATTTGACTCGAATTTAAAGGCTTAAATTTGGATTTGGGTTTAAAAATAAAAGTCCGTTCAAATTCGGGTCAGAGTTCAGGCCTTAGCCGACCCGATCCGATTACACTACTTAATAATAAAAAAATATGTCTTTTTATTTGAATTTGACATGATTTTTTTGTTTATTTTTAGTTATTTATATAATTTTATAGTTGAGATATTAATTAAAGTAATTTTTATGTTTAATTTTAATATATTATGAGAGGTAAATTTAAATATTAAAAAATTAAAAAATATATTTGGTCTCTAACCCAATTAGATTCGGACTCCGAAAGTGAAAATTTGGACTTTTATCATGTTCGGACCCTTTATCTATGTTGTCGGCGAACTTAAGCCCGGTCTGACAATTTACCATGCCTAATACGTGCCAATGTCATGCCAAAAGGTCTTGCAACTGCCAACCATAGTATACGTTAATCGGGTTGTAAATTAATTTTTCCGAATCCGGCATTTAGTTTTATTTTTTTATTTTTATTTAAGTTAATTGGTTTTGGTTCTAACGAAAGTATGCTTAATGTTAGGGGTTAAAAAAAAAAAAAAAGCTTATGTGCATGTCATTTTGTGTACACAATTAATATACATAATTTGCGTGGATAGTGTTATATTATTTATTTTAATTGGAGAGCAAAGAAGGCTTACGTTAATAATATTACAAATCAAAGTCCGCTTCCCTAGTACCAGAAAAACTTGCACGTTGTGACACAATAATGGGTCCTGGAGTTGACTGTTAGTGGGTTTCACTGCTGCACTAATAAAAATTTTTGTACTTTAAAATTTAATGGGACTCGTCATGAGTCTCACTTCTGGATTTGGAAAGACCTCAAATATAATCGGTTAAAATTAATTATTAAAATAAAAATGCGTCATTACTTTTAAAAAAAAAAAACTTAATTCATTTACGGGCTCCATGAAGCTAAA
Organism: Murraya paniculata; assembly: GCA_030449075.1. Classification (NCBI taxonomy): domain Eukaryota; kingdom Viridiplantae; phylum Streptophyta; class Magnoliopsida; order Sapindales; family Rutaceae; genus Murraya; species Murraya paniculata. The sequence continues at coordinate 313,703 of JAEVFN010000073.1, forward strand.
ATCCATGTCATGAAATCATTCAAAAGCAAAACATCAAATGTGGAAAAATCTCCACAACAACAATAATACTAATTAACTAATTAAACAAACCACAACATATAAATCGGCAATGAAATCATTCAAATCATTTCCGTCCAACTTGCATCCAATAAAGAAATGAAATGATAATATTATATCAACTATTTGTATTCTCACTGAAAAAATTTAAAAACAAAGAGAATAAAATACCTTCGGTAATATTTTTTTTTAAATAACCAAGTAAATGGGGGTGAGGATGGCCATTGTAGCTATTCCCCGTCCCCTTCACGAATTAAAAGCGAGTATGAAAACATTCTCCATGCCTATTTCCATTTTTCAATATTTCTCATCTTTGATACCCAACCCTAATATGTTAGCTCTTGGAAAAAAAAAAAAGAATTAATAGAGGCTAAAGTCCTATTTAGTATTGAGATGTTATATCTTAAAAGATATAATTACTGTAGAAAAAACTGTAACCATGAAATAAAGTAAATAATTTATCCTAAATACAATTTTTTCGACAAAATTAATAAAGATATAATAAATTTTTCATCATGCAAGTATAAAATTAAATCAACTTGGTTTTTAAACTACAATAATTAATGTTTACCAAATACTTTAGTGTTATAACTTAAAAGTTACGGCTGCCCAACCTCAATCTCAAATAGTGTTTAAATTAAGAAAGAAAAAAATAATTTGAGGACTAAATTTTATTCAAATTATACAAATGATTTATTAGTGAATGACAATTAATGGGGAAATGTGAAAAAATTTATTTAAAGGTCAAATTTATTTAAGGGTTAATTTCGGATTTATGTTTGAAAACCTCAATTTACCCCATTTTTGTTAAGAAAACAAAATAATATTCATCATTTCACTTAATTTTTCTCTTATCTTTTGAGTTAAAATAAGTGTTGTGACTTTAGATTTTTTAAAAATAAAAAATAATTTAAAAATAATCAATTCACAAAAAATGGTAATCTAAAATTGACCTTTTATTTAAAAATCATTTGTTTTATATCATTAGTAAAAAGTTCTAGACGCTTAACATTTGACTTTCACCATAGTTTGAAAAACTTATATTGGACATTTTGGGACCTATTAAATCTAATTTAAAAAATTTATAATCTCATATTGGGATTTCAACAGGATGAGGCTATATTTACTGGTCTGACTCAAGTTCCTCTTGAAACATGACTGATTATTTTAGTGAATTGATAGTTACGTGAGGGACTTAATTGTCTAAATGTAAATTTGTCGCTTTCACCCATTTTTCTTTCTTCGTCCTTTTTAAAAGCTCCAGGGACCTACATATAATTAACCAACGGAAGATAGCACGATACCTTAACTTGCCAAATGGCATCTGGAAAATGGAAATGTTTTCGACCCAAAGGAAATTTCAACCGTACAATATTTACGAGAAATTATTAGCTTACAATGGTCATTTACTTGCCAAACTCCTTTTTCCTTGTGAAAATTGTCACATGACCACCTAACTTTTATCAAAGTTCCAATAAGCACCAAAGTTTCCTTCACGTAATAATACATTTACATGAGCATATTGGCCTTTCTCAAAGATTCACTCGACCATTCTCATGAAGTTAACCGTAAAGTGTCTTTCTTAAGTATTCGAAGAATTTGTGTATTTTTAAACTCTCGCTAAAAATTAATTACTTAATGTCCCCATATTTATAAATATTGAAAAATTATCGTATGAAACTTTGAGAAATCTGAAAACTTGTGGAAAGAGGGAAGGAAGCAATGAAGACGTTAAATATTGAAGTGACTTATAAAGACTTGCAAGCGCACATCAGCCATGAACTTCACTCACGAACAGCTAGCTACTGCTTCTGCATGAACGGTCACAGTGTCTCATTTTGTAATTTATCAGGTGCTTTCATTCCAATTTCCATGGCATTAATTTCTGATCCCAACCCAACATGTGCTGCTTTCTGAAATAAGTAGATGCTTTTCTTGATATAATTTGATCCACAGAAAAAAAAAATTGCAGCAAGGCAGCAAGCTTCCATCAAGGGTCCCATTTTGGGAAAAGTCATAGATGGATCAAAACCAATTCATTACATTTGGAGATTCATATATCAACCTAAAGATGTTGCACATTAAATTATAAGATATGCTTGTTGAGATGTCAATTACAGCCACAAATAATTGAGTCGAAGTTGCTATTGAACTTTGTGACGCAGAGAAAGTTGAATGCAAAAGCTTTCTTGATTAATCTTTGGGTATTCAGCAGCATCCCAGCAAGCATCAATTGACTAGGACTTTCGCATTTGGTAGAATCCACCGCTTCCTCATGGCGTGAGAGACAAGTTACAGCTTGACCTAAAAATTTTAAATTAGCAAGAGCATAATACAATAGCATTAAGCTCTCTGACGAGTGACATATTATTCCCTCGCCCATTGTAACAAATATTACATCCATTTAGTGTAAATTGACTCGACTAAAGTCTGCATTTCATACTAAGTTTCATCCATATTCCTAATGACGATCAGATAAGCTTCATAATTCCATTTTATTCCCCTTAAGGCGGAGCAAACTAGGAGATTCATAAAAACTTTTGTCCAACATCTGATCCAGAAATTACATTTTGCTTTGCAGTTTCAAGCATATTTCATTAGTCAAAGCAGTTACCTCATTAACTTAATTTTCTAGGATAGTAATTCATCGAGGAAAGAGTTTTATTTCCAGAGGCATTGATCAAAAAACAATTCGTACTCTCCTTCTTTCTATCTTTCATTATTTTGTTTACTGCTTTGATCACAATCTTATTCATTTCATTGTAACTAATAAAGAACATGTTGTGGACAGGGGAATTTACTTGCAAAGAGCTTATTAGCTCATTCTTTCTTGCTAACTTCGACCTACAAGCAGAACCACTGGACAGATTGCCAGCCGAATTTCGATCTGACCAAGATATAGTTCAAGCCCGTGAGAGTGAGAAGGAAGATGCGATATTGTACTCATGGGGGTTGCAGGTCCTCTAAGCGATGAATTTTGCGAGGCATTAGAATCACTAGATTAATTTCCTATACAAAATTTACCGTAGACGTCAGCAGAAGTGGAAACTTTCACTGTTACTTCCTCAAGTGAATCATTCCCTCACAAGCCAGGGTACCACCAAGATCTCCTATAATTCGAGCAATCCGAACTTCAAGACCTCTTTGAACTTCCTGAAAGAGAGTTCTTAGACTATCAGCAAAGCGCTTCTTGTCAAAGCAGGCAAACTTGTCAAGCTCTTCTGTGAACTCAACAAAACCAGAAGCAATCTTGGACTGTACTTCCATTAATTTCTGTCCTGTTGATACTATGTATCTCTGCAGCTGAAATGTTTCCTCGAGGAAATGCTCTAATGTTTTGGTATCCCCCCTCCTCTTTGCAGTACCGGAATCTTCAGGACTTATTTCTGGACCAGTCTCATGCTGAAAACCATAATAGACAAATTTCAATAGACAAAGTTAGGAGCAGCTGTAAGTTTGGCTTCAAGATCTTGGCCCCGGTTAATTTTAAAATTTTTGGAAACACTTTTAACATTTGTCAAGATAAGTTTCTGCAAATTTTAAATAAGTAGGAAGAAGGCTTACCAATCGCTTACAAATATCATCGATCTTCCCTTGGAGGGATTGGTACCTGCCAACTTGTTTATTCAGCAGAGATATCAACAATAGCAACCCCTTCATCCCATCATCATTGCTTTCTGCATCTTCTCCACTCTTTCCTGTAAACCTCTCAAGCATAAGAAGTTGTTGCTTCAGCCTTTTTAGCTTGTAAGAAACTCCAAGAGCATGAAGATCCATCCTCCATGGAGAATTGTTTGTATTGCTCAGGGACTGGCTTGATGATGCTACCTTTTCAACTGTGTCGACCTCCACCAGGCTCACCTTTTCCTCTTGAATAGGACTATCAATGGCAGCATCATTCTCTTCATCAATCTCTTTTTCAGGAGATTGGACTAACTTGACATTTTTGGACTCTTTACTCGATGGGTTTTTTATTTCGATATCTATGCCTTTTCCTTGAGCAATTTCCCCTGAACTTGTTTCTGTTTCTTTCTCCTTCTCCTTTGGTCTTCTCTTTACACTCTTGTCTTTGGACCAAATGGCATCATGGGTTAGTGCAGGATCATGTAGAGATGATGTTATGATGGTGTTTTGGCAACTAAAAGATTTCAATTGCGAAATGAATTGCTCTTTCAGAGAATGTAATTCTTCTTCTCGTTCAAATAATAAGGCTTCCAATTTCATATTGTCATGTCTGAGCTGCGACATTTCATGATTCAGTCCTTCAACATGGGACTGGAGACGCTTTGATTCTATTTCCATGCTCAGCAACCGCCAACGGTAACCTTCTAATTTCTCATCTTTCAGTCTCATTTGTTCTGCAAAAGCCTCTAGTTCTAAGTGATGCCTCTTCTCAATAACAGCTGCATACTTTTCTGCTTCCAATTGAACCCAGCCTTCCAACCTTTTGCCATCAGCTGTCAATGCAAGAATCAGAAGCAAATAAAGCATGAGAAAAACAATCTAGTACGATTGTATGATCATGACCTTAAGCATTAAGAGTTAGAATCAGAAAATCAAGAATTTGCTCACCTTGTTCCTCATTTCCTTCTGCCGTGTAGTAATCAGAAAGGGGAGAAAAAACATCAGGGTCTTTTTTTAACTCAATATGCTCACACTCGACAGTTGGCGATGAACTAGTCTTTCCTTTTGCACCAGAGGAAGCAGATAATCTTGAATTGGCTTGGCTCACAAACATACTTCTCAATGAATGCCTCTCGTGTCTAGACTGAGATGCTGCCTTCCATCTTTCTGTTTCCAGTTCAGCTTGTCTCCTCTTAGCCTTTGAAAATTTCACCTCTTTTAGAAGCATTTGCTTCTCTGCTGTATCTGACTTGGATTTCCTCAACATTGCTGACAAAATCTTATCTTTCTGGTCCAAATCCTTGCGCATCTTTACAATTTCCAGCGATAGTTTCTGAGCAAACAAGACGGACTCCTCCTTTTGCTCCAAGACTAAATGAAGCTCTTCTTTTGTAGCTTCCACCTGCCTATGTGCTCGACCCAAGTCAGCTTCAAGTTGCCGTTGGTTTGAAACAAGCTCAATAAAAGCAGTTTTGTGCTTCCGAATCTCATTAGAATGCTCTTGAGCTTCTTGCTTTGCATTTTCTCTCAATTCCTCCACAATCTTTTCAGCAATTGTTATCTTTTCTTCTAATTCCTTCCTCTTCTGTTCGTCTTCCTCCAATACTCTATCCTTAGACCGAACCAAAAGCTCCATATCCTTCAATTTTTCATTCAAGTCAGAAATAGATTCATCCTTCTTTTTCTCAAGAACCCTCAGTTCATTAATTAGAGCTCCTATCTGTTGCCTTAGCTGTTTCCTTTCAGTGAACCAGCTTTGCTCTTGAGCTGCAAAGATACCAACAACTTTCTCATTTGCTTTGGCATCTTCATGTCTTAGCTTCTTCAACTCTTCGATCTCCCTTTCAGCGGCATCAAGCTTCTGGCTAAGCTTACATTTCTCTCCATTTGCTCCCTCTCTCTGTACTTTCCATACCAGTAAGCCCAAAAGCTGGGCACTTCCTTGAAGCATTTTATCATGCAATTCAGACCATCTACCATCTTTCCTCTCAGCTACTGACAACATCCTTAGAGCAAAGAAAGCACAAGAAACACCAAAATACATAGGATACAAGCTATCGCTCTTCTCTTCAGATGTAATCAAATACGAGCCACAAAGCCCCTTCTCCATTTACCAAGATTTTCTTTCTTCTCCTATAACAAATCTCAAAATTCAGTTGAAAGAAGTGAAATTCTAAGCATTCTGGTCTTTGTTTGAGCAAATCATGCATATAAAAAGGAAACCGTTTTAATTACAAGAAGCATTAATTATCTAAAACTGAATCCGAGTCAAAAATACCTGGTACTCTGTTACAAATACTTGAAGTGCAGGCACGGAGCATGTCAATAATTGAGAAACAAATAGTACCCAGTACAGTAAGATGGATATAAACCCAATGGCATTTTCAAGATCATGTAAATATACAACAAAACTTACAGAAACAAATGGTTAAAGGCTGCTTCTTCAATTCAACACCAAAGCCACAAACATATGAGAAAACAGCTGAAGCTGAGAGAGAAAGCAGTGCTAATTTTTATTTAAAGATGGTTGGCCCCAGCTACACCCAAGGGCAGAAAAATTGTACCATGTGGAGACATTTAACAGAAATGGCCAGAGAACGCCAAATGGATGGCTATTTACATGTTTATAAGTACTGCAGAAATCAGTTAAAAAGAGATGATGTATTGTGACAGAACATATGAAAAATGTTCCCTGGTTTTCAGTGAAAGCAGCAGACCCATTTAACCCCACTTGCTTAACTTTTCTTTTTCTCTAACAACTTTTTCTTCTTCAGCTCTGGCCATAACTGTTGTGGGAAGCAAAAACACTAGATTCCTGGTGATTGGTACCTTGTTAAAATTACAAAACAAGAAAAAGAGTTCAAACAAACACACACACACACAATCAAATGGCAATCCTCATAATATTTTATTATTTCCAGAGTGTCTTACCTGTATGAAAGTATATAAGGTATTAAATTATTCCAAAGAAAAATATTGATTCTTTTATCACGAAGGTATGGATGCTTTTCTTTTTCTTTGTTTTGCTTGCGAAATCAGAACAGTGTAAAAGAAATATGATGCTGGATTGATTAAACCTCTTACCAACTTCTAAAATATCAGTAAACATCTTTGATGGTATCCAAATAGAATTTGGATCGAGTGCTGATATACTTGTATTTGTGCTTGTCACGTGTGCATTTATAACAAGGGAAAAATTTAATTATTTACATATTTTTATTCAATAGCTATCACTCACAATCTTTTAAAATATCAGTACAATAATTAGATCACTATTGAATCTAAATCCATCAAAATGCAATATGTTTTCAGTGTGAACGTCCTTATTTTATAAAATGCATACTTAAACTGGGATTTATGTCAAAATATGAATGATGAGAAGGCTAAACTGAATTATTTGATGCAAGAAAAATTCACATAAACATATCATAAACCAGAGAAAATGAAAAAATGAAAAATGAAAAAACAAAAAAAAGGATTAAAGAATGATAAGCCATGTACCTGAAAATAGTCCAGGTAAGCTAAAAATGGAAAGGAGCACATTGTAGAAGTGAAAAGGGCAAATAATGAAAAGCATCACTTTCAGATGATAGTCATGATAATGGAAGCACTTGAGAAGCCAGGTCTTCATGGGACCAAAAGAAATATTGGCTTCTACTCAAGTTGGTTGCTTCCTTGGCTTGAGACCTGTAAAGCTGGAACCTCTTCAACAAAGACTTGGCAAAATCCATTGCATTTAATCTGTTTTTAATATAAAGTATTTAAGTATAATAACATGACCAGTGGCAAATTGGCAATGTGAATGAGTACCCACTATTTATTTGATCATTTCTATGACTTTAAGATCTGCCCTTGGAATCTGGACTTTGTGGTGCTGGATGTATTTGATTGTATATATGTACTAATATCGCTCTCATGGGACGATTGCTGAAATTGAGAGAACCAAAAAAATTAAAAGATTAATAAATTAATTAAATTGGAGATTTGGAGTCATAATCAAATGTTTGCATGTGTGGTCATAGAAATATTTTGGATCCCACCATGGATTTACAATAACTGTTGAAGGTTCTGTTGATCCCGCTATCCCGCATGGCATGACTTGTAACATCTCATCTGCCTTATAATTGAAAGATTTACATGTTGCAAATTAATGTCTATAGGTCCAACCAAATTCTTCCAAACTGGGGTTATTAAAAATAAAGATGGTATTTTCTTTTTGGAAATTGTTTGTGCCCAAAATTAGTTCTGTTTTCTTTTATTTAAATTTTTAAGGAGGGTGGATGAAGTCTAAACAGACCTTTTATAGGTCTCTAACGCTCAATAATTTGTAAATGAGGCTGGTATTACTCATTTGCTTAATCGAAAAATATTAATGTCAAAGAAACTAAATAGAAAATAACCTAAACACCCTTAACAAGAACTATAAATTAAACTAAAGTTCAAAGTACATTCTTCTATACTTTCACCAAAGAACTTTAGCTAAGTACACTCATGTAACTCTTAGCCTCGTACTATCTAACCGTATAGTATAGTTATATTTTTAATTACCATACACTCCACTCAAAATTAAACATATTCCGTCGGATTTGAATTTTTAACCTGTTACTTACACTATTTAAAAAACCAACCAAGTTATCTTTTGAAGATAGCCAAACAAAATCTAAAAATATCTAAAAATAAGAAAGTAAATGGATAATAACAATTTTGATGCTTTATTGTTATTAGAGATGGCCAACGGGCCATGAGGGCTCATAGCCCAGCACAACACGGCCCATCATGTGGTTCGTGTCATGCCATACCCTGTTTTTTTTTTGGGAGGGGGGGGGGGCGCTTAGACCTAGCCTAGCACACATGCTGAGTACACGCGTATCATGAGCCATGCAATGTAAAAAGGCACAACAAGTTTTTTGTTCTTTTTTTCATTTTTTAAAGAGGGCATGTCAAGTTTTGGTGCATTTTTTCAAGTCCCCGTACTTTTTTTGGGTCCACGTGCCTTTAGTCAATTTAATAGAATTAAAAGTTTAAAATTCGAGTTCATATTCAATAATAATAAACTAATAATAGTAAGAAAATATAATATTAACTACTAAATTAGATAGTACGATATTAGAATTCTTTTTTAATACTTAACAACAATAACATCATGAACAATAATAATAAATTTTTCTTAAAATTAACTTAATTGTTAACTTAGACATACATGGAGTCTTAAATCATAGTTCATAATAATATTAATGCATACATTTATAAAATTATAAAATTATAATTTTATTTATCAAAATCATAATATCATTTATTTATTTAGTAAATTATAAATATAAAAAATTAATTTTTTTAAACTAAGAATTAAATGAATTTAAAAAAGCTTATGCTAATAAAATACATTAAAAGATTCTTTCTTTTTTTTCAAGTTATTTGTATCATAAAATTTTAAATTTACTTTCTTTTAAAAAATTTACTTTAATATACTTTGGCCTACTTGCTATTAATGACTCACAGGCTGCGTGTTAATCGATCAGTGAAACATATTTATTGCAGGTCTTTTCACATGATGTGCTTTAATCCATCTCTAATAGTGTCGTACTTTTAAAACCCATGTGCCTAAAATGCTCAACCCAGCTTAGCCCACCTGCTTGTCGTGTGGTGCCGTGCCACTTGCCACATGTCCTGTTGGCCATCTCTAGTTGTTATCAAGGAAGGATATGGTCTCTTTGTGTAATCTCTAAACTCGAATCAGAAGGTTGTTGACTAGCATTTAGGTGTTATTATCCCTTAGAGAAAAGAACAAGGTCAATGGTGCCGTCCTATAATTGAAGACCGCTCTCAGACACCTAAGACAATGAAATCATTGTAAAAGGACCGCAAGAATAAAATAAGATAAATATCTGATGCAATGTGTAATGAAAAAATGTTTAGAGAGATAAATTGTTTCTAGGAGCCTAATGAGAGAAGAAAAATTATAACAAACTTTACAAAGGTGCAAAAGCATCATGTCAATATGTCATCATCATATTTGGTCTACTTATCGGGAGAGAATTATGGTTTAACAGTTTTAACCTAACCAGTTATATAAACTCATATTTTGATTATATCAAACTCTATTTTTCTAAACAATTATGTGTTTATCATTTTATTCTCACTAGCTCTTCAAGTTCAAGATTTATGTGTATGATGACAAGATCAAGTATTCATAATAATGGTTCATTAAGAGAAAACTCAAATTTGTAAAAATAGCTTAGGTGGCATGCTCTTTAAAAACTAATTTCTTGTAGAGATAGTGTAAATTTATGAATGCTTAGCAAATTTGATTTGAGCTCAAATGTTTTTTAATCTTTATATTTACTAAAGTTCTTAAATTTTTTTATTACACAGTAGTTTAGTGAAATTTTTCTTTAAAAAATGTTTAAGGAAAACAGATGCTCAAATTCATTTATCAATAGTATTTTTCTTAACTTTATATGGACTTGTTTACAAAACTTTTACAAGCGACAGCGAGTTATTTGTACGATTATCAAAATATACCTGGACTGATCTGAATAAATTTTAAATGTTTGAAATTAAACTGTAGTTACATAAAATTGTGAGGGCAAACATAATGTCCAAAAATATCTGGCTCACCCCGATTATTTTAGCCTTGAGCAACCCAACAGCAAGCCACTTTTGCGACGGAGTATTTGCTTAACTAGTCATATACAACTGAGTCACTGACTAATGCATCGATAAAATATTCACGTAATTAAGTCTTTTCTAAAAGATTCTTTAAAATAGAAATAAATTTATATTATTGTAATCAAATTCTTTTTTCACCAAATTTTTTATTTTTCAATAATATAGTTATTGTACATTGTTTTTTCCAATAATGATGATATAATAAGAGAAGTGAAATATCATTAGAAGACGCATTTAGTTATGCTCTGATTATATGCAAATTCAAATGTACTTTTTTAACGAATCATCTAACTAATCAACCGGCTTAAGACATAGAGTGATCGGCTAATTGATTATGATTGTTATAGCAAAGTCTTAAATTTATAAAATAACAAAATCATCTAAGGGCTTAGGGCTCTATGGGCCCCATCCTAAATAAGATATATTATAATGAGTTATTAGGAATAGGGCGGGGAATAAAAAAAATAATCCGTAAATTCTTAGTACCATGTAATTTAATTTTATACTCAACACCTTACTCCACCCAAATCCCACATATATAAATATGCATTTGTTTTAGTTATTATTTATTCAAATATTTTACATTCTTATATAATTCAAAAAATAGTCAAACAATATGTTAGAGATGTTTGTCTATTTTTAATAATTTATATTCTTTATAAATATTAGTCATAGTTTCATTTGAGTCATTTTAATTTTTATTCCATCAAAATTATATACAAAATATGATATAAAATAGGTAAGAGAGAATAAAAATGGAATGAGTACACATGAGAGATGGGGTGGACATGGGGATTAAATTCTATATGGGGTGAGAAATGGAGGAAGTCAATCCGCCCTCGCCTACTCCACCCCACTACTATCCCCTATTTAAATTAGTTGATGCTTAGTGCTTAGCATACATAACTCTATGCCTAGCCTATAATTTTAATAGTCATTAATTTTTATTTGATATTTTTACATTCTTATGAATAGAAATCATAGACTAATTGTATTCCGAAAATTTCTTATGCCATTTGGAACCATATAAATTTCTTTTTATTTAATTTTAATAATATGTTATTCTTTTCTTTATATGTTCAAAACTTTTGTGACACTCATTATAGTTTATTATAACATTTTCACTTAGAGTTTCTTCAATGTCTCTACATTGAATAATGTTATATGTACCAAAAATAATATAAAATTAAATGAAAAAACACCAAAGACAAAAATAATTTTTATCTCATAATATACTATTTTCGTTTGCAGTTAATTTTTTATCTTTTTTGTCTTTTAGTGATAGTGTACAATTATTTATACCACTTTTTACACACATATTACGATTGATTTAAATTTATTGTTGTTCAATTGATTTATGTTTGTTGATAGGTAGTTTATTTTAATCTTTTTTTTTTCATTTTCAAAATACAATAACCCAAAAACAAATATTTTCATTTCATAAAATAGTTTAAAAAACGCGCCAGACCTTTCCAGAGTCAAGTTGCCTTGCTGTATTCTATTCCAACGGTCAGAGCGCTTGGTCCCACTTTAAGCGCTTACGTGGCAAAGATTTGTAATCCTGGCCTGTCCTCAATAATCTATATAAGTGTCCCTTCCCCCCAGTTTGTTCTTTTTCCCGATACTTTTCTTCTTATTGCAAGTCTGCCCCTGAACGTTTCAAATATTTCCAAATTCACAGCTGAAATCTAGGGTTTTGATACAGTGACCGATGGGTGAGGTATCAAGGGAGGAGCTGCCACTACCTTCGCTCTTTGAACAAGGCCGAAAGATCCACCAGATGGCTACGGAATCCGGTTGCGATACGGTACTGTTGTGCGCGCAGCATTTGATTTGCTTGCTTTAGAATTTTGATTTTGAATTTGAAAATATGATTGTGTTGGATTGATTTTAGGATGCTGTGAGGAAAGGATGTGAGGTTTTGGAGATGTGCGAGGATATGGTCGGTAAGCTAGGGTTGTTCTCATCGAATGAGACCAAAGATGATATCAGCACCTCCAATATCAAGTATATTCTGGTAATTTATTGTTTAATGTATGTATTTAGTGCTCTGTTTGGATGCTTAGAAAGTTGGAAATGGAAATCGGGTTTACATATTCGTTTTAAGCTTGTTAATTTTAAGGAAAAGAATGGGCTTTGGATGAAAAATTATGAATTTGGTATGTGTGGCAAATGATGTGGCACACAATGATAGGTGCTACTTACCAAAATCCTGTAGCCGACATCTGTCTCATGCATAACAGTTTCTAACGGGTGTTGTATCGGTTGCCATATCAGCTTTGTAAGCTTAGTGTTTTTGCCAAGTAAAAGTGGGGTCAGTGAATGATCGCTACTAATATGAATGAGCACATTATGATTTTGTTATGCTGAAAATTGTTGTCTTGGTTCAAGTAGTTGTGGCTGGTGTGATTGTGAGAAAGATCCAAGTCGTTTGTGGCAGTTTCTAATGACTCGTTTTTGCACAGGTGCCGTATTATCTTGGCGAGCTGATTGAAAGAATTGCACAGGATGATAGGTTACAGATTCTGAAAGCTTCCCAGGCTAAATTGAAGGTAAATGACGGGCACTAATCTGGGCTGTGATTGGAGCTTTTACTTTAATCAACCTAGCAATTTGGGCATGATTGCTCTTTTTGGTTGTTTGTGTCCAGATTTATTGATAGGTTGCGTTTTGTAGGAGTTTATTTCATTTTGTGAGGCAATGGAACTTGTACCAGAAGAGGAGTTGGAAGCCGTTGCACAAGCCAGGCCAACTGCTTTTGCAGATCAAAGGGCACGGAAGGTAGCTTTCATTTGATATTTTAGAAGCATTAATTCGGAATTTTTGACTTATTGTCCTTGGGTTTTATCCTCCCTGATTGCCCTTATTTCATTGTGCAACTTCGTGTAATCTATGACATAGTTTAATGTTTGCTAACTAGATTTGTGCATGCATCCAGATTGCTCGGTTCAAACGTCAAAGAGCGGCAGAATCAAAACTTCTGGAAATACAGGAGCGGAAGGAGAGGCGTGGGCGTTCAACTAGAGCAGCTGCTCTATCTGCTCCTGTTGAGGCTGGAGAGGAAGATGTGTTGGATGATGATGGAGAAGAAGAAAGGGAGGTTAGTTGTCATTTAATTTGAGAGCATGGAAGGCAATTTGTAAACTCTTTCCGAGTATATTCCTATCAGTATACCTAGCATATGCTAAATGTTAAGAATAATATTGTAGGTTTCCTGAAGTAAATGAAGTTCCTATATGCCTATTAGATGTCAAAATCAAAATTCTTATTTAGGTAGCTTTGTTTTTTTTAACACTGTTAAAGTTTGTGATTTCATGGGATCTGTGAATCTCATTTTTTCCTTTTCAAAACAATTCAGGCTTGGCTTACCACCATCTCACTGGCTGTTTGTAAGGTTTGTCTTATGTTTTGATATGATTTTCCATTTACAAGCTTCTGAAAATTGCCATTGAAGATAATACTTACATTTTCTGTACTACAGGCTCTTGATCTGCTAGAGATGCTGAAGAAAGAGGAAGTTATGCTTTCTGCTGTAAAAGAAAGACAATTAAAGGTATTATTAATCCGGTAAATAAATGAGATCTTGGATGGTTGTTTATTATTTATTGTTTCTTCTGATGTTTGCATTTCTCAGTCCTGTGGGTTTTCACTGTCATTTCTTAACTGATTACTCAGAAAAACATCCATTAGAAGAAATGATAATATTGAATTTTTTAATTTTTTGTGATCTGAAAAAAGTACTGGAAGATGACATATGAAATTTACGATGTATATATCCATTGTTGTATGTTAATCTCAAGGTATTTATTGATAATTTTATAGATTAATCCCCAGTTTTTCTGTGACATCCACTGGGTAAATTGAGATTTCCTTAAACTTCAATTATTAATAAGTTTTTGCTCATTGTCCTTTGTGTTCCCATCTTTTATCTTCTCAATACAGACTGTGGTAATCTCAAAATGACAGCTAGGAAACTCTGATTGGTGGTTTAATACAGTGAATGTTTAATGGCTCATCCCTTTTTGCCAATTCATTGCTATTTAGAGATTTGTGATTGGTTCTTTTGGCATCTTGCCATAAAATGCATAGAAATTTTTTCGGAATATGCCTTGTCTTTGGTCCGGTGTGCTAATTTTAATATCAATTTCCTTGCTGTTGGTTAGTTCCGAGTGGTAAGCTACTTTATTCGTATAGAAATGTGCTTTGAATTATTTTTCCATTTTGCTCATGTGGAATTTGATAAAGGTAGATTAAAATTGTAGTCAAGTATGTGAAGTTCACAGTTGAAATGGTTACTTTTGTTGTGCCCGATAATTGATTGTGCCCTGTGCATGTCAATGACTATGACCTTGTCTTTCCAGGGAGGTGAGGAGGAATTTTCTCAGGCTGTCCTTGATGAGCGCTCCAAGAAAGCTGAATCTTGGCATCGTGATGCTGCTGTTCGAGCTCAATACACAAAACCAGCACAGCCCATCACATGTGCTACTTTTGCGCAGGATGTTCTAGAAGGAAGAGCCAAAGCCTCACAAGCACATGAGCACAAACACCAGCCAATGATATTTGGACCAGCAAGTCTTGTGGGTGGAGGCCTAACAAGTGAGAGGGAAAGGATGGCAGCACAGGTCTTCCAACCTATGCATAGGTATTTTTGCCTGTCAGACAACTTAAAATGTTTCTTTGAGGGATTTATTATTCGACCTTTTTATTTTTCGTTATGAACAAGAGGAATGTGGTTTTACTTATTAGAGCTCTTATGCCTTACATATATTTCACTTATTGGAGCTCTTATGTCTTGGTTTTACTTATTAGAGCTCTTATGCCTTAAATATGTTTCACTTATTGGAGTTCTTATGTCTTAATATATTTATTATGTTATGCTTATTGGTATTTGGTCATTTCAAGTAAGCTAACTTGAAATGTTCTATGGTAGGTTGCCGACCATGAGTATAGAGGAAGCGGGGCTGAAGGAGATGGAAATAATGAATAAATGGCAGGAGAGGAACGTTAAACTCATGGAAGAAGCTAATTCTGCATGGTACAAGGACAATAGGAAATTGGGACCAAGTGTAGAAGACGATGAAGATGACGATGATGATGCTGTACAGAAGGCTAGAGCATTTGATGACTGGAAAGATGATAATCCCCGGGGGGCTGGCAATAAGAAGCTCACCCCCTGTGGCTAGAAGATGCAAATTGCTTTCAGATATGTTATATATTCTTCTAAGCATACTAGTTTGAGGAATAACTTTTGTAGTTTTGTATTTATAGATATTTAAGTATATTGGTTGTTGGTTTGATATGAAACTTTCATCTCACATAATGTATGTAAATGAATAGGAGGATTAGAACGTATTGTTTCTGTGTAGATTTTAGCAAGATGTGTTGTGTTCCGACTCAGCTGTTTCATGATGCGATGCAATCAATCTTTAGGTGCAAAGGTTAACATCTGGATCTGGGAACATGAGATCTGGGAACATGATACAAATCTTGGAAAGTTTTGAAGTATTGTTTTCAATTTCCCATACATTCATTACTAAAATTCTCCGGTTTCTTGGATAATCAACCAAGCTTCGAAGTTGGTATTAGCGGCTTCAACAATCGAGAAGAGGCAACTTGGCTCATTTGCAATGAGGGCGGGTATCTTCCCTGCAGCAGATTTCTGGGTTGTGCCGTGTGGCTAGACTCGTCGTAATGTTCGGTAGATTGTAAAAATTTCAAAACGTAAAAAATCTCAAAAATTTTATTCCTGCCTTGCGCATTACAGGATGTTTCCATTACTAATGAGAAATATTACTGTGTAATGGCATTTTTATTGGTCCAGAAAGCCTTGTCATTATGATTTGCCAAGATAAATAGATTTTTGTATCATATCAGCACAACGAAAATGTATGGCTATTTGAAAACTGTTAGTTTATAAGCATAAATTTGCAGCGTGCTGTGACAGATTTAGTTTCCAGCTGTCAATTTCACATAATTCAAATGTTTAGATACAATTCTGCAAGGCATACGTATCCAACTTTCAGGGATCAGCTGTTGCAATCAAGTAAGAGGCTGCAACAATCTTTTTACAGAAAAGCACTAGGCTTCAAGAGATGCCATAAAACTTGTGACTACTACATTCTTTCCCATTCAAAGAGGGCAAGATCCTGCCCGACCAAATCAATAACGTCAATATGCATAAAAACATCGATATTCTCATTAGCGATATGTTAAAAGAACAAGTTGCTCATCACTCAACGAGGACCAATATTCAAAAACCAATCATTCTGGAAAAGAATACATTAGCGTATCATTTATTTCCACGCTCTCTGTAAAATGTTAATATTAGAATCTTCACCTGCAGCAGCACATTGTTAATTCTGTCAAAAGAGCACAAGTAACCTTCACCCGCAAGCCAGCAATACTGGAATAACAAAGAGTGATACCCCATGCGTACATCCTAGACGAAGTCTACCCTCACAACCGATGGGGCAGTGTAATATCACTGCCACATGCCTTAAGATTTTCAAAAAGAAAGGAAACCAAATATCGTGAGACATATTGTTAGTAATATAATGCTGTCAAATTGTATGACTAAAGTTTGTATTTAAGTTTGCATACCCAGTATTATTGAATAATAAATCCCCTTGCTTGGATCATAAATGTAGAAGGATTTATAATCATTACAACTTAAAAGAGTTACTAGTTCTGTCAATTCATAACTAACAGTCGCATCTAACATGAATGAATATTCCAGACTTTCAAGTATGTCTACATAGGGCTATGTAAATAACAAATAAAATTTTAAATGAGAGATTTTAAATCTGACTTTGATGGAAGAGCCCAATATGGTATCTGAAATCACACAAACATAAAGGGTTTTCTGTCCCATACACTTAACAATCAAACGGTTTCCAGGTTTTCTGTCCTATATGCTTAACAATCAATCACCACCGATCAAAATATAGTAATGACAACTAAACCATATGAAACCCTCATTGCACTCAAATAAAACTTTTTGCTCTACATTGAACTGATTACAAAAGAATGAAAGATGAGAAAGGAAATATCTACATAACTATGATATACCAGCCTATAATATTTAACTTAGCCCTGTTTCATCATGTCTCATATGTAAACCTCAAATAAAACTAAATTGACAAAGTATCATTAAAATATTCGAACAATTCATAATCATGCAACAAAGAAACATAGAAGACCATGCCTGCATAGGTTTAATCTGTAGCCAATAGATACAGACAGATTAGCTCATTACAAGTGACAATGCAAGTCAGGAACTGTAAAAGAAGTGCTACTTGACTTGTCCTGAAATTAACTCAGCAAATCATTGATCAAAGAAACTAAGAATATTACCAGTAGAAGCCGAATACACATCGCAAGAACTCATGAACAACATTTACTCTTACCAATATCATAACAAATATATTCCTCTCATCACCATGTATCCTTTTTTTGTTACAGATGTAGAATCCCCAATCAAGTAGAAAGTTAAATGACCCATATACAACAAGAACAACCCATAAAAGAAACAAAAAAAACTCAACCCTTTATGCACCGGAAACCCCTGCAAACCCCCAACCAAATCCCAAATAGCACGGCACATACAAACAAGTCCAGCCCCAAAACAATCCAAACATGCTTTTTCCAAATCTGCTTTGCCCTCTGTCGATGATCACCGGAATACAATGCATTCTTTTGCACTGTCACATCATCACAGACATCGACCTTCTTCTCCTCATTAACATCGCTAAAATCCCGACTCATAGCATCGCTCTCGCCATTCGATCTCTTCTTTTTCTTCAAACCTTTACACGGCTCCCCAAGCAACGGAGCCAGCACCGTCCTCCTGCCTTTAGATGAATCTACACTCGAACTTCGACCATCTTTTGAACCACTCCTTGAAGAGCTCAAGAAATCCAAATCCAAACCCATTATTTCACAGAAAACCGCATCGAATTGAGTTTGAAAGCAGTGATTGCTGACATTATCAAAATTCAAGATCGACCTAGTTTCGAAAATCTCCTCAAAAGCAGACTTAACCCGATTCAGGAACCAAAAGGACTCTCCTTTCTGAAGATCTTCATCATGGATGACAAAATAGGTAAGAGGGTCATTGATCAAAAAGGTATAACTTCTTTTGCAAACTGTATGAGAGAACATTGAATGATGTTGTGGGGTCTGATCAATGCATTCTTGGGCCAAAGTTTCTGATATCGCTGGCTCTTTTGATGAAAATTCCCCAAGAATTATTGACCCTTTTGCAATGCATGCGTAAAAAACCAAACCTGGATTTGAAATCATCGCTTTCCAATAACGAAAATCAAACAATTAAAGGGTTAATATCATAGACTGAAAACTCAACAAAGAATCAAATATAACATCAAAATTGTAAAAAACTTGTAAGTTGTCAATGGATATTGATTCAAGAAAAACACATACATAACCTTTGCAAAAGAGGAAAGGAACAAAAAAAAAAGGGGAAACAAGAAACTTTTTATTTTTAATTTTTTTCAAATTTGCTCTCAATCATGGTATTTAAGATTCCAAAGCTGGATCCGTTGCAAGAACGGGAAAGAATAACCGCTCTGTACGAACTTGGCCCTTCCAGGCAATTTGCTATTACAGTTTGGGATAATAACGTTTTAGCCCCTCGCGTTCTTAATTTTTTGCAAACAATGGCATAGTATTTGAATTTGTATCCAACAGAAGCCTAAGCAGCAAGCGGCCATGTTGAAATGACTCGAAGATCCTTTTGGTGCGCATTGATTGCTGTTATGCAATTTGGTCATTTCATTAGGGTCAGGGATCTACTCTAGTTGATAGGATTGCTTATTTATTATATTTTTAAAGTGTCTAATGTGAAGAGATTCTATTAGTACGATCTTTTAATTCTCTATTAGTCCCTTATATTTTGTATGATTTTATCTGTTTTTATTAGCATTTTGACTTTTTGGTCTTGAGATAATTTTCACACGGTAATCCCATATTTGCTCAAATTTCATAAAAGCTCAACAGATGTTAATGAAAATATCATGAAAGACCTCAAATGTTTTAAAATACCGTTAAGAAACAGGGCAAAACTATGTTGCCACTTGCCACCGGGTAAGCAACCGCTCCCTTGTCTTTTACTTTTGAGTTAATTACGCTGCAATGCTTGTGTTGTTGTGAAATTATAAATAAATAAGATATTTCTAAATTTGGACTCATTAATGAACGTTATGTTAATTTTTTAAACTTAAATCAAAGAGTGAGGCTATTTTATTTTTTTAATTATTAAATCACCCACCCTAAAAAAAAAATTTACCACCTATCTAAATGTCAAAAATTTACTAAAATCATTTTTTCTATTTTTACTAAATAAAAAATGAATAAGTTATTTTATTAACTAATTAATAAAAACAAAATTAAATTCATACTCACATTTATCATACAATATGGTTTGTAATGAATATATAGTTTTATTATGTATTAAATTAGTTTATTAATAAGAAAGAGCATTAATATGGATATATTAATACAAACATAAGAATAAGTTATTTCAATGGTGAAATTAATTA
Source organism: Murraya paniculata (assembly GCA_030449075.1). Lineage (NCBI taxonomy): Eukaryota > Viridiplantae > Streptophyta > Magnoliopsida > Sapindales > Rutaceae > Murraya > Murraya paniculata. The sequence continues at coordinate 333,610 of JAEVFN010000073.1, forward strand.
GGTCAATAGACTTAAGTGTAAAAATATTAAAATATTATAAACTTATGTGTCAAAATTTTAAAATTTTTTGCTTTTCTAATTTGTGGCAAATATAAGGGACCGTTAATATTAATAACCCAACAGAAACATCCGAGAACTATTTTTGGTCTAAATCTTAATGGTGAAATAGGAAAAGGCAAAATAAATAAATAAAAATGAGGGGTTTGCCACCCATGTAGTAACATAACTAGACCATGAAAGCATAAATAAGAAATATTATGCGAAGAGAAATGATATTCGGTATAAAAATTTAACAAAACATTGACATAAGCAATAGTGAATTAATGTCAATTTACTCATTTAATTGAAAAAATAAAATAAATCAAGACCGATATATCAATGTCTTCCAATAGTTTGTTAGCTCGCTCTCTCTCTCTCGCATTCTTATAATAATGTGAAAGATTTAAGTCCTTGAAATTTTATAGGACTTATTAATATTACTTAAAGTTTGAGAACTTGTTTGATCAGTGAGAAAATTGACGAAAAATTTTAGAGAATTGTGAATTGATTCAATGTATTTTATTAACAGAATTTGTTTAGTTACATGAGTATTTATACAATAGTCTTGAATGTTCTACAACCTCTGATGTATGCTGCTATTATTAAGACGGCTTTGTAACTAACTTTAGCCAGGTTAGCTTCCATGTCATCATTGATAATAAACTCAACTTAACCAACTAAACTAGGGATAACAAACTTTGCTTAGCTGGTTATCCTGATTATTAATTGATCGAATTATAACAAAACATTTATCTTAAACATCCCCCCTCAAGCTCAAGATCTGGGAAGGATATTGAGCTTAGACTTTAGATAGTTAAACTGATCAAGGGCCAGGGGCTTGGTGAGAATATCTACCACTTGATCATAACTAGGAACATTGCTGACTTGAAGTTCCTTTCTAGCAATGTGTTCCCTGATAAAATGCAAATCCAACTCAATATGCTTAGTTTTAAAGTGATTTTGGGGATTGCTAGCCAGAGCTTCTGCACTCTTATTGTCATAATTGATAGTTGGAACTTGTTGCAATGATACTTTAAGCTCTTTAAGTAGATAAGTAATCCATAAGACTTCAGAGGTTGTCAAGGCCAATGCTCTGTACTCAGACTCAGCAGTGCTTCTGGAAACTATTGGTTGGTTTTTAGATGACCACGATATTAAGTTGTTGCTTAGGTATACACAATACCCCCCAATAGACTTTCTGTCATCTAAATCATAGCCCCAATCAGTATATGAAAAGGCTGTTAAAACCACATCACCAGAACCATAAAACTACAAACCATAATTGGCTATATGCTGCAAGTATATTAAGACTCTTTTGCAGGCTTGCCAATGAAATGCTGATGGTGTGGCAAGAAATTAACTTAGTTTATTTACTATGAAAGCAATTTTAGGCCTGGTCAATGTGAGATACTATAGAGAACCAACTATGCTTCTATATAATAAAAGATTTTCAAGAGCAGCCCCCTTGTCTTTAACTAACTTTTCTATGGAACTCATATGAGTTTGGCAACGCTTGCTCTCTAACATTTGAGCTTTCTTTAGTACATCACCTATATACTTTGTTTGAGGTAGATGTAGCCCTTCAATAGAGGGTGTAACTTCAAGACCAAGAAAGTAGTTAAACTTTCCAAGATCTTTTAAAGCAAACTCAGAACTCATTTGATGAATAACACTCTCCACAAGCTTAATGTCAGTGCCTGTAATGAGAATATCATCCACATAAATCAGAACAATAATCACATCCCCTACTCTGTAAAGAATAAACAAAGAAATGTCAGACTTAGAAGTAGTAAATCCTCATTGTAGTAGAGAAGATTTCAGCCGATCATACTACGCTCTTGGTGCCTGTCTAAGGCCATAGATTGCTTTGACAAGTTTGCATACATGAGTAGGGTATTTAAGATGAACAAAGCCTTCAGGCTAATGTATAAAGACATCTTCAGTGAAAACACCATTTAAAAAAGCATTATTGACATCAAGTTGTCTGATTGGCCAGTGATGGATTACAGCAAGACTGGGAACAACTCTAATGGTGCAAGGCTTAACAAATGGACTAAAAGTTTCAAAGAAATCCATTTGATGAAAACCTTTAGCAACCAGCCTTGCTTTATACTTGAAAATACTGACATTAGGGTTGTATTTAACTCTGAATACCCACTTGTTACCAACAATTTTCCTAGTTGCTTCTTTAGGAACAAGAATTCAAGTTTCATTTTTCTGTAATGCATCAAACTATGTCTACATAGCCTGTTTCCATTTGGAATCTGCCAATGCTGCTTTGACAGATTGTAGTTCAAGGTCTTAAGTGAAAGCCGAGTATATTTTAGGTTTAAACACACCAGCTTTGGATTTGGTATTCATTGGATGAGTGTTAAGAGCATTTTGGGTGATAACAGATGATATTTGTATTGGTGAGATTTGGTTTGGTGATGACTGATTTTGAGGTGTTTGTGGTAAAGGTTCTGATAATTGTTGGTTATGTGATGGTTGAGTAGAAGGATTATGTGAAGAAGAGGAATGAGGAGAACTGTGTATTAAAGAGGTGTGATGATTTTTAGAATTAGGTCCTGCATCTTGAGGCAAGGAAGTTTCAGAAGGACTTTCACAGTTGCTGTCTGAAATGACTATTGTGGAAGGAACAAAGGAAATAGTTGTGTGATTTTGATGAGCTGAAAATATATTTTGATTAGGTTTGTGCAAAGGAAAGAGCTCTAAATAAGGAAATTCAGACTTATTGAATTTGATATGCCTAGCAATGTAAATTCTTCCAGTTGGATGAAAACATTTATAGCCTTTGTGAATGAGACTGTAGCCAATCATGAGACACTTTTATGTATGAAAGTTTAGTTTATGTTTACTATATGGTCTCAAAAAAGGAAAGTAAGAGCAACTAAAGGTTTTAAGAAATTTATGGTCTGGTTCAACTAAAGGTTTTAAGGAATTTATACGCTGGTTTTCTCCAATGTAGCTTAGTAAAAGGTGAAATATTGTTCAACACTGGTGTTGGCATTTTGTTTATGAGGAAAGAGGCTGTATGGAATGATTCCCACCAAAATGATAATGGCATTTTAGCTTGTGCAAGCAATGTTAGCCCGGTTTCTACAATATGTCTATGGTTTCTTTCTACAATGCCATTTTGATGATGTGTATGAGGGTAGTTATGTCTAAAACCTATCCCTTCTTCTTCAAGAAAATGTTCAAAGCTTCTATATTCACCTCCCCAATTAGACTGTAATGATTTTAAAGGTTTACCAATATGTTTTTCTACTAAAGTTTTGAAGTGTTTGAAGATATCTAGGGCTTTTGATTTGAGATTTAATGAAAAAATCCAGTAATATCTGTTATAGTTATCAACAAAACTAATATAGTACCTATAGCCTTGCAAGGAAGGTGTATGTGTGGGTGCTGGACCCTAAAGATCAGTGTGAATGAACTCTAAAGGAGCTGTGGTTTTAATGTCTATTGAATAAAAAAGGGAATTGATGGAGTTTAACATAACGACATACATTACAAAAATCAAGTACTAATATAGGACAATGAGGTGTTAGAGTAGATAAAATGCATTTTAATACATGCTTGCTTGGATGCCCAAACCTTTGATGCAATATGTTTGCTGATAAATTGGTGTTCATATGACATTAAGGAGTATTGATTTGAGTTAGGTTTTATTAGCAGCTTTATCTATGAGAGTACAAGCTGAATTATTGAAAACAGAAAGCATAGAGCTAGGAATGCAGAAGGGTTCACAAGAGCTGGAAACAAAGTCATTTTTTGACAGCAACTGATACAATCTATCTTTAGTAATCACTTGAGCTAGATGAACTTCTTTTTTCTTGTCCTTAATGAAACACATATTGGTAACAAATTCAATAGTTAAGTTGTTATCTTCAAGTAATTTTGAGATACTTATAAGGTTTTTAGTAAGATGAAGCACACATAGAATATCTTTTAAGTGTAAAATTGAACCATAGGATGTGTGCAGACAAGTGTATCCAATATGTGAAATGTGCAAACCTTCACCATTACCTACATGCAGTTGATGATTATCTGAGTATTCTCTGCCAAGATTCAAGTTCTAGAGATTATTAGTGAGATGATGTGTTGCCCCACTATCAATAGACCACCCTTAATTAACAACATCGCCTTCAGAGGCAGCCAAAAAAACAGCTCTAGGTGCAAGGTTTTGATATACAGGTCTTGGTGCTGGATACTAATATGAGTTGTTACCAAAAGGTGGATATGAGGGAACAAAGTCTCTGTTTTACGTATTTCTGCATTCAGCTGCAGTGTGTCTTGGCTTAAAGCATATTTGTAAATCACAACAGTTATGTTGGCATCTAAGCACCTTTTCTATTATTGAAACCACTAGTTTTGGCAAAATTACCATTTCCAAGACCAAAACCACCTCTTCCGTGATAGTTTACAGACTGTGCACCATTCCAAAAACCATAACCACTCCAATTACCTATTCCTTGACCTTGTGCAAAACCTTTGCCATAACCACTTCTCCCTCCATTTCCATTTCTAATATTCTTATTCCAATTAGCATTATGTTGTCTAGGTCTGGTATTAGGTCCAGTTTGAGCAACATTAGCTACATAGTTCAGTTTGGTTTCCTTACTAGCACTCAACTGATTTGCTTCTAACCTAGCCTCATGAGTTAAAAGCATAGAATAAACTTTATTAACAGTCATATTAGCAAGATTAGCTTCAATATATACAACCACAGGATAGTAAGGTTTGCCTAAACCAGAGATCAAATGAGTAAGAAAGTCTAGAGAACTAATATTACTGCCTGCAACAGCCAATTCATCTGTAATTGCCTTTAGTTTTCCAAAGAATTCAGTCATAGGCATAGAACTTTTTCTAAGATTATTAAGCATCATTTTTAAATGAACCTTTTTAGCAAATGTCTCAGATTCAAACTGTTGTTCGAGATTGATCTAAAGCTCAAGATAAGTTTTAGAATTTACCACAAGACTAAGAATCTCCAAACTGATAGAGGACATCAGCCAGTTCAACAACATTTGATCCTTTCTCTTCCAGGTAGTGAATGCTGGATTTTCTTGTGTAATTTTAGCAATGGAGTTATCTGCTTCATCAGGAAGAAATTAATTTGGACAATGTTTAAAGTTATCAAGAAGATCTTCAAGTCCATTGGCACAAACTGAAGTGAGAATATGATATTTTCAGATCATGTAGTTTGATCGATCAAGCTTGACTGGTGAGGTAAAGGTAAATGAAAAAACAAAGGATATTGTGCTTGGATTAGAGCTTGAAGTAGCCATAAGAGCTTATAGATCTAGCTTTGATACCAAGTTAAAGTTTGAGAACTTGTTTGATCAATGAGAAAATGGAGGAAAAATTTCATAGAGTTGTGAATTGATTCAATGTATTTCATTAACAGAATTTTTTTAGTTACATGAGTATATATACATTAGTCTCGAATGTTCTACGGCCTCTGATGTATGCTGCTATTATTAAGATGACTTTGTAACTAACTTTAGCCAGGTCAGCTTCTATGTCATCATTGATAACAAACTCAACTCAACTAACTAAACCAAGGATAACAAACTTTGCTTAGCTGATTAAGTGATTATTAATTGATGGAATTATACCAAAATATTTATCTAAACAATATTCGTTTTAATGCATATTTTTATTAACATTTCATTAATGAGATGTCGAATTATCCATTATATATATATATAATTTGCAAATATTGGCTTTTTTTCATCAACCATTCACAGAAGCACTCAATTGAAAATGTATGTATGCTAAAAAAAATGTTTTTTAAAAGATTTTCTAAATCTCCTTTGTTATAACGCGAATATGTAGAAACGTGACAAAGTTGTATGACTTCTTTAACTTGATTGTTACAACAATCATAATCAAACTTTTAGGACTTGCATTAAAGGGGGAAAAAAAAAAGGAAAATTCTCTCAGTCTGCAAATTGATCCCTTTGTTTCTCATTCAAACATGCAATACCACAACTCCTCAAGTGCACACTTTTCGCATTACTTAGAAATTAAGCTTATTGTTTTCCGCATGGCAATTCCTAGCATTAAGGAAACATGAGTACATCCAAAATTTCATCAAGGATACTATTATAGAGCACATAGAAAATTCAAACATAATTAAGATCCTCCTCTCATCTGCCCTCTCCTAAAATGAAATCCACTTCATTATTCTTTCCCAATGATTATGCAACAAGAGATGCTCATGAGATCACACTCCAAGATGACATCAAAGACTTTAATTCTAAATACAGAACTAATCCCCAAAAAACAACACCAATATTTTGTGCTCTCAATATGTAACTTTGAGACAAAATGGAAGCAAATGCCACACGAAAGGGCATCTTGTCTACTACAACAGGAGTTTTTAAATCTAAACAGCTTGCCACTTGTCAGAAGAATATCACCGATTCTTTTCCTTGATATAAAATAAAATACATGATTTTCATACTGTATAATCGTGTATATAATAAAAAACAAAGAACTTGGTCAACGTGGACACTGGTGGAATTTTGTAAACTATGCTGGCTCAAAAAAAGGAAGACCAAAACGATTATAAAACCTCTTACCCACCTAGCATTTTCACAAGAATAAATTTTTCCTGGAAGCGATGATCAAGCAGATATTACCAGGACCGGCACCACTATGTATGAAGACTTGAATCTTTCAGATTACTTTTCCTTTTCACTTCTTTCTTATTGTTTACCTCAGTGAATGTAGGGAGGATCAATGGAGGCCCATTCGAAAACCTGCTCATACTGTATCGCAGCATTTTCCCACGTGTAATCCTTTTCCATGCCTCTCCTCATCAACCCTTCCCAAGATGACTTGTGTTCTCTGTAAGTCTGTATTGCAAATCTTAATGCCTATAAAATGACTCACCAATGGTTAGATATAGAACAGCCATAAAGATACTTTGTATAGAAAAAAGAAGAAATCATTGATCATATTAATTGATTTCCATGCATTTCTTTGTGTTTATGTCACTAATTTAATAATACCCAAATGACTATTATAACCATTATTTTCGTTTCCTCACTGATTGTCACATGTTTTCACTGGATTCATACTTTAGTATCACTAAACTTACCGCCAACATGCTTTCTTCTGATAGTGGCGAAAAGGACCACCTGTCAGCATCATTAACAGCAATGTAAGCTAAAGATATTTAAGGAAAACATTACGGTATCGAAATACACAAGAAAACCTCTCTGGCCATCATATAAAATCTTCTGGACGTTCAAAAAGCTCTTGCTTCATATTCATGATAGATGGTTGTTCATTTAATATTAACAATTAAACTAGATGAGCATATCTTAATATAAATTTTTCGCCCCCTTCCATAAAACCTCTGTATGCTTTAGCAACAATTACATCACGAGATTTTCAACAAAAGATTAACTCTTTCAGATTTCTCCTAATCTTGTACAGCAAAATGTTAACTTAACAAAGTTTCTACAAATAATAAAGCATCTATCAAGGAAGCAATTTGTTTCTGTGTCACAGGGATTAGCTCAGAACTAGACTTATAACTCTGTTTAGTGTTTCAGTACCCATTAATATTGCACCCCCTTGGAAATCATGAATGTATTTAGCTTTGAAATTTTCTAAGAAAAAGATATAGCCATATGATTCTTGTTTCATATAGAATTTGTCCAACAGATATCAAACAAGCCAAGAGCTTAAGGACAAATACTTACCCTGTACCTTCACCACTGCCTTCTCGAGCACCACTGCCTTCTCGAGCAAATGGATTGAAGTTTTCCACCGTATCCTAGAATAGGTAGTTGTATTAAATGCATAAGCCATTTGTATATGTAAAAAGCTTCCCCTATCAGACGTCTGCATTCTCTTAAAATTCAGACCTCAAGTTCTCTACATAGAATTGCTAAAAAACGAAAAAACTTCCATTCTAATGCACTAATTATGCAATTTTGTACACAAAGAGTTGAGCAAATTTTTTACTTTTACAAACTATTTGTACACAGAATTGCTGGTTTGGACTTTTCACAAGAGAGGACTATACATATGTGTAAAACACTTAATGTCATGAATGCTTGAACTCACTCGAAGTCCTCCGGTGGCATGAACTACTGGTATAGTTCCGTATCTCATTGCGTACAACTGATTTAGCCCACATGGCTCAAATCTTGAAGGCATCAACAGTATGTCACAACTGTCCATTCCAAAACTTCAGTGTCACCAGTATCCTTAACAAACATATTAACCATGAAGGAAAAATTTTGAGTTACCCAGCAGTGATCCTATGAGAAATTGGCACATTAAATCCAACCCAACCACGATACTTGTCTTTGTAAGTTGCCTCTGTGGCTCTCATCCAGCTCTCAAACTGAGGATCCCCAGAGCCAAGCATGACCTGAAACATCTTGGAAGCTTGAGTTGGCTTAAAGAAATATATAATCCACAGCGATCCTGATGAAGGGATAAAATAGAGAACAACTTATACACGCATGCACGGACATCACTGTTCTCTCTACAAAGGTTTTAGGGATTAATTATATTAAACTTGCTCAAATTTAAGTGGGTACTTTATTTTATTTTTTATTTTTAATGTTAAAGAACATGATTTAGTTTACAGAGTTTCAATTTAGAGAAAATTAGATACATAGATACTTCATGGAAATGAGATTAAGGTGAAAGGCAAAAATAGCAATAATAAACAACTTAAAATCCACTATCTTAATCCTTAAAATAAACTCACAACTCATAAGTTTAGTAAGAAACCATTTTCCGCTGAATAAACAAGTTAAGAGGATAATTTTTATCTTAAAAAATAAAAAAAACTCGCGTACAAATTGAACATCATCTGCCAATATCTCTGGGGCTGCCGAGCGAATCAGGTCAATGCCTTTCTGGTAATCCAGTCTTCCAATAAATCCAATCTACAAAATCAAACTAAAACAACAGTTAAAGGTACATATATTTTTCTACAAAATTCAAGCGGAAAGAGAAATTTTTGTCCTACCAGAGGACAATCAGGCCTAAGGGGAAGGCCTAGTTCCTTCTGCAAAGCAATCTTGCACTGAACCTGTAATATATAAACACCTGGGTTAAAGAAGCATGCTGCAAAACAGTAGGTATAGAATCATGAGACTAAACCAGGGGGTATTGAAACATGAGATTAAACCACCTTTCCCGAAAGATCGTCAATTGAGTAATGGGAAGCAATGTGCTCATCTGAAGATGGGTTCCACTCGGTTATATCAATGCCATTTGTGATTCCTGTCAATAATAACGTATGTTAGTTGAAGAAACTGCAGGTGCCAATACACATTTATTCACATGCACTAAATGAAATTTACTCTTCATGAAGACATGAAGAGACATCCTGCATTTGACCAAAAGCATCATTGTGTCCTAGTTAAGATCTATTGCTGTTCACAATGCAGATATCTACAAAGGTGAGGTTCCATCAAAATAAGGAATCCTGGAGGACCTTTAAGTTTGTATATGCCTAGCAACCTAAGACAAAATCTGCACTATACAACAACCCTTATGTTAAATTGTAGTTGTAAAACACATACCATTCAGAACACCCTCTCATGTTAAATTGTAGTTGTAAAACACATACCATTCAGAACACTCTCTCGACTGTGCAATATTTCATGTAAGCCATATCCACCTTCAACAGTTGTTATTTCCCAAGAATAACCCTGCAATTAGCAAAAATAACAATGACCTAAAAGTGATACAGAAATGAAATATAAAGCACTTGTGACTGCATATGGTGGACTCATCAAATAAACTTTCTAATTCAAATCTTGAAAAATAGAAGTAGTAAAATATCACAAGTAGATTATCATAGACAACTAAGAGATAGGAACCTGATATATCATCAAATTAGAAACCCAAACGTGGAAAGAAGATATGCAAGACTAATGACCTTGCTCACTGTAAGTAATCGATCAGATGTGACAATTGCACCCTTCAGAACATTGACAGCTTCACCAGTATCAAGAGCATGTGCCCTAGCCCAAGTGGGAAACACCCATTCCAGTGCCCCATACCATTCTGGAGGTAGTCCCAAATTCTTGTAAGTTGTGGCAGGTTCGACACCCTTTCATATGTAGAACAAGAAATATTTGAGATTACCATTCGAGACATGTGAACTTTCATACGTCATAGGAATTTATACAGAGAGGTTTAGGTGGCAATTTAAGTAATATTGAAGGAACAGCATGGAGAGAGTTGATCACAAAAGCACCTGATGTGAAAGGTTATGTATTAGAAGGATACTCCGAGCATCCTTATAGACTCCATGTGGACGATACTTTGAAGCTAAAAGCCTGAACCAAAACGGGAAAAATCAGAACCAACTTTACAAGAGATTTTAACATCCTACATAAATCAAAATTTGCAATAAGAAATGTGGGGGGGGGGGAAAGAAAAAAAACTACTGTCCATTCAATGAGATAATTGAAGAAACGATTAATTGATACATGGCCTAGACCGGAAGAATCTTTCAAGTACAAAATTTTTAAATGCTTTTACAATGCAAGCTCACAACAACTTAGTTACCAAAACAGTTTCCTACTTCCATTGATGAGGGATAAAGAGAGGGATTGTGTTTTAGTAAAAGTTTGCCAATGATTAAATAAGAGAAAGAGAGATAAAAGTGCAATTGGCTACATTGAAACAGGAAGGGATTCAATAATGGGGCAGAACTTGATAAAGAAACAGTAAGGCTCTTTTCCTAATGTTTACTGAAAAATTAATCAAAAATCAACTAATCGATCAGTAAATGCAAATAAAAGCATTGAGTTAGAAGAAAACCACTTACACCGGCACAAGACCAGCATGCCAATCATTCACAAGGAAAAGGCATTTTTCACCATATGTAAAACCCCCCAATGGAAGCACCAATGGAGCTTCACATGCTGCATAACAAAGTAAAGTGTACCGAAACTGTAAAACCAGATGAGAAAACCACTTGTCATTGTTTGAGAAAAAATCATCGTTTGCTTCATAAATCCCAACACACCTGCTAAATTAAAAACATACCTGGTTATCACTGAAAGCACCATTTATGTCCCCATAAGGGTTTCCAGGTCTGTGATACGAAGGGTGGTCCACGAATACCTACAAAAGGGGAATGTGCTGGTCATCATAGGAGTAATTCTCCGACTCGAACAGTATTAGGAACTAGTGAATTAGTCTTTAGATATTTGTGAATGAGAGCCTGCAGAAATCCTTACCCAGTCAACACCTTCTCTATATTCATGGAAGAAAGCAATCTCTTGTTCTCCACCAAAACAATATATCTTGATGTGACACCCTAAATCTTTAGAAAGAGTGAAATTCTTGTCTGCAGCAGTGCCATTCAAGTATCTAGGAGAGACAACCATCACACGATGTCCTCGGGCAGCTAATGCTACAGGCAAAGAACCACAAACATCTCCTAGTCCACCAGTTTTCGAATAAGGTGCTGCCTCAGCAGTGACAAAGACAATATTGTAGCTCACTCGAGTTTGAGCTTTGTCTTCTCCTTCAACATCCTCAATTTTCTTTACCCCATAACTATCTACATCTTTACGAGAGTCAATGACTTCATGGTCTCCTGTAGTTTAAGTTTATATTTGCAATCAAAATTCCCAGTTCTTTAGTATCCACAACAAATGTTAATAAAATGCAGATAGGTAATTCAAGAGGAAATTCAAACTCAGAAGGACTGAAAGCAGCCAAAATTCACCAGAAAGCTTACACAAAGTTCAACTTTATATGTTGGGTGCAACCTTCTAATACAAAATCTTGGTATTTCACAAACAAGTCTCTGAATATCTATGACTATCAAGTTCTGTAAAGCAAAAATTCCAACAACGCAAAATAATTCAACAACATCCTAAAAGAATTTCTGATTTTTCCATGAAGTTGTGGCTAATTTTCTCCCAATTATTGACCGATCAGTCCCTTTGTTGACCTCTTGAATCATCCTGTGGGGCTACACTTAGGCAAGCATGATTCATAAGTTAAAGCATGTAACCACAGGATTAGGCAATTGCCAAATGAATTACAATTTTAAATATGAAATAAACATGAGGCTCAGCAAGCTTAACTTGCTCCATGAATAACAAGTGCTGGGCCTCAATTACTGGATATATTGATCATTATCAAAATTTAAGATTCTGGTACAGGAACTTCAGATTTGAAAATGACTCTAGAAAAGAAAAAATTTTTCTCCTAATAAGTAAAGTCAATTAGTCAAATAAGGAGAACATAATCAGAAAAGAAAAGTAAGACGAAATAAGTGAAAAAGCAACCGTCTGAATATTACAAAATGATTAGCAAATCAAAGCAGATTCCAAAACTAAAGACCAAGAAACTAGAAAAACACCAAAAAGCAAACCACTGGGGAAAAAAAAAAGTTCACAGTTGCAAATTGAAAACAAACCAAAATGAACATACCAGAAGGAGAAATCAAGTGAAAACCAATAACCGAGCCAGAAACGTCCTTTTCTTGACCCAATAAATACCCGGGTTTATTCCCATCTTTTTCATCTTCAACCGGAGGAGAAGAGCTATCTTGATAACTGGTATTACCAGAAACAGCGTCAGCGCCACCACTGCCACTGCCGATGCTGCCATTGGTGAACGACCTTCTAATCATCAAGAAGCCATTTTTGGTAGTCTTTTTGGATAAAGGAGGAAACGCCAGCCGGGTTGTTGGTCCGGAACGAGTGGTGCCAGCTTTGGCTGCAGTATTGAGAAATGACTTCCATGACAGTAAACTAGTGACTTGCAGAGACTCCATGAGAATGAGAGTCTCTATAGAGAGAGAGAGAGAGAGAAAGAAAATGAGGAGCCAGGAGACTCAGAAAGGAAAATGAAAGCGATCCGTGAGACTTGCTAAATTTGAAAGTCGAATAAAAATCTTTTAAAGTGAGACGGTTGTAAATTGTAACAAACGAGAAGAAATAACATCTGTTGATTGTTTGATCAGCTACAGATATTATGTGCCATCTGAATCCATATCTTTTTACATTATTTTATAAAAATCATAAATATTATATTTTTATCAAATTGGTCACTAGCCAAGTATCCATTATTGATTAATAATAGGATGATTTCGGCATGATGATTTTTCTCTATGTGACGGTAAATGGAAGCAACATAAAGTATTCTTTCAATTTGAATCAATTTTTAATAAAAAGCTGTCACTAATTCAGAAATTCTATCGACTATTCTCATAGTCAAATTTATTCTTCAAAGTTTTTATCAGGGAGGAAGTTTTTCTATTTGATCGATTTTTTTTTATTTCTTTTAATTTTTAATTTTAGTTTTTGTCTTTATTTATACTTTTTGTCTTGCATCTCACGATTTTTTCCTGTGACCTTCTAATGGTGTCACTTTGGTGCTCGAATTAAGAATGAACACTTATGATAGAGTTGGTTGTCGACTTTGATGATGGTTTATGAAAGTTCTCATAGTCTAGTTGGAAGCTCGTTCTGTGAATTATTTGGCAAATTACTTTCCAATATCATTTATTGTGATTTTTATTTTATTTTTAGTGTTATTATTATTATTATTATTATTATTTTCTTTTCTTTTTTATTATGCTATTGGTTCGATTAAGTTATTGACTTTTATCTCTAAGTTTTTATATTTAGATATTAAAATGTGGTGGCATTGTTTTGTTGTCCTAGCATGCACTATAGTGATTTTTCATTTTTCGATTTGAATGTAGTTTTTACCTCTAGTAGATCAGCTGAGTAGGCTAAACACGACCAATAAAAACCATCCTATATGTTATTAAATTTTAGTATGTGTAGTTTTTTTTCTCTATTTTGTTATAAAGAATTCATAATGAATAGAGTTAGTGTTTATATAGTTAGATAATTAAAGAGTTTTAGGTAATATTCAAAGTGTTATATTTGACTATGATATAGTCATTATACACTTTCAGACACTAAAATCTATAAAAATCTCCTATGTATCATTAGATTCTAATGTGTATGGTTCAAAGTTAATATTTATATAGTTATATATTATCCTAATTAAATCTTAAACTTATGTATTATCTAAGTATTATGTTTGAGCTAAACACTCTGTTGGTATAGCTTTTCAAGTAGAATTTATTTGGATAGAGCTTTTATTAGTAGAGCTTTTACAAATAAAGCTTTAACTTGAAAAATTTTAGTTGTTTAATTGTCAATAAAAGTTTTTATTAAAAATTATAAAATTACTTTAATAGATAATTCTTTTAAAGTTATGATATGAAATAAATAAGATAAGATTATCAAATAAATGGAAGATATCTTACATATTTTAATTTTTTTAAAAAAACTTTTTAACCTCAACTCCTAAAAGATTAAAATTTAAACTTTTGCTACTAAAGACAAAATAACTTACTTAATCTTCAAAAGCTCTACTAAAACAAAATCAAACAATAATAAAAATTTTGATAAGAGTTTATAAAATTAAATTAGCGCTTATGATTATTAGATAAACCACATCAAACGGACAGATAATCTATTACACAGTCTATTGGCCAATTTGATGTTTTTAATACAATACCGGATCTGTCATTACCACTTTTTAAAAATAAAAATGACTTAGGTACCTATTTGATATAAATGGTAAACATATCCTCCTCATTTAAGAAATCGTAAATATTTGGGGATTATATGTTATTACTCATTCGTGAGATCCCGGAAAAGCGCGAAAGCCCAAGATGATCCTCTGCGAAGCATTTTGGAGTTGGAACTTTTAGTAAGCCAATCATTATTGCCAATTTGAAGAAAGAAAGAAAGCCGCAGGCGTGGCGGTTTTTCAGTGGTACTCTCGTCATGATTAGATATAAATGATTTTATGGTATACGAACTCTGAAGGTTTATTAGCTCAACCAGATCTTGCCAGAAAGATGTGTGATGACGTGGCGAAATCAGAGTGGAGTACTTGAAAAAGACGAAACACTCATTTTGCCCATGAAGGTTGCCCTCAGACTCCTCACGTGAAGCCGTATTGAAAAATTAAAAATTACACCGTCTTGCTTGGCTCACTCGGTACTCCTTGAAACAAAAGCCGTTGATTTTAAAGTTGAAAAAAATCGAATGACGACAAAAAATTGTATGCGCATGCAATATGCATACAAAAACTGTGTTGCTACGTAAAATCAATCAATCTTCCTCAATTAGACTTCTAAGCCTTATACATACATTCATATGTATCTACTTTTATTAATATTTGGGGGTATAATAATTATATTTTATTCCACTTTGTGCCAACGAAAATATTACAAAGAAATTCTGCGTCAAGTAAACTCAAGTTACTTTTTGTGATTGAGCAGTGCTACCAGGCACTAGCATACCGTTAATTTCCTTAAAAACAACCTTTGCTTGCCGCACTCTATAAAAATAATTGAATGCAATGTAATTTTGAAACCCTAATTTAACTTCCAAACTAACCCCACTCTTCTTCTTCAACAAATGAACTCTCTCTATTTTTTTTCCCCCCTAACCAGCATATACTTAAATTGAAATTGAAATGACGCCCAGTAGAGTGTCATCAAGTACACTGTAATAACAAAAACAAATACCTATTAAAGTAGAACCGACTCTAACAATTTGAAGGTTTTAGGTGAATTATTTTTGGAGACCTTCTACATTAAAACAACATGACTCTCAAAATAATATTAAATAACTCAAAATTTGAATATCTTTAATAATATCTTGAATTTCAACAATTATCAATAAGAATACAAGATAAAAAAAAAGAAAAATAAAAATATATCCATTTATTTCCAAAAAAAATTAACTGAGTTCACCATGTTTATTAAAATTGATTCAATTATCAGCATTTATGTTGTTTAAATCACAAACTGCATAGCCAATTCAAGCCATACATCAATACAAGACAAAAATGCAATAAATTTAAAAAACTTAATAACAATTTAAAATAAAATAATTAGAATGATAGTACATTACAAAATTGACTAATTGAGATGAACATGATGGTTAGATAATGGTAATGAATTTTATAGAGATGTTAGAAGAATTTTGTTTGTATATACAACTACGAGAGTGATTTTTTTTTTCTTTTAACTGAGTATCGTTGATTCAATATCTATTAGTTTTGAGGTTTTAAATAAAGCTACTAGAATGCTATAGTTTCAAAATATAACAATAATAATTTTAATAGAGTAATTATTGGTTGGAAACGAAAAGTATTGAATTCTTTTCTGGTACTTATTAACAAAAATTAAGTTTTGAAGGGTTAAAATCATTATTATACGGTAATATCATATTTTTATTAAAAAATATTATTTATAAGATAAAGATGATCAAATATAGAGATAATTATGATTTAGAGTAATAATAGGGAGATGCCTAAAATGTTAGATTTTCAATATATGCATAATTTTAAAAAAAATTAGAATCTTAGAATAATTATTGTTATTGTATTAATAAATAGATGCCCAAAATTTGTGGCCTTCATAAATATGAGACCTTAGGTGACCGCCTAGTTCATCTAGTGCTACAACCGCCCCTGCACTAAAGGAAAAAAGGAAAATCTTCGCCTCCTTGCTTGTTATGCTTCCTTGATTTCTTGATGTCATTCTCGTCACTTAATGATTATTTTTTCTTTTGCAAAGCTTGAAATCTTAACAAAAGAAAAAGAAAACCTACCTTTTTTTCCTCTCTTTTTGTAGATTTCTCATACTAGTTAACAAGCTTGAATTTTCAGTCTTAAAAAAGTGAATTTGTTTGTTCTATATTGAATCAATGAGATTTAGATTTGATAAATAAATGGACACAAATAGCCAAATTCTGAAAGTGAATTGAAGGAAGAGAATTCAAAACCTAAAAAAAGAAAAAAAGAAAAAAAATTAAAGAGATGGGGGTAATTTTAGAATAACCGTGGGTTTTTGAGAAGTGATGTATGTGTGAAATTGGATAGGTGCACTTAGAAAAAAGGATTTCTCAGAAAGTAAGAGAGGTGCCAGTCGCTCCACTCGATTACACTTATGGACCTTGATTGACAGGTGTTAACGTTGAGTCATGCTATTAACGCCCCATCATTATTCTTATAGACCCTTTCATATGTATGTGTTTATTTAGGTAAAAAAAGGAATTTTGGTATTAAATTAGTTTAATTCATCATAAGCCCACGATCAAGCCCATATGGGACCTTATTTAAAATGCAAGCCCAGTAACTTGGGCTAAGGGAGAGCAAAGCTCATGAGTCTTAATAAATATCTAAGGAGTGGGCTTTTAGACACCCCTCTCCTTGAATTCATTATTCACTGCCTATTTAATTGAAATTACCTAAATAATTGAGATAAATTAATTTATTTTTTTATTTTGAATAAAAATTCAATTAATTTTGAATGAAAATTCAGTTAAACACTTAAATATATTATCCTTTTAAAACACCCACTCCATTTCATAATTTATATTCATATTTTAAATTTTAATTAAAAATATTTTTTTGAGAAACTTTTAAGAATTAAAAATTATAGAATATAGAAATTATGTAACAATATGAAATTAATATAACATTTTATTATCCAAAAAGGGGGATATAAGAATTTTTGAGGGATGTTAAAAGCTCCTCTCAAATCCAAATTCAAATAAAATCCCTTTTGGGGCAGCTATTGGAGAAAATTTTCTAAATAAAGCCCTATTTTATCTAGATTTGCTTATGAATATTTTTTATTAGATAACTTTTCCTTTTGCTCAATTCCACAACTTCTTGATTATAAAAAATGATAAATGAGCTGGAGGAAGATAAAAAGAAGACATAATGAACTATAACACCGTATACTGTTAAAGTGTTAGTTAATTAGTTTACTTTTTTTCTCTTGCACTATATGGTGTTATAATTAATTCTGTCTTCCTTAAGTCTAATTCTTCTTCTTCTTCTTTTTTTAAATATCACTACTCTTTGGTTATTAGCTATGCCGCATTGATGGACTGATGAATTGATGACGTGGCAATTACATTACAATGTATAAAATTAACATGTGGTAACTTTCATAAAATTGTACACAAATTACACGATCAATCAATCAATGAATCAAAAACATATGTGCAGAATAGGTTGAAGAACCAATGAATTAGAGGACATGAAGAATGAAAAGATCCTACCGATAATTTTCATCCTATTGATAATAAGGTGGGTTTGGGCTTGTTTCAAATGCAACGTCAAAGTGTAATTCTTGAGGTAAAGAGCTTTGAGCAACTCCTTGGAACCTTGCTCCTCTTTTTGATGTGGTTGATGTTTCAATATCCAGTTCTCTTGCATCAACCTGTCTTCAGATTTTGCCTTCTCCTTGGCTGTGATTGTTGGATCCTTAATTCAACTTTGGGCTTATATGTAAATAATTATGTGTTGCAAATTATTATATAAGGTAAGCTAAACTAAAAGTGATCTATTAAGATTTTTAGTAATTTGAGCTTTTATGTATCTAACAGAGTGTAGACTTTTAATGTATAGAGACTTAAGGATAATTCTTATTTCTATGATGGGCTAAAATAAGAATACCCAATGATAACAAGAAAAGTTATTTATATAAATAGTTATGGTTCCCAGGTCACATGTATAATTCTATTATCTACTAACATTTCATCATCAAGGAGAGTGCAGATAGAAGTTTAAAGGATTCTCTAGGAGAATGTGTTGATCTGGAGGCTAACCACACAGCTCTAGAGAGTGATTAAGTATTATGAATTCAGGTATGCTTCTGTATATTTGATTATTGATTCATTGTGATACAACATCAATGTTCTTAAAATTTAGGTAATGATTTTTACTAAAAGATTTGTTATTCTACTCAATGGTATCAGAGTCTCTTCATATTGAATAATTGAGAATGAAATTCATTTTCGATTAATGATTAAAATTTTATTTTTTAGGGATTAATAAAAAAATAAAATAAATATTCGAAGGCTAAGGATTAATAGAAAAAATAAAATAAATATTCGAAGGCTAACCACAAAGCTCTAGAGAGTGATTAGGCATTATGGATTCATATATATTTCTGCATATTTGATTATTGATTCTTGGTGATACAACAAAAATATTCCTGAAATTTAGGTGATCGTTTCATCATGGATTTATTGTTCTATTAAGTGGTATTAGAGCCTTTTCATATTGAATCATTGAGAATCAAATTTATTTGTAATTAATGATTAAATTTTTTTATAAGGATTAATTAAAAAAATAAATAAATATCCGATTTAAATTCGTAGTTGACAGCTATGGTAGCTGCTGGTGGCCACGACTGCTTAATGGAAAAGCAGTGGCCATAGCTGCCGCATCAAGAATTAGAAAAAAAAAAAAGGACAGGGTCTAATTTTCAAGCTGAAGCAATGCACGACCTACCAGGTGGCTGCGGCAGATTCGGCAGGAGCTGCTGCCATTGAAGAGCCAACCAAAAAAAAAAAAGGGTCTCAAAGATTTAGGAGCTGGTTTAGGATCTTGACCTGAATCGGTCCAGCCCTGAGCTAGTTAATGGTTGATGGGATCAATATTTGACCAATGACTTTGACTTCAATCTAACATTTTTTAAAGGGTAATTTTTTATGCAATTTTAAATTCAAACATTAGTATATTTATATATATTTTGAGATGAATTAATTGAAGCAATATGTCAGCAAGATGACCTATGTGGAAATTAATTTGTTTTAGAATATAAACGGTTATGTGTATGTAATTTTTGTGAAAGTAGATTGGCCTATAGGAATGTCCATGTTTAACAGAATTGTATGTGCACCTGTAATAAATGCATGATGATTATTCAATTTAACATATGAATAATAAATCGGCCAAAAAGAATATTTATAATTTGACATGTTCTTATTATCAATACTTGAATACTACATCAAGATATCACTTATAAGTTAATATTTTATTCAAAGATAAAATATTAATGGAGTGTCTGATATTTTGTGAGGGGTTTACCTTTATTTGAATTTGTCTTTATTTTAAGACTTATATGAGCTTGGTTTATTTGTTTGTTGTTTTCTATTTAGTTATAACTATTGTTAATATTATTGCCAACATTAAATCACATGTGTATGATAATCATGTAGAAGACCATTCCGGAAGCATTTAAGGGTTCAATATTTGAATAGATAACTATGGCTAAGGAGATTCTTGCGGACAGTGAAAAGATATTTGTCAAGAACAAAAAACTGAAATAAGTACACTATTGACAAGTCTAATTTCAATGAGGTATACAGGCAGATGCAATATCAAGGAGTACATTATAGAGATGTCTCATCTTGCTTATAAGTTGAGAGCACTTAAGCTCAAACTCTCTGAGAACTTGTTAGTGCATCTGGTTTTAATATCTTTACAATATAGTTTAACTAGTTTAAGGTGAGCTGCAATTGTTGGAAAGAGACTTGGTTTGTGCATCTGGTTATAAGTTGAAAGCACTTAAGCTCAAACTCTTTGAGGACTTGTTAGTGCATCTGGTTTTGATATCCTTACAATACACTTTAACTAGTTTAAGGTGAGTTGCAATTGTCAAAAAGAGACTTGATTTGTGAATGAACTTATATCACACTGTGTTCAGAAAGAGGAAAGGCTAAAGAAAGATAAAGTAGAAAGTATTCACATATCCTCTACCTCTAAGGGCAAGGATAATGGCAAGAAAAGGAAGAATGATAAGGATGTTATAGATACAACACCTCAAAAGAAACAACAGAAAAAGGGTGATCTGGAAGGTACTATTTGTTTCTTTTCTAGAGCTAAAGGGCATAAAAAGAAGCATTACACCAACTAGGGATGGCAATTTCTGAATCCGGGTTCGGGTTCGGCCCTTCCAGATCCAGATCCGGATACAAATTTTCTGTACCAAACCCAATGCTACCTTCAATGTTAAAAGTAGACTTAGAAGCAACTGTTGATATAGGAATAGCTAAAAAGTCTCTTGCGATCTTTGCAAGTATAAGATATTTGCCTTGATTATTCTTCCACCAAGACAAAATATCAAATTGACTAGTTGAAGGCAAAGTACTTTCCTCAAGATAGAGCTCTAATTCTGATTTGGAATGATTATTCTGCGTGTTTTCATTTCTGAATGATGCCCACTCATCAGCCATTTCATCTAAGTCAAAGTCCAACATAATAGAATTCCCTGTTGTAGCAGCTTGAGAATTGGCAGAACCATTAACCCCCCCACTTGAATTTGATGAATGCTTTACTTTATACTCATGCACTAAATCAATAAATAACTTACGCACCCTTTCAATTTCAAATTTAGCTTTTTCCCCATATATTTTAAGAAATAAAAAGTTAATAAGTAGCATTTTATGCCTAGGATCTAACATAGTCCCCACTGCAAGAACTCCATGAATAACATCCCAACACTTGTCATACTTTGCAATCATCCTAGTGGCCACATTTTTTATCCCTTCAATTGGTGATTGCAACCATGCATTCATTGACAATCTAATTTCACAAATCTTGGTAAAAAATAAATTAGATGTTAGATATCGTGTCCCTGAAAAAGGTTTTGTCAACTTATAAAAGCTCTTTAGATACTCACACATAAGCTTTGTACAATTTCTTTCACGTTCATTCAAACGATCAAATACATCTTTATACAATAACGCAGAACTAAGCATCAAATAAATGGAGTTCCATCTAGTTTTACGGTTAAGTACCAAGTTCTTGGTTTCCTTAATACCTAATTATTTTTTTGCATTCTCAAATTTTTTAATTCTAGCAGGTGTTGTTGTCCAATAATGAACACTATCTCTAATTTTTTCAACTCTCTTTTGTATCACAAATAAACCATCCTTGACTATCAAGTTCAATATATAAGCACAACAACGCATATGAAAGAATTTGCCACCCATAATCATTGAACTAGTAGAAAATTTTCCCAACAAGTCAATAATGAAATCATTTGCAGCACAATTATCAATAGTTACAGTGGACAACTTTCTATCTATATTCTAATTCATCAAACAATCATATAACTCACTGCACATGACCTCACCACTATGTGAAGCTGGCACATATATAAACCTAACAATGTGAAAAAATAATTAAAATATTAAATAGTACATTAATTTATGCTTAAACAAAAAAAAAAGAGTTATCAAGAATATTACCTCATAATACGACTTCGCAACACCCATGAGCTATCAATGTAAAGTGCCGTAATAACCATGTACCCTTTCTTTTGGTTATTAGCAGTCCACATATTTGTAGTAACTACAATTTTACTTTCACAAGCTTCCAAAATACTTATCGTCTTCTTCTTTTCAACGTCATAAAGCTTCAAAATTTTAGCTTTGATGGTGTTTCTACTAATAGTCTCAATAGAATGTTGTAGTAGTTTCAGCAGATCATAATCATTGTAGCCATAAAAAGCTTTACTGCTGCCATATCCCACTTTGATTCAGAACTGCAATTACTAAGTGCAGTAGTTCCATCAGCTTTAGAAGAAAAAGATAAGTACATTTGCTGCACATTCTTGAATGACCTCCTAGGACAACGTTTAATATGATTGATCAAGTGATTAGTACATTTCGAATAATGTCCTTGCATAACCAGCCTGCAATAATTGCAAATTGCCTGAACTTCCTCACCGAACTTAACTTTTCTGAAATGATTCCAAGCATCAGAGACTGCTACCACCACTACCTCGTTTTTTTGAAGTGACAGGAGTAGTATTACCCCTACGGCCACGACCACGGCCACGAAATACTGCTGTTAAATTTGGTTCTAATTCAACAGTTGTATCACCATTATTTTTTGCTTCTGTCTTGATACACACACTTTCATCACTTTTTTCAGAGGCATCCAGATCAATTCTTTGCTCATTTTCCATCATGAATTTGTCACCCTACAAAAATTATGTCCAGAAATAATTATTTCTATAATTAATAACCAATCTAGCAACCAATCCAGTAACTATACAACCATTTCTACTCTATTAACAGCAACCATAAAAAATAATTCGAAAATAAATAAGCTACAAATACTAAAAACGAAGCACAACAGAGTATACATACTAAAATCATAGAGAATAGACATTAAAATCATAGAGCATAGATGTTAAAATTGCAAAGAGAACTTAATAGCCACTAATTTAAATTGCAAAAAGAGTATAAATGATAGAATCAAAGCATAACATAGCATAAATTGCAAAGAGAAAAGCTGAAACTCACAAGTATTCAAAACAATAGCTTATGAATATGATGATAAACACAGAACACAGCTGCGTTGAGGCAGCTTTCAACCCGTTTTGCTAGTCGCAACAAAGAAGGCTGGTGATGCTGACAAGACGAACACAGTCGCTAAGTAAGGTGGTGGCTGCCGAGGTGATGATGATGTTGATTAATGTGATTTGAAGAAGAGAATTAGAGAGAACCGAGAGGAGAGAGTGAGAGATTAAGAGAGGAAATGGCAGATTGAAACTTAGGAAAGGGGGTCACGAATTACGAGCTAGGTCTTCTTTTTTTTTTATTCATATTAAATGATTTATAAAAAATTAATATTAAAATAAAAAATTCGGATCCAGGTTTTGAATTTGCGGGTTCACTTGAACTCATATCCAAACCCGAAAGTATACGGGTTCTCAAAATTTAATTTAGATTTCGGATAAAAATTGATCCGGTACGGGTTGAACCCAGCCGATTTTTTCGAGTTTAGCCCGGGTCTGGGCTGGGTCTGTGTTTGATTGCCACCACAGACACCAACTATCATGCATGGCGTAATAAGAAGGATATGGTTTTTAATTTAGTTTGTTCTGAAGTTGATAACCAACTCAGCAAAAGAATCAAAAGCATTAGATCTGACAGTGTTAGTGAGTACTATGGCAAATATGACAGCTCCAGTGAACATCGTCTAGGACCATGTTAAATTTTTATAAGCATGCAATATCATCCTAGATTACTTTATGCTGTGTTCGCCAACTATGAATGGTGTAGCTGAAACATGAGGCTTTAAGACATGGCAAGGCGTATCATTTGTCATTCTACTTTACTAGAATCACTATGGGGAGAAACACTTAAGACTGCAGTATATATCCTTAATAGGATTATAACTAAAATGACTGCCAAAACTCTTTACAAGATTTGGACAGACAAGAAGACTAGTTGAAAGCATTTGTATGTTTGGAGATGTCTAGCTGAGGCAAGACCTTATAGGCCTAATGAAAAGAATCTAGGCTCAAGGACAATGAGTTACAATTTTATTACATACTCTGAAAGATCCAGGGATACAAGTTTTATAATCCCAGACTAAGGCAATTTTCAAGTCGAGAAATACTCGATTACTTGAAGATGTCAAATTTGCGAGGAAAGATATGACTCGAGACTTTGTCTTTGAAGAGGAATATGTTGATATTCCTACATGTGTTATTGGCATTGATCAAGATCTTATTCATGACCTTGTTTAAGACATAACAAATTAAGACAATTTATATAAGAAATTATCGTAGAAGAATAAATTATACCACCTCAAGAACCAATGCCATTAAGGAGATTCACTAGAAAAAAAGAGCAATGTAGTGCCAAATGACTATATTGTATTTCTCTAAAAATATGAGGTGGACATTGGATGATGGAGGATGTTCCAATCAATTTCTATCAAGTTATGGAAATTTCTAACTCATAAGTGGATTGATACCATAAATAAGGAGATAAAGTCTATGAAGGATAATGACATATGAAATCTTGTCCTAGAGTTAGAAAGTGCAAAACTTATTGGTTGTAAATAGATATTTAAGAACAAAAGGAATTCGAAAGGTAATGTGAAGAGGTACAATATGCGTTTTGTTGTAAAGGGCTTTACACAGAAAGAAGGCATCGACTATAAAGAGACTTTCTCTACAGTTTCTTCAATAGATTCTTTCAAGATAATAACAGCATTGGTGGCGCATTTTAATCTTGAGTTATCTTATATGCACGTGAAGACAACGTTTCTCATTAGTGGCATTAATGAGACAATTTTTATGGTACAGATAGAAAACTTTGTGTCAGGAGATCCAAATAATATAATTTGTAAACTTAAGAAATTCATCTATGGGCTCAAGCAAGTATTTCAACAATAGTATTTCAAGTTTTATCAAGTAATCATCTCATTTGGTTTTACGATGAATTTGGTTAGTAATTGCATATACCATAAATTCTATAGGAGCAAGTATATATATATATGTGTGTGTGTGTGTGTGTGTGTGTTTGTGTGTGTGTATTATGGTCCTACATCACATGTATCATTTTATTCTCTACTGACATTTTATCATTAGAGAGAGTACAGAGAGAAGTTTAAAAGATTCTCTAGGAGAATGTATTGATCTATAAGGCTAACCACACGGCTCTAGAGAGTAATTGAGCATCATGTATTCAAGTACGCTTCTACATATTTGATTAAGAATTCTTAATAATACAATATGAGAGAGAAATTTAAAAGATTCTCTAGGAGAATATGTTGATCTGTAAGGCTAACCACACGGCTCTAGAGAGTAATTGAGCATTATGTATTCAAGTACACTTCTACATATTTGATTACTAATTCTTAATAATACAATATGAATGCTTCTGAAATTTAGACTATGGTTTTTATCAAAGGATTTATTATTCTATTAGTGATTTCATTGCAAAAACCTTGTACCACTCTAAGGGCACATGCTTTTGCGTCCTCCAAGCTTTGGGCTTTCATCAACTCCTTAACAAGTCTGCCCATATTTCTGTGAATGCATCTTTGTTTTTTCATAAATACTACAAGTACAAGACAAGTTTTCTTTTGATGATGATGATGATCCCATGTCTGTGGAGTCTTCTTAGTTATTGTAGACCCCTTGATAGCTAGATCTATATCTTTAAGGCGCTGTCTACAAGCTAACCATCATCATGCTGCTATTGCATCATTATATTGTTTACAGATTCAAGGTTTTCTTAGAGAGAATTTGGTAATGAAAAAAGCATTTCAAATGAATATGTGTGTGTGTATAATAATAATAATAATAATAATAATAATAATAATAATAATAATAATACTAATAATAATAATAATTTTCTAGTAAAGACATCCTTATTTTAACAAAGTGAGGACATTATTAACAAACAAAAATACAGATTTTAATATGCTGATAGACAAAAAAACAGTTTCTAATATATTAAAATTTATATTTTTTATATTCTAGTAGCATCCTCACTTTATGGTTTCAATATAATCTATTCCTGATCCAATTTTGTATATTTTTCTTGTTACACAAGTATTTAGTAATTGGTAATCCTAATATTGTAATAACAGCTTATATAACAGCTTGGTGAGTTAAAAATTATTTAATAATAATGATAATAGTAATAGTAGTAGTAGTAGTAGTAATAATAATAATAATAAAAAAAAATTACAAATAAAAAAATGGATATTATACAATTATACTGTCAGTGCAGCAACTTTAAAGTAAAAATACGCATGATATATAAAGATAGAAATTGATCTCCTTATGATTTCCTTTAAGGAATGAATTTCATTCAAAGATCAATAATGGTCAACAATACAATGCTCCTAAAACTCAAGCCTAAAATAAATGTGGTTCCTGAGAAATTTTACGAAACTAACTTAGCCAACCTCGGCCGATGTAGGAGAAACCTCTATCAATCAGATAATACAAAACAAAACAATACAACACAACATAATACTTAAAAAATAATAATAAACAATTAACAAATTGCCTCTCTCAGAGTAATCCTCAAAGGCCTCTTGATGAATTTTTATCCTAGGCCATCATTTACTTGTCTCAGGCCGAATTTCATTAATGCTATGTTTACTTTCTATGAATGAGAATCAATGAATCGGAATGGGTTTCATTACCTTATTTACTTTATAAAATAACACCATGAATCGGAATGAGAACAATGGGTCCTACAAAAATTTGGGAATGAAACATGGGGTTCTGATTTCCACTGAAGAGATGAAATTGCCCCTAGTGAACTTTAATAATTTCAATTTTATCCTTTAAATTAGTACAAAATATAAAGGCCCAAAATTCATAAAAAAAAATGCATGTACTCTTGAAATAATAATAATAATAATAATAATAATACTCAAACTAATAAATTAGAAAAGTATGAGCAAAACATGAATGAAATCCTTGAAATAAAAAATAAAAAAATTACATTTTGAAATAAAAACTCATGGTATATATAACTTTTAATTATAATTTTGTCAAAAACAATAAAGATATTATGGGTTTTTCATTTTATAAATGTATGGTCAAATTAATTAATTAGCTTTCAAACTGCAAATTGCAACAATAAGTGTTTACCAAACACTTTAATGTTGTCACTTTTAAATTATAACTACCCAACCATACATTTATCAACTTTCCTTAGCTTTAAAACTTTACGAACTCTATTAAGAATTTGTTTATTGATAGGTTTAGTATTTCTCTTATGGCCTTATAAAAATAATGATGTGCTACTTTTTCATAACGGAGATGTTATTCAGGGAAGAAATGGAAAAACTAATGATAGAACGCCGTCGATATAGCGATTATAAAGTTGGTAACAAGAGATTGGACTATGCTGGGTATGCCAAAAATGGTATGTGCATTTCCCTATATTGAAGGCAGAATAATTGGAGAAAAAGACATTAATGCCTTAACTTATATTGAGGAATCAATAATGAGATATTTTATTGAAAAAAGCGGAGGCAACAACTTGCTACTGTTGGATTTTTAATCTAGCATTATTGGATCTTTAATCCAATGTTAGGTTTATATGTGAATAATTATGTATTGTGGACTATCAAATAAGGTTAAATTCAATTAAAAGTGATCTATTTATATTTTCAGTATTATAAACTTTAATGTATCTAATAGAGTGTGGGCCTTTAATGTGTAAAGACCTAGTAATATTTTAATTCTATGATGGACAGAATTAGGAATACCTAATGACAACAGGAAAAAGTTATTTATATAAGTGGTCATGGTCCCCAGGTCACACGTATCTTTCCATTCTCTATCGACATTCCATCATTAGAGAGAGCAGTGAGAAACTTAAAGGATTCTCTAGGAAAATGTGTTGATCTGGAAGGCCAACCACACAATCCAAGAGAGAAATTCAGCATTATAGATTCAGGTACGCTTCCGTATAATTTATTATTGGTTCTTTGTGATACAACATGAATGTTCTTGGATTATAGGTGATAGTTTTCACCAATATTTTTTGTCATAACAGTTGCGTCTGTAAACAAGGCCAAGCAGCCTACTAAAATAGTTGGGACCATTTGTCTTTACCTGACACACCAATTATTATAGGTTAGCCTCTACAGAGACAAACTGGATCATCCACCAGAGTCCAACACATGTAAGTGTAGACAAAATGTACAAGTGACGTGCCTACTTGTTCTCGAAGCATGCAACCAATGCACCAACGGTCACACAAGCCAAAGGAGAGGAATATCCTTTGAGCAGAAAGAGAAAAGACCAATAAAATTGCGTTAGGTGATACGGTAACCCGGCACCCCGGGGTACTCCACAAAAGAACGCTCAGGTTTTGTTTTTCTCATTATTCATTAGTAAACACGCATAGCACCCAAGGTAGAGGCTTTCTTCAACATTTAGCCTCCTCCATCATTAAGAGCTTGCCAGCTCTAACCTAAAAAACAAACTCAATACTAACTCGAGCGTCGAAGTGTGGTCGTCAGCCATCGCTAGCTCGATTAGTAATCTCCTTTCTTCTTTTTATAAATTAAGAATAGCCCTTCAAGCTATCCAAATCAAAACCCTCCCAATAGCCTCACCTCTTCCATTCTTTCTCAAGGTCCACCGAAAATCTAAAATAAATAACACGTCTCGATTACGTGAGGCACCTATTTATTACAAATTTATTGTATTCAGCTCAGTTTTTGTTCTTTCTTCACCCAAAATCTAGTTAAAATAAGATCCTTTTACGATGGGATTATATGTGAACTTTAAATGCTTCTTCTATCAATCATGTAAATATATTTATTCCAATAAAAGATTGTGTCAGAAGAAAATCCTAATTCAATACGACTGCGTCCATGCCCACCTCTAGTCCGAACTCCAGCTATTCAAAGCAGTTAGTAACTGTCAGAACCGAGCCGCGTGACAATTACGATACACGTACGTACAATATTAAACTAGCCAACGGCCCACTATTCCCCATTGAACTTGAAGCTGAATGATATCCTATTAATTACTCAGTACAGGTCCCAAATCAGCCATCCAACAGAAACTGAATGCTGTACTAATAGTTAATACAAGTGCATCGTGAGTAGAAATTCTATATATAAATAATAAGAACGATAACTTTTATAATATTGTGATGGATAGGATAGTTTTTGGATAAAAAATTATATGTAACTAAATTTTAGCATATGGCGATAAAAGTTTATTAAAAGATAAATACAATTCAATATCAAATTCATAGATAAAATGATTAAAAACATGTGTAATATTAGACGAAAAAAATATTATACCAAGCCAAAAATATATTAAATAATACAATTAATAATACTGTATATCAATATAATATGAAAATTTAATTTCACCAAACATTACATAAGTAGTACATACTGACAAACAAAATTATTATATATATAAATCAAACAAAATCCTGTCTCCAACCATGACCACCAAGATGCAGCCTCCAATCTTCATGTGCACTGGAATCCGGGCTAACCCCGACTGCAACCCGTTTAACCCGGCTGCCATTATTAAACGCCTGGCTGGGGCTCCTTGGAGCCTGGTACGTCGTCGTTGCACCGCCTGAACTAGATGAATCACAGCCGCCTGCAGCTGACCCGAGTACTGAATCTTTCTTTGTTGAAGAGTTCCAGAGCGGTGTAGCATTTGGACTCCTCTGCTGCTGCTTGATATTCATCATGCCTTGGCTTCTCACCTTGGCCTTGGCAGACTGTGTTGGCGCCATGTAGCTTGGGACATTGTATGAGAACGATGGCTTGTGTTGCCGAGATATGTATGAGCCTGAGTGTGATAATTCTCTATTGAACCTTCCCATTTTGGTGTTGCTTGAGCTTGGTGGTGTGACCACGTCCATTTCCACGGTCTTGTCTGATAGCATGTCGTCGGTTGTCGTCGTGGTGGTAGTGGTGGTGGGGAGTGCGATGTAAGACGCCTCATTTGGGCTTAAATTGTGGGCTTGGTGCGGCTGTGCTGACATCCAACGCTCAAGCCAATTCCATCCCCACTGCCCTCTTGCACCCTCTTGGCTATAGAGTTCCACAGTGTCTCTACCATTCGGGTTAGACTGTGACAGATGTTGATGCTGCTGCTGCTGCTGCTGCTGCTAGTGTTGGTAGATTGTTAGCATCACTTAATTTTCGTGTGTGACACACCAGGCAGAACATATATATCTTTAAAATATCAGAACCTAAGGTCAACATTGTATCCAAATATGATATTGAATTGTGCTGATGTTCTAACAATCTTCTGCCACGTATACGTTTTTAACATTATACTGGTCTGCGGGTTCAGACGTTAAATTTCAGATTTAAATTAAGGTTAGAGTTGTACAAAGCTATGCAACTATTATTCTAGTTGAATTAGAATTTTACTAAATTCATACATTAGACCTGAGCATGATTCAATAACTGTATGTGATTGAGATTTAATTATATATAACAATTTAACACAAGATCAATGAACATTGAGACTCGATCTGTTTGGTATAAATTTTCAAATAGAACTTATCTAAGTAGAGTTTTTAAAAGTAGAAGATTTTTCAGAAAAATTTTAATTGTTTGGTTCGCAATGAGAACTTTTATTAAAAATTAAAAAATTATTTTAATAGTTCTGAAAGTAATGAAATAAGATTATCAAATAAAGGATATTTTAAATATTTTAATATTTTAAAAATACTTTTCAACTTCTATTTTCAAAAACTCAAAATTTGAGATTTTGTTAGTAGAGATAAAATAATTTATTTAATCTTTAAAAGCTCTACTAAAAAAAACTAAATAATAATAATAATAAAATATAAAAATAACTTATGGTTATGAGATTAAATAAGTTTTATGATCATTAGATAAGTAATATCAAATAGACATTCATCCTAAATCTATAGCATTTAACTTAATAATCACTATTTCTTAGCCGATTTAAATTCTGAAATCTTGAATCGGTGCTAAAAGCATTGGAAAAAGATAAGCGCAGAGGATAGGTGAGCACTGGATCCAAATTCAAATCAGATGGCTAACTAATTAACTGACCTGATAGGCATAAGCATAAGCGAGGGCTCTTTCTTTCTTCATCAAAGATTCGTGCTTTCTTGATGCATTCTCTTTAAGCTTCTTCTCTGAGTTTTGATGGCGGCCGCGGCCATTGTCCCAGCTGCCAGCTGCAGCATACTGCTTCAGGGGGCTCCTCTGTTTTTGCAATTCTTCATCAACTTCTTCGTCATCTTCATCTTCTTTGACCTTCATCTTCTGAAGTCTCTCGTGAGCCAATTGAAGCCTTCGTGCTCTTACTCTTGCCTGCACCCTTACTAATGCCTGCATGCATCGCATTGTCATTTGTGCTTGCTTTCTCACATTATGACCTCTTACCAATGCCTGTAGCCTCACCAATCCCTTCAACGCCCGTAATGCTCGCCGAGCCTGTAACATTAATAAGTTAACAAGTTGTTCTATCAAAATTTGTAACTGGTTTGTCACAACTACTCAAAATAATTAAGCCCTGGGGGCTTGAGCGAGGACTTTTAATAAGTTTGTTTAGCTGGCCACCCCAATTCGAATTCTGACATGTTAGGAGGTTCACCAAAGAATCATAAATTTTACCCACCCTTTTTTTAGTACTAATTATGTAATATATGCGAGTAATTAATTTAATTAACATTACTAGGTAGCCTCGATAATATGACTGTATGAGAGTTGCGGCCCTTTCTTCCTTGGAGTGACGCCCATAACCAGCCAATCGAACAACCTTAGCTGCAGCTTGTGCTGCCGCGACTGCTGCTTCTGCCGCGGCAGCAGTGGCTACAGCGACAGCTATAGCATGATTTCTATCTTCAGCCGGAGTTGATCCGGTGCTCTCGTCGTTTGTCACATCCGGTGAACTCTCTGCCGGAAAATGTTCAAATGAAACAACCTCTGGAACCTCTTGTTGCCATTTCTCTACATTTTCTTTCTGAAAATCATGTAAATACTTACGGTCTCAGTGTAAATACTACTTTACGCAATATAAAAAATCTTAGAGTAATGCTAGATACTGAATGCCGATTAATGTAACATTCATCACAAGGTAGGTAAAATAGTAAATTGACAATTGTGGAAATTCGATATCCATACACTCGAGAATAAAATATAAATTTCACTAATTTCCCATTCATTTTCTTTTTATAATTCTTCTTTTTATAATTCCTCTTAATTGATAGTCTTGTTACTGCATTAACACAACTTTCTATAGTTCATATTGAAGTATTTAGCTATGAAATTGAGATGCATATGTTTAAAATATAGTGTCACAAATGTAGATCTTTAATGAGTTTTAAACTAAAGTATATGGATGAATTGATGTTTGAGCAAATTAACACAGTGAATAAGATGGATATATGAAAACCTCCTTTGTTTTCCTTTCAATTTAGAAATATATACAATCATAAAATAAAATGTCATTTTGGCATGATGGTGATCTAACATATCAAAGCACATGAGAGATCAAAATAAATGATGTGATGGGCTTAGGTGGCTTGATAACAATATGTCGAAAAGTTTGCAAAATTTGGTCATGTTGATAGGGGACCATCATATCCGTTCATGGTCCTAGCATTGTTGCAAAGATAGAATAAAAGGTTAGTGTATTGGTGGATGAGAGAGATCAATAATGTGGTCTTGCAAATTAACCTCAATAATGGTCACAACTTCATTGATCTATAGTGAAGAATTCTAGCAAGTAATTATTTATTATTTTGTTAATGGTTTATTTACGTATGTACCATGCATGTGTATAATATATGTTATAGAACAAAAAGAAAAAATAACATTTTAATCCTTTTTAGAATATATTTTCACCACATTAGTCGTGGAGGTGTATATAAATCCATTTCATTTCTGGTGTTAAAATTGTAAATGAAAAAATATTTCCTAGGGGTACATGTGACATTTTCACATAAAATTAATTATTCGAAATCTCTATAAACTATAACTAATTGATTTATATGTTAAAAGGTTATATTTACCTTCAACATTTGTGTTTTCTGTCATTATTTGAAGATCAAATAAAATATTAAAGTGTCACTCTGTGGAATAAATGTAACCATCAAGTTTTGGCTTGTATATATGGATTTGGAAATTAGGTGTAGGGTGAAAATGAAAGTTAATTAATAGTAAGAATAGGCCAAACAGAAGATCAAGTCAAGAAAGGAAATATTTGCTATTTTAAATTGCTTACTAGTCAAGCATTAATAATTAAAACTGCTATACTAAGTCATTGCGTAAAAGTAAACTACAAAATGAAAAAAAAAAAAAAAGATTACCTTTTTCTGAGGCAAGTCCTTATTAGAAGAAGATTGGAAAACTCTCTTCACCGACGAGAACCAACCGCTGCCACTGCCGCCTTTCTTTCCCATATTCCGGTGAGACGATCGATCTATGAGCTGTGTATATATATATGTGTCAAAAGATAGCATACTGTAGTTAATTAACTAGCAATACAACAATGGCCAATATTGAGACAAAAATTTTTCAAAGGCGAAGGAAAAATTGAGAAAAGAACCTCAGTATATTGATTGGATCAGACGAGTTGATGAAGAGATGCGATCTTATTAATTTTGTGCAGCAACAAAGATCATAAAATGATAACAATAACATTTGTGATAATGGGATTTTTTTTTTTGGCCTTTTTTTTTTAAGAGCTACATATAATGCATTTGAAATGAGAAATTTCCTACAAAATGGAGAGAAAGAAGGAGAAAGACAAGATCATAAAGAGAGAAGAGTGCTCTTGTGAGAGTAGTAACTGCAAACCCCGCGCTTTCGCCGTTAGGTATTTATCAATTTCACAGGCAAATTGGATAGTTGGCGTGGGATCAATCAGCTTCTGCCACGCCATCTTTGTAAAAAACAAAAAAAAAGAAAAAGAAAAAGAAAAAGAAAAAACAGTATTAAGGGTAAATGGTCTCTCAAGCACTACGGACTGAGTCAATTACTTAATTCTTATATTTTAAAAAATTATTTAAAAGATTCATGTTGTTGTATGTCTTCAATGTAATCTACTTAATTATTATATGTTTTACAATTATTTAAAAACATTAGGAAGAGTAATTAGAAAATTGGCTCATGCTGAAGGAATATATAAAGGAAATTATTAATTGCCACTAAAATTATATAAATTTGCATTATTTTGAATCTTAAGTCGCAATTTTAATATATTAAATTATTAATGGAGTTTTCATTTTACAGAGCAGCAATCAATTTTTTGAGATTAGTGTTTGATGTTTTAGATGATTTTTTATTTTCATACTGCTTTGTGCTTTCCACTTAGCGACCAAAGAAATTAATAGGACGAGAATCTGTAAAAGACTAGTAATAAAGCTAAGATCACATGAATGATGAAGAAACCCCAAGTCTATTATTGATCCCGTGACCCTTCTTTCTTTCTTTAATGATTATTATTTTTTTATTTTTTCTTTTTATTTTAGTGATCGGTATGTATCTAAATATCTTGCATTATGCACAGCATCATATGCTTTTGGCAATAATTTATTTTTTCCAAAGTTTTAAACGCTTTGGCGAATTATTTATATTGCTACAGCGTCAAAAATTACAACTATCATACCAAAACGTTATCAAATTCACCAGGCATATATATCAAAACTTTGAGGGGTCACTTGTTCTAGACGGATAAACATAATAAAATTCACTGAAAAAATGTATCGATTTGAGTATTTTCGTTGCAAGAACTATTGAAAGTCACCTAATTATAGAGTAATGGCATGTTTGGTTTGAAGAAATGAAGGAAAATGAGAGAAGAGGAAAGGAGAAGAGGGAAAAGAAATAGGGGGAGAATAGATAAATTTCATGTCAAACTAAGTAATGATATTGAGGTTGACAATTTTTTTTCTCTCATTTATTTGGCCCTTCTCAACTTTTCATTCCTCTCATTTCCTTTCATTTCTTCTAACCTAATATGACATAAGGCTTAATTTCTCTTTAACTGTTGCAATACATATCATTTATCTTAAATAGACAATAGGTACTTTAAATTTTGCTTATAAAGTTTATTTGATATTTTACTCAGAAATTTAATAATTTTTTGAGAAGTTAATAGGTAGAAATTATCCAATCTAAAATCCTGAATTTATAAAAAAACTATTAAATCGATACGGTGTAATAACATTTTTATATTTTAATAAAATCTAATATCTTCGTAATCACTTTAACAAACAAGAACCCGTTCTTCAAAAGTTGGCAGCCACGATAAATACCCATATAAGAATTCAGAAACACTAAATAAATATCCCAATCCAGTCTGTCTAATATCATCAGTATTCAGTAAGTGCAGAAATTTTTTTTTTTTTTTTTTTTTTTGGGGCATGGTCATACGTCGCTTTCGAGAAGCTATAACACATTGCATCGTTGGGCAGTGCTATATTTCATTTTCCATTAGAATTTTCGCTTTTGGTATTAATTAGTATTTGAGCTGTTTTTGTTATTTTAATTTAATTATTATTTGAACTTTTTTGTCCCATTTAAAGAAGGATTATATGGAACGTACTGGGAATGATGAACTCTTTTTGGATTCGTCTCTATCGTCAATGTGACATTTCTCTTTTGTGAAACAGTTGATCATTTCTAGTACATTCTAGAAATACATTGAGAATATCACTTCAATGCTAAGTATAATCAAAATCTCGATAATTATTTGCTTAAATTGATATTTTGTAGAGTGTCTCTTCAATAAACCCGTATAAAGGGTCAAATGGATCCACCCTATAATTATTACCTTTTCTTGCTTTGCTCACATTTGGTTGGAGCTATAAGAGAGTTTAGGAAAGTTAGATGGCCTTTTACTTGCACCAATTAAAGGAAAAAAGTTAAGGGCTACTGTACAATTTAAGGAAACCTTTAACCAAATTTCGTGAATAATGTTCATTTCTTTAATTAAAATGGGGACCTAGCTTTTTATTTCACTGCAACACTATTAATTCATATATAGCAAACGGTTCTTGACGGACCACTATCTAGCTTCGTGTATTCATGGCAATCTCTCTCTCCTTCTCTCTCTCTAGTAATCATGATAACACTATTCATATATATTCAGAGTTTTTCAAGTGTGAATGTTAACACCATATGGTGTTAATGGGTTTTTGTTCAATTAATTATAACACGATAGATTGTTAACTAGAATCTGCATTTTAATATTTGCACTTGATATATAAACTAACAGACAAAAAAAAAAAATTCCAAATGTATTTAAATTTGTGTTTTATTATATTTTACTCTTATTTTTACTTTAACAAAGCGAAAATATCTTCACTAGAGAAGAGCTACACACACAAATGACTTTTTTTTTTCTATGTAATTAAAGTTTCCTCTAAAAATTAAATATCAAGAAAGAAAAAAACATAATATTAAATATCAAGAGTTGGCTACCTCATAGATACTGTAAGATACAGCATCCATTGCACAGTGAATGAAAAGTGGGCCCAAGTTGAATCCAAGACTCTATTTTGTGAGAGTATTGTACCTTATAGCATCTGGAAAGTAGCTTCTTCTAAATATCAATATAGTGGTTACCTAGCTACTTACTTCATGTTTGCACGAACCCCCAAGGATGGCATATTTGTTAGCTTCTATCTCTTTTTTTTTTTTTTTGTGGAAAGGATACATTTGTTAGCGTCAAAATATATTAAGGTAGCATTCTTTTTTTATCTGAAATGTGAATAAATCTGAATTAACCTAAATTTTGAATAGAGCTGAATGCCTGAATCTGAATAACTTATTTGTTTTTTATTTGAAAATCTACAAATAAATATTAAGTTGTTTGTTTCCTTAAAAAAAATGTGAAAACCAGTATTTTACATCTATGCCCTTACAAATTATAAATGTTAAACAATTAATAATATCTCAATGAACATAAATAAAATAATGTATTTTCATAATATAATTATGCTCAATTGAATACAACCCTTTAATATTTTAAATTAGTATATGTTAATCAATTTTGTTGTTGTTTATGATGTTTTATATAAAAAATATTTATTAAAAATTATAAAGATAAATAGTGCTAATTTGAAGAAAATAAAAAATAATAATAATCTACCACTATATTATCACAAGTTATAGAGATGGGTAATAATGCTAATTATTAAACTTATTTAGGTATGGATGAAAATTAATTAATTAGATAGGGATATTTTGGAGAATATCTTTTAATGGTATCATTCAAACTTTTTAGATTAAGTAAAAAGATAAAATTAACTTGATGACTTAATAACTAAAATTTTTTATTTAGTTGAAAAAATAAATGAACTTAATAATTTAACTAATTGCAATTAAGTCAGTTAAATTATTAAGTCAAAAAAATAAACAGCCTCTAAATCTACAATTTATTGGGATTTTTCTATCCCTACCTTTTAACAAAAGTAAAAAAAAAAGAAATATTGCATTCACGATGAAACTACATGGATTTCTAAGGCGGCATTGGCCACCCCAACTAAAAAGGAAAAGGGTAAAAAAATTGAATTGAAAATTTACTTATTTTATGTGAATTTAATGTTGTCAAGTTTATAATTCTTCTATTATGACCTCTATCAAACCAAAATACTAGTTCCACCATGAATGTATTATTCACAACTTTACGAGCTAGAATCTGGGAGGGCAAGAGTCACAATGGTAAATTTTTAAGACCAAAGTCAAAAACATATATGTAACTATGGAGTGAAATGTTAAACCGTTAAAGTCACACGAACGCAGTCATAAAAATGATTTATTTTGTAGGTAAATATTTCCAAAATTTATCACGTGTTATAACTTTCAACGCCCTGAATTATTTCTTAACACA
Source organism: Murraya paniculata (assembly GCA_030449075.1). Classification (NCBI taxonomy): domain Eukaryota; kingdom Viridiplantae; phylum Streptophyta; class Magnoliopsida; order Sapindales; family Rutaceae; genus Murraya; species Murraya paniculata. The sequence continues at coordinate 371,642 of JAEVFN010000073.1, forward strand.
TGATTGTAACATGTGTTAAGTAGGATTATTAACTTTCAATATTAGACGGCAGTTAAGATACATTGATTCTAGACCATTCTCAATTGTAGTTTTCTTAAAACTAAATGCTATAATTAATCTAATAAGATGCCATCTTTAAATCATTTTACAATAAAACCTAGTATTTATTATTTTGAGGGCAAAGAGTACGGCGTTAAATTATATATATATATATATATATATATATACTTACGTATGTATGTATGTATGTATATATAGAGTCATGCTCAAGTGAAAATGTCTGCATGAAATTTTATACATATATACACATTAATACATCATAGAAATATTATACAGCACTGTAAAATATTACAAAAGACTTTTATAATATTTTAACGGTGTTTTACAACTTTGTGAATACACATACATATATAGAAAAAATTCTTAAATGTAAATGTCTGCATGAATTTTTGTCCAGATTTAGAGTTGCACAACAGTGTAAAGGTTTTTCACACCATTGTAAATTATCTCACAATATTGTAAAATCTCAAATCCATCCGAAAGTTCGTTCGACCATCTACAGGGGAGAAGGCCTATATATATATATATATATATATAGTGGACGTTACTATATGTAAATTCGTGGCAAAGTGTGGATTACAAGCAATAAAAATTTATCAAACATCTAATCTATATGCATCAGCAAAGAAATCATGATTGGGAGTCAACAACGTACCTAAAGTGAATTATCTCAACGACTTAATGCAATTATAAGACGTGAACGTTTCTTCACAACACATTAAGGTTTGGTACAACAAATTAATTATTTTTTTCCTCTTTTCACAACTTGTAATTGCCAATATGTTACCATATTGTTAATGATTGATCAACTAAAAAAATGAATAGTGGCCATGACAGTAAATAAAAATAAATAAATAAAATTTAAGTTCATTAAGAAAAATTAAAATTGGAATGAGGACTTGACGGCACTGTGATTTTGTCCAAGCTGAAAAACTTAGCTTGGAAAGGATCAGAAGAAAATTTTTCGGTTCAAATTAAAATGCACTTGTTGAATAACTAATCTGCTTGATTAGGAGTAAATGCTCCTTTAATTATTAAAATTTAAGTCAATTACTCAGTTAGCGCTAATATTTTCATCAAGATACATTTTCGTAAGTTCCATTTGATCATTCAACACCACATTTCATGTAAAGAAATTTATAATTTTATTTGATTAATCATTGTAATTTTAATACGAGAATTTCATTAATTTAGTATGTCTGATAGAAGTTGATATTGAAGTCTTCGGCATTTGAAAACTTTGAAGTGTGTCAATTCGTTTTAGTGGATGAGAGACACGAGGTCTCGAAAATATGTATGTTGGAAAATTTATTAGAAGTGCATATTTCGTGAATTTTCATGTTGGAAAACATAAAAGATAAACGTCGAAATTTCTGCTACTATTCTTGCTTGAATATTTGATCTAGTTATGTAACATAAAGTTAGAAAGATGATTTTTTTTTTCTTTTCTTTTCTTCTTAGCATCGACGCATGTAAGCACCTTCTTTAGCAGATATATGTGCCATTAAAAATAAAAAAAGCAACGAACTATAACCCTGTATCTCCTTTATTGCGTTCTCATAATCATCATTCTTGTATATTGTTCCGTTCTGCTTTATACCTTTTGGTAAGCCAATTCAGTGTGTGCATATTTTTTCATAGAAGATTAAACGGTTCGGAAATAGTCTAATAGATCCAATTTTAGTAACCTTACAATTTTAATTAAAAATTAATTAAATAAATTTAATGCGTAAAAATAAAGTGCATAAAAATAAAACATACATTGAGATTTTTACGTGATTCGTTGTTCAAATCTCTATCTATGAAGCTATGCTCAAATATCAAATAATTCACTAAGTTCAACAAATTATAAATTATTGAAATCTTACATAATGGGACTCCCTCTCAGTGATTGGCGTCATCTTCACTTCATGTGCACCACACATCTTTTGCTTTCTCTCCCGAACAAGACTTTTAAGTCAATGGTATGTGGTTTCTCTGTAGAATTCCTATACTATGAACACACAATCCCTTCTCCCGAAAAGATCAGAGACAATGTCACCCAAATCAAAGAATGATCCGAAAGTTTGTAGCTTTTAATGTAGAATCATTCTACTACTTCAGTGAACTTCACTTCCGACAAAGACTAGATGAAAAAACTCACAAAGTAATCAAAACTACTAAAGAATCATAAAGTTTGAGCGTAGACACAACCTTTTCTCACATAAAAGTCTGATAGATAGACAAATAAAGAGAAGATAGGAAGCCTTGCATAAGTTGCGGCATCTCACTATGAGGCTTAACAAAGATGCGCCTATTCTCTCTATTCTATGCATATGGCTTAAGTATGTAAATGATTCCTCTTTATATGGTACTAGATAAATATGCCCAGTAAAGAGCCTAATCTTCTCAAACCTTCATCCTGAGGGGTGCTAGGGTCAGTCGCTCAAAATTCTAAATTCGACGTGTGTCGCATAACAGATATTTATGTTTATTGAAAAGCGCACATATATTTTTGTCTCTTGAATCATTATTTTATTTAACTTAAACATCAACCAATGATTTCACAATAATTACATCTGTATCATATCCAATTTTACAACATTACCCCTTCAACCATAAACCTCCTTGAACACTTTTATCTCTCAAATGTTTCTCCTTAATCTCAAGAGAAGCCACATGAGTGCAATTTTTTTTTCTTCAAAATAAAACTATGGTTTCAAAATATCATCCAGCAAGTTCTCTAGCTTAAAATTTTCTTGGCAAATCTTGTTTAATTTCTACTTTTCTTTTATTAAATATACATTTCACAATATCACATGAATTATATACACTAGTGAATTTTAATTTAAACTTAAAATTACTTACTTTTAATAATTTTTAGATTATTTGAGTTGTTGTATGCAGTAAGAGGTTGTGTATTTGTTTAATAATTATAGTGTACAATTTGTTTAACTTATTTGGTTTTTTTTCATTGTCATAAAAAAAAATTTGAAATTCTGTTTAAATATTTATTAAATTACGTATTTTAAATTTTGAAATTTAAATAGGTGCATACGATGCTAAATTTTATATAAAATATTATTGTTTATATTTATCCTTGACCCAATTTGCTCTCTTCATGTTTGACATATATTACTCTAGATAACTCTCCAAATAATTGAAAACGTATTAAGAAATAATTTGTTTGTTTGTTGTTTACTTATTTAAATCTATGTGTGGTTCTAAAAAAATTTACATGGAACTTAGATAGCTACAAATATAGTTCAAAAAGATTTCTGAATTTTCGCTCTCTATGGCTTCTCAGGAACTTGAGATAACTAGTTGAAAGTAATTTCTTGAAATCGAGAAGTAATTGGAAACGATTTTAGAGAAGAAACTGGGGAGTTTTGAGGTGTTTGTTCAAAAAGCGTCATACTAAACTTTGAAAGGAGGTTGTGGTAAATAGAAAGTGGTGTGGCTGTAATTATTGTAAATATATGAGAAGATTGTTAATTCAAATAAGACAATCGATATAAGAGACAAAAGAAGCAACAAATAAATATAAATAAGAATGGTAGGGATACGTGTCGAATGTAAAATGAGAGAGTGAGTCAGTCGCGACTGACCGTAGCACTCCTCTCTTCATCCTTTAAGCCTTCAAATATATGAGGAATTCTTCATGATAATATAAGGATTTTATCTCTTCAATATCTTTTAATAATCTTGATAAATCAAATCAACTCAACTCCACATTGATTTTCAAGAATCCCGCCAACATTAATATGATGTCCCTAAGATACTGTTTGTTTGATTTTGAGTAATAACTTCCATGTATAGATTGATTTATCTTCATTTACTTTGATCTTGTGGCCCCCATTTGAAGTAACGCCCAGGCCTTGTGTCACTATTATGATTCACTCCAACTTCATCATACTTCTTGTCTTGTGCGTTTCCCTCTATGCACTCATATGACTCCACATACATATAATGCATAAAACCCTAATTTACCTGCATCTGTTGTTTTTCCAGGCCCGTGATGTTACATTTTACATAATCTGAATTAAACGGGTGTTATATTATTGATGGAGACTCAATGATGTGTCTAATGAGGATGCCAACACACAAATATATAAATTGTTATCCATACAATGATATTCCTAATAAGGGATCTGCACTTTAGTCATTGAATTCAAATCCAATAGGTTATAAATCTGCACTTCATTGATCCTATCATGTGCAGATTTTAAAATAAAACAAATGGGCCAATGGGTTCAAATCCAATAGCTCAAAACCAAAGTGCAGGGTCCCTTATTAGATCTTAATTCCACACACACACACACACACACACACACATATATATATATATGGGGTAATGATCTGGCGCATGATAATGCCACGTGGCATTGTCGCGGTTATCTACCACTTTAATAATATTTGTAGAGAGTCACATAATTCTTCTATGTATTTAGTGCTTACCAATATGATGGGTACTGATGCTCACTAGGTCATCTTCCTCTCTCTCTATATATATAAGTCATATTTTAATAAAGAAAATCCCTTACTTTATAAAATATAAGACAAGGTAAAAGACAATATATATATATATATATTTCAATGCACTATAAAATAAAATATGTATTTTTTTAATATTTTACCTTATTTCCTACTTTATATTCCTTATATACACTAATGTTTATAATTAAATAAAACGTGAGGATCTGGCGAAAAGTCTATGTCTACTGAAGTTGGTTTGGCTACTTCTGTTTTGGAATAAAAACAAGAGTGGAAGTCCACACCGTGCGCCTAGTATTTCATTGTTGCTTTATTTCATGCCAAGAGATTTTTAATAATGCTGTTCTGTCATTCTGTCATCTTGTATTTTACCAATTCCCCGTCATCCCAAAAAATTGATGTTAGACTTGGCTGAATTTAAGCATACAAGAGGGATTGCAATGGGCGACTCGGGCTCGGGCTTCGCAAAGCCTGAGTCCGACCCTACAATTGAAATAAGAGGTTCGGGCAGCAAAAGATTGATCCCTTGAACTTTAGGCCCGACAGCATTCTGATCAAGTTGGGCTTGGGCTTTGTTTGAGCCCGATTCTATTGGTTTAGTGAAGAATAGAAATGCCAAACATAATTGCTTCTTTAGATTGAAATTGCCATCGTTCTTTAATTTATTGTTATTCCAAATTCAAATTATGGAGGATGAAATTTATGTTCCTACAAAAGCAAATTTAATTCCCTCCAGGCGCAACAGATTAACTGAAGTATAATCCAAGGGGTTTCTAATTACATATACCCCAAAACAAGGGTATTATTTACTTGTACCCTATATTTGATAATTATGAAGATATGCTTTTTGAGTTGTGCATTGACTAAGATACCCCTAAAAGAGAAATATAAAACCCACACTAAAGCTTCCCTCATTCTTGTTGTTTCACTCCTCCCACAATAAAAAAATCACTCCAAGGCACGCTCAAAATCACTCATGAATAGCTTATGTATTGAGAATTTGTTTGCAATTAGGTACATTATTCATCCAATCAACAAGGTATTTTAAACTTTATATTTATTTTAGGTGTTATTTATGCATCTTTACATTATATTCTTTCTAGGGTTTTGTTTACTTTGTAATATATAACGAAACAACTCGCATTTTCATTACACTTGCATCATATCACTGTATATAATGGATTTTATAACTGCATTGTTTGAAATCTCATTTTGTTCCCAAAATTTTTAAAATAAAAAATTTTGTACTGCACCCGTTTTACACAACTGCAGTTTTGTAAGCGGGTAAAATACTCCAGCTGTTGTGACATCTTAGCATTATATTAGTGTAAAAATATATTTTTTTCACTAAATATGTCATTTGACTATTTACTTCACTGTAGTAATGTATTTTAGCAAGTTACACGACTACTGTGGTGTAAATGGGCAGACGGTGCTACATGTTGTTATATGTCTTGTGATTTTATTTTTGTATTTATTGTAATAATTACGTGTTATATTATTATAGGAAATGATTGCGTTACGTATGCCTATTATGTTTCATGGTGAATGGATTAAGTAAAATAGCTATTATAGATTTAATGGTATGGAGGCAAAAGGAATCATGGTGCCACGTTCCACAACACACGCACAATTGATGGAAAGAGTATCTCGAGTTATTTCCATTGATATTTCTGAATTTGACATTAAAATAAAGTTCAAGTTGATCCAATGCCACCCGTTCCAATTATTGACAGATGATAATGTAGATTATTTATAGACGAAATGATTATTGGAGCTGAGTTGAAGAGCCGTCTTTGTATTACCTACAAGCGAAAACATAGTTTTGTGACACTAGCTTCAGGCTATATGTCTATCCAGAGGAATCTGTAGGGACATATGTTGGAGGAGAAGATTAAGCCCAAATAATACTTGCCCATTTTAGTATTTATTGTCTTAATTTCTTTAATATTTATAATAGTTAGTTTATAGATTTATATTTTCTTATTTCGTAGTTGAATGAGTAGGACTGTCTTGCTTATGTTGTTCAAAGGGTGAGATATAATACATCGGCCGAGTGTTTGGAGCAAATTAATGGTTATTCAGAACCAAATTACAAAGCGTTCACAACAAACCACTAAACATATCAGCTTCGGTATTTTATCCTCTGCGTTGGACCCCCCAAACCAAATTAGGTATGATGATTAAGTATTGACTTCTGTTCTCTTAAAACTTATTTACGATTTTGACATGTATTGAACCTATGTTTTTTTTTTTTTTTAATGTAAAGAACCTTTTGTTGTTTATTGTATTGAAGTTTGATGTGTTGAAGCTTATGTTGATTGTGTTATTATTCTGATAAGTGTTTTAGGTAATTTTTGTTCTTTGCCCACTTACTCGACTACAATTATGTATTTATGAAGTTATCCTAATACATTAGCATATATATAAAATTACCCAACTGTAGTTGTGTATTTATGAAGATACTCAATATAGTCATGTATTTATAAATATACTCAACCGTAGTCATGTAATTGGAAATCAAATTTCAATTTGAGGGTATTTTAGACATTATTCATTTCAAAACGTACGTTATGATAATTTTGAAGTATGAGGGTATAACTAGATTAATACCCAAGTTTTCAGGGTATAATCGTAGTAAATTCGTGGTAATCCAATGAAATTTTCAACAAATGCAAGAATGCATCAGAAAAACAGCAAGAATGAATAAGAAAAATAGCAAGAATGCATATTCATAAAATAAAATAAAAAATTGAGCTCCAAGTATGAGTACAGAAGTAGCATCATTTTGATCTGTTGAAATTGTTGAGTGACAATTTTACATTATAATAAGAAATTCAAAATGGTCAATTGAGTTCAATAAAAGGTAAAATTTTAGTGATGTACTATCGTGGTGGGTGCCTAGCATTGCATAAAGTAATGTTGGTGTTGGAAGCCTCTTTTGCACGTGGCTGTCGTGGTTGCGGCAAAGCTATCGTGGCGTGAGTTCATGGCTGGGTGGTTGGCTGGTAGTGCAAAGTCTGACTGGTTGACTGGCGGTAATGCGTGACAACGTGAGTTTGTGCTACCAGAGGCTGCGCTCAGTGAGGGTTAGTGTTGCTGGATTGGTGCCGATGGCTTCTCTAATCTCTACTTCACTACAGTGATACGTGTTAAGGTTTTTTTGTGTTTTGTTTCACGTGTGTGAGTGTGATGCATGTGTTATATGTGACTTTTTTTTTTTAAAGTGTGAGGGTTAGGTTGGGTCGGGATAGGCAAGGCCCAAGTCCTGACTCAAATTTGATCGGGCTTTAATAGTAAGGCCCAAACCCTATCTTGACCCTTAAATTTGGGTCAAAGTTTGAAAATTTAAAGCCGAGTTAATCGGGCCAAAATCGTGTCGGGCTTTTTTGCCATATTTAGCTGAATTAAGACATATATTCAATAAAACACAGAGAACTTAAAACAAGAAGATTTCTACTATGATTATTATTAAAAAAATCTATGTTTAATAACTGATAAAGTAGGGCCAACTCTAATAGTTTGGAGGTCTTTGCAGAACTTTTTTGGACGCACTTCTACATTGAACAACATAACTGGTAAAGAAATATTAATAGCCTAAAGTTTAACTGTCTTTAATAATATCTTGAATTTCAATAATTATCAACAAGATAAAAAAACGATTGATAAAAAGATATCTATTTATTTTTAAAAGAACATTAACTAACTTTACCATGTTTATTAAATCTAATTCAATTATGAACATTTTATGCTATTTAAATCACAAACTTCATAGTTGATTCAAGCAATATATCAATACAACAAATAAAAATACAATAAATTTAAAAAATAATAATAATAATAATTTAAACTAAAATAATTAGAATGATAGCAAATACAAAGTTAGCTAGTTGAGATGAATATAATAATCAGATGTCAGATGATAGCAATAAACTTTTATAGAGAGGATCATAATAATTTTCATTGTAGATACGAGAGCAAAAATTCTTTGAAGTGAGTATCATCAGTTTGGTATCTATTAGTTTTGAAGTTCAAAATAAAGTCAATAATATACTAAAAGTTTTAAAATCTAACATTACTAATTTTAGTATGGTAATTATGTTTTGGAACGGGAAAGTATTGAATTTTTTCTTGTAGTTATCAACCAAATAAAGTTTCAAAGGGTTAAAATCATTATTATACAGTAAAAATCATGTTTTAATTAAGAAATTACTTTTAAGTTAAATATTATCAAATATATAGATAATTATGAATGAGAGTAATAATAGTGAGATGCCTAAAAATTAGGTTTTCCTATAGTATATACCTAACTTTAAATTAGAATATTAGAATAATTATTATCATTGCATTAAGAGATACTCACAAGTTGTGGCCCTCTTAAATATGAGGCCACAGGCAACCACTTAGTTCGCCTAGTGCTAAAGTTGTCCTTAGGTTGAAGTCGTCATTTTACACTTTTGATATTATAAACCATCGTAATTGTGTCATAATTTTTTAATCATTATTTTTGTGTATTTTTTGTTATTATTAAGTAAAATATTAATTTCACACAATTTTCTGCTCTGGACAAAAAGAAAACATAACTAGTATTAACATATATGCCCTTTAAACTGTTAAACATTAACGTATTTATTGTATATGAATATTTATAATTAACATGTGAAATTATACAATTGTCTTTAGGAGAAGACTCATTATATTTCAGCCGTTATATATTATAACTACAATTCTATGCAAACTTGCTACTTGAGATCCCGATTACTCTAAAACCTTCAGCTTAATGAAACCTTGATCATTAAGCTCGAATGAAACATTTGATGATTTGCTCAAGTTAATTGACTTGATAATTTTTATTTCAGTGCGACTTTATTATATTAAATATTTGAGATCCATTGGCACACAATGCCAAATTACACTTGTAAGGAGAAATGTGAAAAGTAAAAAAGGCAGGAGAGCATTGTTACAGAAGAGTGTGAGAGCACGAGAGTATGATAGCATGATAGCATGATAGCATGAGATAGAGTTGGCAAAATGAGTTATCAGGTCATACTTATGTCGTGTCAAATTTAGATTAATCAAAATACGGCCAATTTATTCATTTCGTGTAATCTAGTCGTGTCAAATTTTGTCAGCTCTAGCATGAGAGCTTAGTAGCAAGAAGCTTAGTAAGTCAAATAAGTACAACTACATGAAAACATGAGAGCTCAGTAGCAGGAAGCTTGATAAGTTAAATAAGCATGACTGTAGGAAAGCATGATTGTAGGACAGCACAGCTACAACATGATATCATGAGCAGTTAGAAGCTTAATAAGTCAAATAAACATGGCTGTAGGAGTGTACAACTATAGGAGAGTATGATAGCATGAATAATTAAATTAGCCCATCTATTGAATCTAACAACTAGGGTCCAGTAGTTGGAAACGTTATACAAGCCCGATAGAAGAATCTTAGAGCTCCCGAAGCCCAATGTGAAATTAAGAAGGAGATAAAAGTTGGAGATAAATGTTAATGCCAAATAAATCTCAGTTTAGAAGGAGATAAATGTTGGCATGAAATAAAACTTTAATTAAATGATAAGGATCATCCAAGTGAGGAGCTATCATGGATTCAGGATACCTAAGTTGAATTATAAATAGAGAACTTTCGATGCATAAAGGGAAGACAAGCAAATAGATGAAAAAAAAAAAAAAGGAACTCCATTGTATTCCTTATTGATAGTGAAAACTACTTTTTTCTATACTAGTAGAAGTAGGCAAAGTGTTGAAGTATGTAAATTTCCTATGTCTCATTTTTTATATCATCTCATTTTTTCGTTTCTCTAGTTGACTAGAAATTAATCGTGAACAACAACTCATATTTTCCAAAATTTGCTTTCATTTTCAATTTTCTGTAACTACACATTTTTTTGTTCAATTTTTCTATTAATATTCAATAACTTATTAAAGGAAAGACGAAGTAAGAGCATGCTATTGAAGACGTTGCAACATATGTCCTAGAGTGGGCCAATTTAATTGGCTCAAGAGCAAAAACACTTGCAGGTCATGGCTTAAATTATCTTTGTCCACCTTCAAATACAATTTTTCTGATGATGGAAAACTTTAGTCAATAGCATTATTTTTATTTTTATTTTTTAAATAGGCAGCTCCATAAATAATAGATTCGGGTGCATATAGATTTCTATGCAAGAAAATGAGAAATACTATTGATTTCGACATTTGAGCCCTAACTAATGTGCTATTAGAATAATAATTTTAGAAATTATGAAATTTATCATCTAATATATGAGTGATATATGGAATTGAGATTCAACCGTTGGGATCTTTGATATTATTCCAAGAAAATAGGAATAGACTAGAGAGTGAAATATATATGGTACTGAAAATTCTCTATATTAGATAAGGATTTTTTTTTTGGGAGAAAAATAAGTATGCCTCCTAGTCAGACCATTTATTATTTAAATATAAGTAAGGAAAGCTAACTTTTTTCATTTAGACCTAAATATCTTACATTCAAATAAAGTTTACAAAAAACAAAGTTAAATTTCTTTAATGTCTAAAAAAAGGTAACATTTTAAATTCACACAAATAACAAGCAACCTTACTTAGAAATCTCTTTCTTGTTCCTCGAGATAATAATCTTCTTTTGACAAAAAAAAAAATATTATTTCTAGGAATTTGCAAATCCGTTTGAGATACTTCCAAGATATGAAATGGAATGTCAAAACCATTTGATAAATTATTGTTTCATTGATTATAATTAGGTTCTCTTTTTAACTATAAGCACCACTTAAAAAAAATGGCTTGGAGACCGAGCTCTTCAGTTTCTTGTGAGTTAAAGATCGAAGATAGTGTTTGGCCGCTAAGGGAAAGAAAGAAAGCTGAAGAAAATAAGAACCAGATCTGAGAATCTTCTAGAACATCATCAATTTCTTCAATCATTCATATTTGATATGTATAAAAGTCTCCTTGTATACAATGTTGAAGCTCAACTCAATTGTTATAACTAACTATAGCTAATTAACTACTAATTGTGACTAATCACACCAGCGCAAGCTAATTAACATGTGTACAAGTAATTACATAACCATCATGTGCCAACTGGTAACTCGTGTCATCAACTTGTAACTGAATGATGCTGCTATTGTTATCCTCTACTTCGCTGACCATGCTACATGTATGAGCTTTCTTAACATCTCCGCTCAAGCTCAAAGGTCTATTGATAACATTGAGCTTGGATTGAAAGTAATTGGATTTAGGAAATGATAAGGGCTTTGTGAGAACATCAACAACCTGTTCTTCAGAAGGAATGTACCTGGCCTCCAATTCTCTTCTGGGCACTTTATCTCTAATGTAATGAACATCTAATTCAATATGCTTTCAAGCTAGTTCTCCAGCACTTTGGTTGTCACAGTAAAGAACTGAAGTAGGTAACTTCATAATATTCAGTTAAAAAAATAATGATTGCAACCAAGAAAGTTCTGAGCTTGCGAGGATAAAGTTGTGTACACTTTCTGTGCTAGAGTTAACTACAATTGCTTGCTTTTTGGATGCCTAAGAAATTAAGTTATGGCCAAGATAGATGTAGTAAGCTCCAAGAGATTTTCGATCATCAACATCACATGCCTAGTCAGTATTAGAGTAGCCAATTAAGCTAGTAACTTCAAGTGTTCCTTCCTTCTAAAGATAAAGACCATAACCGATTGTAGTATGAAGATATCGGAGAACCTTCTTGCATGTCAACTAGTGTTGAAGTGTAGGATACTAAGATATTGAAGTGTAGGCCTCTAGTATTATGTTTAATAAATAAAGAAGTATCGGCTTTAGAATTAAAGAATTGTGAAGCAGTAAGACAGCCTTTGATTTTATCATACCAAGCTCTTGAAGCTTGCTTCAACCTATATAATGCCTTGTTAAGCTTGCAAATGTAGTATTCTTTGGATGCAAAACCGTCAAACAGAGTCATATACACATCTTCAAACATATCACTATTGAGAAAGGCTTTATTGACATCAATTTGCCTAACTTTCTAACCTTGCATGACAGTTAAACTTCGAATGACTCTCATTGTTGAAGACTTCAATACAGGGCTGAAATTTTCTGAATAATCAACACCTACAGTTTGGTGAAATCCCTTTGCAACCAATCTGGCTTTATACTTGGAGACTGAGTCATCTATGTTATATTTGGTTTTGAACACCCATTTGTAGCCAACTATTTTATAAGATGAGGGCATAGGTACAAGACTCCTAGTATTATTCTTGATGAGGGCATCATATACAGTCTCAATTGCTGCCTCCCATTTTGGATCATATAATGCCTCGGAGATAGTAGATGGCTCTAAATTGCTACGAACCTTTGCCCTAGTAATCATTTTATGAGTAGAAATGGTTGATTTGGGCTGAGATAGAGGTATATAAAGTGTTGGTTGAGTTTCAGGTGAGATAGGCTAAGATGAAAGTACATGAAATGTAGATTGCAGATTTTGTATAGATGGTGATTACGATGAATAATGTGTAGGGCATGATTATTGTGGTGCATTTGGAGAAAAGATATCAGGTGATGAAGGAATAGATGATGTGTTGTGAGAACGTGGTGAAGCGATTGCTACAAGATGAGGAGATTGAGAATCATTACTTGTTGCATCGGCTTCAAAGGTATTTGGATTGCTCGTGAGAATAGTGATGGTATATATCTAAAGATGATTGTACTGAAAATCATAAGATTGAGGCTATGAAAGGGATGAACTGAAAACTAATGAATAAGTAAAAGAGGTTTTATTAAATAAAACATGATTAGCTATATAGATTTTACTTGAAGGATGTAAACACTTGTAACCCTTAGGTAAAGGACTATAACCCTAGAAAATACATTTTGATGTGTGAAAATGAAACTTATGTTTATTGTAGTCTCTAAGAAAAGGAAAACATGAACAACCAAATGTCTTTAGAAACTTGTAATCTGGTGGAAGATGAAAGATAGATTCATAAGGGCATTGCATGAATAAAGCTGGGGAAGGTAGTTTGTTAATGATGTAGATGGTTGTATGAAAAGAATCCCACCAGAATCTAATGGGTAAAGTGGCTTGTACAAGTAAGGTCAGACCAAGTTTAGTGACATGCATATGTTTTCTCTCTACTAAACAATTTTGGCTATGAGTATAAAGATATGAATATCTAAAGTGGATTCCCTCTATGTGAAGATAGTGAGCAAAAGATTTAAACTCTCCATCCTAATCAAACTGAAGACACTTAATTGACCTATCGAGTTATTTTTCAACCTGAGTTTTGAAGATTTTGAAGATTGGAAGAGTTTCGTCTTTAGTTTTTAAGGGAAAAATCCAAGTAAATCTAGTGAAATCATTAACAAAACTCACATAATATCTGTATCCTTAAAATGAAACCATAAGGGCAAGTCCCCACAAATCAATATGCAACGTTTCTGAGTAACTGGAAAATATAGCCTGTGCATTTTTCTTAACTTACAAGCATCACAAAAATCAAAGATTTTATTTCCATTGATGGTCTTAAAAGATGAACATGATTTGATTACATGATTTAAGACCTTAGAAGATGGATGTCTTAATCTTTGATGTAATACAGAAGTACTGAACAAAATGTAATACAGAAGTACTGAACAAACACGTAGAGATTTTACAAGGAGCCGCTGCAGTATGCAAGCAGGAGGTTTTATTTTTGAAATCAAAATTAGCAACTAAAAACATTGAAAGAGGAACAACTGGCAAAACTAACTCAACATTAGTAATATAACTTTGAACAGAAGATGAAGGAAACGTCTTATTACATGGAACTAATAGCAATTTGTATAAACCATTTTTAGCTTGTGTTATAATATGATCAAATTCTTCACCTTTTTCTTCACAAAACAAAATTTATCAGTGAATTTGGTCATAACATCATTATCTTTTGTGAGTTTAGATATGCTAACAAGGTTTTTAGTGATTTATGGTACTAGAATTATAACATTAAGCTTAAGTGTAGTCAAGGCATTAGAGTTATGCACTTTCATGGCAGCACTACCAATATGTGTTATGCTCAAATCAGCACCATTACCAACAATAAGTTTAATGTACCTGTAAAAGATTCAGTTATGTGCATATTGTTCATACCATTTGTCACGTGATGTGTAGCTCCACTCTCCAAGTACCAATTGGTATCAGATGATTCATCCATATTAACCACACATGCAGACATTGGATTTCTACTTGGTGGGGGCTTGTAAGCTCCAGAAGCAATGAACTCCTCAAGTTTCCAATAGACGTTTGTAGTATAACTTATTCTCAGACAAATCTGACAAGTTGATTTAGAAGCATTCCACTTAGGTTTCATGTTTCCAGATGATCTACCATGATTGAATCCTCTATTTCTAATATTTTGATTCCAATTGCCTCCTCTACCCCTTTGATTATCACCTTAATAACCTCTATACTAAATGCTAAAACGATTATCACCATTACCAACAAAGCCAGAACCTCTATAACTTCCCTTATAACCACCATTTCCAGTACTTCCATTATGGCCATAGCCAGAATTATATCTAAAACCACCAAAATTTTTATCACTTAACAGATTTCCTCTCTTAGATCATCTGCTTTGAATACGATTAGCTTCAAAATTCCATTTCACATCTATACCAACAAGCATATGAGCTTATTGTTCAATCCTAGGTTTTTGAGTCAAAAGCATCACATAAGCTTCACTTAAATCCATCTTTCCAACGCCTACTTGTCCAGTAAAATAAGTAGCAACAGAAGTCTGGTCTTAAGCCAAAAATTATATGTAAAATCAATTCATCATTACTTAATACACTTCATGCTGCATCAATATTATCAACTCTGTTTTTCATTTTAATGAAGTAATTAGAAATTTTTAGATCATCCTTCCTAGTTGAGTTCATTATGTATCTTACATGTAAAAGTCTTGATTTAAATTGTGATCAAATTGAACTTCAATAGCTTTCTATACCTCAAGAGAAGTTTTAAGATTGAATACAAGACTAATGATACCTTCACTCATTGAAGAGAGTAGCCAACCAAGAATCACCCGATCTTGTGATCGCTAAGTCACTAAAGTCTGCATTCTCCACAAATTTGAAATCATCACCAATCCTTTAAGTAATGTAAGAGGGAGGTGGAGTGACTTAATCATCAATTACTTCTCAAGCCTATTGTCATGTATTGAAGCTAGAACTTAAGATTGCGATATCAGATAGTTGGATTGATCTACTTTAACAAGTGTGTTAAATTTAAAGAAATAGCTATTGAGTTAATAGTTGTGCTAGGAATTGGAGCTAAAGATGAAGTAAGATTTACTAAAGCCATTGTTTGGCTCTAATTCTGGCTTCGATACCAAGTTAAAGATTGAAAATAATGTTTAGCAGCTAGGAAAAGAAAGAAAGTCGAAGAAAATAAGCAGATATAAGAATCTTCACCTTCTTCAATTGTTACATTTGATATGTCAAAAGGTTCCTTATATACAATGCTGAAGCTCAACTCAATTATTATGACTAACTATAGCTAATTGACTACTAATTGTAACTAGTCAACATGTGAGTTATTTAACATAAGTCATTACATAACCACCAAGTGCAAGCTGGCAAGCGATATCATCAACTTGTAACTGAATGCTACTGCTATTATAATCATCTGCTTTGCTGAGCATGCTACATGTATAAGCTTCCTTAACATTATGTTGTAGCATCATGAAAGAGTAACTAGTTTCTTGTTGGGAGTGCAAAACAAAACATCATTTTTTCAAAATTCAATTAGTCCACTAACTTAGTGAAATGGTTCAGTAATAACTTCAAACATTTGCTTCCAATAATTTCCATCATCAGTCTTTATAATCAGTTAATCACCTATAGTTGAAGGCAATTTTCTATGTTATCCAAAAGTAGTAAAGAGAGTGCATCGTTATATAAACTAATAACACAAGGTGATAAATTAGAATGAATTCGTGGCCACGACGGCTGTATCTCTTGAAACTTGTCACCACTCATGTCAAATGAAAGAATCACTTTGTCTTCATTTCCATTTACTATAAGCCAGTAACAAAATTCGTTCAAGTACACAAACCTAGTGGGAGTTCCCACAAAATCATCAGTTTTAAATTCTCTCCAACTATTTGTATTGAAGGTATACACTCGAACATGCTGACTTGGAATTAGATATTTAGTTTTATCATTGATGAATTATCATATCAACACCAATTCAAAGTCATTTTTTATGTGATTGAATCCAAATCGAACATCAACACACGAAATACCATGAGTTCCACATTTTGAGAGGCTGATGTTGAGTACTCGAGAATGCATATTTATAAAAGGAAAAATCGTTATTTTGAACTTAAAGTCTCACTATCATTTCTACTTTTATGTATTTAAGTCCCTTAAACTTTGATTGTGTAAGTTTTGTTATAACTTGAGTATTTTATGTATTTCAAGGATAATTTAGTCATTTCATGATTAATAAGAAATCATACAGTAAAACGGATAGTATTTTTGAAATCAGAATAGCTAAAAATTTCAAGAAGTATATAAAGGGCAAAATCGTATACGTGAACATTAGTGTATACATGAATAATATTGTATACACGAACAGTACCGTAATTTTAGAATTTTGGTGGGGCTCGACTGATGTGTTGTTGACTAGCTGATGTGGCGTTAAATGCTAACATAGTAACATCTTATTTGACTTGAAAATACTGACGTGACATTGACTGATGATGACGTGGCGTTGACTGATGATGTGGAGACACATTATTGGACCGAAAAGTTGACTTTTGTGTTAGCCACTAACGTGGCAGCATATTACTGGACTAAAAAATGTGTGTACAATTCATGCATATACACAAAATGTTCCATCAAATCAGAGCTTGCCACATGGCACAATCCTAGGCATCTGAATTGTATTCATCCAATGGCTATGACTTGCTCAGTGTATCTATAAATAAGTCTTCCCCCTAATTCGACACCCTGAATCTAATTTTAAGCTTCATTTTCTATAATTCTCTCTCTATCCTGTATTTTCTACATAATTTAATGAAATTTCCATTTTACCCCTATTAGCTAATTTAGTTTCAAGCTTAGGTTGAAGGTGAAGTCTTAACATGATTCATGAGCTTAATTTGACAAGTTTATTCACCTTCTCTCTCATTTAATTGGATTGTTTTGACTCACTGTTGATAGATAGTAATAATTTTATCTAGATTTTGCACTGATATACCGGCTCTTTAGTGCAAGATTATTACTATTTGGCATAATGAGCACTTTACACTATATTTATTAATGAGAAACTCTCCTCTAGTATTTGTAGTTCATCTTGACTCGATATTGACAGAGAATTCATCTAAGTTATTTAGTAGACAGTCTTGTCACATAGTCGACAATAGAATTATTATCACCTGGCACAATGTGTTCTTGATGTTACATTTAACATAAGATTATTTTCCCTTTGCACAATGAGTACTTGATATCATATTTATTAGAGTTAGACTTATGAGGAGTGAAGATACCCCCTCATAAATTAAGTGGAACTAAAAAGGAATATTAAGTCAACAGTAAAATGTTGAGTGTGAATTCAAAGACTCAAACACTTCATTTGAATTGCTCCATCTTTAATTTACTCCCACTATCTTTCTAATGTAAATACTGCTTAAAAATTATATCCGACCAATTCACAAACAAACTTGGAATATCAACACTACTTACAATTAAATTTATCTCTTTATGGACTCGTCATTATTAATTTATACTGCAATAGATTCGTGCGCTTGCGAGTACAATAAAATTTGCACAACAGTTAATAAGCCATCATTATAACCTATAATAGTACAATGTTTGATTAGCACGATGTCGTCTAAATTTTGATGTGGTAAATTATTTTGAAGCATTTCATCAGGGAGCATAAACAAGTACTGTCATTAACTTAGAAAACAATGAGATGAGAATGATCAACATTGTAGTTTTTGACGTGTTTGGAAATGAAATCAAGACTCTTAATTAAATCGTACAAAATTTTGCAAACACGTCTAAATCATATCAAAGATTTTGTCAGTAATCTTGATAGAATTTCAATCGTTACATCTTCAAGGAAACTTGTCATTGCTTTTGAACAATATTACCTTTTGCTAGTCAATCTTAAATTGCATATCAAATTACTATTCATGCCTTTTCAAAATATACACACACTTTTCACTCTTTCAAAATGATCAAATTAATTATCAAAGGAAAGAAATTTGAATGTCATATTCATACAATATAAAACTAATATTTTAAAGTCAATCTTTGAAAAAAAAATGAGTTTTGCATTTTGATCAAAACTTTGCCTGATCTTATATCCGAAGAACAATTACTACACACTGACTAATGAATGATGAATCAATTTTAAGACAATGAAAGACAAATGAACTTGAAACAAGAATAGAAAAAGTGATGAAAATCCGAAGAACAATTACTACACACTGACTAATGAATGATGAATCAATTTTAAGACAATGAAAGACAAATGAACTTGAAACAAGAATAGAAAAAGTGATGAAAATAGAACGACAAGATTATAGAGGTTCAGCCGTGGTGGCCTACATTCTCTTGGGAAACAGAGTTATGGCTTTCTCCATTAATGCAAATTAATGGAGGTTCAGCCATGGTGGCCTACATTCTCTTGAGAAATAGAGCTATGACTTTCTCCATTAATGCAAATCAAGTTGTAAGTTTTTTTCTTATAAGTTTTTTCAGAGGACTACAAGAAATTGAATCAATTAAATTACAGCTAATAAGGCTTTGTTTACAAGTCTAGAAGCATCCAGCAAGTTGGTTTAGAGGCATTTTGGGTTTTCTTTAACAAACCTAGAATTTGTCGCTTCTTTTAACCACCTTCAACTGCATTTCCCACGTGCAAATCATGTGAAATAAAGGCTTGTCGTTTTGAGCTTTAAATGGTTAGCAATCACATGGAAGATGCATCTTCACTTAAGGTACTCGTCTGACATTAGATTAATGTCATACGTGAGATTGGAGCTTCCAACTGATATGTTATTTGATATCTAACCGTGATGTCATATAACATGCATGACAGTAACCGATATTGTCGTCTATTCTTGCATTCAAATTTTGGTTCAAACTTTAATAATGAGATTATACATATCTCGCGAACACAAGACATTGTTCTCACACAATGTCCCAAGCCACATAGCGCCAACACAATCTGCCAAGGCCAAGGCGAGAAGCAAGGCATGATGGGATCAAGCAGCAAAGTCCAAATGCTCCACTGCATTGGAACTCTTCAACAAAGAAAGATTCAATATTTGGGTTAGAAGCAGGTAGCTGTGATTCATCTAGTGTTGGCAGTGCAACGACAAAGTACCAGGCTCCAAGGAGTCCCAGCCATGAGTATAATAATGGCAACAAGGTTAAAGGAGTTGCAGCCTGGGTTAGCCCAAATTTTACTGCCTGTGAAGATTTGAGGCGGCATCTTGGTGTTCGTGGTTGGAGACATGATTTTGTTTGTTCTATATAAATAATTTTGTTTGTGATTGTGTACTACTCATGCAATGTTTGATGAAATTGAATTTCCACACACACGAACACATATGTGTGTGAGTCCTTTTTCCAACACATAGCATTATTAATTGTATTATTTATTATATTTTTTGCTGGTATAATACTTTTTCGTCTAATTATATTACATATAATTTTTAATTATTTTATCAATGAATTTAAATTCAATGCTGAGTTGTACTTGTCTTTTTATAATTTTTTGTCATTGTATATTAAAATTTAGTTACATATACACTACAAGGAAACATGCAATAGATGACAGGAAAAAACTATCATAATAGGAGATGGATGACAAAGAATTATCTATGGTCTATGAACCTGTCATTAGGGATGGCAAAAAAACCTGACCCGATTGATCCGGCCCGAATTTAAGGGTCAAAATTTGGGCTCAGGCTTAACAAAAAAAAATCCGACTAAATTCGGGTCGGGTTCGGGCTCGGGCCTTAGCCGACCCAACCCGACCCCTTAATAATAATAAAAAAATATGTTTTTAATTGAATTTTGTGTTTTTATTTGAATTAGACATAGTTTTTTTTTTGTTTATGTTTAATTATTTATATGATTTTATAGTAGAGATATTGATTAAAGTAATTTTTATGTTTAATTTTAATATATTAAGAAGTAAATTTAAATTATTTAAATACTAAAAAATTAAAAAATATATATTTGGTCGGGCTCGGGCCGATTCGGGTCGGGCTTGAAGATAAAAACACAGGCTTTTTATCGGGCTCGGGCCCTTAATTTATGTTGTTGGGTCCGGCTCGGACTTGGGCGGGCCCAAGCCTAACCCGACAAATTGCCAAGCATACCGGTCACTCTGTTGTTATGTAATTTTTGTCCGTCATGAATTTATGATAGTTTTCAATAGTCATAAGTATGTCACAAATATTTTAGTGGAAAATTAAAAAATTATTTGAACTTTTTGCACAATTTTTAAATTTTTTATTGGAAAATTGAATTATTTCAATAATTATTATTCAAAATATTAATATTAATATTAATTTTTAATTATTATATGAATTCCATTATCATTGTCGTCATCGTCATTATCATCATCATCCATCATCATGTTTATTGTTTTTATTTTTTCATATCCCCAAATCCTGCAAATTTATTTTCAAAGATAAAATTTTTAGAACCAAAATAAATTTAAAATCTAATTATGATCGCTATAAAATAAATAATAACATAAATGAAAATTTCATAAATTCAAACACAATCCATTTATACAAACAACAACTCCCTCAATCGTTCAAGTATTCATACATCGACCCTAAATTATGTAACATATCATTCACTTCAGTTCCATCTTTTATAAGGTGATATAACCTTCAAGTATAACAAAGAAGTCGTCTGTTTGAGCTGGTAATCCTTTCAATCTTTATCACAATGCCAATTCACTTATCTACATTATATTCCTACTCTAAGAAAAGAGGCAAAACAATAAGCATTATAAGTTCTGACTATGAGGTAAATGAAGACTTGAGAAATATAAGAAAACACTTATAACTAATATTCAGTACTACATGCTCTAATAAAACCGAACACAACCACAAAAAATTACTCTTTAGTGGCAAAACTAGCAACAGCTAGCAAATAGAACAATAGCCAATAGCAGGTAATAAACATTGTTTGGGAAAGAAGTGGGAGGCTAAAATGCCACGTGTCGATATAAAGTCTTATGGATGGAATCATCAAAAGGAGGCTGACCTATATCTGGTACTTTCGGGATTTTTAGGGCTACCTGGGGTACCCCAAGTAAAGATAAAAAAGCCAGAGGTCGTGAGGGGTACCCGGAGCACCGGGGGTACCCCGAGTAAAGATGAGAAAGTCAGAAAAATAGTCAAAGAGGTACTAAGAAACAAAAGAGACATTTTTCCAAAAAGGGATAGACTAATTTTAGCGGAAAATAAGAAATCAATGAGGGAATATTGTGCTGAGGAGGACGGGACAGCAACCTGTTACGCCTGCAGGCAGGCCAAAATTTGTTACAAGGACGGCTGGGACCACTCGTCCTCCCTTGCTGGGCCTGCAGAATCCTAACAGCTTTGCAGAGGTACGCGGGACCACTCTCCTACACCAAAAAGGGACACGCGCCTCAAACTTGTTCTCCAAGCATATTTTTAAATATCCCGACGATCGCACATGTAAAGGATGAGAAAATATCTGACAACAACCATGAGGGACGCCAATAAAATGACGCTAGGTGGCACGGTAGCCGGGGTACACCTTATAAATACTGAAGTTTTATTTCTCATGGTAGGCGTAACCAACACACACACAAAGGGGATTGAGGTTTCTTCTATCTCCAGCCACCATTAAAGGGACCTTGCAAGCTCTCTAACATGAGATACCTCAACTCTGACTTGAGCGTTGGAGAGTGGTTGCCGGCCACCCTCAGCTCCACCTCTGACCCTTTTTCCTTGTTTTGCAGGCCTAAGGCGACTAGACAAGTTCTCTAAGGTCGGATTTCAACCTCCCACCATATCCACCACTCTCTTATTCTTCATTCCTCACAACAAAAAACTACAACAACCCGCACACCATCGACCAAGCGAGGTACCCCAGTTCCCAATAAAAAATAAATTTATTATTCTTAGTTTGGTTTTGAAGCTTCCATTCACATATACCAAAATCAACTAAAAACAAACATCAACAATCAGCAAGTAAAACAAACAGTAGGCAAATAATTCTGAGACAATAAGTAGTAGGAAATAGCAAAAAATAGCTGTAGAAAATAGCAATATCCAGCAGCAAAAAAGTGTAACAAACAGCGACAAAAAATACCATGTAATATTAGCAGCAATTAGCAAGTAAAACACAATAAATATTAACAACCAACAAGTAAAATGGCAACGAGCAGGAGGTAAATCTTAGCATTAAAAAATAGTAAAAAAAAAATTAGTAGTGAAAAGCTAGAAAATCTAAGACAAATAGCAGTAGAAAATAGCTAAAAACCAATGAAATATAGTAACAATGGCAAAAATAGCTTCTAATAATATCAGCAACTAGCAAGTAAAGCAGCAATGAACAACGAGTAAATATGATACAAATAGCAGCAGAAACAGTAGTAAAAACCGGCAATAAGCAACAAAAGTAGGTAATAATGGCATAGCCAGCAAGTAAAACACAAGCAAATAGGAGATAAACTAAGACAAAAGCAATGTAAAATAGCAATAAACAGCTGCACTAAATAGCAAGTTATAAATAGTAACAACCAGCAAGTAAAACAATAATGAACCACAGCCAAATTTGAGACAACTTCCAGTAAAAAACAAGAAAAAATAATAGAATAAAACAACAAAATTGTAGCAGCAAACAGATACAAAGATATTCCCTAACTACATGTAGCCAAATAATTAAATTCAATAATATTGGTCTATTAATATTGACATAAATGCTTTTATAACATTAATTTTGATGATAACAAACCATGTGGTTCAAAGATTAATTGGTTAATGTTTTTCTCAGCAAAATGGTTTTCTATAGAATAAAGTTTGATTAATTGGTTAATGTTTTTCTCAACAAAATGGTTTTCTATAGAATAATATAGAATAAAGTTACTAAAACAAATTGTTGTTATTAGATATGAATGTTGGAGTCTTCAAACTTGGATAAATTTCGTAGGTCGACCAATAACTTGAAATAAATTTGAGATTCTGGAGAAAAACGGTGAACGATTTATTTATAATAGCTAACTGATAAATTCCAAAAAGGAAATTATCTAGAAATGGCAAACCGTTATTCGCAAACGGCAAGCCGACTTTGTACTGGTGGGTTCTGGAAACAAACAGCAAATCATTATTTGCAAGCAGCAAGCCGACTCCAATCAGTGAACTCCTTGGAATTAAACAACTAACCGACAACTTCAAAACGGTGATCTGACTATTTAAATTGCAGCATAACAGTAACTTGCACAAAGTCAAAATAGAAATTTGATTGGGCTTAACAGCAATCTGATTACCTTCAAAAAGTCAATTGTTTTCCTCTCCAACTATAAAAAGGCTTCATCAAATTTGAATTATAGTGTGTTCAACGATTATCATCAATCTTATCATTGCGTATTCAATTTGTCCTGAGCTAAAATTTGTTTAATTCTTTATCGAATCACACTTTGGACTGTCATTTGTAAACACATAGATTGTGTGAGTGAGAAATCAGTGTAAGTTTCATCTCCATATCAAATTTTGAGGCAGAGAGTGTGGGAAATACTTGGGATAAGAGGGTTGTGATTACCTCAAGTTGTAAAGGTCCATTGACACCTATGAAGTCAAATGTAATCTTATTAAAGCCTTAGGATTGTAAGGCTTGTTCAGTGGAATCGTCAAGCATGCTGAGCTTGGAGGCGTGGACGTAAGCAGATTTTACTAAACCACATAAAAATATTGTGTTCGATTCTTTTCCCTTCTCTTTTTACATTTTGATTTGTGTTGTTTATTTTTTATTTGTTTGATTTCATTAGTAACTTATCATTATTTAATTGATATTGATTTGCTCATTTTAGAAATTTACAATAATTTTTTATTTTAGTATTTTATAATTTTTAAAAACCCAATTCACCCCTCTCTCTCTCTCGGGGTGTCTAGCCATATTTTCATTTATTACTTGAGTTTTAGGTCCCTCTACTTAGAAAAAGATTCTCTTTATCTCTTCGAATCTATTTTTTCTATGTCCCAAAACCAACCATTTTACTGTAATAAAGGAAAAAAACATACATTCTATTATTTTATATATATATAGTGTTTGCTCATCATTACCCTAAAAAAGAGACCAAAATAGACAAATAAATAAATAATACCAAAAACTAAAAACATATATGGCATCAAAAAATTATCAGTATTTAAGGATTAAACATACCTAATATGCCTGCGATCCTTGATTTATGTTATTATGATTATTATTATTCCATTGCATTTGCTTGGTCATGTGAAGATCCCTAATCTTCTCAGCTATCTCAGCATCATTGTTACTCTTTGTGATTAACTTTTCAACCGCTCTGATTCTTTCAGGTATTCTGTCAAGCATTTGCCAAGCATAATTGTATATCACTCATAGAACTTATTGTTAAGACTTTGCCCAAAATTACATCTAAATGTAGCAAATAATTCAAGCCTTCAAGATTTAAAAAAAAAACACAAAATCAAGCCATATATCGACAAATAACGTAAAAATTATGTATATAATAACTAATTGGCCTAGTAGAAAGAAATATTAAATCAAAACCTATTGGCACTTGCATTTATGCTACTCAAATTTACCCTATATATAATCCATTTAACCCAAATTAAAACATAATCAATTTCTTCATGTAATTTCTATAGCAAACTCATTCAATTTTTATGCATATGCAATAATCAATTTCTGCATCCAATCAATTTATGTAGTCCAACAATTTTTTTTTTTATTAGATTTAAGAAATGATACAAACTAAAATCGTGAAGAGTCAAGCTACCACTGACTATCAAGTGAAGGAGTTGCAAAGCCAATGAGTTAGATGGGACGACGCCAATGCGATGGAAGAAAAGAATCTCGCATAATCGGCTGCATGCTTGTTTTAAAAGGTAAAATAATTAGATATATATTCAACTAAATAATCCACAAAATAATAATAATAGCAGTAGGAAAAAATAAATAATAGCATGTGAAGGATGACATACTCTACAGCCCAAATAATAATATCAATAATGATGAGGAAAAAATTAAAAGAAATAGAAATAAAGCATCTGAAAATTTGATCCTTTGAGTCCTAGAAAAGCTAAGGGATTTTAAACTTAAGAAGGCAATCAAGGTAATGGTTTCAAGCTAAAACCTATCTTTCTCTAACTTAAGAATATAAGGTCATTCTCACCTCTAAAATTATTTTCAACTAATTGTTTAAAACTTCTGAATATATATGCACTAGAAGATATACATGTGGACATACTTATTTCATATGTAGACACAGCAAACCATATAGCCTAAGTCTATAATCTGATATAAATCACAATCAAATAAGGTCGGTCAAGGACAAGAAGCCAGCAGATATGGATCTTTTTCGAGGCCTGGACCAACAACAAGACAATCATATCTTTCTATCCTCTTATCAACCTCGGCAAAAATCTTAATTGGGATATGTCTTCTCTCCTCATCTTAGTCTAAAACACTTCATTATAAATATATAACCATGCTTTCTTATTACCATAGGTGTATAAGTTGAAAAGTATAAATGAAAGTTAAGAAAAATTCTCCTAATGCTATAAAATTCTTCCAAAATTATGTGTACTATTAATTCAAGATCGTAGCTAGTATCATTTGTATAGAACACATGAGAGAAATATACACCTTGCAAATTATACATAACAATAGCACTCACTCAAAATAGCTGGCTGTAAAGGATTTTTAAAGCGTATATGAGTAGAGCACTAACAATTTTTAAAGCTAGAATAGCAGCAAAATATAGTGCACTAATGTACTCACGACACATGTCAAACATCAATTTTCCAAGTCATTAACAATAGTTCAGCACTTCAGATATACAATCACCAATTCACATAACACCAACATATTTAAAAAAAAAAAACAATAATGTTAAGGATCCTAACATTTGAGTCTTAACTTGAGTCTCAATGTTATATATCTCTCATATATTGGATTATGGATTCCATAATAAAATTACTTAACCACCATTCAATAAATGAATGTTATATCAGTTAGGACTTAAATTGGGACTTAAATGTTGGGATACCTATTATTACTAAAAAGAAAAATCACATTTAAGAAATGTTACAATTGAAACCGTGAAGAGTCAAGTAATCAAGTGAAGGAGTTGCACAGCTGATGAGTTAGATGGAACGATGCTGACAAGATGGAAGCTGCAACGCTGACGAGATGGAATGATGCCGACGAGATGGATGCCGTGAGTCTTTGACACCGATTGGCACAGCCAAACTATGGTGGGCTATCAACTCATGGGCTGAAACATCGATGAGAGAGAGTGTGCTGGTGAAGTGACGATGAAGCAAAGAGAGTTAGGCAGCTTAGGATTTTTTCTAAATTTTAACTTTGGGAGGATAAGATTGCGATTTAAGGCCTCCTTTTTCTTTTTATTAGATTTAGTTTTTTTATATTAATTTTTCATCTAAAATGCCACATTTTGAAGAAATTTTATTTTAAGTCCAGTCATAATAAAGTGACTATTATCTATTGTCAATTTCCTTATAGTATAATTTTTTATCTAATAACTATCTTGTTCATCACAATATTATAGAAG
Source organism: Murraya paniculata (assembly GCA_030449075.1). Classification (NCBI taxonomy): domain Eukaryota; kingdom Viridiplantae; phylum Streptophyta; class Magnoliopsida; order Sapindales; family Rutaceae; genus Murraya; species Murraya paniculata. The sequence continues at coordinate 398,996 of JAEVFN010000073.1, forward strand.
TTACGTTCTTCTTAGTCATATTTAGAATTTCTTCTCACGATGCAGTTGTATTAACTATTAGAATCGATTCAGTTTGTGGAGTCAACATTCCATGCATCACTGATGTCATACAACGCATGCAGAAAACCGGTATAACCAGTTTTTAACAGGTTAATATAATAAAAATCACAATTTTATTTATTTTTAATGTAAAAAAATTATGAAAAAATTAAAAAAGAAAAGATAAATTTGTAATTAAATGAGGCAAAAGATTGTAATAATTTTAAATTTATAAATAATACAAGAAACTATAAAAATATTATAAATATGTCAAAAAGAGCTATATTCCCACTTGTTTTGTCACATTCCAATATATATAGTGCATATTTCAAGTTTACTTTTTAAATTTTTATTTTTCTTTAAGATTTATCTAAATTTTGGTAACTTATTTCAACTCACTTTTCCACTAGTATTTAGTTCTATATTTTCACTCTTTTAATTAAATTCCAACTTTTCATGTGGATATTCAAGTTTATTTTTTATATCTCTACATTCTATTAGACTTTATCTAGTTTTTAGTGAGTTGTTCCAACTTATTTTTCCACCACTTTTTGGTACTATATTCCTACTCTTTTTATTGAATTCTAACATTTTGGGTAAATATATCAAGTTTAGTTTTTAAATCCCTACTTTCCATTAAAATTTATCAAATTTTTTATAAGTTGTTCCAATCTTTAGGTTAATCTCTTTAACTCCTATTCCCACCAAATTTTGGTTCAATATTCCTACTCTTTTTTATTGAATTCCAATATTTGGGTTAATGTTTCAAGTTTATTTTTTAAATCTCTATTTTTTACTAGAATTTATCAAATTCTTGTCAAGCCGTTCCAACTTCTGGGTTATGCTCTTCCACTCCTTTTTTCACCATTTATTGGTTCTATATTCTTGCTCTTTTTATTAAATTCTAATATTTGGGTAAACATATTAAGTTCTGTTTTAAGATCCCTATTTTCCGTTAAAATTTATCAAATTCTTTGTAAGTTGTTCCAGCTTTTGGGTTAACCTTTTTAACTCTTTTTTCCACTAATTTTTTGTTTTATATCCCAACTATTTTTATTGAATTCCAACATTTTATGTGGATGTTTCAAGTTCACATTTCAGATCCCTACTTCTCATTAGAATCTGTCAAAATATTGGTAAGTTATTCACAATTTTTGAGTTGAGCTCTTCCATTCTTTTTTCCAATCTTTTTTTCCTTCTATATTCTTACTCTTTTCATTAAATTCCAACTTTTTGATATATGTTTCAAGTTACTTTTTAAATCCTTACTTCTTGTTGCAATTTATCATATTATTGGTAAGTTATTCCAAATTTTAAGTTGACTCTTCCAGTCTTGTTTCCATCATTTTTTGGTTTTATATTCCTACTATTTTTAATAAATTTCAGCATTTTTTGTGGATGTTTCAAGTTTATTTTTTAGATCCCTACTTTTCATTAGAATTTATCCAATTCTTGTAAGTAGTTCCAACCTTAGGGATAACCTCTTCAACTCTTTTTTCTACTGTTTTTTGGTTTTATATTCCTACTCTTGTAATTGAATTCCAATTCTTTAAGTAGATGTTTCAAGTTCAATTTTGCATCCTTACTTTCCGTTAATAAATTTTCACTTCATTTTCATGAATTTTTTAGTTATATACTGCTACCTTTTTAAGTATATTTCAATATTTTAGATGATGTTCCAAGTTTACTTTATAAATTCCTTCTTTCTATTATTAATTGGGAATGATTTTGGTAAATCGTTCCCACTTTTAGGTTAAATCCTTTCTACTCCTTTTGTATCCTATCATGGTTTTGTATTCCTATTATTTTCATTGTATTCCTGCGCTAAAGGTGCATATTCCAATTCTCTTTGTTTTCACTAACAATATCATTATTTTGAAATAACAATAATACCAATAAGGTGAATTATGTTTGACTACTATTTTAGTAAATATCAAACCTTGATCTTTGCAACATTTTGGGGCCATAATCCAAGTCTTTTTTTTTTTTCACCATTTATCTTCATTACTTTGTAAATCTCTTGAACTTGATTGTATGTAAACTTGAGCTTTTAATAATTATACATATTTATTCTCGTTTTATCATTTTAATTAATAGTATTTAGTTATCTTTAAATTAAAACTTACTTAATCTATACTTGACTTAGATAACATCTCTTGAACTTAATTTTATTTATATCTAGATTTTGATCTTATGTATGATATGCTTCATTGTACTTATTTATCTTTAAAATAATTTATATCAAGAATTAAGTTTTTCTTAATTTGTTTAAAACTTTTACCACTTCATTTTCTTTCAAAGTAATTTCTTTAATTTCTCATCACTTTAACCAAAAATGCATGTTATTATTTTACTTGTATTATTACTGCTATTACTATTTATTTTACTATTACTATAATTGCTATTATTATTATTATATCTCATGAGATTTATAGTTAAATGTACTAAGTATGCCCCGTGCTATATTTCAACTCTTCTAAAATTGCTAAGATGTTAATATCATTTTAATTACATAATTGATTTTTATAAATTACAAAACTTAAGAACTAGTGCTGAAATATCTTTCTCTATTTAAAATTGTTATGCATTACTTTAAGAGATTTGGTCATCTATTCCTGACCTTTTGACCTTTGTTCATATTTATGCTCATTTACCATTTAAATAATCATAATTAGCTAATAACATATTTTTTTAGTTTATAATTTGTATCAATCTAAAAAAACCATGGTATGTACATAACTTTTCCATTTACAAAATAAGTTCTCAAATTTTTCATGTCTTATATCATTTCTAAAGGCCATGTTGTTTATCTTTATAAACTACTAGACTTCATAAATTTGATTAAAAATTTAACAATAAACAATCAACACTTTCAATTGTTATTATTTATGAATTACAATCTCATACATATTGACCTGTTCTCATTTTTCTCTAAAAAAAAATGTAATTTGAAAAATAAAATTCTATTAAAAAATATCAACTAGAACTCAAGAAAAATGAATCACATTGGTAAAAATACTCCATTAAATTGAATCTTCATTTACACATTCCTGATCACTAATACAATAACTGGTGTATAATTGAACATTTGGACATAAGAAAATAATACAAAAAATACAAGTAGAATAATCCACAATCTCTAATATTAGAGTAAAACCAAAAAGATAGACAATAAAAAATAACAAGAGTTCAATCTCTATTTTTCTGCATTTACATTTCTGCTACAATTTATTGCTTCATGTCATATTTTCATTTACTCCTTCAAATGAACACCACTGTACCAAGCAAATCAGAATCCTCCAAATGAAAAATTAAAGATAGAAACTTAAGAAACAAAAGGAAAAAGAATGAAAAATTGGAGAGGTAGGAATAAAAGGACTAAACAGGTGACTTGATTAGCCTAAACATTCATAACATTTGAGGAAGCAGACAAAATGTTCATGCTTAATAAATCAATAAATATTAAGGAACCAAAAGACAAAGTCATCACACAGCTAATCCAAATAAACAAAACCGCATCTCAATCCATATAAACCAACACATTTGTACGAGAGCACAATCTAAATGAATATTGAACAAATCCATCCATCGGTTAATGAAAGTAACAAATCAACAAATACAATTTCAAAGCTAAAATGAGAAAGCCTATCATTCCAATAGTGTTGAAATATACCAAACAATATATCATACCTTATAACAATGTAATCAGCACTCACAGCTACGAAAATCAACAACAAAATTATCTAACCATTTCATGTTATTTTTATGGTTAACCGAAAAAAATACACTGTCAAACAAATGGAAACATTAATTGAGTTCATAATTGACAAGATTGAAAGCTCATTTAATCTCAGATTCTCTCACAATTATAATGCACAAACAATATCCTAGTCTCTATTTCAACTTTATTCAAGCTACACACACCTAAAATCTCTTGAATAATGAAATTGTTTATCTGTAATATTTTCATGATGAAAATAGAAGAAGCTCATCAATAAATAGAATAACGGAACAAGAACAATCCCAAAACAATCAAATGAAAGAATCCATACCTTACTGTTGTAAATGAAGCAAAAATTGGCAAAAACTGTCAAAGACATTTGCAACAACTCTGCAATATTTCAGGAAAGAGGAGTTGGATCTATAAAATCCTTCAAAATCTATTTTTTTTTTAATAACATATCATCACTGATTAAACAAATCTCAACAACCAAATCTATGTAAAAAAAAAAAAAAAATTATGAAGATATAACTAATACAAAACCACAGATAAGTTCAAATATATAGAAATCTCCCAAACAAATCACTTTTGGTTGATTGTTTGATATAAATAAAAATTTTGGCATTAAATCATTTGCAAATTAAGATACAAAATATCAAGTGCACAATCAATTTACTTCTTCTAAGTATAATGCATAGGAATAAAACTTTGTATCATTTAGAGTACCAAAAATCCATCTTGAAAATGCAATTAAAGTGAACGACTCAAAACAATTTAAATCAGGCTCTAAACTACTTAAACAACGATTAAATCACACTGGAACCCTAATGTCAAAATCAAAGAGAAGAATTTTAATTCTTTACGTGAGTAATAGAGGAAACACCTAAATTTCGAGAATCAAAGCTAATGAGCTGAATGGCTTCGTATATTCTTTGTTTTTCGAGAATTAAAGACGAAATTCAAAAACGAGAGCTGACAATTGAGAAGGAGTGTCGAACACCAATTAGAAGTTATTATTACAAAGAAATCAAAGAGATTTTTGTTCGTTACAGTTGGAAAAGAAAGAGACCAACCTACACCTTGATTCAGCTCACTAGTCTAGGGTTTGTGTGTTGAGAGAGTTCGTGGAGTAAATTGAGAAAATCGCGAGGGCTGGTGAGCTGGTGACTGATAAGCACGATGGCGACGTTGACGACGATCTAGTGCCGTTAAGATGGAGACGGCATGACTGCTAGGGTGGTGGCTAGCTTGTCGTGCTTGACCATGGTTAAGGCGAGCGGCTGGGGTTTCTAATAGTGGAAGAATGAGATTTATTTATATTTTGAATCAAAATTTGGGAAAAAAAATTAAAAAGTTGTAAATTTACACGGTAAAAGAAAAATGTGGTCGTGTTTTATCTTGGCGGCATTTTTATCTGCTAAATGAAACCTAATTGTTTTTAGTGTTTCATCTAAAATATAATTTAATCTAATTTAAAACGTATAGATATAAAATTTAAAGATTGTTAATACTTTTACATAATTTTATTATCTTTAGTTGTATAAATTAATTTAATTTCAAAAAAATGTATAGATATAAATGTAAGATTGAACTAATTTTGTGATAATTGCACATCATTCACTATACAAATCATGTAACCATCTACTGCAGTATTATTACTCAAATAATTTGATTCAATTTAGAAATGTGACTATCATGCTTAAATTATATAACTGTAAATATAGTATAATATAAAATTATTCAATATTAGTTGTATTCAAATTGTAATTATCCACGTTATGTACCATTATGAATTTGATTAATGTTTACCAAAAAAAATTACTCTAGCAAAAAAGAATAAACAAAGTAATTAATCTCACATAAGTTGCATGAATTAATTGGGATAAGAGATTGTTTGTGAGTTCTATTTAAAAATATCAAATATTAGATGCATTATATTCATCTAATATACAAATATTTTTTTAGAGGGTATACAAAAAATATATTAATATTTGCCACTAATAATAACAACAACAACATTTTAGGGGCAATTATGATGTTTGATATGATAATTATTCAACAGCGGATAATTCAGGGCAATACTAGGATTGATTTCTTTTAAATACTTGGAAATAAATCGGTTTCATTATATATTTAGATATTTGGACTGTAATGTAATTAAAAGTTGATAAAATTATTTTGTTAGTTTTTTAAGCAAAACATCATTACATTTATAACGTAATATTAAAAATGGTATAATTAATATATAATTTATTTATTTTATTATATTTAAATATTATTCTCATTAGTACATAAGTTACATTTTTTAAAAGCAAAATATCATTAAATTTTTAACATAATAGTAAGAAAATAATATAATTAATTTTATTTAAATATATTAATCTAATTAATTTTACTTAATTATATTTTTATCATTAGTACATAAGTTAATATTTTATCTATATTTTCAATGAATTAAAAAAAAAAGTATATTTTCTTGCAAAGTTAAGGGGGTCTTTAGTATTTTTCTGATTTTGAATTGATTATCTGATATTTACCTAAAATGAGGGAACTATTTTAGTATTTGCTGCTTCAACCAATTAAAACGAGGGTAACCGGTGGCCGGTTAATAAAAAGATGCAGCCGCTGTAATACAGATGGACCCCCACTTTGCTTCGGGTGGCCGATTTAGGTTCTGTACCGAGTAATTAAAGTGATATCATTCAGCTTCAAGTTCAATGGGAAACGGTGGGCAGTTGGCCAGTTTACTAATGTACGCACGTCTACTGTACCTGTCACGCGGGTCGGTTCTAACAGTCATTAACTGCTTTGAGTTGCCGGAGCAGGTAGAATTAATATTTGGACTCAGGCGGCCATAGATACGGTCGTGTTGGATCAGATTCTCTTCTGTTTTAATTTTTTATTTGAATAAATACATTTACATGATTAGTAGTAAGTTTGGATACAATCACTTCATCAGAGAATTCTTGTACTTGTGGTATTAGCTAGCCCTTTAGGATTGTACTTGAGTTAGATGCTTTTATTTAATTAATGCTGTTCTGTTCGTCGTATATATTATTAATAACAAAAAGGGCAACCGTTAACCGTAAGGAGATCAATTTCTGTCTCTGTATATCATGCACGCATTTGCACTAAAGCCGGACATTATAATTATATAAAAAAAATGTTTTATTATCGTTATTATTATTAAAGAATTTTTAACCCAGTGTGAAGTTATATAAACTATTAGTACAATATTAGGATTAACGATTACTAAATTCTTGTGTAACAAGGAAAAGACACATAATTTTATCAGAAATAGCTTACATAGAAGCCGGTTAGGAAATTTACAGTAATTATGCTTCCTCTGTGTGTGTATATATATACACACACACACACACGCACATAAATTTACTTGAAATCCTTTGGTCAGCACCAAATTCTCTCTTAGAAACCTTAAATCTCCAAACAATACAATGATGCAGCAGCAGCAGCATGATTATGATCAACTTGTCGGCGGCGCCCTAAAAGATATAGAACTGGCTATCAGCGGTCTGCAACAACTAAGCTTAGTAGACTCCAGGGCCACGGGATCATCATCATCGAAAGAAAACTCGTCTCGTACTTGTAGCATTTAAAAAAAAGATGCATTCATGGAAATATGGGCAGACTTGTTAGTGAAGGAGTTGACGAACGCCCAAAGCATGGAGGATGCAAAAGCACGTGCCATGGGAGTGGTGCAAGGTTTTTACAATGAGATCACAGCCAGGGAGAAGGCAAAGGCTGAAGAGAGGTTGATGCAAGAGAACTGGATATTGAAGAGGGCTGTGGTCATTCAGCATCAACTACGTCAGAAAGAGAAGCAAGATTCCAAGGAGCAGCTCGAAGCTCTTCAACTCAAGAATTACGCTTTGACATTGCATTTGAAACAGGTCCAAACTCTCCCCTTGTTAGGAGGAGGATCTTTTCATCCTCCTGATGTCTTCTAATTTACTGGTTCTTCAACCTGCTTTTCACATATGCTGTTGATTATTCATTGATTGATCATTTGATTGATTGATCATGTATTTTGCATACAATTTTATGGAAGTTATCACATGTCACAAAATAATTAATGGATAAAGCATTACCTGTTACGTGAAATGAAGATTAATTTTCTAGCAAGCCTATTTTTAGCGAAGTAATTAATTTTAGCGAAGTAATTAAAAGTAGAAGTAAAAACTAACCATTTATATTAGAGAATGTTAAAAATAAGGGTCTGACTATGTTGGAAACACACTACGGTGGAGCACTCCTTCATAACCACATCATTAAAGTTATAACGAATATTTTACTATTTATCAATTTGTATGTGCAGTTATAATTCGTACTCTACCTTTGAGCAACTCCAAAGTAGCAATGGCCTAAATATAATAGTAATAACTCAATTCAAATCATTTATTATTTAGAAGAATCCATTACATAACTTAAGTTTGCTACAAGATTTGTCCATTCCATTTCTTCAAGCTTTAAAACTCGACTAAATTAGGAAACTAAAATAAATTAATCTTTAATATATATACAAGTAGACACATGAATACCACGATGAAAGTTCAGTATTTACTCATCTCCGTTGGAATTTCAGCTTTCCAAGGAATTATGCCAAAAAAAGAAGCAAAAGCAATGAGGATTATTATAAGCACAATACCAACAACACCTAAAAGATTAAAAGATCATGATCAAAGCCAAAGTCATCATCCAAGAAAGTAGAAACACTTTTGGTTTCACCAAATGCTGAAATTTTTTTGTCTGTCTCCATATTGTGAAGATAGCATCCCATTTAGTACCCAAGATGTGGGACACAAGTAATACGCCCATATTCATTGGTCAATGTTATGAAGTTACCACATGGCAACTAATGTATAAAGCACTATTTGTTACGTGAAATGAAGATCGGTTTTCTTTGTCTGATTTTTCTTTCTTTTTCATACTCAATATATAAACTTTTTGCGTGTAAAAATTTCTAGTTTTGTTTACATGTCTTCTACTGTAGACTAAGGTTCCTAAATGGGCCCACTAGCGAAGTTCTAAAAAGGATACTCAAAAAGTGCTTCTTTTTGGACGTGAAGATTGATTTTCTTAGCTATATTAACAATTTATTCAAAAAAAAAAATACTATATTAACAATTAGAAATAGGGAGCTGCTAAGTTACAGCCGGCGTAACTTGCAGCTGCAAAAATTGCACGTGAACAGTAACCACACGTGTTATTGTTTACGCGCAATTTTTGCGGCTGTAAGTTACGCTGACTGTAACTTAGAAAAATCCTTAGAAATAATATTACATATAGAAATTTGTTATTTTATATTAATACTAGAAATCTACAAACTCTCATTTTAAAGAACACATAAAATAATTTTATGAAATTTGTTATCAAGCCGATTTTAGCCAAGTAATTAGACGGTGCATCCATGATTAAGACAGCAAACTAAATTTATTACCAAGATATATTTTAACAATTTAAAAAATAATTAACCATACGTATTAGAGAATGTTAATTATAATAGTAATAAAATTTGAGTCACTTAGTATTTAGAAGAATCCATTATATAACTTTAAGTTTGCTACAAGATTTGTCCATTCTGTTTCTTCAGGCTTTAAAACTCCACTAGGTTAATAAACTAATAAATTAATCTTTCATATACAAGTAGACACAAGAATACTACAGTGAAAGTTCAGTATTCACTCATCTCCTTTAGAAGTTCAGCTTTCCAATGAAGTATGCAAAAAGAGAAGCAAATACAATGGGGAAGATTATAAGCACAATACCAACAACACCTAAAAGATCATGATGAAATCCAAAGTAATCATCTAAGAAAGTAGAAACAGTTTTGGTTTCACCAAATGCTGATATTTCTTTATCTATATCTCCATGTTGTGAAGATAGCATCCCATTTAGTACCCAAGATGTGGGACACAAGTAATACGCCCATATCCACCACTTTGGAATTTGCTGCAAATAATACTCTTATATATGAGTACTGATCTGATTTAAGATCTTTAACTTTATTAAAATTCGAAAAAGCTATTGAGATAAGTGATTTATAGTATAATGCCATTATACTATTAAATTATACGACTTAATAGCTTTCTCAAATTTTAACAAAGTCTAGGTACTGAATCAAAACATTTCTAAACACACACACCAATCAGCCCCGATTAATCAAGCATCTGTATTTTGTAAAATACAAACTTGCTCATAGCTTATAGCAACTTAAACGTTGAATTGCTAACTTGACATGAGTCATTAGCATGAAGCAAGAAGAAATGGAATATTTTATGATTCATGTATCAGAATTGCAATAAGTTTGAGATAGCTCGGTCGCAGACATAGTAAATATTTGGTGGTAACAGTAATTCTTAGTAACAATGTGGCAGCTTCATAGCCAGAACAAGAGAGTTAGCAGTCAGAAGAGATTTGTATATTTGACAATGAAAGAAAGATCCAAGTTGGCCATTCTGTCACGATTTATTCATAAATTTTGACAGAACGAAAGAAAAATATTTTCGAGGCTCAGAAGACGAATGGATAGATTCTGCATAATGGATGCCGATAAGTCTTTTCTTTTTGTTTTGTGTCAAAGTTTCAAGATTCATTTTGATGCATCTGAGCAAGTTATAGAAGCTTACTGGTTTTGGAATGGTGAAACCGCAAAATAGATTGAGCATTGAGTAGAAAGATGAAGCCAAAATAGAAGCCACTTGAACATTTGGTGTCAATGATACAATCAGCATCCCCATGTAGTTGAAGTATAGAAGGTTACAGAACATAGCGTAAAATGACCAGAATATCTTATATGCTGACCAATAATAACCGATCATAGGATATGTGATGATCACGTAAGTAACTGCTTGAACGAACAAGTAGGGAACCTCAACTAGCACCTGTAATTACAAAATCTCAGTAACTCGAATAAAAAGTGAGAGAGCTATACTGCCCTGATAATGCATTTTTGCAAAGTATATTAGAACCTGTGCAAATGAATACGCCCATGGGGAGTACATTCCTGCAAATCTTTCTCGGTATAGGACTGTCCTTTCTGTTGCAACAAGTGGTATAACTGACGAGCAATTGATTATGCCAAAAAATATTGCTACCGAGAACAGTGCACCAAAGATATTGAACGTCTTGCTGGTTTTTTCTGAAAAAATAAGAAGCTGGTTACCATTTCAAAGGTTTTTTTTGTTTGCATATGTGCAACAAGATTAATTCAGTTAAATCAAGGTCATTTTCTCCTACTACTACTAGTGTTAAATGTATTGACTCGCATTTTTTTCCCTTGCTGCCAAAACAGTGTACCAAACAGCAGAGACATAGCACACGTAAAAATAATGCGTATCAAGTTGTAGGAAGGATTTCCCCAGTACGATAAATTGTGTTTCCACAGGCATGCTTTGAACTGCTCCCAACCATTTTGAGGAAAATGGGTAGGAAAATGCAAGTCCTTTGAACCAGGTGATGGTGAACTCAATTGCTTTACCAGTTCCTTGTTCTCTCTACAGTCAGAAAGGTGAGCGTAATTTACAAGACAAACACTGGAATCTGATTATTCAAAGGGTATCGCCAGAACTTTTACTCACCGGTACAAGGTTGATTCCTTATAGATTTGTGCAAAATCAACACCAAGTTGAGTCTCCATAGAGTTAGAAGAAACCTCTAGCATCCATGTTGCTGGATTATAATTATCCTTAATCTTCCATACCCCAGGGATACTCTATCGCAAGAGTTTAAAGAAAGTAGAGTCAAGATCAATGATTCTAGTTTTATCAAAAGGAAAAATGAAAATGTTGAACTTTAGCTGTCAATTTTGTACAATAAAATTGACCTCAAAGTACTCGATAACTTTACATGAGTGCTGACCCAGTGGTCCAGAATAAATAATGCGTCCTCCATTCTTCATTAAAACTAACTGCAATGAGATCAAGGGGTATTAGAATTGTAATTGAACGATATAAAAGTATGATCACACACATGCCGTTCATTTTATTATATAAACTTGACCTTAATCTTCTTACATCATCGAATGCTTCGAAGATATCAATGCTTGGTTGGTGGATGGTGCAAACAACTGTTCTTCCGGTTTCAACAACATTCTTCACTGCTCTCATAACAGTTGCAGCCGCTCTAGCATGCAAGCCTGATGTGGGTTCATCCATAAAGATGATAGAAGGGTTGGCAACAAGTTCCACAGCGATAGTTAGCCTTTTGCGTTGCTCAGTTGATAAACCACCAAGTCCTGGCAAACCCACCAATGAATCTTTAATCCCATCAAGCTCAATAGTCCGAAGGACTTCATTCACAAATTCCTGAGGAAAGGTCAACGAATAAGTTTGGTGTCTTTAATCTCAATCAATGATCAATCCATGACCAAAAATTTAGTTAAGCTCAATAAGGAACCATACAGCTTTAGTCTTTGAATCAATCTGAGGTGAAAGTCGCAGCCAAGCAGAGAATATTACTGATTCTTCAACAGTAACATTGGGAGAATGTATGTCGTTTTGCTCGCAGTAACCTGATATCCTTGCAAACGTGTGTTGAACCTTGGGGTACCCACCAATTCTTATATCTCCTTCAATAATACCACCAGTTTTTCTTCCGGAGAGAACATCCATTAGAGTTGTTTTCCCAGCTCCACTGACACCCATCAATGCTGTAAGAATGCCAGGCCTAAATGTACCAGTTATATCAGAGAGAAGCTGAAGCTTTTTCTGATTGAAACCTCTTTTTCTCATTGCCTATGATGAAAACAATAACATAATTAATTAACCAACCATGTCATTTGCTGATATATATGTTGTTTCTTACAATTCAGGATTACTTATATGATTACCAAAGGGGTGTCTACGTAGTACCGCAAATCCTCAAATGTTATAGTTAATGGGTGAAAAGGTAAAATCATCTTTCCTGCAAGATGGATGAGCGACAGTACTATTGAGAAAATGTACAAAGAATGCATTATCAAAATAGATGGAAAATAGAAACAAACTGTGAAGTAATGGTTGCTCACCCCTTTTTATTCCTGTAGTACTTCTTAACGGAGCATCAATTGGGTTCTTGTCTCTATCTGAGCCAATGCTACCATCTTTCTTATCTTGTAGTTCTGAGCATTTTTCATAAGAAATCATAGTGCGGGCCTTTCTCGGAGCTGAATATTGATCAATGTATCAGTTAACAACTAAAGATTATGACCAATCACTCTCAAAGGTAGAGAAAGGAGTGGAAGGAAAAACTCACGTTTTAAGAATGTAAAAGCCAAGGTAAAAACAGCATTGAAAAGCACTGTGAAACCAATCAAAGCAGCAATTAATATCCAATAGAAAGAACTATCAAAGTTCAATCCACGGCTTTCCAGTGTCTGCCTTCCAGCAGTTGTGCTTCCAGATGTTACCTGTGAATTCATTAACTTTTCATTTTCGTTCGATAATACTACTGGACAGATTTTGTGTACATTTGTTCAGTAATCAGTAGTCAAATATTACCTTTTCCCACCGAGGAGCAAGAAATTCGTTGACAGTCAAGCCTGTCTCCCCATATGTTAGAGGACAGACCCAAAATCCCCATTCAAGCCAAGAAGGCATGGACTCTGCATCATAAACCAATAAGTGCAATTTGTTGTATGATTGTTCATTGACATAAAATACTGATTGGGCATTGAGAAATCTTACTTTTGGGGATAATAAAGCCTCCAAATAACAAAAGCATTAATATAGCCATAGTCCCAATCGAAAAAGATACAGCCACAGTTTGGAAGATTTAGGCAATAGCACGAAACAAGGATGTTGATGTTAGGTGCACGGTAAAGAAGAGAAGGAATTGTCGAACGAACCTAAGAAATGCAACATTGTTATGCTTGTTGGAGAAGAAAAATATGCACACATAAGCAAAATTTTATGCATGCTCAACAAGAAGCAAAATTTTGGTACTTCAGCTGAAATTTTAGAACATCATTATCTGTCTTTGAAGCCTGTACTTCTTTGTGTTCTTGTTCCCAAGAAGCTTTAAATACAGTGTAGATGAGACTCACCTCCCAACCTCAGGGCTAAAACCAATAATATAGTAGGTAAGGGAGGTCCAAACAAATGATTCTAGAAGTGAAAGTGGAACTTTCAGGATGGAAACTGGAATAGCATAAGCCCAAGCAGGATAAAAGCGTAAGTCTCTATGTTTGTAGAAAACTGCAAGTCTTGAGATTGTCATGTTCAGTTCTGGAAACCCATCTACGATGAGTATAACCAGTGCATAGAACAAAGCACCCAGGTAAGCATTTTCATGGATGATATCAACAGCCAATTCTGAGCGCAGAAAAACAGTCATTGTTATTGAAGCTATGATGACCAGCTGCAGCAACAAAAGAATCCAAAATTACATTTACATAAAAAAATTCATATTGATGTCATGTGAATCGAACCATTTAAATATAAAGGATGCTACCTGTGTGGATTTGAACACGTATAAGGAAGAATTTCTCTTCATTAAAAGGAATTCCCTTGTTGCGCAAGCTTTAAGCAGTTCCCATTTTGTTAGCGAGTACTTTTCGAAAGATAGAGCATTCTTATGACTTTCAGACTTATTAAATGAATGTGCAAGCTCCTCATCTTGCATCAGGCCTAGATGACATGCTTTAAACTTTGTAATGAACTGATCAACAGAAACATAATTATAAGGATGGTCTTTGCGATGCCAATATTGTGCTTGATCTTTCCGAGATATAACCTGAAGTAACTAAATTAGCAAAACAATTTTCATTCATAAAATTGTACAAATGAGACAAATAAGAAATGTTTAAACCTACTTCCTGAAGGAAGTCAGCAACTCCTTTTCTATCTGGGTACCTAAAACCACAGCCCTCAAAGAATTCGCAACTATAAGACAGTGGCCCATGATACACAATCTTGCCTTCTGCCATTAGGATAACATCATCAAAGAGATCAAAGGTCTCTGGTGCTGGCTGAAGTAGTGAGATCAATGCAGTTGCGTCAGTAATATGCACCAACTGCTTTAGAAAGGAGACAATCTGGAAAGTTGTGGAACTGTCTAAGCCATTTGAAATCTCATCCATGAATAGAGCGCTCGTTGGCCCTACAATCAGCTCCCCTGCATAAAATGACCAGGGAAAGAATTTATAGTCTTTCAAAATTTAAACCCAATAGAGTCTATATAATAAGATTTATCAACCCACATTGGTACATTACCCGTAGTTAACAGTTTCTTTTGACCTCCTGAGACACCTCTTCTCATGGGATCTCCAACCATTGTGTCAGCACAGATATCAAGGCCAAGAATCTACCAAAAATATTACAATTCAAAACTATACCTCAACAAATTGCAAAGAAGAGGCAAAAATTTAGTCATGTGGAAGAGGCTTCGTGCAGTACCTTAAGAATGTAGTCTGTTTGAAGGTTGCTTTCCAGTCCTTCAACTGATATTGCCTGTCATAAACATATTTATCTGAGTTATCCACTGCCATACAGTCAGTTTTTTTGACACCTGGAATGATATGCACATATAAACATGCTACAAAAGTAATTTACTTTCTAAAGGAATTAGATTGAGCGGCATGGTGAAGATATAATGTAATTCAGAAATGTTATACGTGTACCTTCATGTAAGCATCTACATCAGGATCTGGGAAAATCCCTGCCAGCTTCTCTAGTTTAATGATTTCCATCAGGATGTCTTTTAAGTTTTTTTAAAAAAAAAAATCAATCACTCGATCTGTAACAATTTGAGAGCATGGTATGGCAGGCAATGCATTGAAAAATCCCCATTTCTTTGTGACTAAAATGTACTTACCAGCTCGACATCCGGTACCTTGACAACGTGGAGAGAAATCAATTGTTTCCCTCACTGTCATCTCTGCAATATGCAGATCATACTGGCTTATATAAGCTGATGTTTTCTGAGGAACAAATTCGTCCAGTTTGTATCCATTGTAAGACAATTCCCCTGAAACCTGCGAGAGAGGAATAAAAAATTTAGGAGAAGGGAAAAAAATGAAACTTAAGATGCAAGCAACTCCCAGACACAAAGAATGATGCCCAAAATTTACTAAAAGTCATAAAACCTTCAGAGAATGAATTAATTTTCCAGAGAGTGCCGACAGCAATGTGGTTTTGCCACACCCTGGAGGACCAAGCAGTAATGTCATCCTGTAATGAGCAAGAGCAAAACCAAGTAAACAAATAACTCTAAAAAATTTTAGAGAAGCGAAAGATGTTAAAGTCTTAGAATTTTTAAGAGTCTACCTTCCAGGCTTAATGATGCCATTGACATCTTTTAGAATTTTTATCTTTGCTTCTTGTTTTAAACCAAATAGATTGGTGAAACCCTGCCACAAACATAAATGACTTGAAAGTCAAGCTACCTAATTTATAAGCAACATGAGAGACCACACAGTGACTCTGCTGATAAGTCGGAGAAGTTAATGAACACATAGATATTTACACTGAGCATGCTCTTGGTCGCATTCCAAAGAGTGGGAAGAGGCTTCCCATGAACTACTTCACATTCTGCTTCAACGCCAAGATTCTTATATCTCACTTCTACAGTAGGCAACTGTACACCACCTCTGTAAAACACAGTGTAGGCAACAAATCAGTGTAATAACCTATATGTATAGGTGTTCGGTGAGATTGTTGCACAAGATTAGAAAGAGAGTTGACAGGTACATGCATAGAAGTGGAAACGAAAAAGGTTACACACACACACACCTGTCAACTCTCCTTCTAATTTTGGGCAGCAATCTCAGGCTATCATTTTCAATGTGTTTGATGAGCTTCTCTATGAACATATGCCGCTCCTCAGCTCCAAGTTTGGTGATATCAACAAGTCGTTTGCCATCTTTGTCATCAAACAAAGCTGTAGTAACCCTTTCAAAAGATGGCAATCTGTCAACAGCTGCCCATTGCGGATCACGTTCTTCATGATCATCACCATTATCATCTTCATCATTGTCATGTACAACGCCACGAAAACTTGACGCGTAATTGCCAAATGAGGATCCCATGCTTCTGCCAATCTCGGCTAACTCAATTCTCAGCAACCCAGTTTCATCATCACCTGCCAATTGAGCCATTATCAATAACTCTGTCTGTCTATCTGTGTACATACGTATAAATAAAAAGATGAACATACATATGTTCGGCTTCTTTCACATTACTTGTAGAACCAAAACATCGAAAATTTTGGGACATAACAATTAACAAACAGCAAGATCAGCATCATTGGAGTTGGTATGTCATGTCATTGCAAGAATGAAAAGTTTTGTCAAAGTCAAACATGCTGGTTTATACGCATAACTATATTAAATTAAAATTGAAAATGTTTCGTTGCTCCGCAATTGCATGTTTAATATTAGTTCTCACATTATGAATAATGCAAATGGAAGCAGCAAATGATTCATTCTAATAACTAAACCAAGAAGTTATTCCATTGACTTCATTAAACGAGTATAAATTGCGTGAGTTTGTTTCTCAACTGTGCAAGTGTCTGACTCTACTAGCACTGCAAATCCGATCATGTTGTTTCAAGATTGTGATAGGCAGCTGTTAAGTAACAATATATGTGTGTAATTAACTCTTAGCATTGTTATAAATCCACACGTAACACAGTATGTTTGAAAGATCAGCACCGAATTTAAATTTATTTTATGTACCCATGTTCTTCTTACTTTAGTAGTATTTATTTATACTCACGATAACCACCCGAAGATTTTGAAAGTTTATCTTCATTCTATTTGTTCGTATGTTATATTTTAAATCATTAAACAAAATAGAATAATCAAAGTTTATGCTTTGATCAACTAATTATTTCTCTAAATTCTTATCTTCTTAGTTAGGTAAGTTTCTATATGCTAATTGTTTCAAGTTATGTTGATTATACATAATCTTAAGGAAACACCGCACCCTGAGAATAACTGAATTGCGTCGCTTAACAACATTTAATGTTACTATGAAACCTAGCGTAACCTAGCACCCCAATATCATATTCATCAATGCACAAGTAACCATCACAAAAATTCTAGGCCCCATTTGATGTTGAGGTCTTCTGTAAAAATATTGTAATTATGAAATAAAAATTAATGATTTGTAGTAAATACAATTTTTAAATAATAACTTTGACAAAGATAGTAAAGATATTAGAGTTACGTTCTGATAAAGGATCCACACGTCAACTAAAGTGTCGGCGCCATGAGATTTGAATCCAATCGCCTAGTGCTTTTTTATTTTAAAATCTTCACATGACAGGACCAACCATGTGCAGATTTTAAGAGCCATTGGATTTAAATCTAATGGCTCCAATTGGGCTCCCGCACTTTATTTTATTAAATAACAGTTCAAGATATTATATATTTTTTATCATACAACTGTGGAATCAAATTATTTTAGCTTTCAAGCTATAACAACAAGTGTTTACAAAATACTTTAGCTCAAGCTCAATATTAAATAAAGGCTAAGAGCTTATTTTTAAAATGTCATAAGTTTGAAATTTTATTAATTTCGGATTTTTTTAATTACTTGTTTATTTTTCATAATTTATGTTTGATTTTCAAATATTTACGTATGAAGCCAAAAAGTGAGCTTTAGTGACTTTTATTTAAACGGAAAAAAGTCCGAAAGGAAATAAATATTATATTACAAAAATATTTTTATTAAATGTTAATATTTTATCTAGGCACAAAATCTATTCAGATTTCAGATTAAAAAAAACACACACACAGTCAGATTTAAGATAAAAACAAATGCTACATAACAAAAACGTGAAAATGAGCCTACGTAAGCAACCAAAATAAATTAATAGTAATTTTAGTTTTCTTTAAGAAAAATATTAAATCATATAAAACTTCCAAAAAAAATCATAAAACTCTGGGCGATCTCGATCTCTCCGTCTTTCTGCAAATGCTTTTTTCATCTTCGTAATCTTTTCATAAACAGCTACAGCCTTCTCAATTTTCATGGAGTTCGTGTTCGTCTCCCCGGCCCCATCGCTTTTATCTTCTATTACCGTAATTTTTATTTTTCCATTTAATTTCTTCATTATAATTATTCTTCCATCTAAATTTCAGGTCGAACTTCAAGTTTGCATTTCGATATTTCGTCTTATTTTAATGAACACATTTGAAAAAATTTGAGCGGAATCTATGATTATGATAATACACTCATGATAATCCGAAAGATATTAAAATATGTACTTCAAATCTTCAATGCACTTTTGTTTTTGGAGTTTGTTCGCACCTCCGCTGGACTCTATGTTAGGTTTCGGTTGATATACCTTTTTAAACAGAATTTATTTAGATAGAATTTTTATTAAAAAAATTAGTTGATTGGTTATCGATGAAAGCTTTT
Source organism: Murraya paniculata (assembly GCA_030449075.1). Classification (NCBI taxonomy): domain Eukaryota; kingdom Viridiplantae; phylum Streptophyta; class Magnoliopsida; order Sapindales; family Rutaceae; genus Murraya; species Murraya paniculata. Next base: position 418,118 of record JAEVFN010000073.1, read on the forward strand.
TATTAAAAATTATAAAATTATTTGTAAAAATTTTTGAAGTTATGTTATAAAAAAATTGAATAAGATTGTCAAATAAGTAAAGGTATTTTACACATTTTAATATTTTATAAATGCTTTTCAACCTCTATTTCCAAAAGCCTAAAATTTGAGTTCTTAATAACATAAGAAAAATAGTTTATTTAATATTCAAAAGCTCTACCAAAATAATAATAATAATTATTATTATTATAAACACAGATTTTAATAACAATTTATTAACTTAAATAAGTACTTATAACTATAATATAAATTATACCAAATAAATACTTAATAGGGTTCAATGTTTAGTGAATTATAATATATTTCTTATAAGAGCGTAGATAGTCTCAACTCTTAAGTACAATAATATATCGACAAACTGTATGCTAAATCCATAGTCATTACATTAACTGAGTAATGTTTGGCCCCTGGCTTTTTGGTTTCAATCTTACTGTTGAATGAATGATGCGTATTTTTTTAGCTTATGCAAGCTTCTTGATTGTGCCCAGATAAATAATAACACCACGTATTGTGCACGTTTCCATTGTCATTAATCTCTGCATCTGAACATGCAGTGATCTTGTTTATTGTCCCTGAAAATTTGTGCCTACGTTTTTTTGATTTCTTGATCCATTTTAACTAACAAGAGAATCTGCAGCAGTGCTTATTTTTATGTGGCTGTGCGGGAACGTCGATGATTGCTTCTTTGAATATCGAAATTGAGGACCTGTGATATGAAACAAAGTGAAAAGAGAGAGAGAGAGAATAATGGTCTCCAATGAGATGTAAGTTCATGCCCAATCAAGTGGGGAAAAAATATTATTTTGATCGTGCGGTCCGGAGTTTGTGTTGAAATTTGGCGGAGTCAGCAGTAGGCGGCATGAACATTTCATCCATTAAAGCCATTGCAACACATGCAGAAGGTAAAGAAATTTTATCAAAACCAACTTAATTTTTAACAAAAACTGTAATCGATTTCTGTTATATTTGGAAAATCCCACGTGGTTACATTCAAATTAATTAATCAAAGTCCAGCGGATTTGTGGAACTTAGTTAATTTGCTGAGTGAAAATTAATTGATTTATTCGTGTTTTATTTTATTTTATTTTTTAAGAAAATTTTACCTTTGATTCTCTTGATGGCAGTTTTATAGTGCTTGTAGGAGCGTGGTCTGGATGCTGAAATAATTTACATTGATGGTGCATTTGATCTATTTTATGCTGGACGTGTTGAGGTAAATCTCTGTTTTTCAGTGCTTAAAATCGGCTATTAGTAATTTATATACGGTACAAATGTATGTGCTAGCTCCAAATAGATCGCTGACTTTTCAGTCCACCTAATTCAAGTTCTTATCCCCCACCCTCACGTTTTCGGGTTTTAGGCTCTTTTTACAACCCCAGTGAAACTTCTTACCAACGATTTAGAAATGTTCTGACCCGCTCTTTATTGAAAGCTTATCAAACTGATATAATTCACGATATGATTCATTATCCCATACGTATAGCAATTAGTACTCTCCTGCCTGAAATACCAGCTGTTTGTCATGGGATGAGTTTAATGTGCAGTAATCCGTGCAGCACTTAGGCAACTTTCTAGCACAAAGTCGCTAAGTAAGCCTCGAAGATTTCTCAACCTAGCTAAGCGGTAAAAGTTTAAGAGAAAACTAGTGAGAAAAGAAAGCAATATGGCCAAAGAAAAGCTTTATTACTCAAGAAAGAGTTTTTACAAGAGAGCTTTACACTTTTACCTGTTGGTGGATGATGGCTAAATACTAAGTGACATGTCCTATTTATAGATGAGGGTTGCCCATTCTAAAGGCTTATTTACAAGAGGGGCAAGTTGCACAAGTTGGCAAGTTGCATAAGCACAAGTTACACAAGTTAGAATTCTAGAAACGGGCCAAGGCTTGGGCCAAGCTAGGATGCTCGCTGAGCGCACCACGGCTGGCTAGTTGTGAGGAGGCCCAGCGCTAAGCGCACTCCCTTTTGAGCGCAATCGCATGTGCGTACTAGGCGAACTCGCGTTCTAAGCGCATACCGCTGTTATGCGTAGCATACCCCGCTTCTGAGCACATCCCGTTGTTAGGCGGACTTTTGCTGAGCGCATCCGTGCGCGTCAATTTAGCCTCCGTTTGCGGGTTGTTTGGGCGGCCAGTTACAATCCTCCCCCACCTATGCTCGCGGCGTCCTCGTCGCGTCCTCATGCTTGAATTTTTGGACGTGCTCTGCAAATTGCCATAGATCGCCTTCGCGTTCCCACGTAGCTTCGCTTTTGGGGAGGTTTTTCCACTTCACCAAATACTCATTGTAAGCCGGTATGCCCCTTCTTCGAATGACTCGGTCAGCAATGATGTAGTCCACATCCTTGTCAAACGCGGCGACTACGACCGTTGGGGCTCTCCTTGATTCTCCATGGCTTGGGTCTCCCTCGTCTCCGTGGTAAGGCTTGAGTAAGCTCACGTGGAAAACCGGATAAACTTTGAGCCTTGATGAAAGTTAGAGTTGGTACGAGACGTTGCCCACACGTCGTATTACTCGGAAAGGCCCTTAATATCGCCTCACTAGCCCTTTGTGGACTTTCCGCAAAGTCTTGAACTGTTGAGGCAGCGGCTTGATCATTACTTGGTCTCCTTCATTATACTAGACGTGGCGTCTCCGTGTGTTAGCGCACTTCTTCATCTTGCGTGCGGCCTTGTCGAGGTATGCTCGTGTGATGTCCTCTTCCTTGTGCCACTCGCGAGCGATCTTATGAGCCGTTGGGTTTTTCCCTCCATAAGTTGAGGCTATGGCGTTGGGAGTCATTGGTTGGAATCCCATGATGATCTTGAACGGACTCTTGCCCGTAGCCTCGCTCCGCTGCAAGTTATACGAGAATTGGGCAACATCTAGCAACTTAGCCCAATCTCGCTGGTGAGCACTCACATAATGCCTTATATACATCTCGAGTAGGGCATTAATGCGTTCGGTTTGCCCGACTGTTTGTGGGTGGAAGCTCATTGAAAACTTGAGGTCAGTGCCAAGCATTTTGAAGAGCTCCATCCAAAATTTGCCCGTGAAGCAAGGGTCATAGTCATTCACTATGCTCCTTGGGACTCCCCATAGCTTCACGATGTGCTTGATGAAGAGACGGGCGGTTTCATTGGCTTTGCAATCGGTGGGTGCGGTTCATTGCGTACTTGTTATACCGGTCTACCACGACCATGATGCTTCCGCACCCTTCGAATTTTGGCAAGGCCAAGATGAAGTCCATTGAGACGCTTTCCCATGGCCTTGATGCAAGTGGTAGGGGCTCCAACAATCCCGTTGGTAGTTGATGATCTGCCTTGTCTTGTTGGCACACAAGGCAAGTTCGCACATAGGCCTCGATATCATCTCTCATATGCGGCCAAAAGTATGAGGCTTGGATGAGTGCGGTCGTGCGTTCTACTCCCGGGTGGCCAGCCCACTTCAAATCATGGCACTCTTTGATGACTTCCTTCCTTCCACTTCAAATCATGGCACTCTTGCCAAAATCGCCTTCTCTTGCCTTCGAGAACCCTCCCCAACAAGTCTTTTGCTAGCGGATCTTGTTGGAGGCCTTCTTTGATGTGTTGGACAAGGTCGGATTTCAGCTGGCTCGTATTAAGTGTTGCCAACTCCGCCTTGGAACTTAGGGCATCCACGATGATGTTGGCTTTGTCGGGCTTGTACTCGAGCCGGTAGTCAAACTCTGCAATAAAATCATGCCACCTCGCTTGCTTTGTGCTCAACTTTTTTTGTGTTTGGAAGTAACTTGTGGCTACGTTATCCGTTAAGATCACGAAGTGTGAGCCAAACAAGTAATGTCACCACACTCGTAGGAAATGAATGATGGTCGTCATCTTCTTTTCTTGCACGGTGTAGTGGCGTTCCGTATCATTTAGCTTTCGGCTCTTGAACGCTATTGGGTGGCCTTCTTGCATGGGTACTCCGTCGATGGCGAAGTCAGAGGCATCCATATGGACCTCGAAAGGTTTGGCGTGATCTGGAAGAACAATGATGGGTTCTTCAGAAATGGCCTTCTTCAAGTCTTCGAAGGTACATTGGCATTCCTCGAACCAATGCCATGCTCGATTCTTTTTTAGGAGATCAGTCAAGGGTGCCGCTCTTGCTGAGTAGACCTTGATGAAGCAATGGTAATAATTCACCAACTCAATGACTGATCAAAGCTCGGGCACTTTGGTGGGCGGCTCTCATTCGAGTATGGCCTTCACCTTCGAGTTCTCCATCATCAGATTCATGTCCGCTATCTTGTGGCCAAGGAACTCCACCTCTCGTTGAGCAAACGAACACTTTTCGACCTTGAGGTAGAGCTCATTCTCACGTAGTACTTGGAGGACTGGCATGCTCCTCAAGCGTAGTGTTGTATACCACAATGTCGTCCGAGTACAAGATAACAAAGAGGTCGAGAAAAGGTTGGAGAATCTTGTTCATGAGCGCGCTGAATGTGGCCGGTGTATTCGTGAGACCGAATAGCATGACAAGGAACTCGAACGATCCGTACATCGTGACGCATGCCCTTTTTTGCTCATCTCCCTTGGCGATGCGCACTTGGTAGTACCCGGACCGCAAATCAAGCTTGGTGCAATATTGCGCCTTGCCAAGTTGATCGAAAAAACCCGCTATCAAGGGGATCGGATACTTGTTCTTGCTTGTGATCTTGTTGAGCGTGCGGTAGTCGATGCACATTCGTAATAAGCCATCCTTCTTCTTTTGGAAAAGGACGGGTGCACCGAACGGAGCCTTTGATGGGCGGATGTAGCATGCATCTAGCAAATCCGTGAGTTATTTCCGCAACTCTTCAAGTTGGTGGTGGCTTTGCCCCTTACTCTGACTCGATGGCGTGATCTACTTCTCGACTTGGTGGGAGCTTTTTTGAAAGTTCCGGAGGCATGACGTCCTCGAACTCATGGAGGACTCCGTGGATGAGTGGTGGGACTTGGCTTGGTAAGGCTTCACGTCCTTCTCCCTCGTTGAGCTCCTGGATGGAAACCAAGAAGCTTGGGTCCTTCTAAAACGCCTTCTTGAATTGCATGGCCGAGCATATCTTTTTCGTGGTCTTGGCTCGCTCCGTAGATACCATGCATGCCTTACTCTCTTCAAGTATACTTAGGGAGTTGGTGGCTAGTAGTGGGAAGGCATGGACTTGATCGAAGAATTCCATTCCAAGGATCATCTTGAAGTCATCCATGGGCACGATAGAGAAGTCAAGTTTTCAGGACCATGTCCCGATCGTCATGTGCACAGCTAGGCTTAGCAGATGAGTTCACAGCCTTCATGGTGCCTTATTCCTTCATGGCGTTGAGGCCTAGGCGCTTGGCCTCTTCCTTCGAAATAAAGTTGTGTGTTGCTCCGGTGTCTAGCAACGCTTGGACGGGTTAGCCACTAATGGACGTTCTCACATACATGAGCCCATTCTTCGTGCGTGTTGACGGATGGCCGCCAAGGCATTGGAGGAAACCTATGCTAGGTTAGGGTTCCTCCGTGGTGGTGTGGTGTTGCCCTTGAGTTGAGCGGCGAGGACATTGAGTGACTTTTTGTCGGGGTAGTCGCGCACCCAATGTGGGCCGTTGCAAATGAAGCATGGGCTGTGAGGCTTGGCTTGCTCCTTCTATCCATCGTTCTTGCTTTGCCCGCCTTTGCCGCTTGGGGGTTTTTTCTACCCCCAATCCATCCGATTGTTGCCCATGTCCTTTCGGCCCTCTCCCCCACCTTTCCCATGGCTAGGCCTCTTGTCCTTAGCTTGGGTGGAGTAATCAGCAAGAGATTCCGCAACGGTGATGGCGTCATCAAGAGTTTGGGCACCACGCTAGTCGATCTCTGCTTTAGCCCAATCTTTGGGGCCATCTTGGAAGTAGAAGAGAGAGTCCTTGTAGGACATGTCGGTGATTTTGAGCATGAGGGTAACAAACTCGTTGATGTAGTCACAGATGCTACTCGTTTGCTTGAGCCGACGTAGGCCTGCTCTTGCCTCTTTTTCAGCGTTGCTTGGGGCAAAGTGTTTCCGAAGCTCATGTTAGAAATCAGCCCATGTGTTGATGGCACAAATGCCTTTTCCCATGTCGCCATGCTTCCGCCGCCACCATAGTTGTGCGGCGCCTCGAAGGAACGTGGGTGCCGTGCCCACTTTTGATGCCTTATCACGAACACCGATGGCATCGAAGTATTGATCCAGCCCGAAGAGGAAGCTGTCCACAACGGTGGCATTACGCGCACCATCGTAGGTGTCGGGCTTTGGCACATCTATGCGGCATGCCTCGCTTGTGCTTGCCAAGGGCGGGCTAGCGGAGATGGTGCGCTTGTGCCAAGCCCAATCCGAGCGGACTTCATCAACTTCCGCATGGACTGATCGCAGCTCATCTTGTACGAAATTGTGGAGTTTCAACAACTCGTCATGGAATCCTTGGAATTCTGCCTGAAGAGTGTCGGCTTGGTCTTGCGTGAGGACCTTGGTGGCGACCGAGAACTCGTCATATTCGCCCTCAAGACCGGTCACCCTTTCCTCCAATGATTCGAGGATGTCTTAAGCGGTGGACATTGAAGTTTCAAGCGTAGCAACTCGAGGCTCCAAGGCATTAGTGGATGGGGCCTTGGACTTTCCGCGGGGCCTCCCTTGGCCTCGTCCTTCCTCACGACCACGGCTCGCTCCGATGGAACATCAACACCGACAACGCCCTCTTGTGAAGCACTAGGAAGATTGGCCATCACTTGAGCTAGTTGCGCGGGTGCAGACCGTAGCTCTGATACCACTTGTCACAGGATGAGTTTAATGCACAGTAACCCGTGCGGCACTTAAGCAACTTTCTAGCACAAAGTCGCTAAGTAAGCCTTGAAGATTTCTCAACCTAGCTAAGCACCAAAAGCTTAAGAGAAAGCTAGTGAGAAAAGAAAGCAATATGGCCAAAGAAAAGCTTTATTACTCATGAGAAAGTTTTTACAACAGAGCTTTATAAGTTTTTACAACAGAGCTTTATACTTTTGTTTGTCGGTGGGTGATGGCTAAATGCTAAATGTCAAGTTGCACAAGTTGGCAAGTTGCACAAGTTGAGGTGTGTAGAGACTTCTAGAAACAGGCCAAGGCTTGGGCCAAGCTAGGATGGTAGCTGAGCGCACCACGGCTGGCTAGTTGCGACGAGGCCCAGCACTAAGCGCACTCCCTTCTGAGCGCAATCCCATGTGTGTACTAAACGAACCCACGTTCTAAGCGCATCCCGCTATTGTGCATAGCGTACCACGCTTCTGAGCACATCCCGTTGTTAGGCAAACTTTTGCTGAGCGCATCCGTGCGCATCAATTTAACCTCCGTTTCAGGGTTGTTTGGGCGGCCCGTTACATGTTGCTAATGCAAGAAGTCACCTCATAGACACAATGCCAGCCCTGCTCACAATCCCAATGTTACAAGCACGGCCACTCCAATTTTTTATCCTAAAAAGTTCAGTTACAAATCTCTTTCCCGCCACTCAAGAAAATTTTGTTTCAAGGAAAATTTCAAAATGCTCGGTCAAAAAATTAAGGTGGGATTTTCTTACTAAAATTGAATGACTCACCTTCGTATATATTTGATTAAGTATTTGCAATTTCCTTTAAAGCAAGATTTTGTTTTTTTTTTTTATCAAAAGATGCGTATTGGCTTGAGGAGCGATGAAGAGATTTTTAAGTAAAAGATATTTTAAGGAAAAAAAAAGTGGGCTGTCCTTTGCGATTGTGGGCAAAGCTCTCCCTGTGCCTATATAAGGTCATTTCTTATGTCAGCAACATGTAACGGGCTGCTAAATTTTCCACCCAATTGCCGGCCCATGATGCACTCAGTAACGAGGCGGCCCACATCTTCAGCCCAAGCGCCAAGTCATCAAAGCTCAACGGGACAAAATTCACCAAGACTTGCTACCTTGGCCCAAGCCTTAGCCCGTTTTCTAGAATTCTCTACACACTTGTCTAGATAAACCACTTGTGCAATTTGTACAACTTGCTCAACTTGCAAATAAGCCTCTAGAATGGGTAATCCCCATCTATAAATAGGGCATGACACTTAGCATATGAGCCATCACCCACCAACAAGCAAACTTGTAAAGCTCTCTTGTAAAAACTCTTTCTTGAGTAATAAAACTTTCTTTGGCCTATATTGCTTTCTTTCTCACTAGCATTCTCTTAAACGTTGGCGCTTAGCTAGGTTGAGAAATCTTCAAGGCTTACTTAGCAACTTTGTGCTAGAAAGTTGTCTAAGTGCCGCACGAGCTTGCTGCATTAAACTCATCCTGTGACAAGTTTTATCAGAGTTACTGTTTGCACCCACGCAACTAGCTCACAAAGTAATGGCCAATCTCCCTAGCACTTCACAAGAGGGTGCTGTCGGTGTGGATGTTCCACCGGAGCCAAGCCGTGGCCTTCCAAGGGAGGCCCCGTGGCAAGTCCAAGGCTCCATCCGCTGATGCCTTAGAGCCTCGCATTGCTACGCTCGAAACATCGATGTCCACCGGTCAAGACATCCTCAAATTGTTGGAGGATAGGGTGAACGGTCTTGAGGGCGAGTATGGCGAATTCTCAGTTGCCACCAAGGCCCTCATACAAGACCAAGCCAACACTCTTCGAGGGGAACTTCGAATATTTCATGACGAGTTGCTGAAACTCTGCAGTTTCGTGCAAGACGAGCTGCGATCGGTCCATGCGAAAGTTGATGAAGTCTGCTCGGATTAGGCTTGGCACAAGCGCACAATCACACAATCTCCGGTAGCCCAGCCTCGGCAAGCACAAAGCGAGGCACGCCGTATAGATGTGCCAAAGCCCGACACCTACGATGGTGCGCACAATGCCATCGTCGTGGACAATTTTCTCTTTGGGCTGGATCAATACTTCGATGCCATTGGTGTTCGTGATGAGGCATCAAAAGTGGGCACGAGGCATCAAAAGTAGGCACGGCACCCACGTTTCTTCGAGGTGCTGCACAACTATGGTGGCGGCGGAAGCATGGCGACATGGGCAAAGTCATTTACGCCATCAACACATGGGCTGATTTCCAACATGAGCTTCGGAATCACTTTGCCCCAAGCAGCGCCGGAAAAGAGGCAAGAGCACGCCTACATCGGCTCAAGTAAATGGGTAGCATCCGTGACTACATCAATGAGTTTGTTACCCTTATACTTGAGATCACCGACATGTCCGATAAGGACTCTCTCTCCTACTTCCAAGATGGCCTCAAGAATTTGGGCCAAAGAGGAGATCAACTGGCATGGCGCTCAAACACTTGACGATGCCATCTCCGTTGCAGAATCTCTTGCCGATTACTCCACCCAAGCCAAAGACAACAGGCCTAGCCATGGCAAATGTGAGGGAGAGGGCCGGAAGGACAAGGGCAACAGTCGGAAAGATTGGGGGCAAAAAAAACCTCCAAGCAGCAAAGGCAGGCAAAGCAAGAACGAGGAAAAAAATGAGTAAGCCAAGCCTCACAGCCCATGCTTTATTTGCAACGGCCCACATTGGGTGCGCCACTGCCCCGAGAAAAAGTAGCTTAATGCCCTTGCTGCTCAACTCAAGAGCAATGTTACATCCACCAAGAAGGAATCCCAACCCAGCTAGACACCGGAGCAATACACAACTTCATTTCAGAAGAAGAGGCCAAGCGCCTAGGCCTCAAGGCCACGAAGGAAGGAGGCACTATAAAGGCGGTGAACTCACCCACTAAGCCTATCATGGGCACCGTTCAAGCCGTGCACATGACGATCGGGACATGGAGTGCAAAGCTCAACTTCTCCATCGTGCCCATGGATGATGGAAGGACCTAAGCTTCTTGGTTTCCATCTGAGAGCTCAACGAGGGAGAAGGACGTCATGACTCCGGAACTTCCGAAGAAGCTCCCACCAAGGCGAGAAGTAGACCATGTAATTGAGCTAGAGTAAGGCGCAATGCCACCAGCCTTGGCACCCTACCGCATGGCGCCACCCGAACTCGAAAAGTTACGGAAACAACTTGCAGATTTGCTATATGCAGGCTATATTCGCCCATCAAAGGCTCCATTTGGTGCACCCGTGCTCTTTCAAAAGAAGAATGATGGCTCCCTACAGATATACATCGACGACCGCGCACTCAACAAGATTACAATCAAGAACAAGTACCTGATCCCTTTGATAACGGACTTGTTCGATCAACTCAGGAAGGCGTTGTACTTCACCAAGCTTGACTTACGGTCCGGGTACTACCAAGTGCGCATCGCCAAGGGAGATGAGCAAAAAATGGCATGCATCACGAGGTACGGATCATTCTAGTTCTTTGTCATGCCATTCAGCCTCACCAATGTACCGGCCACATTCAGCACACTCATGAATAAGGTTCTCAAACCTTTCCTCGACCGCTTCGTTGTCGTATACTTGGACAACATTGTGGTGTATAGCACCACACTTGAGGAGCATGCCCAACACTTGCAACAGGTCCTCCAAGTACTACAAGAAAATGAGCGCTCTACCTCAAGGTCGAAAAGTGCTCGTTTGCTCAGCGAGAGGTGGAGTTCCTTGGCCACAAGATAGCGGATGGAAAGTTGATGATGAAGAACTCCAAGGTGAAGGTCATACTCGAATAGGAGCCGCCCACCAAAGTGCCCGAGCTGCGATCATTCCTTGGGTTAGTGAACTATTACCGCCGCTTTATCAAGGGCTACTCGGCAAGAGCAGCACCCTTGACTGATCTCCTTAAGAAGAATCAAGCATGGCGTTGGTCTGAGGAATGCCAACGCGCCTTCGAAGACTTGAAGAAGGCCATTTTCGAATAACCCTTCCTTATTCTTCCGGACCACGCTAAGCCCTTCGAGGCCCATACGGATGCTTCCGACTTCGCCATCGGCAGAGTACTCATGCAAGAGGGCCACCCAATAGCGTTCGAGAGCTGAAAGCTAAATGATACGGAATGCCCTAACACCGTGCAAGAAAAAGAGATAAAAGCCATCATTCATTGCCTACGTGTGTGGCGACATTAATTGCTTGGCTCACACTTCGTGATCTTAACGGATAACGTAGTCACAAGCAACTTCCAAACACAAAAGAAGTTGAGCCCCAAGCAAGCAAGGTGCTAAGACTTTCTTGCGGAGTTTGATTATCGACTCGAGTACAAGTTCGATAAAGCCAACGTCATTGCGGATGCTCTAAGTCACAAAGCGGAGTTGGCAACACTTAGCGTGAGCCAGCTGAAGTTCGACCTTGTCCAGCGCATCAAGGAAGGCCTCCAACAAGATCCACTCACAAAAGACTTGTTGGGAAGGGTTCTCGAAGGTGAGACAAGGCGATTTTGGCAAGAGGAAGATATCCTCCTTATCAAAGGCGACCAACTTTTTTTGCCTAGGTGGGGAAACTTGCGGAAGGAAGTCATCAAAGAGTGCCATGACTCAAAGTGGGCTGGCCACCCCCGAATAGAGTGCACGACCGCACTCATCCAAGCCTTATACTTTTGGCCACATATGAGGGACGACATTGAGGCTTACATACGAACTTGCCTTGTGTGCCAATAAGACAAGGCTGATCGTCAACTACTGGCAGGATTGTTGAAGCCCCTGCCACCTGCATCAAGGCCATGGGAAAGCGTCACAATAGACTTCATCTCGGCCTTGCCAAAATCCAAAGGGTGCGGAAGCATCATGGTCATAATAGACCGGTATAGCAAGTATGCAACTTTCATTGCCGCACCCGCCGATTGCAAAGCTGATAAAACCGCCCGTCTCTTCATCAAACACATCGTGAAGTTATGGGGAGTCCCAAGCAGCATAGTAAATGATCGAGACCCTCGCTTCACCGAAAAATTTTGGATGGAGCTCTTCAAAATGCTTGGCACCGAACTCAAGTTCTTGACGAGCTTCCACCCACAAACCGACTGGCAAACCAAGCGCATCAATGCCCTACTTGAGATGTATCTACGACATTATGTGAGCGCTCACCAGTGGGATTGGGCCACGTTGCTGGATGTTGCCCAATTCTCATACAACTTGCAGTGGAGCGAGGCTACAGGCAACAGTCCGTTCGAGATCATCATGAGATTCCAACCAACGACTCCCAACGCTATAGCCTCGACCTAGCCCAGTGGCTCATAAGACCGCTCGCGAGTGGCACGAAGAAGCGGATATCATGCGGGCATATCTCGACAAAGCCAGGAAGAAAATGAAGAAGTGGGGTGACACACAGAGACGCCACGTCGAATACACGGAAGGCGACCAAGTGATGATTAAGCTCCTGCTTCAACAGTTCAAGACTTTGCGGAAAGTCCACAAAGGGCTAGTGAGGCGGTATGAAGGGCCTTGTCGAGTAATACGACGTGTGGGCAACGTCTCGTACCAACTCCAACTTCCACCAAGGCTTAAAATTCATCCGGTCTTCCACATGAGCCTACTCAAGCCATACCACAGAGACGCGGGAGACCCAAGCCGCGGAGAATCAAGGAGAGCCCCAATAGCCGTAGTTATCGCATTCGACAAGGATGTGAATTACATCATTGCCGATCAAATCATTCGAAGAAGAGGCGTACTGGCTTACAATGAGTACTTGGTGAAGTGGAAAAGCCTTCCCGAAAGTAAAGCTACGTAGGAACGTGAAGATGACCTATGGCAATTTGCGGAGCACGTCTAGAAATTCAAGCATGAGAATGCAACGAGGACGCCGCGAGCATAGGTGGGGGAGGATGTAACGGGCTGCCAAATTTTCCACCCAATTGCCGACCCATGGTGCGCTTAGTAACGAGACGGCCTGCATCTCCAGCCCAAGCACCAAGTCATCAAAGCCCAACGGGCCAAAATCCACCAAGGCTTACTAGTTTGGCCCAAGCCTTGGCCTGTTTTCTAGAATTCTCTATACACTTGTATAGATAAGTCACTTGTGCAACTTGTTCCACTTCCAAATAAGCCTCTAAAATGGGCAATCCCCATCTATAAATAGGGCATGGCACTTAATATTTGAGTCATCACCCACCAATAAGTAAGCTTGTAAAGCTCTCTTGTAAAAACTCTCTCTTGAGTAATAAAACTTTCTTTGGCCTATATTGCTTTCTTTCTCACTAGCATTCTCTTAAAGCTTTTGGTGCTTAGCTAGGTTGAGAAATATTCAAGGCTTACTTAGCAACTTTGTGCTATAAAGTTGTCCAAGTGCCACACGGGTTGCTGCACATTAAACTCATCCGGTGACAAACAGCTAGTATGGAGTGTTGTACTAATTGATATACATATGAGATTGTGACCTATATCGAGTGTTATATCTGCTTGGGTAGCTTTTGATGAAGAGGCTGATAAATTTTGATGAAAGTGTTTGAGACAATTAACAGAATTGGTCAAAACATTTCTCAATCGTAGGGAGTTTCATTGGGGTTGTAAAATGGAGACCTTGGGAAGTCATGGTGGATCAGCTCAACACGGAAAGCTACAGTCTGAGACTCCGTTGGAGAGACGAAGAAAGAAGAGAATAAATGCGCTACTCAAGAGAAGGCCGTTTATGTCAAATAAGCTGTAATGGTGATGATAGAAAAGAGCGAACGAATCAAGATCTGGAGGACACTGAGATGATTAATGCCTTCGGCAATATAGCATGGTCGATGGAGAGATTTTTTACCCTGTTTGTTTCCATCTTCAAATGCATGTGTGGATAGATTAACATATTATTCGTACAATTTTCCAGTTTATTCAAGATTAGTAAAGAGACTGCCTCATCATATAAAATAGTAACATGAGGTGATGATGAATCAGAGCTCGGATACTTTATCTCTTGAAACTTGTTGCCACTCGTGTCAAATGAAAGAATCACTACCATTGTTGTTACGTGCGATAATCCATCCAATATCAAAATACATTCAAGGACGCAAAATCAAACGGAACTCTCAAATCATCTACTTACGACATACTGTTAATTTTGGTATGATGATTATATATATTAAAAAAAAAAAACTAACCGACAACTAGGTAAACAATGACATGAGAAATGTATACATTGTAGTTTTTGAGAAGCTTAAAAATGAAATTAAAGTATTTTTACTAAATTATACCAAATTTGCAATATGTATGAGGTCGTATTTAGAATTGCTGTATTGTGGTAAAAGCCATATATGATATAATAATATTTTAATACACTACAAAGTCTTAATGCACTGTTATGAGCGGGGACACCAAACACGACCTTTGTAAACAAAGAAAAATGAAAATTTATTATTACATAAATTTAAACATTTTTCATTAACCTTAAAGAAGTGTTCAAATAATTCAGGGCATGTTTAATATTATTTTTCGTTGAGTGTTTTATGCTTTTGAAAAATGAAAAAAGAAAAAGTACGTTCGGTTAACATATTTTTTAACAGTAATTAAAAAATTTATCGAATAAAATATTTTTATTCTTGACTTTAACAAGAGAAGAGTGGAGAACATCATATCGGCGTTCCCCACTTTGTTCCCTGCTTTAATAGAACAACAAGAAGTTTTAGTGCTGGACCTACAGCTTAGGCTAGGCCGGTCTAGTGCAAAAACTCATTTATACCTCTTCATTTTTATCAAATTTATATAGTAATAGAGTTTTTATTTTATTTTTATATATGTCCCTAATTTAATTACCCTTATGTTTTCACTAATTTTATATAATAATAGAATTTTTATTTTATTTTCAAATATGTTCCTAATTCAATTATTATTATTATTACTACTTCTTTTGCAATTGAAATTAGTGACTTATTTAATAAAATGACTAAATTATATATTTATTGAATAGATAGATAACATTAGTTAGCTAAAATGTTATTACTGCTTTAATTTGTTTTTAAAAAAATTCTAATTGAAAAAAAGCATGTTAATGTAATATAACACTGTCATTAATATTAAAAGTACTTACAAAAGCAACATATAGTACAATTATCAATATTTTCACAAACTTTTTATGTGAATTTGAGATTTTATTGATTAGTTACATTAATTAAGATGACAAGTTAAAAAATAAAATTTGAGTATTTTGAGGAGTTTTTGATAAAAGAATCATTAACATTTGATTCTTCAAAGAGAGTAAGAGCATCTGATAAAGAAACAACGGTACACAAATATCTTTTTAGTGGATTAATTTTAGTTTATAATTGAAACTTTTGACTACTAATAGTTTTATAATTAGTTTTAAACTAAATAAACATATGTAAAAACCATATAAAACATTGTAGCAACCCCAAAAAAGGTTGGTGGAATAATCAAATAAACTAATTATAAAACTATTAGTAGTCAAAAGTTTATCATTGAAACCTTATAATTACATGTCTTATTCCACCAACCTTTTTTGGGGTTGCTACAATGTTTTTTCAAAGTGTTTTTGATATTAAAGTTGTTGTGAGATATTTTCAAGGATTGCGGGGCCTCAAGCTGGGGCTATCAAGGCTTGCCAGGATTTTGAACGTTAAGGGACACGGAGGTGCTCGCCATGCCGGGTCTGACAGCTTGCTCAAGGCTGCTGTGTTTGCAGAGATGAAGAACCGCTGTGAGCTTGAAGAAAGTGTGTTTGATGGGTTCTTGTATGGAATGGATTCGAGAATTGAGAAGCAGCCTGCAGAGATTATGATGTTACAATATTTGCAGCCCTTGATGATTCCTCAGCCAATGCTCGTGCATACACAATTTCATCATCCTCTTGCTCTAAGTAACTACGTTCCGGGTGGATTCTGATGTAAGCATGTGTAATAAAGTTTTACACAGCTTCAAATTTTTTTCTTCTTTTCATATGGGACACACCTTTTTTTTCTTCTTTTTTAAAGGGTGACCTAGGTAGGGCCCTAATTCTGATTCAAATTTGATTGGACTTTAATATTTAAACCCTATCTCAATCCTTGACTCCTAAATTTAATTAAAGTTTGAAAATTTTAAACTGCATCAATCAAACCAAAAATCAAATAATTTAAATGAAATTATATTCCATCCCTACCATTTAACGTTATTTTTATAATTTTACTTGTTTATTTACATTTTTTAAATGAAATTATATTAATTAAAGATAACTTAAATAAATAAATACTATGTATTGCATGATATATTGAAACACATTTTTCATAAAAAAAATTCACCAAACATATTTTCATTTTTTTACTTATTTTTAAACAAACAACTAAACAAGTTTTCACATTTTTCATTTTCTTATATAATTTTAGAGACAAACTACCAAATGTATTTTAACTTTTTAAAAAATTACATCAAAAATATCATTTTTCTTCTTTAAACTAAAGATAAAAAACACTAATTAAAAAGCAATATCAAACACATCCCTAATCCACCTAAAATTTAGGGGGTGTTTGGTACCCTCATTACATGGGGTTGCATAGCATTAGGAATGCAGCCCCATGTGTAGGGCACCAAATTGTTGCATAAATGTCTGGTTTAGCAAATGCAGCGGTTGCCACATTAGCTTGTCTTCCTTTTTTTTAATTTATAATAATAATAATAATAATAAATAAACATAATTTTTAATTAATATAATATTAAAATAATATTATTTTTATTTTTTATTTTTGCATTATAATTATTAACATAAATTACATAAATTTATAATTTATTATTCAATAATATTACATTATATTTTAATTCTTTTCATATTAAAAATTTGACAAAATAATGTGTTATTTAATTATATTATAATAATTAATATATAAAACTGATTAATCTTCAATGGGAAAATTTAGGCCTATCCCCCTTGTGAAGTAACAATTTTCAAATAATCTCCCTTATTATTAAAAACATCAAGTTACCCCAAAAACTCGTTATTTCTATATTATTTTTAACGGCCAAAAGAATAAAATAGTATTTGCACATTTTCCTAACCGATAATATAGAAGATTTTCATGGGTCCAAATCTTCTAGGTTTTTCAAAAGACACATAAATATTTCAAATATTTATAGTATGCTCCCTAATACTTTAAAATATTTTTATTTTGTGCCTATATGACTAATTTTTTTAAACGGATTAAATTTTACTTTTTCGTATTTAAAAAATTTATTTAAAAAAATAAATATAAAAATTAATTAAAAGCTACAAATGGAAAAAGAATAATATTTTACCTTTTTTCATTTTTTTATTATTATCATTATTAATCTTTTTTCATTTTGTAAAGGTATTTTAAAGAAAATATAGATATTAAAAAAAAAGGAAAATCAAAGAACAAAAGAAAAATGCTACTAGAGTTTCACCAAACCACCTTCATCGCACACAACCTAGAAATCTTCTAATTCTTTGCTTATTCACTAAACTCAAAACATTAATCTTCTAACAAAAGCAAAATCACACGTATTAGAGGGACAACAGACTTCACTCTTTTAAACCCATTCCCACAAACGGCCAATCCCAAAATCGAAAGCCGACACCTTCCATCATCCTAATTCCTATAGCACTATTGTTGTCGATGCATCAATTTAGATAGGATTTTGACAAATTTCACTCTGGTTATTGTTTCTTCATTTCTCTTTCTCCTTCTTTTCCTAACTTTTTTTTCTTCAAAATTCATCATTTTTTAAGGTAGCTTTAAAAACCCACTTGCACAAACACACACAGCCATCTAATTCTACCTTTCTTTTGTTGATTTCAACAAAATTTAATACTCACTGTTATATTTTATTTTGCATGTGACTTTCAGCTAGTATTTTCAATCTCCTAATAGATAATTGGTTGTTCTAGGTTTTAAATTCTAATTTGTAGAAACTAAGTTTTAGTTTTGATTTAATGTGAGATTCGATTTGAGTAATGGTTGTATGGTTGTCATGTACATGAAAGGGAAGAAAAAAATGAAGAAAAAGACGGAGGAGGAGTAAGGATGAGACAAGAAAACAAATGAAAGGAAAAGACGGAGGAGGAGTAAGGATGAGACAAGAAAACAAATGAAAGGAAAAGACGAAGAAAAATGAAAGAAAAAGAAGAAGATGGCATGGCTTGTAATTTTGAAATTTGATCTTGGTGATATGTGATTTACATATAATGGCATGTTTTGTAATTTGCTTAACTAACATGTCTAATTTAAAAAAATTATCAATTGATTTAGGTCCATTAAGTCATTTAAACAATATATTTTTTAATTTCTTCTTCACTGTTTACATAGTAGTATTTTAATAGTTAATATTTTTTATTTTTCAATAACTAATCATACATCAACAATTTTTTTTAATGATTAGTCACACATTAATTATTTTTTTTATTTTTTAATGACTAGTCATACATTAACTTTTTTTTTTTGAATGACTAGTCATACATTAACTATTTTTTTGAGTCTCACAATATCATTATAAGAATATTCTATTAGGATAGGGTATTTTTATGCTTTTATGAGTTAACGACAATTAACATTTAAAGATAATTTATTTTGGACAGTAATTTAATATTTTCAATAGTAAGGGGACGATTTGAAGATTGTCACTTCACAAGGGGGTAGACCGAAATTAATCTAATCTTTAATAAATTAATATAACCTATAATAAATACTTTAAATAATATAAAAATATAATGTAATATTAGATTATTTAGTTATATATAGTAATATATAAAAATTGATTATTATTCAACAATTTAATATAACTAATAATAAGGATTTAAATATGAATAAATTTGAATAATATTAATTGAAGATTAATAATATAAATAATTATTGGATTTTTTATCACAATTCATTTTGTTAGTAAATTTATTACAATAATTGTATCACTTTATTATTTTGTAATTATCTTGTGGTATGTATAAACTTTTATTTTATCAGTCTAAGATAATTTTTGAACTAATCTTGTAGATTTTAACTATTTATTTATATTGTTATATTATTTGGAGATTATTTGATTAAATTATTTGCTTTGATCTTTATTTCACAAGTTATATATTTAAAAAATATTGAAAAATAAATATTATACTTTCAAAAATTTAAGGTTATAAATTTTGATCTTTATAAAGAATTATGATTTTTTTAATATTTTTATTAAAAATGTTAAATTTATAATATAATTAAAAATTAATATAATACAATATAATATCAAATATTATATAAAATTATTATAATGTGGTACTAATACAATATAATATAATATAATATAATACACTTATATTAAACTAATATAATATAATGTAATGTACTAAAGAAACCCGACTCATAATTGGGTATAATAACCCAACACATATTTTTGCATAAAAGCACGCGTTTAAGACTTTTAAGCAAAATTTCAATTTTTTGCGATGGGAGATATTTGTCATTTCCGGACAGGGAACTGGCAATGCCTTGGTACAACAATGCGGTCCCCACATGGGATCAGTCCCTCGCACCGCTATAATCCGTACACTGCTTTACGAGCCTCTATCTTGCTAAGATACGCGGCAGGCGCCCAGCACCAAAACACCTGTCTTTCTCCCGCGCAATTCTTCAAAAAGCAAAAGTGGTACTGATCTACTCCATTATTGAACCTGTCAAATTACCTCTATATCCCAAAACTTCATCAGCAAGACAATCCACGTGTCAAAAATTAAGACGACTAGCACACTAGCAGTGCAGTGAGCAACAATAGTATAAAACCAACGTACATGCTAATTCAATGCATCACTTGCTTCTGTACGTACGGTTCAGTGGAAAGAATCGTTTTTGCTGTGTTTTCCGAGCAACGACTCTCCATTGTCTCTCCCCCCACTTCTTCCTCTTCGGTTTTAATGTAAAAATCCTAACTTTAACTTTTAATTTAAAATTACCATAACACTCTGTTTCTTCACCTTCTTCTTCTCCAAGTTTTTTCTCTTTTTCCTTTTCTGAAAGGAAACATCATCGGCATCATCACATTACTACTCAGGTATATAATTTAAATTTTTTTAGCAATTTTTTTTTTTCAGAAATGCATTTAGTTTTTTGTTTCTTGGTCAATTTTCTTTCAAAAACTTAGTAATTGCTCGACGATCAAGGAATTAATGAACTTGTTTGTAACGGCATTTTTGTGTGTAGTTAATTATGGCGGGGGAGGAAAGCTCGTTGAAGCAACCGACGAAAAGGAAAATGGATAATTCGCCGTATGATAAAGACAATGCTCCACCGAACAAGAAAGCCTTCAGAGGACTGCTTCGGTATAAATTCAAAATATTGTTTCCGAATGGAGCTACTATAGATTTACTTCTGATAGATCCCAAGCGTAACATGGCCGTTAAGGACTTTATTTATTTAGTGAAAGATGAGTATTTCAAGTCTTGGATGCGACACGATTCAATGAAGAGAAAAAGGAAAATAAATTGGAGTGGTGGAAATTTGTATGTCGAAGACGCAAATTTGAATAAGATAATTGATACAATAGATTTTGAGATGTTTGAGCCCTTCAAGTGCCACATTTTAAAGCTATATGTGAGTGTTGTTTCTACTGTTGTTGTTTTAGACTTTTAGTGTTTAGTGCTCTGTTTGGTTATGTGATGTTTGTTCTGTTTCTTGATTAGGATGGGTCTAGTGAGACAGCCGATACTTTTGAGGTTAGTGGTATTGAGGTTGCTCATTTGTTGTGGCTCTATTACTCATTCCATTTAGGTTTTCCAATGAACTTGTTTTGTTTTTAGAACATGTGGGATTTGACTCCAGATACTGATTTGTTGAGGGAGCTGCCTGAAGACTACACTTTTGAAACTGCTCTTGCGGATTTAATTGTAAGACAACTTGATATATCCGAGAAAGTGGAATTTGTTGGCTTTTGTGCTTTGTATTTTTGTCAATTTGGGCCGTTACACTCTGGTGCTTTTTTGACAGGATAACTCCTTGCAAGCTGTGTGGACAAATGCCAAAAATGAGCGGAGACTTATTAGGTAAGACATTATTTTGATTATGGTATTTTGTGTGATTTGCTCTGTTTTTATATTTCTTACTCTATTCCTGTTTTTCTAATTATTTTTACTTTATTTTTCAATGGAACTTATTGTTTTTCAAATATTATGAACTTTTTGATTGGCTTGGTTTCAAAATGACCTGCCGATATTTAAATTAAACACTGATGGGAATTTGAATTATTAGATGTGCTCTGTAACTTTTCAGTGTACAATTGTTTATGATTTCTCATTTACTCTGAAGGTTGTTAGCACTGGCCTTTGTTTGTTAGCCGTAATGGAGTTGTTTTTTAAGGTTCTTCATGGTTTATTAATTTGCTAAACACCTTACTTTCTATTATTAACCATCTGGATGTTACTGGTTTAGGAAGAATATAGCAATGGGCTAAGCACTACCCCTAGAATTTGGCCAATCTGTATTCTGTTGAACTGAGGGACTCTTTGGGTTGAGTTTTAGATTCATTGGCTGTTATTTCTGCTATAAGCTAGATATTCAAGTACCTTTCTATTTTATTGTTACACATGGATTTTGATACATAAATACAAGTTAATTGCCCATTAGTTGACATTGTTTGGTTCAAATGCCTACTTAGATTTCAATGATTAATGGATGCTTTCTTTAATATCTTTACAGCGTGAATATTGCTGAGGATAAGATTTCAATTTTTGACACTGGCCCAGGAATGGACGGCACTGATGAAAACTCTATTGTGAAGTGGTATGTACTGGTATTCTTTTATCATTAACAAGCAAAACTGCTGTGTTTTGGCAATTAGAGAAAACGAAGTGTATATAAGTGGCTTTAAGCTTCATTTCCAAGAAATGAGTTAAATGAAAATTTCTAATGCTCATTATTTCAATTTCCAGTCATCTTGTTGAATATGGAACTTGTTTAGCAAATGTTATGATGTGTTTTACCTATCAAAGTGGGGAATAAAAGTTTTCCAGCAGCTTCACCCGACTCTGCTCTCCCCATATAAAGGAAAGAAAAATCTGGAAATGTGAACACCTCAGTGTAGGCTATTATCAATTTTAGATTTTATGAGCTACTTTCTTATATATAATCACTGTACATTACATAAGCAATTAGTTTACATAGATGTAATTTTGAAATAATAATTGCCTCATTACATAACCACACGCTTCACTTATTTTTGATTTCCTGATAATCGACTCCTTTTGCCTTTCTCAGTGATGAAATTCTACATTTGTTCTTTGTTTTAGGGGAAAGATGGGTGCCTCACTTCACAGAGCTTCTAAAGCACAAGGAATAGGGGGCAAACCTCCTTATTTAACGGTAGACTTTAATCTTTTAAGTAACTTTGTAACTTGCCTTTTTGATATATACATACTGTGCATAATTTCATTCTTACTGTATATGTTTAATGAAGTCTCTCTAACATTGTCAACTTATTTCAATATCAGTAATATTATCTGTCAGTAATAATTATTCTTGCTTCTTACAAGCTCTTCTTTTCATAATATTGCAGCCGTTTTTTGGCATGTTTGGATATGGAGGACCCATTGCATCTATGCATCTAGGAAGGTACTATCTTTCTAAAATTGTTTTTGCTCTCTTCTTTTCCTCTGAATGAGAGTGTCCATATGAAGTTGACTTGGGCTTGCTTTTGCTTGACAAATCTTACTTACTTTGATAGGCGTGCCTTAGTTTCCTCAAAGACAAAAGTTTCTAAGGAAGTTTATACTTTGCATCTCGAGAAAGAGGCTTTAATGAGGTGCACTGATGCTGAACTCACTTGGAGGGTAATTAAATTTCATTAACTTATTGTTTTCTTTCTAAAAGATTTTAGTTTCTTTTAGATGCTTCTGCTTACCTTGAAATGTGGCTTACTTTTAGCTGCAATTATATTTTGTGTTATTTGTTAGTAGACTAATGGCGGCATCAGGTTTCCTTCGAAAAATGAAATTATGGATTCACCTCATGGAAGTTTTACAAAGGTGATCTTGGTTGAATTTCCCTAGTTCTTTATCTTCTTTTTCGGAGTCAACTATTGCATATATTTCTTACTCGGAGATAATCTTTATGTAATCTTGGAATATGTTTGAGATGAGCCATGGTCAATCGTTAATAAACAAAGGGAAATGTATCATCTAACATAATATTTTTGTTTATATCAATTTGCAAAGCCTCTAATCGATCAATAACTGTTAATAACTCATTCTTTTTAGCTCCCCTCTAAGAAACAACGAAATATCTGTATGGGAAGTTTTCTACATCAGTAATTCAAGTTATATATGCTCATGGAAGAATTTACGAATCTGAATTTTATGTCTCCGATCTAGTTGTGTACTCGCCAGAGTTCAAAATATCTGTAGCATGGATGTTCTTGGCCTTTCACTTTAAATATTTTCACCTTTCTGAATGTTTTGTCACGGTTTATGGTTGTTAATAATATGAAAGACAACTTGGGTTGTGACAATGAACTTTTAATGAGATAGTAACTCTGCTTTATAACTCTTTTAGTTGAATGTTTATTTCATTTTCTGGCATAAGCCTATTAGTGGGTCACTACGGCTCAAGACAACTTGGGTTGTGACAATGAACTTTTAATGAGATATTAACTCTGCTTTATAACTCTTTTAGTTGAATGTTTGTTTCATTTTCTGGCATAAGCCTATTAGTGGGTCACTACGGCTCAATATAGTTACTTCTCAGTGCAATAGAGTAAACTTTCTAAATCTTTTGGCTTTAAGATCTGTATTCTTCTGCACAAACTTCATAATAAAAGACTCAGCTTCTTTTTCATAACCTAGCCTATACTAACAAAAATACAGTTGCCTGGGTGACTTTAACGAAGAATTGGGATTGTAATAATAGGAATTCGAAATTAATAGGAAGTGCAAGGAATGAAAGGGTAATTCTTAAGAAGCCATAGACAAGCAAATACGGAAAGAATAAAATTTGTTAAAACTGTGTGATGCAAGGTTCTGTAAGAATGTTCCACTAGGTGCATGTAGTTGGTGATCGCTGTTATGGGCTACTAAACATCTCTGTTTCTATTTCCTTGAGTTTGATTAGTTTTTTTGATTGATGATTCTTCTTTTTTTTTTTTTTCCTTCCCAAGTTTCTAGGCCTGTTTTTATTTGATTTTTTAAATATTTAGAGGCACGACTTAGTTTGTTCAATCACTCCACTCAATTTCTACCTCTTTTGATTTATTCAGTTAACAAATTATTACTTTTGCTGATTAGATATGGTCACATAAAAATTACAGTTGATGCTAAATATGAGATGTCTTAAATCTGTTCGGTTCAGCTCCTAGTTTCTGATTTGGTTTCTAAATGGTTGGTCTACATGTTTGAATAATTTAACTGTGTTCTTGATCTTGTTTAATTATTTGGAACCTGTATAATTGGCCTATAATATTTGAATTGTTGTTTCTTGGCCATAAAATGCTTAAATAGTCAGGCAATGCATCAATGTTTAGTGCTTAGTATTACGAAATACTGAACAGGTGGAGATAATGGAGCCTAAACTAAAAAGCTTGGACGTAAAGCAACTCAGATGCAAATTAAAGGATATCTATTTCCCCTATATTCAGGTGTGTTTACATCAAATCATCAATGCATTTTGCTGACTTTCTGTTTCATACATGGAAAAGTGATATTCTTTGACAATATTCACCAAATATGAATTTATAAGAGCTTATGCTTTAGATGATTATGACTTTATAGGATTTTTTTTTTTTTTTTTGGGTTGGGGGGGGGGGGGGGGGGGGGAAGGGGAAGGAAATGGTGTATGTATGCAAGTTGGGTAATTTAAATGTGACAGACAAATAATTTTATGGAAGTGACAGTACTTGTGTCCATTGCATGTTTGACAGTATCTGTGTGCATGGACATGGCATTGACCTTTGTGATAAGAATAATAATTTTTCTTTCCTTTTTCTACACACGCACAATCACATGCACTCATTAAAGTTCTGTTTTGGCCATAGAAAAATGTTATTTCTGTAATGCCTATTATTGTGATTATTTTCTGGCTGTACGAAATTCAATTAGTCATAAATGCTGCCATTAATAATCTTTTAGAATTTCATTTTATAATGTCTCATTTGTGATCTTGTTGAGGTGCAGTGTGATGAAATTTCCAGTACGGGGAAGACCACCAGACCAATTGAGTTCCAGGTTTAACATGTTACTGTTATTTTACCTGCGCCTTTCTTTTTTCCAAGTTTGAGTGGTTGATTCCCATTCATCAAAGTGCCTGGAATTTTCTAAAGTGAACCTTACAAGTCTTGAGATGAAATATCGGGTCTTCCAGGTTAATGGCATTGATTTAGCTGAGGTTGCTTGTGGGGAGGTTGCAATAACCAACATGCACTCTTGCAATGGTCCTGATTTTATCTTACAACTTCATTTTTCCCTTAGGCAAGCTAGTGCTACTACCAACAGTCCTGGTAGCGACTGCAGTTTCTTTCTTCTGTTGTGGTTAGCAATGGCATATCATTTGCCATCAAAATGTCGTCTTTGAATAATTCCATTTCCTAAAACTTGGAATATTTCAGGTTCACGGCCATCAAAAGAAGCAAATGCACGCCTCAAGTTTGTTTATTTTCCTGTTACAGAGGTATGCGACACATCAGCACTAATTTTTTCTGCTAGTGTTCAAAAAAATAAAAGGAAAAGAAGAAATCTTCTCTAGAAAAATTCTGAAATCGTATGCTACAGGAGGGAGAGAGCACCGAGATAATTATGGATAAGCTGATTTCTGAAGGATGTGTAGATGCTGCAAACTATGATAGCTGTAGTCGTGTATCTATTCGTAGGCTTGGTCGTCTACTTCCTGATGTTCACTGGGTAAGTTTTGAATTTTATCAGTAAAAAAACTTTTCTTGGCTATGAAAAAATATTGTTGGTTTGGTCACATGATAACACACCAGTTATCTATGTTTAGGGATGACAAAATCCTTCATGGGACTCCACCCCAAATAGGGTGAATTTTGAATAATTTTTTGGGAATGGGGTGGGAAATGGGGGAAAATAGTCTCTAAATTCTTAATAGGATGGGGTTTGATTTTGTATTCCCCACCTCAACTACCTCAGTCTCCATTATATATAAATATTTTTTAATTTTTATTTAATATATTTATTTTATCAATTACAATGTTAGTCAATAATTTTTTTTTTTTTTTTTACCTAATATAAATAGGCTATAACTAAAAGAAAATTCTACAATATAAATCTTATTTCACCTTAAAACATTATTTTCTTTTCTCTCTTAAGGTGTTGCTCTCTTCAAACAATTTTTTAATTTTAATAATATTTCAAGATATTGTTTTAAACTTTTAGAGATTTTTTTTAATAATTTAAATACTTTATAATATAGTGATGATATTATCATATATCTATACTATAAAATAAGTAAATGGGGAATAGGGTGGGAATGGGGAAATCATTCCCTACTTGAAGATTCTCCATCCTCACCCCATTAAATTTATTGGGGAATGGGGTGGGGAATGGAGGTGAAATTTTTAATGGGGTGGAGAATGGGGTAATCCTCCCCACCCCCACCCACCCCATCCCACCTCATTGCCATTCCTATCTATGTTATATGTACTCATCCACAAGGACTATAGAGAGTTATCATTGACATTGTGAACCTAAGTTGTATAACTTCTTAAGCTTTTACTTTTGCTTATAGTTATATATCTAGCTATACTTGCATTATTGACCTGTCTGCTTCATGCTTCACACCAGGCATGGCTTCCTTTAATGGATCTGAGGCAGAGGAAAGGAGAAAAAGCCCACTTGTTGAAGAAATTTTGCTTGAGAGTTAAATGTTTCATTGGTATTGCGGATGCATTATAACAATAAGTCACTGCATACTTACCTTTTAGTCTTTGGATCGTAATCTGCTTTTACTCCTATAATCACATATACTTTAGCAAACACTGTTTTCTTGCAGACACTGATGCTGGTTTCAATCCAACACCTTCTAAGGTAAGGAATGCTGTGACATCCACATGTGTAATGCCATAGCACGCTGCAAACTGTCCTTTCAACTCTTATTTTGAACTTTGGTTTGCTAAGGCATCATTAATATAATACTCTAAATTGCTTAAATGATTGTGGCAGATTAGCATTTTAAATGCTCAAGATAAGTTCAGTCATACTTCTTGTCCTCTTAGTTTATGCTTCTTCCGTTCTTTTATCTGTTACAAAGTTCTTTTGCTGATGATTATACTTGATGCAGCTAAAAGCAAAAATAACTCAAAACATATTTTGCTTTTCTTACATTTAACAGACTGATCTAGCACATCAGAATCCATATACGATAGCTCTGAAGAATTTTGGTGCTAAGACTTTCAAGGAAGAAAAAGGTAACTGTTATTTGTGAATTTTAAATATGGAAACAGTTGTAATTACTTTATCCTAACTGTTAGGTTATCTTTGCCATGAAATAATTCAAAATCTGCAGTTATCAGCATTTTTCAGTGAAATAATTTCACAATTTGCAGATGTTAATGTTGAAATTCGTAGAAATGGGAAACTGTTAACTCCAATTCAACTGGAGAAGGACTATCAAGAGTGGCTTCTGAATATGCATGATCATTATGATGCAGAAAAGGATTGTGGAGTGGATCAACCAATTCTTCTTGTTGGCCACAATAACAACAGGCCACTAGGCATTTCAACTGATGGTTGGTTTTGATTGTAAAACAGTTCATGGCATATGTACACTATGAGAAGTTGTTTTCTTTTTCTAGTTTGATAAGTTTTCTGTGTTCATACAATCTTAAACTGATGTAGGTCTTTATCTGCTATTTAATAATTTATCTTTGATTTATTTGCTGCCATTATGACAGATTAATCATGTGTTCTTTTACTTTTAACTATAGTTGCCAGGGTGCATAAAGTAGTAAAGAAGAAGGGAGCAATGTGGAAATCTGGCCAAAAAGTCAAACTACTTAAGGGAGCATATGCTGGAATACATAATAATGATGTGTACGCAACATTAGAATATTTTGTAATTGGAGGATTGCAAGGGGATGCTGGTGGTAAGTGATGTTTTCCTAACTCTTAAACTCATTGAGCTTGATTTAGTTTGGTTTCATTACCACAACAAAATAGATTTACAACTGGCATGTCTACACAACCCAATTTCTCATCGATTTTATGAAATTGATCCTTTCTTTTGTTTTTGTCTGATAGGGGAAGCTCGAATTATATGCAGGTATCGTGTTTTCTGCATTTGTAATAAAGTTATATATTTAATTTTGAAATCTAATTCTTCTTTTTTTTTTTCCCCTCTTTAATGTAATTTCCGTTCTCATTTCCGGTCTGAAAGGCCACTAGCTGTCCCAGATGAGAAAGGCTGTGTCCTTGCAGTGAATAATGGGAATGCCAGTTTACATATTGGAAGCTCCTTATCAGTACCTATCGGTGTCATTGATTCTGAAAAGGTTTGTTGTTTAGTTTTTGTTTTGCCTTTTATTGCTTCTGACATTTCTATTTCATTTTTACTTCGCAACTGTTCCATGAATTAATGGACTTGCTGATTTTTTTTCATGGACAGTGTGTACCTGTTAACAAAAATGTTTGGGATCAGCAACTGGAGAAATATCGCCAGAAGTCTCCATCTATGATTGAGCTGTTGAAGGAAATGCAATGTCAGGAGTTGGACATTGATGGGGTCTGTGTAAACCTGCATAGTTGCTTTTGATATATTAAGAGAACAATGAAATTGTTATTAGGAAATTCACTGATGACAGATTGTCATTCCTTGAGATTTGAGCCAATATAACGTATGTTATGTTTGTGTGTATGTATTTATTTTTAACTTCTTTCGGTAATTGTTTGCTGTGCATTTTCTTGGGTCTCTATGGGCTTCAGTTTCTACTGAGTTTAAAGTGAATTTCTTTCTTTTCAAATGATATTTAGCTTTTGGATTATCTTTTGTAATTTTTTGTGGACTGCTGGTCCACTCTTTTGGAGTTCCTCTTCATATTAATATATTTCTTGTTCCTTATTAAAAATACAATTTCTTGCTCATTCTTTTCTTTAAAGCATATATAAAGCTCACTAATTATGTTTTATTTCAGGTTTTACCTAGCAGCGTTATTGCTGGACAAAATCCTCCGAGAGAAATTGTGGCTGTTGTTCGACCAGCCAGTTTTATTTCTTCTAGCGCTTCAAAGAACTTGATTCAGAAGTATATTGTTAAGAATAGTTCAGAGATGCTCATGGAAGTCAAGTTCAAATGTGAAGATGGGAATCTCGAAGATGTACTCCCCCTTTACACAGCTCGTGTAGCACCTTCTTCTCGGAAAGGATACCAGGGTTTATACATATTTGAATTGGGTTGCAAGTTCCCTAAATTATTTCAGAATGTTGGTGCATATACATTTTCATTCCATCTTGTAAGTGCTATAATGGAACTCCTTTAATTTTGTTTTCTGTTGCGTAATATAATATGATCTTGTTTTGGGTTTTATGACCATCTACATGATGTTCTGCAATTTGGTGCTTCAGACTGAGACAAGCTGCAAGAGTTGTGAGAAAAAGGTGCTGGTTAAGGGATCTTCTAAGGTTGGAAAATGGAAACTCTTGAATACTAAAGAGAGACCAGAGTTATGTGTTAGGTAATTGAGATCTTTGAGGTTCTGGCTCGTCAACTCTCTACTCAAGAAACTTGAGTAAAACTATTTTTGTGGACGACATAACGGAGTAATCTGAATATAGAGAATGTTTTGCAACATTATTCTCAAGCCCTAAAAGTAGAGTATCTTGTAGACAAGACCAAAAAATCAACTTTATTCGCTGAGACCTAAAATCAAGTGCCTGATGTCTTATAACATATTGTTTTTTCTAAGAGTAATACTGCATGTGGTTGGGATACAATCACAAATCATTATTAGCCACGTGCTAAGTGATATATGAGTTTATTGTTTATGATTAATGGGATATTATTATAACACCTACCAATTGGTACACCTTTAGATGTCATGTTAGTTCAATAAAAGCTATATATCCTATGTAACTGTAGTTTTATTCTATATATTTTTTTTTTCAAATGCATACTATATGTGAAAGCAAGGTTAGAAGCAATAACTTGTTCTCCAGTGAGTCTAAACTTAGTCCGGCTGCATTTCTCACGCTTATCTATCACAACTACTGAAGCTCCATTGTTCTAGATAACTGTATGAGAGTTAGTAGTAATTATTTACCCTAAACTCCTTACGAAACCTGTGATTTCACAAATGCTAATTTGTTTTGAGTTCTCACTATAGCTGCATGTGAGTGGGATGTCTCTGTTCGTAAGCTGAAAAAGAAGGTTCAAGTTCAATAATTTACCTTGTTCTCGTCATCCCACATTTCTGATTGCAACTTCCTTGCTCCTATCAATTTCCCTTTTTCCTCTTTTTCCTCATGAAATGATTACTTTGCACAGAGTTGGTTCATTCTTGCCTACGTTATCTGTTGCGTGCTATGATATTTATGATAATCGGATTCCGTTCAAGTCTAAACCACAATTTTTGGTCAAAATTAAGCCAAGCAAGATTATTAAGGTTGAAGGCAAGTTGATTGGGAACCTCTCACCTGATAAATTGACACTAAATATTCAGGTTTGATTCGCAGATTAATATTTTCCATTATGCTCATTTACGCCATTTTCATAAATAGGGTTAGTAGGCTTTTCATATGCATTAACTACTTGCTTGAGTTTTTTAAATCTATAGGAAATTCTGGTTGCAAGCTCCAAGTTGGATGAGATTCGGCCAGATTATAAAGCCACTTTGGTGATATCTTCAAAAGATAAACCAGTGTCCGTATCGCTTCCATGTCGAGGTATTATTGTCATTTTGAATCATCTGCCTGCAAAGACACAGATATAAGAACCTGTTTCTATCATCTTTTTTCTACTCTCATCATGTGATTGTGCTCAACTCTCAAATTTGGTTTTATATGCTTGTTTGAAACAGTCGTTCCTGGATCTTTAAAGCATGTAACAGTCCATCCACAAAATTTGGATAGTATCTTGCTTCCAGGCTCTGTGATTAAAATGCTCAAATTAGAGGTATTTGGGGATGCTATAATTTGCAAAGCTAGACTGTTTTTGTTGTGTTTTCAGGATTTGCATGGTTGAGAAACCATTAAAACTAAATGCCTAAGATTAAGGAAAGAAACTAACAAGTGTTTAATGTATCTTAAGCCTGCCATATTTGATGTGGTAATGTAAAATCAATTGTCAATCTTAGGTATATCAGCGGCATCCTTCATATCTTTTTGATAATTTGCGTCAAATTCTTTATACTGCTCATCTCAGATCATAAAATTTTTCTTTACCATGAAGTTCATGGTTTTCATTTTCAGTGCAGGTTTAGGATCTTTTTTTTCCTTTGCATTGATTTAAAAACGTTATAGATTGTGTATTCACCGTGCATCTTTTTATAGTGCTAATTATAGATTTTGATACCCTTTTGGAAAATCAAACACTTTGTCGGACACATTTGAGATGGGATTTATTATCCCCAAGGGGATAGCCTAGTTAGTTGTCCTCTTGCTGTGGAAGCAATAAATGAAGGGATTGATTCTGACCAACCTTTTGATCGGAAAATTTTTTAGTTTCTGTTTGCTTATGGGGATGGTATAATGTATGGGATCTAGGGTGTGTGAAATAGAGGAAGAAGGAAAAAAAGAAAGAAAAAGGATTTTTGGCTCAACTTAGCTAAACATTAAAGCAAGAAAGCATGATCTTTAGGATAAGCGGATCTTTGTTTGATTATAGTCGAACTTGCTAACATGTTTAGTTAATATTCCAGATGTTTGATGCTTTTTATAATAAAGTTAAGAAAGGCTTGGAGGTTGAACTTAGCGTTGATGGATTTTGTATCGAAGATCAATTGGGCTTAAGGCGAAAGGTCAGTAATGTTGTTCATATCTCTTATTATTTTGTGCCCTGTACGAAAAAATTACATTTTAATTCAACTGATGATTTATTTATGCCTTGTGCATTGCTTCTTTCATGAATCTGCTATTACAAGTGAGGGAGAGCTGATTTTGCAATTGTTAAGGCACCTATATAAAGAAAAGTTGGTTAGATGCAGACAGATGAACCTGAGTGAGCAAGTGACTGCAAACCATTTCATTCTAGCTAATTCAATGAGCAAAATCTGCTTGACTATATGAAGTAAAAGATGCAATATCCAAGGATAATTCTTTTTAAAGCAATTAAAGATAGCATTTTAATTGTATGTCTCTGCAACACAAAAACTAAAAGAGCTCGAGGATTAGATTTTATGTCGCTATATTGGTTCACAATTGACCCACAAAATATAGTGAATAACTGCAAACAGTGTTCCAACTCCACCTATCAGCCATTGTCTTAACGTACTATGTTCCAGCTCCACCTATCAGCCATTGTCTTAACCTATTATCTTTGTTCTCGCCAATTTTGATTTTATTACTTGTGGGGATATAATTGTTTGTATCTAATTGTGTTCAAAAGCTCCAAGAGCTGAAAACAACCACCACAGCTCGATAACAAACACAAAGCAAGTTATTATAATTTAATTAATGTACACTGGGGGGAATCAAACACAAGGCCCTGTTCTAACTGTCTAGTTACTGCTTTGACCTAAAAATTTTTAAGCTATCAGGTGGGCCCAACAACAATATTGAAGCTCTAACATCTTGTTTGTTAACGAAATTTGAAGTAGATGACGTAATCCTCCTTGTTTTTGTGACATTTACAGCATGATAAGCTTATTGAATGTAATTGTGTTTTTGAGAAAGCTCTTTTGCATGAGAGTTTATGATTTTGGTTTTGAACATGATTTGAATGTTCTGACAAGTTGTATTTATCTCATAGGTGGATGGTTATGGATGCATCGACCTTAGTGGCCTATTGAAAGTAAAGGCTGGTTATGGAAAAAATGGTAGGCACATTTATCTGACGGTGTCTTCCCTTATAATCTATTGATCCTACTTGCAGGCAGAAAAAAGAAAATGACTGTTTAATTTCCCCTGCCTAATATCATTACTATAAAATTGTAACAAATTAGAACCTCATACAGTGTATTATCACTTGTTCTACTTCAAATTTTAAAAACCGTCAATTGTATCATTCAATTATGGCTGTTTAGTGATTTCATTCTAACTTGTGCTGCCTTGCAGTGTTACTTTCAATTTTTTCTGATAATGGAGTTGTTTTCAAGCAAGATTTTCGAACTGAGAAAAGAGAGCTGAGAGTCATATCAGAGGTTTGTACACTTTGCTTTCATCCTCAGTTTTCTTAATCATTATTTTATATAATTTTCTTAATAGATTATGGTGCCAGGTGCCTGAATGCTGTACCATTGGTTCTCAACTGGAAGATATAACTTTCGAAATTGTTGATTCTAAGGGTGATGTTGATGTCACTATTCATGATGATGATAAAAGTGGGCAGTCCCATACTCTTACGATAAAGTCAGACTTAATTAGCATGGAGGATTCGATTCGGTATGCTTTCAGGCAAGGTCGATGTACTGTCCCTGCTATTTCCTTACCTCAGAATGAGGGGTGCTTTTGCTTTGTAGCTACACACTCTCGATACCCAGAGCTAAGTATAAGCATCAAGGTTGCAACTTGTAACGAACTTTGTTATGATCATTTTCAAAAATCATTCTGTAGTGATAAGGGTTTATCTGTATGTATAGGTCCCTCTTGTCCGAGCACCAAAACTAGAGTCTGACAATATTAGAACTCCATGTTCTGCTGGAAAGGTTTTTCTCCTTGAGGGTCCATCTCCAATCAAACATGTTGGAAACCAAATGTTGCCCACTATGGAAATTGTGAACGTAAGTGTATGTTAGTGACTTAAATTGTACAAGATGTAAATCCATTTAGTTTTTTGTTGAGGCATCATTATTTTTTATCATTTTCTTAAAGCAGGAAATTCCTTTAACTGAGTTTGAAGTGCATGTCAGTCAAAGTCTTCAATTTTTGCAATTTTCATTCACCTAAAAGTCTTGCTTTATTTTTTGAGCTTCAAAGTCTCCACAAGTAGTGTTCAAAGTCACTACTTAGATGAGTTGTTGTCACTTGTTAAGTACCGCTAATTGGTCCCAAGTTTTATCCTTTTGTGCATGGGGCTACTTTTCCTGCAGGAACTTGAGAGTGAAGTGCGCAAGTATGGTTTATGCATTGGGCGGCGTGAGAGGGCACTGAAATTGCTCAATGATCAAAAGATAGAAGTTGAGCAAGTGCTATCCAAGTTGCAAGGTTTGGGCCTATGAAATCTTTTTTGTTGATTAAAAGATACAAATATTACAGATATTTAAACTGATGAAGTTTAATGAATACTAACTGTACCCACCACCCAAACTGAAATGCATGCTGCAGTTTGGAGTAATAAAGTTTGATCATTATTAGTTCATACTTTTAGGAAACTTGAGTCAGAAAACTAAGTTGTACCACACAAGGTTATCTTGGTTTGCCTGTTAAGTTGTTCAGACTAAACAATTTTAGGCAAAACTGTGATTCGAGACATTTCTACCTCTAGGTTTATTGTTTATATATATATATCACTTATTCATTGAATTTACATAAATGTGTCTTATTTCGTAGGCCAGTTTTACTGAAATAATTTTGTCTCATGGTAAATGATAGATAATCTCCTATTTTTAACTTAATCAATTTAATGTGCTTAAATATTGGACATTGCTGACAATAGGTTCCTTGCACTTGGGTTAATGTTTAGATGGACAATTGAGAACTGTAACCTTTTGTTTTTTCTTTCCTTTCCCCTGTTCTACATCGTAGACTAAGATACGTCATTGTCTGTGCTGCTGCAAAAGTAGGTGTCATTGCAACTTTGATGGAATCTGGATGTTTAATGTGGAATATAGCTGGAAATAATTTAGATGCAATGATTTCGAAGGTTATCTGTTTCCTGTATTAGGATGATCTGATAATTATCCTCAAGAAAAAGCTCTATCACATTTTATTGGAGATGACCTAATAAGGAAATTGGTTTCCCTGATAACTACAGAAGCATAGAATACCTAGTACCTACTTTTGTCAGATTATAACACCTGATTATATTTGAGTCTCTTTCCTATCATTTAGTTGCTGGCTTAATGTGGTATTCTGTAAAAATTGCAAAAATATAGCAGAAGACTGAAAACTGATGTGTTTTGACAGTTTCAGTTGAGCCATACTCGTTGTTGACAAAAGAAGAAATCAGAAGACGGATTAAAAGTATATCTCAATCTGCTGCCTCAGTTATCTGCGGCTCTACCAAGGAGTTTCTGTGCAGCAAACCATGGACAAATTTCATGGAAGATGTAGTTGGTCCAGTTGCTCTAATTGGTACAGTGTGTACCAACAAGCTTAGCAGGTCATCCCTACCATTATTTTGTTAGATTTCTCAAATTAAACAAAAACTCACTAATTTGTCTGCAATCCTTGACTCTATGGATTTCCTTGTATTCAGGATATTAGCAGAGTACTTGGGGGAAGATCAAATGCTTGCTTTGGTGTGTAGATCGTTTGAAGCAGCATTTGCTCTTGAGAAGTATGAACAAGGTGGATCTATCGATTGTAAGTGTGCACTACTTGCGACGGCAGCTGCACTTGGAAAGTGTATTGATGGCAGATACCTTGTTATATGCCTTGAGGGTATAAGGTACGTCATTGAGCTTCCCAGTTAAAAAACCGATATATTGTATGTATACATTGCAAGTTATTAATAATTTGCGGTAATGTTTCAAATTTTCCAACTGGTTTGGCAGGCCTTACTCCGGGAAGTTTGAAAGCAATGACCCACAAAGGAAGTTAGCCTTGCCAGCCCCTACCTTACCAGAAGGGAATATCCCAGCAGGTTTTGTGGGATATGCAGTTAATATGGTTAACCTAGATGACCATCACATGCACTTAAGAACAACTGCAGGGAATGGTCTTCGGGAGACTTTATTGTATCGACTCCTCAGCAAGCTTCAAGTTTACAAAACCCGGAAAGACATGATAGAGGCGCATGCTTGTATAAGACATGGTGCTGTATCTCTGGATGGCGGGATCTTGAAAGAGAATGGTATCATTTCTCTTGGATGTGGGTACGTATTTCAATGATGTTGGTAGCTTTTATGAATCAAGGCCAATCCTTTTTCGAAAAATGAGAATCACAATAAGTGAGCAACTGAGCATTAAGTGGCTGGTGATTGTTCTTTCAGGAATCCTACAATATGTTTTCCAGTTGTCAGGACACAAATATCCACTCAAAGTATCGAATCATTGAGGCAAATTGAAGAAAAGAAGTCGGAGTTGGATGGGATCGTGCAGTCGATAGAGGAATCTAATAAAGCCCTTGAGAAAGATTTGGAGAAGCTTAAAAATAGTAAAGATAAATTTAATTGGTATATGGATCTTTGGCAAACCAGCGCTTAAATGATCTGCTTTTGTTAATCGGCGTAGCAATTATATGGCCGTAAAGTGTAAAGACTGTTCAAAAGGTGTAAAGACTGTTCAAAAGGTCACAGGCATATAGTTCGTAGATAGTTCTGTCTTTTTGTATTAGCCCTAATCATTATCTATTGTTGTTTTGTGGTCGTAGATAGTACTGTCTTTTTGTATTAACCCTAATCATTATCTGTTGTACATTTGAAAGGTTGTATCAGTGATTTTCGTTTTTGTTTTTTTAAATAAGTATTTAATTTTTTAAATTTGCAAGGTTTGTGACAATTTCGAGTCTGGGCTCTGGCGTTTTTCGTTTGGGTTGGATATGTTTAACTAGAGGCAATTTATGCGCTGAGAAGCACACAATGTTTTGACAACAGTCCATCCTATTTTGGAAGTAGAATTTAATCTCAAAGCGAAGGGGCGCCTTTGATAGTTTGCATTAAAACATTGTTCTTATATTAATTTATGTTTAGCTGCAATTTCTGATTGCATTGTACTGTACTACAAATGTGGGTAATACAAAGAACAGATAAACTCACCAAGGCGTAGGGTATAAGCTGTATTGCATTATAATACCGTTTATATTTTAAATATAATTATTTTAATTTTATTATTTAATGTAGATTTATTAAATATTAATTTTTTTAATAAAAATTTAATTTAAATAATAATTAACATAGTAACAAACCTAAATATTTAATAAATAAATGATAACATATTATTTTACTTTCATTATGTAACTAAATACCTAAAAAGTACTTTAATTTTATCAATTTATTTATGATTTAATAGATAAAAATAAATTTATAATGTAATGCTATTTTATTTTATAATATAAATATAATTATATTATATAATTATATAGTATTATATTTTTACAATATAATATTAAATAATACTATTTTATAATAAATAATATATAGAAATAAATCATTTTATAATATGATATTAGTAATAACATAACATAATATTTTTATTATTTAATAATAGTAATTTAAGTAAATCATAATAGAACCCAAAAAATAATTAAATTTAAAAAATATTAATTTAATTTAACATTAATATAAAATAACTATTATTTTATATAATACAGTCCATACTACACCAAACATAATAATTGCGTTAATTTAATGCAATACACTATAATTCAATATAACTAATACAGTATAATACAATATAATGTATCAAATGCACCCAAAAATTATATTGAACTCTAACATTACAATTGATAAGAAACTAATGTGCAGTCTCACTTGTGGAGGTAGATTTTTTTTTTTTTAATAGACTTCCAAGGAGCTGGATTTAAATTTTGCCTACCTCTACTTTAAAGAGAAATTTTAAAAGGTATATGCATACTTTTATCTTTTCTTAAATAAAGGTTTCTTTTTTTTTACTTTTTTGTTAATTGCTAACAAGGCAAGTTTTTTATTTGTTCTTTCTAACGCTAATAACAACACAATTCACTCTTATTCATAATTTTTTTATGGATCCCGCTCTCCATTGTAAAATACTATTTTATAACAATTCGATAGAAATTATAATGTATTATTTTATTATTATTATTTTAATCTTATGATTATAAAAAAATATTCTAAGGTGTAGTATCTTTAACACAGCCATTGCGCTTTTTTATTTCCGACATTAGATTGTACCAATTTAACTAATTGATAAGCCATTTGACAACAAAAGTTTACTTTTTCATGGATTTTGGTTTTTGTCTTTTAGCTATTATTAATCGACCAAAAAAAAATCCGAAGACCAAAAAGATAGCTACTTAATTTGTCTGTTGCGACTTGCGAAACCACTTGTAAGCCGAAGATGTGGCAGGTGAAATGGCAAAATCCGGATGTGGATCAAAATGTAGGTGCATCCGTATATTAAAGTTTTGATATCAGATGCAGGTAATATTTGCATAGATTATAGGTAAATTTTTTTAATATCTAGATCTATATAATAATAAATTAAAATATAATTTTAAGTTTAATAATTTATCTAATAATATCAAATAAAATTTAATTATAATTCAACAATCAATAATTTAATATCAATTCAACATAAATAACATATAACAACACCATAAATCTACAAATAAATTTTTTACAACATAAATCAAACATTAAAAAAAAAATCTAAGCAAAACCGATTCATTACAATATTATCTAATAATAATAATAATAATAATTTTAGTTTGTTAACATATTTTTCAAAGTCAATGAAGATTATAGAGTTAACTATGCTTATACATATTAAATAAATAATTTAACTTAGATATTTTTAATTAAAATTTAATTAAATAAATAATTTAATTATAAAATAATGCGATCTACATTTCTAACTTTTTAGATATACTTGAATTGGGATATGCACGGATACTTTGTATTCATATTTTTTAATATATAGATTCAATTTTTTTTTCAAATTTAAATTTTTTGAATCTTTGCGGATGCAGGCCAAATTTGGATTTTCTTGCATTCCTACACTGGGCCACCTCTGAAATTTTTTGAAAATTTGAAAATTTTCTTTTTGGAGTTAAGTGGGTAGGAAATAATGCACATTGAGAAATTATCATTGTTGTCCCCACAACAATTCGAGACACACATATACACGTATGACAATTTAGTCAATTAGATAAAAAATAAACAGGCTCACAAGATTGTAAATTTTTGATTGACTTTTTTTTTTTAATTACACTCATATTATATGAAATTAATATTCGAGAGATATTTTTCCATTCACATATAAAAAATATTTATTATATTTTTAAGGAATTTGTGAGTTTCAAACCCATGCTCTTATCATTTCTAACCACTCAGCCAAAAATCAATTGAATAATAGATACGTGATTGAATTGATATAACATTGTCGTATTTTCATATATTGAAGGTTTGAATAATATAAATTTTTTATATTCGCTACGTAATAATATTTTTAGCTAAACTTTAAATTTATCCGATGGGTTTAATCAAACATCTAAACTTGTGTTACATCTTATCCCATCAAACTAAAATTTTATTTTAACTTTTGCCACTACTATTCATTGGGTTTGCTGCAGCTTATGAATCATTACTATGATATCAAATATTGATGAATCATTACTGTGATATCAAATATTGATTTTGCTACCTTACAGTTGTTGTAACTAATAGGGGACTCCAATATACAATACCTCATAGTTGGGGACTATCAAATCAAATGGTTAGAAAGTTATTAAAAGTCGAAAAGGATGTGATCATGTGTGCGATATAGTACTTTGGGTTATTTTAGGCAGGGGCTACTTTTTTCGATTTTATGGTAAATGCCGCCCAAAATATTCTTTAAAAATATTGAAAATATAGTGTTATTTGGGAAAATCCAAAATTACAAAAAAAAAAAATTGTCCACGCCCTTCTAAAGAAAAAAAAAATGTCCATAAAATAAACACGGAAGCCCAGAAGCGCAAAAGGGTTTTGGTGAGCTCCAAGGAACTGGCTTTCCATCTTCAACAATTCAACATCTTTGGTTTCAGTAAGCTTCATTACGCTTAAACATTCATATTTTCGTTCGAAAGCTAATATTATTTGCCTCTGCTTGTTTCCTCTTCCGTTTTCTCGGCAACCAAACAGAATCTCAGGTTGTGAATTTCAACTATTGCGTTAGTATTTTTTTTTTAATTTAATTTTGTTTAATTTAAATCGCATGTTGTCGTCGATCTGTTGCCGTAAAAAGAAAACCCCGTCATTGTGTATTGTGAATTTACAAATTAGTTGTATGTAAAACAATTTAACACTTTCTGTGCTCAAGTTGTTCGATAAAATGCCTGAGAGAGTTTCTGAAACTTTGTGAACGACTATTGATTCGGTTACATACTTTTTTACTGCTTATAGTCGTATCTGTTAATTCCCTATATGAGTAATAGTGCTGGCTATTATATATTATATAGCTGATTTATCCTGAACATTGATCCCACTTGTTCATGTTCTGGTAACTCTGTTTACATGCATGTTTGATTTTCTCAATGTCCTTCTTTGGTAGGGAAATGGGTTTCAACTCTAAAATTGCACTAATGATTTGATAGAATGGGCAAAGTTTTGTAGAAACTTGAAGGTAAATTGGTTTGGTTTGACCTGTGAGTATTTACCAAATTATATTGGTCTTTATTGAATGCTCTTAAGGAATAGTTGTCTTTTTGAAGCACCCACAAACATGGACGAGACTTATTGTGTTGTTGCGGACATTTTGATGTGGAGTCAAGTATGTGTGTCTTAAAAGTGTCCTCAAACTTTTTCTGTCCTCTTCAGCAGGTTTATTAGTCGTTTTGTAAGTTTAATATTTTGGTTTATAATAATTATTATGTCAAACTGATTAGCACGGTGTTTTTGTTTTCTCTCTTATAACCGTAACCAGGAAGTAAGTTAATGGCAGGGAAAGCAGCAGGTTCTGTGGCGAAGGCTGCTGCGGAGTACCAGTATCCATGGCGGGAGAAGTTGGCAAAATACAAAGATGAGCTAGCCAAGGGTGTGTGGGGTTACTGGGAGTTAGGGGCATGGAAGCCGCTCGGCATCAGCGCTCGTCGTAGAGCCAGACTCCGCAAGGAAGTTCTCATGGCGGGGCAGGATTGGCCATATGATCCAGAGAGGAAAGAGATGAAAACCAAGAGGAAAGGGCACAAGGTTGATAGAATAGCTGCGGAGAAACGAGCAAACACTGCCAAATTGATGGAGAAAATGCCAGAAATCTTGTTGGACTACAAGAAGCGTAGGTGGGAGAAGAAAATGAAAGAAGAGGATAAAGCAAAAGAAAGATAAGTAAAAGCTTGGCATTTCAAAATCATGTTTTGTTCCCATTTCTTGTTTCAGACTGGACTTGGAGTAATGTGCTTATTATGATTATCCATGTTAAATTTTTTTGCTTGGTTTAAATAAAATTGGACCAACCTGAGTTCACACTATTTTTGGGTAAGGTTATGAAATTACAAATATTAATGTGAATTTTCATGGTCAACTACTACTTGGCAAAATGGTCTTCTCAGCAAAGGAACTGAAGCGAACCCATTCAATTAAGTGAGACTTAAATCGAATCGAACTTGTAACTCGAATCGAGTTCGGTTCGGCTCAGTTGAAAAATAAAACTTTGGTTTTCCTTGGCATTTCGTCTTTTTTTTTCAAATATAGATATATATATCTCGCAAGCTGAACCCAATTTATTTGGGAAATTTTAAAATCAAAATCAAAACCGAATTTTGAAATGAACGGTTTGGTGGATTGGTTTTGGTTATTTTTCCCACTCAGAGTCGGCACCTCATCATTTAATTCTTAAAATTTTGAGTTTGAACTTCCTTTTACATATTGAATGGTGGACTATTTTCTAATTAACTCATTACTTGATTACACGTTAAATATTAGAGTATTGATAATTCATCCCGTCAGTTGATCTCTTCAACCTCTACATTACAAATTTACTTAATTGATTTTCTAAATTACCCTCAATAAAAATAAGTATTATTTTTTCTCTCAAGCTTATCTTCATCCCCACCGTTTTTTTTCATCATCTCCAACTTCAGCATCACCATTACCACCAAATTAAAATTACAAAACACAACGTTTTCAATTGAAATAAAAATCACGTAATCAAATTAAGATTACAAAATAATTGCTCCACACAATCAAATCTAATAACTATATATAAAACTACTACCCATTATCTGATATTCCAAAACCGTAACCCACTATCGAAAGTCAACAAGGTAATATCTAAAATGTTCGTCTAAATTGAATTCAAATTTTCAGTTAAAGTTAAACTATATTAATTAAAATTCTTGAGAAACATTATTGACGGATTCATACTCAACTGAGAGATGCAATAGAATTCTATGAGAAAAAGTGAAGTGAATACAATGTTTGTGCATTTTCATCCTATCTATCTATATATATATATCTGCATTTTTTAATTACAATAGCTGCAATTATAGCATAAACAGTAACTCACTGTTATTACTGTTTTATACTACAGTAACTTAGGTCTTTATATAGGCTAAACCTAAGCTGCAGCTGCTGTACCTTACAGCAGCCTGCAAACAAG
Organism: Murraya paniculata; assembly: GCA_030449075.1. Taxonomy (NCBI): domain Eukaryota; kingdom Viridiplantae; phylum Streptophyta; class Magnoliopsida; order Sapindales; family Rutaceae; genus Murraya; species Murraya paniculata. The sequence continues at coordinate 460,401 of JAEVFN010000073.1, forward strand.
CATGAATAGTGTCACACGTGGGTCCTGTTTCATGCTTGTTTTGCAGCCTTTCTATATATATATATATATATATATATATATTAAATCTATTTTACTCTCCTCCTAATCTCTGGTGCTTGACCATGGCTATAAACAACAGAGAATAAAAAACAAAAAATTAGTCAGTTTGCATTCTTTATTGATTCAAAGATATTGAAGTCAAGTTTCTTCAGTTATGGAACAACTTATTTTGATGTTATTACAGCACTTTAGACTCGTACTAACAACCTCTAATTGATGGTGACGGTGAATTTGGTGGTGAAAAGACATAAGCGGTGGGGACATGTGAGAGAGAAGATAAAATAATAAATAATTATTTTTAACAAGAGTAATTTTATAATTAAAATAAATTTAAATTAAAAGAGGGGCTGATGTGACAAATTTAAGAGGGTCAATTATCAATGCTCTAAATATTATGTGACTGCAACAAATCAACTGACGAACGCTAAAAATTGTATGAGTTAAATGATTAGATGACATATTAAATTCGATATCATTGGAGCAGCGCTATTTATTTTAAATTTTTTATTTAAAAATTATTTTAAATAATATAATATTTATCAATTAATTAATAAAATAAAATAATTTATTTATTTAAATCTTATAAAATATTAATATCCACTCAATTAATAATATATTATTTAAAATTAAATATAAAATAAAAAATTTAAAATATCTATCCTGTAAATAAATACGATGTGTAATAATTATGGAAACTCATTAATTGGTTACAGGTCAGACATCACATGAATAGCGACAAAGGAGTTGAACGCACGTTCGATATCATAGTAGTTGTGCCACATAACTATATGTAAGAATAATAATATACACGTGTACTAGAAAACAAGTCTGTTCATCCTTTTTGTTTGAAAAAATATCAAATTCATGAAAATAATTTTTAATAAATTATTTTTCTAAAAAAAACTGAAAAATGAAATAAAAAAAAAATCATTGTACGTAAAATTGGAAGATGGCGCCCGACTTTTGTTGTATGAGTGGACCCGGCGCACACATTCATTTACTTCTGTTCTGTCTTCACGCTTCACGAAGTCATGCATTTTTTATATGAGGTGTCAGTCCCTCAGACTTTGTCTTCCAAATATTTCCATTTCAAATTTACCATAATTTTATTTTAATTTAATTTAGTGGCTTAATAAAAAGAAAAGCAAAAAAAAAAAAAGGGAGACCCCATAGATTCTCTCTGGTCAGCTATATTTAAATATTATTAGTGGGGCTAGTACTAGTACTGGTAGCCTAGAATCCACAACCTTTTTGTACTGGTGGCATTAGCAAGCATTTAACTCACTGTATACAGTGTCACCCGTACCGTTTTGATTTTTAAAAAATCAAGGTTTTTAAAGAATGAAATCAAAACAGAGTCTTGATGATTCTGCTTGTTGAGAGAAAGAATGAATCCATAGCCTTTAGATGATGAGTAAGTGGAACAGAGTTGTAGTGAAAGAGATTTGCAAAAAGGCAAAGACTTCATGTGAGAAATAGAGACTACAAGTGAGAATGGAGAACAAGAAGAAGAGTGAAAATGGTTGTGGAATTGAAGATGATGAAGGAAGTTTTCAGCTTTTGGGTGGGGATCAGGAAAATCAAGTGGGTTTGGTTTCTGCAGGTGAAGAAGGAGAAGAAGCTGCTTGTGGGTTTGGTGCTGGTGGTAATGGTGGTGCTGCTGCTGGTGAAATTCTTGATGTTAAAGCTTTTCACCAGTTGTTTGGTGAGGATGGAGGTGGGAATCTTGTGAATGAAGATTTTTTACAGGTGGGTAAATCTGCTGTCAATGCTTGTGAAAGTGGTGGTTTGGATTTTGCTAGTGAGCTATTTGAGGGTTTGTTTGGTGAAGTCAGTGGTGGAGGAAATGGTGGTGAAGGAATTGGCAGCATTTTTGGTCAAGTTAATGGTGGTGGTGGGAGTGGCGGTGGTGGTGGTGGAAATGGGGGTTTGGGATTTTGTGGAGAAGGGTTTGATGGTCTGTTTGGGAGTGTTGATGATGGTAATGGAATCGAGCGTCTGTTTGGTGAAATAGCTGCAAGTGGAAATGCAGATGATGGCAAGAGTGCTATGGTAATGCCAAAGCGTAAGCGGGGTAGGCCTGTGGGTTCAAAGAATAAGAAAAAGGTTCCTGCTTACCAAGCTGGTGTTGAAAGGTTAAGCAAAGCTGGTGAGGATGAGATTGAGGGGCCTATGAAGAAGCGAGGTCGGCCAAAGGGTTCTAAGAATAAGCGAAAGAAAAATCTTGATGAGCAAAATCAAGAATTTCCTGGTCAAATTGCAAGGGGTGAGGATCGTGATGGGAAAATTACTTGCAATATTGAACAGTCAATTGGAGATGGGAATGTGGAGCCTAAGTATAGGCAAGGTCAGTATAGTGCGGTCGACAGAGGTTACAATAGTGTTGTTGGGACTATTTTGCAGACAGGTTCGGAGATTCAGACGGATAGGGGAATGCCTGATAACGCCACTTTTGGTGATGGCATGGTAAGAGAGAATGTCAAGCCAAAGAAAAAGCGTGGACGGCCAAAGGGTTCCAAGAGCAGGAAGCAGAAGCTGGCTGAAGGTGATCAAGAAATTGCAAGTGGTAAAGTTTGTGATGATACAATTACTTGCAATATTGAACAGTCAATCATCGGAGATGGGAATGAGGAGCCTAAGTATAGGCAAGGTCAGTATAGTGCAGTTGAGAGAGGTTACAGTAGTGTTGTTGGGACTATTTTGCAGACAGGTTTGGAGATTCAGACGGATAGGGGAATGCCTGCTAACGCCACTTTTGGTGATGGTGTGGTAAGAGAGAATGTCAAGCCAAAGAAAAAGCGTGGACGACCAAAGGGTTCCAAGAGCTGGAAGCAGAAGCTGGCTGAAGGTGATCAAGAAATTGCAAGTGGTAAAGTTTGTGATGATACAATTCCTTGCAATATTGAACAGTCAATTATTGGAGATGGGATTGTGGAGCCAAAGTATAGGCAAGTGCAGTCAACTGCAGTTGATGAATATCTGGGAGTGCATAGTGCGGGTAGGGGAGGTTACAATGGCGTTGTTGGGACTATTTTGCCGACAGGTTTGAGGATTCAAAGGGATGGGGGAATTCCAGTTAACGCCAGATTTGGTGATGGAGTGGTTAGGGAGGATGTCAAGCCAAGGAAAAAGCATGGACGACCAAAGGTTTCCAAGAGCAAGAAGCAGAGGTTGGCTAAAGGTAATCAAGAAATTTCTAGTGGTATTGTATGTGGTGTTGGTGCTTATTATAGTAATGGTAGACTTGAGGGTTTGGAGAACCGGGGGGTTACTGCTGTCAATGAGGAATGCCGGATAGTGAATGTTGAAGCTAGTAATGGTGATGGAGCTGATTGTGTGACGGCTGGGGCAAAGGATAAGCCTGCCTGGCTACAGGTTTTCAACAATACGAAGAATCATTTCGCTGGCTTTGTTTATGAGGTGCCTGTTGAGATTTTGGTAGGTGATAATGCCTGTGATCAGAATTTTAGGCCTCTGGATTTAGAGAATAAGAGGACTACTTGTGTAGGTGATGAAAATAGAAAAATGAATGTTGAAGCAGCTGCAGGTGAAACTGTGATTTCCCTGCCGAGGAAGAAGCGTGGCCGGCCAAAAGGTTGGAAGAAGAAGAAGAAGAAGAAGGAAATTGTTGGTATTGCACTGTCAAAGAGAAAGCGAGGCAGGCCTAAGGGTTCTACAAAAAAGAACAAAATTCTTAAAGGTGAAGAAAATCGCAGAATGCCTGGCAATATTGTGCGTGATAATGGTTCTGGTCATAAGAATGTATCTCCAGCGAGCTTAGAGAGAACAAGCATGGCAACAGGAGAAGGAAAACAGCAGGTTGGGGATGTGCAGAAGAATGATGGTGGCAATAAGAAGCCATGTAGGCGAGGCCGAGCAAAGGATGGAAAGAATAAGAGAGCAGTTTTTTATGGGAAATCTTTGAATAGGATTTTAGTGCAGAAGTATCAAAATCAGAGACCTCCTACTAAGATAGGAGAGGAAAAGGGAAAAGATATGAAAGTGGAAGGGGGTTGTCTGGTTGAAGAAGTAAGTGATATCGGCCATGTAGGTATAAAGACATGCAAATCATCAAATGACTCTGTCAAAATTCAAAAGAGGACTAGAGGAAGACCAAGGAAAATTTGCAACCAATCAGAACACTCAGAGTCAATAGTGAGTTCTTTCAAATTCAGCATTTCTCATATGCCAATGTGCGGCTTGTTAATATTCACTTATCACTGCTAAAACATTTAGAGGCTAGGTCAGTTAGTGCTGTCCGTGAATTATGACTTATTAAACTAATGAATTGGGAAAAAATGTACTCAGTAAACCTTCTGTTGTGGATTTCCTAGTAAGTAAATGCTCAATAACACGATATTGCTCCTTGATTTGTCAATCATACAATGTAAGTATCTAAAATTTTTCATGCAACAATTCTCTGAGAACAGAATACTTTATATACCCGATAGAGCATTTTCTATTGGTGTGACTAATCATTCAGGTAGTGTGTTTGTGGGTAGTTTTCACCAATTAAACTCAAAGCAACTCATAACTTAGCCCCAAAATATCAGAATATTAGACGTCAACTCACCCTAGAGCAGAGATTACAGCCTATGTAGCAAATTTAAGGCAGTTATGATGTGAATGAATCATGTTCAATCGCGCCAGCTTGAATGATCATGTTTTCTTATTATTTTTTTCCCTCTTCTGTCACATTGCTTTTGTTTATTGTGATCATCGTTTCACTTGCTTTTAAATGGCTTTGTTGTGGGAACAGATATTGACATTTTTTTCTGGTTGATCCTGTAAGTCATTCAGCTGGAATTGTCCAATAAGTGTATGTGATCATAGAAGTAACTAGGAATCTTTATTGCTATTACTGCCCCTTTGTGGTAGTCTGATGTCATCAGTGGAACTGAACCATTTTCTTGCCAGAAGCATGATAGATTGTTTAAATAATGGTTAAATTGGTGGAAATTGGGTTTTGTATGCTAGGAGTGCTACTTGCACCCAAAAGTGGGAAAAGAACAGAATTATAGTTCTTTCTTTTCTAACTGGAGATTGAAGAATTATCTTCTATCTACTTTTAGTATAGTTCTTATTGATGTATCTGTTGATTCTCCATGTCAATGCCACGCCCTTCCAATTTTTATTAGCAATTTACTGTGAGTGGGTTTCTGTATTAGGATGCTACCAGCTGCAAAAAGGAGCAGAGGGGTTTGATGTGCCACCAATGTCTGAGGAATGATAGGAGTGATGTTGTCGTTTGTGCCAATTGCAAAAGGAAACGCTATTGCTATCAATGTGTTGCAAAGTGGTAACAATATCTGACTCTTATTAAAGAGAGAAAAAAAAAAAATTGTAACAACAAGGCCTTCTGGACAGTAGATTATTTGATTTTATGAGAGAAAAAAGGGTAAAATTTCTGCAAAACAATACTTACATTTTGCAAATCTTTTTTTCTCTTGAAAAGTGCAGTTAAACAACCATTGGTTTAAACATGACTATTGAACTGTAAATTTACTTGTTTATCATTTAATTTCTCCCAGCATATTTTGGTTAGAACAATAGCATTAATGTCAAGCTTTTGACAAAGTTAATCGTGGGTATGAATTGCTTCTTTTTCGATGCTTAGTTGAGAGAAAATGTCACTTTAGATGACAATTTGTTATTTTTCTAATTTATTGTGCAACTCCTGATAGTGTTTTCGAAGAACTGAATTAGGTACCCAGAGAAAACAAGAGAGGACATAAGGATTGCATGTCCTTTCTGCAGGGGCAATTGCAATTGCAGAGTATGCCTTAAGCAAGATTTAGACGTTCTGGTTTGTGTCTTCGGATTCTTTTCTTTTCTTTTCTTTTATTTTCTCAACATACTTTAGGTTGGATTCAGAGCATTTTTTCCTTTATAATTTCAAATAATATATATGATTCTGATAGGCTGGGCATCAAGAAGAGGATAAAAATATCAAATTGGAAAAGTTACTTTACTTGCTACAAAAGACACTACCTCTCCTGAGGCATATTCAACAGGAGCAGGACTCTGAATTGGAAGTGGAATCCAAAATCTGTGGTATTATATTTGGATAAGATTACATATTGCAAGTTTTGTTCTTTTTGCTAGATAGATTGCTGAAATTCTTATCATTGTGTTTGTTCCATCATTCCATAGGTATTCAATTGACAGAAGATCATGTGAAGAGATCTGTACTGGACGATGATGATCGAGTGTATTGGTATCATCTCGTGAGCTCTGAAATGCATAGTGTCTTCATCCTTAAAATTTTGTTGGCAGCAGGCTACAATCATTCGAAAAGTGTGGTATATCAGAGGAATACATATTTTTGTCTTTAGTATGTTGATGCTATATTATGTATCGCCCGTACTGTGTCAACAGGGTAGACATGAGTCTGCTATGAGGCTCGTGCTTAACACTATAGGAAATTAGTGACCTTGTTCGCTGTTGAATTGAGTTAAACTTAGTAATCAGGATCAAAGATCCATTTAAGAGCAATTTTTAACTTCTTTTACCTTAAAGATAGAAAGATTCAGAGGAAATGATTTTTTGTTCTTTCCTTTCAGAGTTCCTTTTTAATCCCTTTTATACCTTGTTTATATCTACTCTTTGATGTCTTTTCTACTTACTTTTTTTTTCTCTCTCTGCGCAATCTTCTTTTTCTGAAAAAAAAAAAACGTTGTTGGTTGAATATTTGAATCATATGTTCTTAACTTCTAAAATGCAGTCTTTATCATGGTGGAAGATTAGATTTATTGCATAGGATTGTTTATCTTTGATGAAATGTTCTTGCTTTTCTTTGCTGATCCTGGCTGATTTCTGCTTCCCTAAGTGGCAGTGACTAATGTGATTGCATATATCCATGTTTTGCGGAAACATTATGTGAAGGAGTTCAGACTGTTAACAGATTTCTTGTTCCTCTTTTTAATGTATGAATTGTACATTAGAGATATGTTCCTTCATTTTCGTTTACTAGTTTATTTTCTCTTCTGAAACTGCCGGCTGTTCTTTTTGCTGTGTTAGGTGGTAATATTATGTGTTAAAGAAAACATCTGCATCCATAACTTTTTAATATATTGCAGTATGATATTTGTAACCATAATCTTTTCCTATATGGCAGTGACAATTGCAGTACATCCATTGTCAATTTCCACAGAAGCTGTCCAAATCCTGATTGTTCCTATGATCTCTGTCTTACTTGTTGTTGGGAAATAAGAAAAGATATTCAGTCTGGAGATAAGGAAGCAAAATCTTCTCAACAGCAATTATTTGGAGAAGTGCATGGTCAAGTGGCAGAATTGAATGGCCAAAAATCTGTAAATTTTGGAACAGATGATTGCGTGGCTCATATGTCATGTAAATTTCTTGATTGGAGAGCAGAGCCTCATGGTAGGATCCCTTGTCCTCCCAAAGCACGGGGAGGTTGTGGTACCCAAATGCTTGCCCTTAGACGCATTTTTGATGCTAATTGGGTTAACAAATTGATTAAGACTGCAGAAGACCTGACTTTCAGTTATCGTTCACTGGATGTCAATGTTTCTCAAGGATGTTCTTTGTGTCATCCTGTTGATTCTGCTGAAAATGGAATAAGACCTCTTGAGGTAAGGCAGGCAGCTTATAGAGAGAACAGTCAAGACAATTATCTGTACTGCCCAAATGCTATCCAATTGGGAAACAGTGCAATTGAGCATTTTCAAATGCACTGGATGAGAGGGGAACCAGTTATTGTCAGAAACGTACTTGAAACGACTTGTGGTCTTAGTTGGGATCCTATGGTCATGTGGAGGGCCTTTGTTGGGGCACAAAGGATATTAAAAGAGGAAGCTCACAAGGTTAAAGCCATCGATTGTTTGGAGTGGTGTGAGGTATGCATTTGGATTTTTGTATGCTAAGCTGCGCTTTTGTAATTTCTGATATCATACATTTATGAATTTTATTTTCTTTCCTTTGGCACGATGCATGGTGAATGATGAATTTTTGTATGATATATCCTTTTATCTTGGTAGTCATTTGAAAATGATATCCCTTCATTTGTCGGTTGAGCCTGGCCACAATAGGATCTTTTCTTGGATCTGTTCCTGTCCTATTCCACTCCACATGCTAGGCCTATTCTTTTGTTGAGCCTATATGTGAAGAGATTGTTAGGAATCATATGTTGACAATTTCTTGAGTTTGATGCAGTTTCATTTTCTTGTTGGATGATTCCACCTAATAGCTTTAACTTTCATGTTGCTCAATCAGGTTTTAACAGCTTGAAAACTTTTCTTCTGGTAGTTGCCTCCAGTTTTAACTACAATCTAAGGATATGTTTCCTCCTGGTGCTACAGGTTGAAATTAATATTTTCCAGTTCTTTAAGGGATACTTACAAGGTCAAAGGTACAGGAATGGGTGGCCAGGAATGCTGAAGTTGAAGGATTGGCCTCCATCAAATTCATTTGAGGAGTGTTTGCCAAGACATGGTGCTGAATTCATAGCTATGCTTCCCTTTGCTGATTACACCCATCCAAAATCTGGTCTATTGAATCTTGCCACAAAGCTTCCTGCTGTTTTAAAGCCTGACTTGGGACCCAAAGCATATATTGCTTATGGGTGTCCGGAAGAACTTGGAAGAGGTGATTCAGTGACGAAACTACATTGTGACATTTCTGATGCGGTATGCTATTTTTATGTTTAAATTATTGAACCTTATCTTCATGATTATGGTCCTGTTTTGGCATTATTCCTGGTTTCTCCATTCTCCTAGTTCTTCTGTCACTATAGAATAATAATTTATTGAAAATTTAACTCAAAACATGGTTTTTAAGATTTAGAGATGTCCTGAATTAAGTTAACAGTCGCATTGCATTGCATTTTGAATAACTGATGAGAATCTTTTGTTATCATTACAAACAGTAGAAGTCCTTATCTGGCCTTTCTTTGTCTTTGCCAATAAGTATAATTTCGCAAATCCAGTATAAGCCTTGTTTTCTTTCACCTGCAGAATTGCTAGATGTTAGTCGCATAGATGGACTATATTAAATAAAGCCAATATTAGGGGACTGACAAAGCCAGTCAAAATAAATATGTTGATTTTTTTTATTGACTCGGAGAAGCTTTTAATCGTGGTTCACTGTTAAAAGCTTAAATTTGGTCAATCATACTAATATTAAATTCTTAATATAACTGATACATAGAATTTAGTGGGTACTACAATTTTCTTCTTTATACTCTATGGGTATTGGCTAATAAATGATTTACAGATGTCACTCATAAGGTTAAGCTCTCTTTCCACCATTAGGCATTATGAAGTCATGTCCTCTATTTGGTTCCATTTAGGTCAATGTTCTGACTCACACAGCTGAAGTGAAGATTCCCCCATGGCAACAAAAAATCATTAAAAATTTACAGAAGAAATACGATGCTGAAGATTTGGACAAGCTTTCAAGTTGTGTGCCAAATGCATCAGGTAGAGTGGGAAGGAAGCCACCAAAAAAACCTCCAAAAGAAAAAAACTCTAAAGTGAACACCACCAGCAGTGACTCCTCAATGGAACATTTTAATTTAGAGGAAAAGAAACAAGATGACATACAAAACACATCCCAAGAGGGAGAATATTCTAAAGGGTTGGATGCTCTGCGGTTATCTCCGAATAGGAGAGAATCTGCTCTGGGGCAGTATGATTTCCATGGTCCAAAGCCAGACCGAGGTGAGATGGATGCAGCTTCAGACTCCTTACCAGACAACAGGGTTCAGATCTGTAATAATTGTCTGGATGATGCTGGGGCTAATCCCTCCTTTCCAAATGGGATGGATACAGGACATAGCTGTGCTGCAGTTGAAGAATTTCAACCTGCCCATGGACTTGAGGGGAACTATGAAACAGTTGAGGGAAGTATGTGCAATCAAGACCAGCCTTATGATGTAGCAGGGAAAACAGAACTTGTCAAGGGTGAAGGTTCTTTGGAGGCAACATATTCAGATGATGGAGTTGATAATGAAGCATCAATTGAGTCCAATGTGAATGCACAAAGAGATAATTTTCAGGATAATCATATGACAGATGTTGCATACGGTGGTGCTGTTTGGGACATTTTCCGTAGGCAGGATGTACCCAAATTAATTGAGTACTTACAGAAGCATCACAAAGAATTCCGCCACATTAGTAATCTTCCTGTGACTTCTGTATGTATCATTGCCTACCAATGCTGTCAATATTGTTGTCATCAATACTGTTTTAAGTTGATTGTCTTGTGCTTGCCTCAGGTTATTCACCCCATTCATGACCAGACCATTTTTCTAAATGAGAGGCATAAAAGGCAGCTGAAGGAGGAGTTTAGTAAGATCTATTATCAATCAAGCCATTTTTACCTTTATACAAAGATGCCATACTGGTATGTAACTAGCAATAACTTTTCAGATGTTGAACCTTGGACATTTGAGCAACATCTTGGTGAGGCTGTTTTCATTCCTGCTGGATGCCCACATCAAGTGAGAAATAGAAAGGTGAGATTCTTGTCAATAGGGAATCTATTCAATTTTTTTTTCCTCCTCTTTACTGATCTCTTGTTGATGTGCTGGTTGGTTGTTATCAGCCCGTGTAGATATTAAAAAACTTAAAATTTTCATTCCTGGATAGGTTATTCAATTTTCACCACATTTCTCTTGGCAATTGCATGAAAGTCAAATTTTTCATTGTCATAAAAAATCTGGTAGCCACTATCCATATGCTTTTGGAATTTATCTGGGAATTATGAAAATGGATAAAATGTTCGGAGTCTCCATCATTGCAACTTCTAATGTGGTTCTCTTAAATTTTTGTAAATTTGTTAGATAAGTTGATTCGATGTAGTTGTCCCAACAGATTAGCCTAGTTGGTCAGATCTAAGGATCAGTCCCCTCTGTACCAACCTCGGAAGGGGACTTAATATTAATTTATGTTATTATAACTAACAATAAGATCCCAATTCTCAAGATGTTAAGTTTCTAAGCTGGGCCTTAATCTGGACTTATGTGTCGAATTAAGTTTTAAACCATATCATATACTTTTGCAGTCCTGCATTAAAGTGGCCCTCGACTTTGTATCCCCTGAAAATGTTCAAGAATGCATTCAGTTGACTGAGGAGTTTCGTTTGCTTCCAAAAGATCACAGAGCAAAGGAAGACAAATTAGAGGTTTTTTTTCTTTTATTATCATTATTATTTTTCTGCTAAATAATATGCCGTCAAACAAGAAGGATTTTTACCAATAACAGACTCCCCCAAGTCTTGCTTTTAGCTTCTAGCATCAATACCATGCATGACAATGATGACCGACTTGTTCTAAAGGAATCACGTTGGGTTGTTATCTTGTAACGAGTACTCAGAAGTGCTGGTATTCGTGAATCAGCAACACACTTACAGAATCTTTCTTGTTATAGGTAAAGAAGATGGCGTTATATGCCGTAAGCGCTGCTGTAAGTGAAGCCGAAATTCTTACTTCGAAATCCGAGTGAGACTGGTTGTACTGTTTACCTCACTACCATCTACTAACTGTCTCCATTTTGGTAGAGCTTGTTTTTCGGAAGATCTATGTAATTGGTAATCTATAATTGTCTTTCTAACAGCTGGGGTGGCACACACAAATTGTTGCAACTTAAAAATGTATGCCTTAATTGACAGATATCTGTACTTCTCATTGAGAAGTTCTCGTGTAGTTACCAAGGAAATTGTCATTTTTTGGCGGGTACTTTATGAAATCTTGATTAGATTCAGCATTCTTCTTTTCTCACTAGGACATAAGAGTACATTTGTAAATTGAAATTGAAGAGAAGCAAGTGTTAACTGGACCGTGTTCCCACAAAAGAAACACAATTAGCCCTGCATGTTCAGGTGATTGCCTCATGGTAACCAAATTGTTTTTCCAACCTTTAAAATTCCAATCTTTTGTTTTCTACCTAATGAATTTTATCAACTGAAGTAGCTGCCATTTATTCGTGAATTAAAGAAGAAAAAAAATTTTCTTCAAAATCAACTACAGCGCCGATGAAAATAACTTTGTCCCCGAGCATTTGACTAACACCGTATTTGACAAATTTTTTCGTTAGCAATACCTAAAAAAGTACGTAGTAATGTTATTAGTCGTATTTATTATGTGTTCAATCCAATAATCAATTCAAAAGTCTGATTTATAATAATTGACGGGCATGGACCTCCCAAACAAACTCTCTAATTCTAATATGTCTCAAAACATCAAAGAGTTGACTTCTCTTTAAGTCCTAGTCAATCATTATTTCTCAAAGAGTGGTGGTGTTTGCCCCGGGTCAAACCCGGAAAATGAAACGCACCGTTTCATTTTCTTTTTTTTTTGTTTTAATTGGCTGGCTTAATTGGCGGAAAATGAAGCGAAAATGAAGCAAAATTGAACTGCACTGTTGCGAATTTCAGTTCGAAGAAGCCGAAACCTAGCTCCCTTCTAAATCGTTTTCTTCTACTGCCGCCAAGAAGCCAAAACCTTCCTCTACCGCCGCCGCCGCGAAGAAGCCTACAGCTAGCTCTACTGACGTTGCAGCTAAGCAGAGGAAGACGACGACGAAGTCGAAGCTGAAGGCAAAAGAAGCGGCAGTGAAGTCGATCAAGTCTCCATTAGAAATCGAGCTTGGTGAGTTCTGTTTTGTGTTGATCTTAAAAGCTGAATCGTAAAACTTGAAACCCACTAAATTGAATAAATCTTCCATGCGCATTTCCGAGGCTTCTAACTCGAAGGAATCTTGGTTGCGAAGTTAGAAAAATTTTCCAAATTTGACTTTGAAAATGGTAATTAAATTGCCGTGTAGAACACAACCACCAAAATGGACTTTAGTGTTAGGTATGGAAATTGAGGTATGGAAATTGACTTTCAAATGATTGTAAATAAACAATTATAGAATCAAAACACACACGTACGCCGTAAAAATCGATTGTGTTTTTCAAATGATGGACTTTTTTGTTTCTTTTTTGTCTCCTGTGGCATGATATGGCAATTAGTGAAAAATCGAAAATTGAAAAAATAAATAAAAGATAATAATGTGAAAAAATGATTGCAAATAGTCATGGGGTTTCGAATTCATAATTAATTAATAATATTATGAATTATTGTAATTTGCAGCAATAATGGATAAGGTTGATGAAGTAGAGGTTGATCAAGTGCTGGTGGAGGAATTGCAAGATTTGCGAGAGGCTGATTTTGAAGAAAATAATGAGGAATTGGTGGAAAAGGTTGTTGAGCCAAAGGTTGGGATGTCTTTTAATAGTCCTGATGAAATGTTTGAATATTACAAAGCTTATGGCGTACAAGAGGGGTTTCCTGTGATGCGGAGATCTTGTAGAAAAGGGGATGATGGGAGTATGAGATATGTGACATTTACTTGTGGGCGAAACGGCAAGTCAAAAAGCAAATCCGATCATGTCTTGCGGCTTCAACCGAACCAAAAAATTGGATGCAATGCAAAAATTGGAGGACGTTTGGATTCTGTTAGCGGAAAGTGGATAATTGGAAATTTGTATCTTGAACACAACCATGCCGTGAGTCCGAGTAAGAGCAGATATTATCGATGCAACCGTAGCATTAGTCCTTTTGTTAAAAAGCAACTTGAAATAAATGAAGAAGCCGGAATTAAAATGGCTCAAAGTTTCAAGTCGATTGTTCTTGAGGCCGGTGGCTTTGAAAATGTCTCATTCTTAGAAAGAGATGCTAGAAATCATGTTGACAAGGTGAGGCGATTAAGGCTCGGGGAAGGGGATGCTGCTGCAATTCAAAGATATTTTAAGAAAATGCAAAGCGAAAATGATGGGTTTTTTTTCAGTCTTGATATGGATGACGAGGGTAGGTTAAAAAATGTATTTTGGGCTGATCCAAGGGGTAGAGCGGCTTATCAAGACTTTGGTGATGTTGTTACATTTGACACCACATACCTAACAAACAAGTACGATATGCCATTTGCTCCTTTTGTGGGTGTTAATCATCATGGGCATTTAATTTTGTTAGGATGTGGATTAATTTCGCATGAGGACACAGAGACATTTACGTGGTTATTTGACACATGGCTATCATGTATGTGTAACTGTCCTCCCATTGGAATCATCACGGACCAAGACAAAGCGATGAAAAAAGCAATTGAGATTGTTTTTCCAAATACTAGGCATCGATGGTGTTTGTGGCATATATTGAAGAAAGTGCCTGAGAAGTTGGGAAGGTATGCAGAATATCATGACATTAGAGTTGCATTGCATTCTGTTGTTTATGATTCACTGACTCCTGTTGAATTTGAAGAAGCATGGTATGACATGTTAGAGAAATATGATCTTGGTAATAATCAGTGGTTAAATGGTTTATACAACGAAAGAAATCGTTGGGTTCCATGCTTTGTTAAAACAACTTTTTGGGCTGGAATGTCAACCACTCAACGTAGTGAGAGTATGAATGCTTTCTTTGATGGTTATGTTAACTCAAAAACAACCTTAAAGCAATTTGTAGAAAAATATGAGAAAGCAATGGAAAGTAAAATTGAGAAAGAATGGCAAGCAGATGCTAGGTGTTTTAGCCAACAGATGCCATGTCGTACCAGTTTTGCAATGGAGAAGCAAGTTGAAGAAGTGTACATTATTTCCAAGTTTCAAGAATTTCAGCAGGAGCTAATGAATAAGATGTATTGTGAGGTTTTCAGTTGTGGGGGATCGGAGTATGAAGTCATTGAAAATTATGGAAACAGTAAAGAAAAGACTTTTAAAGTTATCTTTGAAAAAGATGATGGTGAAATTCGTTGTGTATGTTCAATGTTTGAATATAAGGGCATTCTTTGCAGCCACGCAATTGCAGTGTTGTCACGTAACCGTATACAATTCCTTCCTGAAAAATATATCATACGAAGATGGAGGAAAGATGTGCGGAGGTGTTACAGTAAAGTCAAAGTCAGTTATGATTTGTGAAGTTCGAGCGTTGAACATCGGCGATATAAAGAGGAGTGCACTGACTTTTATGATGTTGCTGAGGTTGCTTCAAAAAACGAAGAAAGCCATAAAAATGTTATGGGTTGAATCGAGAAAGCAATGAATGATGTATCTCTGAATATTCGATATGACGGTGACGATACAACTATTTATGGTGGGTCGGGAAGTTGTTCCGAAATCATACAGGATCCAGTAGTAACTCGTCGTAAAGGCCGTCCACCGTGTCAAAGAAAGCAAAAGCAATTTAAAAAGCCAAAACGAAAGTCGAACGATGGGTCGACTGGCACAACTGTTGAGGTATTTATATTAATGGTACTTTAATCAATGTTTCATGCATTCATTTTGAATTAATTTAATAAATATTTTAAACTTTGGTGATTGCTTTCATAGGACTCGGAGATACTTGATTTATCATCTCAGGTGGCTACTACAATCCCAACACAAGAGAGCAATATGGCAATGGCAATACTTTTTTATTTGTCATTTCCATTAACTTTCAAACGTTTGATAATTTGAGTTTAATATATATATATATATATATATATATATATATATATATTTTTTTTTTTTTTTTACAATAGGTAGCACAACAGACACTCCCAGAACATGCATTTTTTCCTCCTTACTATCAGTCTTGGATAAATTATAGCGGAACTCATCAAGTTAACTTCCAACAAGTACCACAACAAAATTACGAGGATGCCAATCGGAGGGAGTTTTCAACTAATGAACCGAACATATGATCGAAGTGCATTGAAGTTGCCTTGGTGAATCAACGAAGTTAATTTGTGTTTTTATGTATTAATTTGGCACAATTTGAATTCAAGTTGTAATTTAGTTACGTTAAACAACTCGGAAGCATATATTTCATATCATATGCAAACACTATTACATATGTCTAAAAGTCTTTTTCAGTTGCATAGTACAGCTTGAAACAACTTAAAAATAATATAACAATAATAAGTATTTTAATAAAATCATGTCATGGCGTCTGTCTCCTTCGAAGTTCATCATCCAACAATCGCCTCTGCACTTCACATTCTCGCATATGCTCAAGTTCTTTATGCAATAATTGAAATTTAACGGACATACACTCAATCTCTAATGTCAGCTTCCTAACCTCCTCCATTAACATGTCTATTTTGTCTTCGCTAAATTTACGGTCTTCTGCCCATTGAAAGTTCTTACATCCTCTACAAATCCAAAATTTGCGATTTGGATTCTTGGTTGTACGTGATGTTAACAACTCCATCTGATTACCGCATCCACTACATATTTGCAATGAGGTTCGATTCTCACTTCTGCTGGATGACATTGTCAGTAATAGAATTCAAGAACGAAGTTGCGAAAAAAAAGAAACCATCAGCATTCAGTTATACTTATCAAAACCAGCATTCAATTGCTGCTGTGCAGTTGTAGCAACAGCAACTGCTGCAATTGCTGCTGTGCAGTTGCTGCAACTGCAGCAAGTGCTGTTGCTGTAATTGCTGCAACAGCAGCTGCAGCAACAGCAACAGCAGCTGCTGCAACTGCAGCAAGTGCTGTTGCTGCAATTGCTGCTGTGCAGTTGCAGCAACAGCAACAGCACTTTCTCCTGCAATCCATATAATCCCAGGTGTTCAAATTGCTTCGATTAACAAACTTAAGTCCATAATTGCTGCAACAGCAACTGCAGCAATTGGCTGTTGCAGCAATTGCAGCAAGTGCTGTTGCTGCAATTGCTGCTGTGCAATTGCAGCAACAGCAACAGCAGCAATTGCAGCAATGAGGTTCGACGGCAACTACAACCAGCAATTACAAGAGCAATGCAGCAAAAAAATCCACCAACGCAACAACCAAACAAACTCCAGTACACAAACCCAGCAAATTCATTATCAAAACACAAGCAAAATGCACCAACGCAACAATCAACCAAACTCCAGCACACAAACCCAGCAAATCAGCACAATTTAACCTAAATCAGCACTACCATAATAACTCAACACAAATTTATCCTAAATCAACCAAATTATTCTCATTTTTCCGTAACCTAAATCAGGCTTAGAAGGAAGTATTACCTCACGCTGGACACCGATCGATGAAGGAGAGGAAATGAAGGAGAGGCAACTGATTCTTGTCAGTGGTGGCGGCAACGACGACGATGAAGGAGAGAGACCGCGATGAAGAAGAGAAGACGATGAGCAGAGCGCACCGTGACGAAGCAAAAATGAATTGGAAAATGAAACGCACCGTTTTTGCTTTAACTGAAACGGTGCGTTTCATTTTCGGGGTTTGACCCGGGCCAAACATCAAAGAGTTGACTTCTCTTTAAGTCCTAGTCAATCATTATTTCTCAAATGTGGAGAATGATCTTCTCTTTATTTTTTTCTCCCTTAATCTCTCTTTGTTAAATGAGTAGTTAAAAATTGACCATTGAATTTTAGTATTAACAATCAAGTCATTTTTTAATTAAATTTGAAAAACAAGGAGAGATTAGGATTAAAAAGAAAAAAAGGATCTTAATCCCTAAAAATATAAGTCTATTAATTGATTGGTCTTGTTTATTTTGTCTTATTACTACCTTTGATATTTCATATTTTTTTTGTGAAATAATAAAATACACTTTTTTAAAAAATAAAAAATAAAACGGAAAAAAGAACAACAATAAATTGCCGTCTCGGGTGTAAACATTTAGTCAGGTTGCTCAATACAATACTTTAAGACAATACCTAAAAATGACCTTTCGTTAGGACGAAATCGAACAATACCCATATAAATTGGTTCACTATGAATTCTTTTTTACTGAAACAAAAATCTACCCAATTCAATTATTGTGGGTAAAAATCATATTTTAATGAAAAAAAAGGACACAAAATCACCATAGTGCCCATACAATAAAAAGAAAATACGAAAAGGAAAAACAAAAGATAAAAAAGTTTTTTTTTTTTTTTTAAAGTTAAGATAAAAATGGTTTGACAATTCATTCTACTTGGAAGAATCTGCCTTTGGTATTTTATAACAAATTTGTTGGTGCCCGATTTGCCAAGTCGCAACGACATCGTTTGCTTTAACAGCCGCACACAAAATATTTTTATTAGATTCTCTGGAAGACTGGAAACCTCATTTCCATATCCAGTAATAATAAAAAAGATATTTTTATCTTCAGTTATCCCTTTTGTTGACTGTTGTTTTAATTTGCTTCAAATATACGAAATTAATTCATCTTCATTCCCAATCTTCAAATTCTAACAGATACCCACTTCAATTCACCTCAATTCTCTCAAATCCCTCAACTAATTTTCCCTTTTGACTTCTTGAATGATCCTCTGAATTCCATCTCTAAACCCTAATTTTTGCTATTCCTTTTCCTTTTTTCTTTTTTTCCATCGGGGAAAAATTGAAAATTCCCGCACTAATGGCTGCTGCTGCACTCAGATCCAAACCCGCCACAGCGGGAACGACCTCTTTAACGGTATCCCAATTCAGGTACCTGATGCTTAATTGCATGCACGCTGGTCGTGTGGCAAGCAGCTCTCACTGTGCGCACCGTTCAAAGTGGGACGATCACTTCATCAACACTCCTTATCACTTCACTTCATTCAGACCCGTCTCTCTTCGTGGAGAATTGGTCGAAAAGGGCTCTCAGTTATACACAGATAATGCGAAATGTCAAAAATTGACGGGTGGCGGTAGTAGTATTACTTGCTCATATGGGGACCCACCAGAAGTATGGCAGCCCCCGGGGGATGGAATTGCGGTTCG
Organism: Murraya paniculata; assembly: GCA_030449075.1. Taxonomy (NCBI): domain Eukaryota; kingdom Viridiplantae; phylum Streptophyta; class Magnoliopsida; order Sapindales; family Rutaceae; genus Murraya; species Murraya paniculata. Next base: position 479,142 of record JAEVFN010000073.1, read on the forward strand.
GGTCCATGGACAGGGTCCTAATCTGGTACGCGGAGGCGGGTCAGGAAGTGGGTTTGGGTCGGGTTCGAAGGATGGGTGTTGGGGTGGTTCAAATTTGGGGAACAACTTTCCAACTCCGAAGGAGATTTGTAAGGGGCTCGATAAGTTTGTGATTGGACAGGAGAGAGCTAAGAAGGTGAATTTTTTCTTTTTTCCCCAATTGGCTTTATGGTTGTTATTTAGTTTATTTATTCATCTTTGGCATTGTTTTGTTTGGTTGCTGGTTTTCAAGTGTTTCTTGTATTTTTGGTAGTAATAGGTGATTTAGTTTCGGTCTCAGAATCATAGAAGCAACAAGACTAGCTTCAAGTTCTAATTTACTATTTCTTCATTGAATTTTATTTTCATCTGAATGTGAAGCATGTTGTTTTATTGAAATTTTTTATTGTCAAGACTCATGAGAAGTAGTTTAGCTGGGAAGAAGTTTTATTTTGACTACTTAATATGTCGTATTTTTTATGAAAATGTGATGGTTGGTATGGCTTTCATGACGAAAAATGTAATATGAGAATGCAAATTGTTAAGGGTGTAACTTTTCATAATTGGCTTTCCTAGGAAATGCTTTCAATTCTCCTATTTATATAAAAGAAAGGGGCTTTTATCATGTTTTTGTGATTGAGCCCATTTTGGAAGCTACATATCAGTTGAATGATTCAGTTAAATTATATTTTCAATGATTAATGTCTCCATGTATAAATGAGGAACTCAATGTCAACGTTATCTTAAGAAATAATATATATATATTTTTCCCTGAATACAGGTGCTGTCTGTGGCAGTGTACAATCACTATATGAGAATTTATAATGAGTCATCGCAAAAACGGTTAGCTCTTTTTCTTCAGTACATGCATGCCTCAATTCAAATAAAGGAAAAAAAGAAAGTGCATGCACACATTGTTTGAATCCTTTTTTCTCATTTTACTGCCATGTTCATATGCTGAAGAGGAAAGTACAAAGAAAGCTTGAGGCTACTCATCGAAATATCATTAAGGGCAGTCCATCAATTGCCTGCCTCTAGATGTGCCAATGTCTTGGAAATTCAAGTCAGACCATGAAACATGGTGTGTGTTGGTCTAGATTTAATGACTTTGGGATTCAGATAGTATAAATATTGACCATACGTAGTTCAAAAGAGGAAAGGAAAACATCAGCTCAACATGTAGGCTTTTGAAGCATGTACAGAAAATATATGACCATCATTGTACATTTATTACTAGGCTCGACACGTCTAATTGTTGAGTTGGTCTTCTTAAGTAGGGGTGCATCATAGCTATCTTGGATCACGAGGTCTATACAATAGTTTTAGAATGTAAGTTTTCTGTGTGTGTGGTTTTGTGTGGTATGCGTGCTGTCATTTGCCTGTGCACCTGTGTATGTGCATTGCTGTTTGTTAGTATTGATCACATTCATTGAGAGGGAACCAGTTGTCAACATGTTTATGACCACTTGGGAGGTTAGGTCAGCAGGAGAATCTAGCAGCTTCGCAGCAGATGGAGTAGATGACGATACTGTGGAGCTGGAGAAAAGTAACATTCTCCTAATGGGGCCGACAGGCTCAGGTAATTTGGTGTTGTCCTTTTTCTAATTATCTATAGTCTACTACCTTTTAAATTTTTCTTTTTTTTTTTTTAAATCATCTGTAAGCCTTGTATCCTGGTTGTATAATCCTTTTCTCTTCTTTAGATGTTTTACGTGTGGTTGCTAATAACGGTCTAGTTAGGATTCATTGCAATTGCTATCTGTTGTTGATTGCTCAGACTTTTGTAATTAATGAGGTTGGATCATTTTCCTTTTTGGGTTAACAGCAACCCTATTCTACTGTTTAAAAAATGTTTGTAAGAGAAGGATCCATCCCAATTTTTTTTCATTTAGCCTTCCTCCTCCTCCTCCTCCTCCTTTTTTCTTTTTTAAGCTTCGTTTATTTATATTGACATGTGATTATTTGCTTTGTCGACTTTTTGACTGGACTTTTATTGTGGTATTGTTTTGTTCCTCACTGTGCTGTCATAGAATTTAAGTTTAATGATCATTATAATGCTACTGGGTATGACTAGTCTCACCTGTTCTCTTTTAAATACATTTCAAGGACAGGGAAGACTTTACTTGCCAAGACCTTGGCACGCTATGTGAATGTTCCCTTTGTTATTGCAGATGCTACTACTTTGACTCAGGCAAGTCACTGACTCTTGTTTTAGTTGGATTCTTTTTTCTACTTCTTTCTTCCACTTTTCTTTTGAAAAGCCAGCAATAAGTAATGCAAGTGCTGCTTTGTTGAGAGAGGAATTGCCCTTTTGGCCTCCAGGAAATTTCTATTTAGTTTTCAATATTTTAATACTCCATGGAAATGTTATTTAATTACCTAATTTGCATCTAGGGTTAGCTGCACATAATTTTGTTTTTAGTAGCATCTGATGTTTGGTATTTTCCGTTGTTCTTCTGTTTGACTGAAGATCTACAGCAAACAGAACTGATAACAACTAGTAACATAATAGTTAAAAAATTGATGAAATTGTTTCATGTTTTAAAGCTATGAGTTAAGTCTGACAAATGGGGTGTTGTTTATTTAAGCCTGAGCCTGGGAAAAAGCCTGGGTTTTGCTTGCCCGGGGTTGTCCCAAGCTTGGGTTATTATTTCCGTAATCAATTTTTTTAATGTCCCTTAATTCTTAATTCCTTATTAATATTCTTTTCTGATTTCCATATCCAATTTGTTTGTATTTGAATTATCAATTGGAAAAGATTACTTTATGTTAAAACATGAAATGGCTCAATTACTAAATTATTAAGATAAGAAGCAAATAAGATAAAAAGGCACATTATTGTTAAATTGATGGTCAATGACTAAATCATCGTCTAAAAGTCTGAGACAACTATGCTATTAATTACTAAATGGAAAGGACTAGTGTAAGTTATGTAACACTTAATTCCTATTGGGGTGAATAGAAAAGACAACTATGCTATGAATTACTAAATGAAAAGGACTGGTGTAAGTTATGTAATACTTAATTCTGTCAGGGTGAATAGAAATTAGAATACCACAGCACAACTAAATTAACCAATTACACAATAACTATAATCCTAGGAAGAGACAAATACATTTAATTAGATGCACCGCCTTCCAAAGACCATTACATAATTAATGTTGGGGTAGAAAATTATGAATATGATACTGTAAGTGCGATGTGCTATACGAAGTAGGCTTGGGAAAACGAGCTAGCTGCGCTTTAGATGTCTTGGCCTATCTAGGTGGTTTGGGCATTACAATTTTTAGTCGTTTAAGTGCACACCACATAAATACTAAATATGCAAATGAAATTATAATATTATATTTCATATTCGGCCTAAATAAGTGCCAAAGTTCAAATGTAAATGCTGCTTTAAAAATTCCAAATTGGAACTGGTAGGTATAGCAGTGGCCAATGACTCTTCTTAAAGAGCCATAAAATATAACGGAAAAGAGTAGTTACACTTTTCCCATTCAATGGTTCTTGTTTTTATGTTTTGTTCATAAAAATTTTCTTTTCTTGCAAATGTTCTATTCTCTCTATAAATTTCACGGAATAGGAAAAAAAGGTATTTCAAGTACTATCTTTTCTTCCTCCAGAATTCAAACTACAATTTTGTAAATACCATCCAGAACACAAATTTTGAAGAATTTAAAATGATTGTCCTTGTCATGGAAAGAGATTCAAGCACCCTCGCTAAAAAAGGTCGATCATTTTATGTTCATTGAGTTAAGAGGGGTAGCAAAAACTCGATTGCAATTGCAAACAAATGTATTGCTACAGACCCTCGTACTAGGGAGAGTTGAGTATTTGTGAGAAAGAAAATTAAAATTTAAAATAAAAACGAACCATTGGATGGAAAGGGGGGAAAAAAAAAAAGGCCGTTTGCGGATGGCTCTTTTCCATCTTTTAATGGCTCTTTCAAATGAGCCGATAGCCATTGCCATGCCACTTCCAATTTGAATAATTGGAAGTGGCTTTTTACATCTAAGCTTTGGTCTTAGGCCGAATATGGAATATATTTTCATTTTTTTAATAGGTGTATTTAGTATTTATGTGGGTGTTCTTAAAACATTAAATTTTAATACCTGGGGCGGGCAAGGCATTCCAGCGTGGGCCTTTGTGCCAAGCCTGTCTGAGGGGAGTACGATTTCGGGCTGAAGGGGAAAATAAGAGAGAGAGAGAAAAGGGGAAAAGGGGGGAAAAAAGCCAGAAACCTTATCTTATTTGGGATTTTCTTTCCTGTTACAGTTTGTTTAAGAGTATATGATCCATCATTTATATTCCAGTTCTCTCTTACACAAATACAACTGCACACACGAATGCACATAGACAAGCATATATGCATGAAAGCACTCAGACACACGCATGATTTATGTGATGAAAGTATTCCATGGATTGTTCTTTGTGTTTTTCTTGTTATAATTGTTTTAACTCTTGATATTTGGTTGCTGTACTTGGGTTGGAAACCTATGCAAATTGTGACTGGCACTCACTTTATTGTGGCATTGGCATTTTATTTGCAGGCAGGATACGTTGGAGAAGATGTGGAGTCCATCTTATACAAGCTTCTCACTGTAAATTCTCCGAAATATAATTTGTTTACATGCATCAATTAGATTTTGAAGAGCTACTTTGTTTTTAAAATGCAAGTCACCTGTTGATGGCATGTGTGTAATCTTGCATCATTTCATGAGGTATGCTGTCTACTTTTTGGTTTGTGCTACTGGAGTGATTGTTGCAGTTGATAGTTTTTCAAAAATTTCAATTGAATTTCTGTAATTTTTTTTTTCTCACTTTGTTCTTAGTGGAATCCAGATATTATGAAGTAATAGCTAAAGGTTTGAGTATCTTTGAGTTCTTGTTTTGATTTCAAACATCCAGGAAACAGAAAATTGAGTCTTTTGTAGATTTAGTCACAGAGGATAGGAACAGTTGTTTATTTTCTTTATCAAGCTATTGTGATATTTTTCTCTTCAGTTTGGTTCTTTTGCTGTCCTGGTAACTGGCTTTTATAATGCTGTAAAGATGACAATCCTTCCTAACCAAAAATCAGTAAATGTGTTTTAAAGGATTCTTTGCGGGTGCTTCTCTTGACTGGTTTAAATGGATGAGTTGTGAGAGTATGTAAAACCACTGAACTGCAGTTCTTTTTCGACCGTCTTCTGCTTAATAGCCTTTTCCAATGTGTAGTGCCTTTGATATGTTAGTTTCTAACCTTGTTTCAACCAGCCTTTCTTTTCATCCATTTTGTCTCCACATTAAGTTGGCCAATCTCCTAACTTATGTCCTTATGAGCACAAATGGAACTTTCTAGTTTCTGTACTTCTTTCTTAACTTTCTTGCCTTGGAAGTAGATGTTCCTCTGCTATGTTTGCGAAATGGGGTGCTGCAATATTATCAAAATATCAAAGGACTAACCTTACCACTTGGTTTCTGATGGAATCATCAGCATTTGTCCATTTCTCATACATGTTCAGCTTTTGTCCATTTCTCGTAGATGTGCAGTAGGAAGGTGAACTTGGTACTAGGTAGGTTTTTTGTGGTGTTCTTGGGGTAGCATATGGAAGGTGCTTTTAGTAAAGGCTGCGTACTTCTTATGTCCTTGTAAGATGGACAGAAAGTGTTATGTCCCTTGGGAAATTGTTGGAATTTATGACGTTTTATGCTTCTATTGGATTCCAGATCTAAAATCATTCTCGTTTCACAGGTTTCTGACTATAATGTTGCAGCTGCACAGCAGGGCATTGTGTATATTGATGAAGTTGATAAGATCACCAAAAAGGTTGCCCTCACCAATTCATGATCAAAACATTTTTATCTGAGATGTTGTTTTTCTTTGATGTGAACACTTCTTCATGCTCTGCCTTTTTGTTTGGGCAGGCGGAGAGCCTTAATATTAGTCGAGATGTGTCTGGAGAGGGTGTTCAACAAGCACTGCTGAAAATGCTGGAAGGAACTGTAAGTGCTTTATTTGCATGAATTGGGACCGAATTTTTAGTTGATCCTCTGTATCTCGACCATTGAGCTTTGTGGAGGTGGCATGGCGCCATTTAAGCAGCTACAGGACAAGCTGTATATCTGTTAACCTCTAGATGTGGATGAACAAGATTCAAATTTCAACATTTGGTCATTGTTTCACAAACCAACTTAATTGATTTATTTGCCTTCTGATGCACTGATGTTTTTATGATCTAGGTTGTCAATGTTCCTGAGAAGGGAGCTAGAAAGCATCCTAGAGGTGACAACATTCAGGTAAATATGATGTGGACTCTAAAATTGTTTCGTAGATATGGACTTATGTCGATATAAGATATGCTCATGATACAAGCACATAGGCGTAGCCATATGAGTTTAAGAGGTACATTTATTTATTATTTTTCAACATCTGTCAGGACTTAGCCTTGACCAGGTTCTTATGATGATTATTATTGTGTGATTGGCTGGTGCTGGACTTCTTTTGGATAGATTTTCAGTCTCATTTACTTTTAGGTGTAGGATTGTGTTTGACGTTCAATTTATTCATGTTTTCCACAGATTGACACAAAGGATATCCTGTTTATCTGCGGGGGTGCCTTTATTGACATAGAAAAAACAATCTCGGAAAGGTAATACCAGTTTAGAAGTTATAATTTCAATGTCCTTGCATTGTACATGATGTGGATAGTTTTTCCTTGGAAATTGAGAGTGCTTTGAGTCTATGTAGGCGGCAAGATTCTTCTATTGGATTTGGTGCCCCAGTACGTGCAAATATGAGGGCTGGTGGTGTTACAGATGCTGTTGTGGCATCGTCTTTAATGGAGACTGTAAGTGTTTACCAGTCACTGTTTTAAAATTTACAGCTGATTGCATTTGTAATTCCGCTACACTTACCAGTCACTGTTTTAAAATTTACAGCTGATTGCATTTGTAATTCTGCTAGATTTCAGATATATACATATTCAATGTGAACTCCCTTGTTGGCAGGTAGAAAGCAGTGATCTCATTTCATATGGTCTAATACCAGAATTTGTTGGGCGATTTCCTATTCTTGTGAGCTTGTCAGCTCTAACTGAAAATCAACTTATTCAGGTAATATTCAATGTGTTTTCCGTTGTTGTCTGCATGATGAAGAGGAGCAGCTGACGTGCACATTGTAATACTGATTGTTTTGATTTCTCATTTTCATAAGAACTATATTTTTACTGGTATACTTGTGTCTTGAATACTTCCTTTTGTGCCATTATTATAATAGTGGGCAATAATGGGATTGATTGTACTAGTTGCATCAGTTTTACTCTTTAAAGAAATGCCATTTTCCTCGGTTTTACAAGTTACCTTTGCGCCTCATTAATCTTAATGACACTGACATTCTGTAGGTCCTGACGGAGCCAAAGAATGCACTTGGGAAGCAATACCGAAAAATGTTCCAAATGAATGGCGTGAGTGCCTCAGTGTCTTTCTAGCTGGTTTATTGAAGAATATTTACTGTTATAATGTTATTTTACTATGCTTACTAAAGTTCTTGCACTTTTATAGAAGTTTTTCCCTATGATTTCTCTGTCTTAGTCTCTCTGATTTTTGCTAAGTTATGACTCTCTCTCTCAGGTCAAGCTGCATTTCACGGAAAATGCTTTGAGATTAATTGCTAAAAAGGCTATAAGTAAAAATACTGGGGCTCGGGGATTGCGATCACTATTGGAAAGCATCTTGATGGACGCCATGTATGAGGTATGTTGTGCTTTAACAACAGTATCTCATTTGTGGAGCCTGTAGAACCATAAATGTTATCTGTAGGATGATAGCTTGAGCGGCTAATTATAGACAATTAGGCAGCTAGCCTTGGTGGTGTTGTTGCCAAGCAATACACTTGCTAAAGATCTGAACAGATCAAGCTATATTGCTGCTAATTCTTCTGCCTTTCCAGCTGCGTGGTTGGGAAACATGATAACCAATTTTATGATCTATTTTGTAGATTCCTGACGTTAGGGCAGGAGATGATGTAATTGATGCTGTTGTAGTTGATGAAGAGGCTGTCGAGTCAGAGGATCGTGGCTGTGGGGCTAAGATTCTTTACGGCAAAGGCGCATTGGATCGTTATCTTTCTCAACATAAAAGGAAGGACTTGGAGGTGTGTTTTGCTTAAATGTTGGATGCAACATGGTATGAGATCACCATTTTTATTTATTTCTGACAAATGCTTTGATTTTGAGTTGCAGACAAATGTTGCGGAAGCAGATAGAGAGCCTGAAGTGGAAACAGAAATTCCTTCCATTGTTGCCAGCATGTAATGTAATGTACTTTTTGATTTTTACATGTAACTTCATCCTTGTACATAAGAAGTTTAACATTAATTTAGTAAAGTAATTGTGTAATTATACAAGAAGCTATAACTGAAAATATTTTTTGCCGTAGGTATATCCCTTTGTGTATCTAAAATCATAGACCGAATTTGAACTTCTTGATAGTTTACTTGGGGCTTATTTGGGATTTTTTTGCGGTTTAAAAGTGAATTTAAAAAGTTAAAAATTAATTTTAGTATTTGGTAATTTTTTTTTTCAAAAATCACTTTTAATAAAATTATTTCATGTTACAGCAGATTTTTTTTTCTAGAAAAGTATCTTACAATGGACTCTTACAATAGACTTTGAGAAGTAAGAATGAGTAACTTTATAAAATCTGATTTTGAAAATTATATTTACATTTAATGTAATTTTATATAAAATTATAAAAATTTAAAATTATCTTAATTAATTAGAAAAAAATTTATTAATTTTAAAGAAATTATTATTTATTTTATCAATATAATTGAGATGATAAAATAAGAAATAAAATTAATAATGTAAATTATTTATTTTAATCATTAATTATTATATGTACAAAATAAAAAAATATTATATATATATATATATATATATATTATTTATAAATGTTTAAACAAATTTAATTTAATATTGTATTTAATTTAGTTATTTATATCTTTATAGTCGTTTGATAATAAAATTTATCAAATAAATATGACTTTTTTTATAAAAAAAAATTTACAGTTAAAGGTGGGAGTTTGAATCGGGTTAACTCATATAATGCAATGGGTTGAAAATCGAAAATCGAAAATCGCTCAACCATACCATGTACGCTCGTCTCTCTCTCACCAGCTCATTTACGCGGTCACGCCTCAGCCCTCACATCACGAGCACGGCCAAACCAAATTCGAAATCTCTTAAGGACCTAACCTCAGCCAACAACAGCACAAGCACAACACCCCCAGCCGCATGGCCACGGCCCATAGTCATCTGGCTGACGCCCACACTCGGGGCTCATTCACCTCAAGGTCACGGCTTGCTCACTTCTAAAGTCACAGACTTGTAGTCCACTAAGTCACACACACCCACGTCCACCCTCCACCGATGCCGGAAGCTTTCAGTTTCGTCTTCTCGATGCCCGTTCACTTCCAATCCAGCCGTCATCTCTTCCGTCGCTTCCGACCCATCAAAGTTAATACTCACTTGGTTACTTATTATTTATTATTATTATTATTATTATTATAATATACAATTGTGGGTTTTTCTTGGCAGTGAAGGGTTTAGGATTATAAATTATTTCTTTTGAGGTGTTCAATTGTGATGTTTGTTCAATTTAGAATTATAGTTCTATGAAATTATGAGTTTTCGTAATGAGAAGCCATTTTCTGCTATAAAATCATAAATGGGCGCCGAAATAGGATTCATTTTGGCTAGAGAGCCCACATCCACTATGTACTTGACATGGGTTTGCCGTAATTCTAAAACATCAGTCATTTTGTGATTTTTTTTTTTTAGGTTAGGGTCTCTGTTGTTCGACATAAGTATATTTTTTTTCCTATCAGTAATTACTTTTGTCGTTCAACATAAGTCATTTTGTGATTTTTGTGTTATAATCTTTTTGCTGTAAAATCACATTTGATTACATAGAAGTTCATTTTGAAGAAGCTTGGTTTACTTGGTTGTTGAAATTGCTTTGTTATAATCTTTGTTGTTATGGATGCTTGGATTTAAGATTGAACTGTTCTAATCCGAATTTAACCCTAACCAAAATTTCAACTCGAATTATCAACCCAATCCAATCCGAATTATGAACTTAAACCGAACTAAAACGAATTAATTCGATTCAATTTGGGTTCGTGTTTTCAACTCGATTGAATTGTAACTCAAACCGAAACTCAAACTACCCAAACTGAAACCCGATTTGCCCACCCCTACTCACAGCACTTTTAAAAGCTTCTCAGTAATATATGATATTTTCATTCTTTTTCTCATAGAAGAAATTTTTGTTGAGATGAAAAATTTCACCTACCAAATATTAACTCTTACCTTTGTAATTGGAATTTGAACTTGGATGATTGTGTATGCAAAGTGCGTTTATAGCCAATCGAGTTGTGCCCAAGAGGCCAACAAGATTTAAGGTCAAATATTTAAAACGTTTAATGGTGAATATTATTTAGGAAAATAACATAGTTTCAACAAGTTCATTACAAATTTAGGGATTCTAGTACATATTGTAGTTGTATAAACTGATGACAATGTTATATAGCATTATTTCATGATTCAAGTTTTTGGTGTGCAAAAGAAAATAAATAATATCCGAAGAATTTAGATCACAACTTTATATTTTGTTTATTTCGACCTGGGATCAACATCTCATATGGGTGGCCCAAGCTCAAAACTTTATTAGTTTCAATGTTTAAGTAATTAAAGAAACATTGTGGGGCTAAGTGAAATTAGCCAATAAAAAATATATTTTGAAGAGCACAAGTAACGGCAGCCCTAGTTATAAAAACCAGAAAGGATGAATGAGAGAGAGAGAGAGAGAGAGGAGAGAGAAGTGACAATAGGGTGAACTTGATTTGGGGCCAAGGGTTGATTAGACAATCGGAATGTAATTTTAACTCCATTTTCTTCTAAGTTTGGAGGGTGAGTTTCTAGCATCGCTCTCTTTAATCATACTGGTCTTGCTTTTTATTTTATCTTCTCATTGGCTATTATTTGATAGAGAGAGACAGATGTTAGGCTATTACTGTAAGTCAAGATTATTGAGGTTCTTAATGTTGTTAGCCTCTAGTGTTATTTAAAGAAGAATTTGTGTTGTAATCCTATTATTAACATAGCAGAATGTTATATCATACTACAATCCTATGATTTTTCCTGATTTGAGTTTTTCATGTAAAAATCTATGTCTTTTGTGTAGGCATGGCAAAAAAGCCCGGGCCGGCCCAGGCCCACGGGCTTTAAGCCCGGCCCGCGGATTGTTAAGATGGATAAGGGCCTGAAATTTTCAAAGCCCATATCTATTGGACCTAGATATGGGCTTTGCATAAAAGCTCGGGCTCTTTATAATATATAATTTTTAAAAAAAATTATAATATATAAATATATTATATATATCACCCAATTCAATTATTCAAATTAAAAAAAAAACAAACTTAAAAAACGAAACAAGTTAACAATCGAACAAAACAAAAAAAAAATAAACAAAACAAAATAAATAAAAAATGCTTAAATCGGTAAATCCCTATTAGATTAATTTGTTTTTTATATTAGTAGTTGTGATTTATTATGTTGTGTATTTGTGATATTAATATTTTGTGTGTTGGATAATTATGTATTAGATAAGAATTTTTAAGATTTTTACTCTATTATAGTACTATGTATTGGATAATTTTTTTTTAAACTTATAGCTCTATTTTAAAAAATAATTTAAAAATTTGCACAAAGCCCAAGCCCGGCCCGGCCCGAGTCCGTCTAGGCCCAGCCCAGCCCTAGGGGGCATGGGCTTTGTGCAAGTTAAACGGGCTTGGGCCTGGGCTTGACAAAGCCCGGCCCAAGTCCGTAAATTGCCAAGCCTACTTTTGTGGTTGATTTATTACTTTGGATTGTATTGGTTTATTTTCTGCTTATTTATTTGTGGCACACATCCTATTTTAATCACATAAAGAGGGGAAAAGTTTATTTTTGCTTAATTTGTAGCTGCTTGTGTGGGTTCCTTTCTCAACGGAGTGGTATCAGAGTCGGGTTGTGTGTTTTTATTACTTGTGTGGTTGAGATAGAGGAGTCTTTGGCATGCATGATTAAATTGAAGTCGTCGAATTATGATATTTGGAAGTCTAGAATAGAGGATCTGTTGTACATGAAAGATTTACATGAACCCATTGAAGGCGAAGAAGCTAGACCGGCCGATTTAGATAATAAAAAATTGTCTTAATTAAACCAGAAGACCATGGGTACTATTAGGTCATGGATTGATCAAACTATATACCACCATGTCACGAAAGAATCTAGGACTGATGTTCTTTAGAGGAAAATTGATTTATGAGCAGCCGACAGCACATAACAAAGTCAATTTGATGAAAAGGCTTGTTAACTTGAAATACAAGGAGGGGCACAGTATAATTGAACACACTAGTAAATTTTAGGGCTTGGTTGATCATCTAACTAATATGAAGATTATTCTAAATGATGAGTTGCACTCATTGTTGCTATTTAGTTCTTTGCCTGATAGTTGGGAGACATTAGTGATGTCACTGAATAATTCGGCGTCAAATGGGAGATTAACTTTGGACGTAGTTACAGATAGGCTGCAGAATGTAGAATCTAGAAAAAAAATGGCATTGAAGTGGTTCCCTCTGAGTCAGATATAGTTGTTTTAAAAAAGTAAGAAAGGTGGGGGAGAAGCCAAAGCAGAAAATCCTGCCAATAGAACCATGATAACCCAGAGGAAGATCTAAAGTAGCGTTTTTTTTTTTATCTGAAATCTGAATGGGTCCGAATTTAGCTGAAGTCTGAATAGGTCTGAATTTCATATGTCTGACTAACATGTTTGTTTTTTCTTTTTTAATATCTGAATATAAGTGGCATCTTATTTATTTTTATAAATAAAAAACATCTTAAATATGATTATTTGACATTTATGTCATTCTAAAAATTATTTATACTTGTTATAAATTTTAAGAGTTAAATACGTGCACATTACAATTAAAATCAAACATATATAGAATTAGATAGTAATTGATCTTTAAATAAAAATATTATTACATTACTCCAAATGCAAAATTTAATCAAACTTATTATACTAGTTAAAAAAGACAAAACATACCTTAACAAAGGAGATTCAATGGGTTGCGCTTGAAGAATTTCAGTGCTAATGAAAAAGAGAACAAATAGAAAGAATAGTTAAACGTGAATTAGAAAGAGATAAAAAAAGGATTAGGTTTTACTATATGGGAAATATGTATATTTAATAGGGATATTATTGGAATATAATATTTATTTTTCATTCAGACTTTTTTTCATTCAGATAAAAGTCACAGAAGTTTACTTTTTCTATTCAGATGTAAATATATGAAAATCAGATATAAGTTGCAAAAAACAAACAAGTAAAATTGAAAGAAACATATGAAATTAATAAATTTTCAGACTTTAGACGTTTAACAAACAAGTTCTAAATCTTAGAGGAGAAACATGATGGGCTTTCATTGTCGGAAATTGGTCATATAAAAAGAGAGTGTAGATTGTGGAAAATGGAATATGCGAAAGAAAAGGGTAATGCTTAGAAAAATGACATAAAGAACACTACAACGATAGTTGATTGTGATATAGGTATTGTTTATAATGAAAGCTCTATAAGTCTCAACATGAGTATGTGATACTAACAGATAGAGGGAGCCAGAATGTATTGAAGAAGTCATGTCTCATCAGGTTAAAAGTGAGCCAGAATGTATTGAAGAAGTCATGTGTCTCCAGCATAAAAGTGAGTAGGTTAAAGCCATGTAAGAGGAGATGAAATCCTTGAATAAGAACGACACTTATGACTTCGTAAAGCTTCCTAAGGAAAAAAAGGCACTAAAAAACAAATGGGTTTATAGGTTGAAGACTGAAAATAACTCGCCATACCAGTGATTGGGTGATTGAAGGTGCTTCATTTCATGTTATTGCACATCGTGATTACTTCACATCTTATACTAATAGTGATTATGGTCATATTCGGAGGCAAAATAAAGGGACATCTGAGATTGTGAACATAAGAGATATTTGCTTGGGAACCAGTATAAGTTGTAAGTTGTTACTTAAAGATGTCAGGAATGTATTAGATATTTGCCTTAATTTGATCTCCACAGGCAAGCTTCGTGATGATGGTTATACTAACCAATTTAGTGAAGGAAAATAAAAGCTCGCTAAAGGCTCTCTGGTGTTAGCTAAGGGAAAGAAAGTGAACACTCTTTATGTGATAAAAGATAAGAGCAAGAAAGAAGATATGAAAGTGGCTGTAAAGATTCTGATATTGAGATATGGCATAAAAGGCTTGGTCATATTGCTGGGAAAGGGTTAGAAACTCTTGTTAGAAAAAGATTTATACCCAACCTCGTAACTATGTCTCTCAAGACTTGTGTTTATTGTTTAGCTGAAGAGATACATGGAGTAGATTTTAAAAGCTTTTCTCTATCTAGAAAGCCGCATGTCCTTAATTTGATTCACACTGATATTTGCATGATACAAAGTAGATCAATAGGAGATGCACTTTATTTTGTAACTTTTATTGATGATTGGTCTATAAAAGTATAGGCTTTTACTTTGAAATCCAAAGATTAGATGCTTAATACGTTTAAGTTCTTCGATGCTTATGTTAAGAGAGGGAAAAGAAGAAAATTAAAATGTGTTAGGACAGATAATGGTGGTGAGTACAAAGGATCATTTGAGCAGTATTATAGATCCCATAGAATCAGAATTGAGAAGACTGCACCAAAAATCCCTCAATAAAATGCTATTGTGGCAAGGATGAATAGAATAATTGAAGAAAAGATTAGGTGTATGCTTTTTGGAGCTAAGCTTCTTAGATCTTTTTTGTCAGAGGCTATGTGTACTGCAGTTGCTCTCATTAATCTTTCTCTTTCACTTTCAGCTTCATTAGATGGTGATATACCTGAGAGTTTGGGCTGGAAAAGATGTTTTTTATAAACACATGAGAGTTTTTGGTGGCAGAGCATATGTTAACATCTTTAAAGATGAGAAATCGAAGCTTGATGATAAAGTCAAGGAATGCATTTTCTTAGGCTATGGACATAAAGAATTTAGGTAAAGATTATGGGATCCAGTGGTAAGAAAACTAACCAGAAGTAAAGATGTTGTGTTTCTTGAAGATTAGATAGTTGGTGATGAAGAGAAGAGTGATGAGACTCAGTAATCTCCAGAGATTCCTATTATTCCAAATTCAATTTTTTCACTTGTTGTTCATGATAATTATGAGGGAGCCGGAGGGGATAATAATGATTGTCCGAGAGAACCAGTTGAGCAAATATCTTCAGAGCCACTTGCACCGCTAGTTGAGACAGAATTAAGGAAATCCACTAAAGAACCGGTGACCTTCCACTAGATATCCTCAACATGAGTATGTGATACTAACAGATAGAGGGAGTCAGAATGTATTGAAGAAGTCATGTCTCATCAGGTTAAAAGTGAGCCAGAATGTATTGAAGAAGTCATGTCTCACCAGCATAAAAGTGAGCCAGAATGTATTGAAGAAGTCATGTGTCTCCAGCATAAAAGTGAGTAGGTTAAAGCCATGTAAGAGGAGATGAAATCCTTGAATAAGAACGACACTTATGACTTCGTAAAGCTTCCTAAGGAAAAGAAGGTACTGAAAAACAAATGGGTTTATAGGTTGAAGACTGAAAATAACTCACAATGGCAGTACACGGGTAGATTGGTTGTGAAAGGTTTCAATAAAAAAAAAAGTATTGATTTTGAAGAAATATTTTCTCTTGTGGTGAAGATGTTTTCTATTCGAGTTCTTCTAGCATTAGCAGTTAACTTGAATTTGGAGATTGAATAACTTGATATAAAGACAGCTTTTTTGCATGTTGACTTAGAGGAGAAAATATACATGGAGCAACCTGAACGATTCAATGTTAAAGGCAAAGAAGAACTTATGTATAAGGATGGCTAAACCTGCCCGCTGCGGGTAATTTTACTGGTTGCGAGCAGGGTTAGTATCACAAATTAAGACCCGCTCTAGGTTGTGAGCGGGTTTGATATATGCCAAATATCCAGTGATACCCGCATGGGTACATGCTAACCCGCAATTTTTCAATTATTTTTTTAAAAGTTTAATAATTTTGATATTTATTAAAATTATTATGTATAAATTAATTTCATTATATAATTATGGATTATTACATACTTATGGATTATTATATATTTATTAAAATATAAATAATACTTATGGATTATTGTATACTTCTTATAATTATTATATAGTTTGGATCATTATATAATTATTATAATTTTGTTCTTCGGATTAGTGATTAGAAAGCATTAGTGTTAGAAAATATTAATCTTAAATCATTATTATATGAATCGTATTGGATAAATACTAATGGTACTGAATGAACTGAAGATCTTTAACTCTTGGAGCTTGTATTGAATGAGAATATAAGATGATAATTGTTGCAGGTGTAGTGGTGATACTTTTGTATAATTGTATTGTTACTTTTGGTTATTAGTTTTTGATTTTTACCTTTTTTTTTTTTAATTGAAAGCATTTTTGTTCTTTGATGGACTTGTATATTTCATACTTCAATTTGGGAATTGGTATTGGTTAGAGAATTGGTGTTGGACCTTTTTTTAAGGGGATCATTTACATTGATTAAATTTAGAATTAATTATTCTATGTGAAATTTTAGGCTATTGTTATAAATTTACAAATTGAGTTATATAATTTAAATTTTTAGGTTTTACTAAAAGTATCTTTTAACATTTGTGATTTTAAATATGTGAATTCGCAAAAAATCCTTTGGGTACTATTGGCAGTTTGGTAATTATCAAAACTCGCAGCGAGTGGATTTTGTTAAAAAATTAAAACCTATAGCCGGTTACAGGTAGGTTTAGTAATTTAAATTCTGTACGAGTGCGGGTTTGGTAATGGCAAACCTGCAGCGAACGATGCCCATTGCCATTCTTACTTATGTACAAGTTGAAGAAAAGTTTGTATGGGCTCAAACAAGCACCAAAACAGTGGTACAAGAAATTTGATGCTTTTATAGAGAATCATGGTTTTAGCAAGAAAATGTGTAGTCATTGTGTTTTTGTGAAGAAATTTAGTGATAATAATTTTATCATTTTTTGCTTTATTTGGATGAAATATTGATTGTTGGCCAAGATGCTAGTAAGATTGCTAATTTGAAGAAAAAACTTAGCAAGTCTTTTGCAATGAAAGACTTGGGATCGACAGAGTAGATTTTTAACATGAACATTTGCTGTGACATAAAAATTAGAAAGTTATTATTATCTCAAGAAGCATATATTGAAAGAGTTTTTGAAAGATTTAGCATGAGCAAGGAAAAATCTATTTATTCTCTACTTGCAGGTCATTTTAAGCTTAATTCCAAACATTATCTTATAAGTGAAAAAGAGAAGCAAGAGATGAGCGGATTTTCTTATGCTTCAGCAATTAGCAGTTTGATGTATACCGTGGTTTGTACAAGACCAGATATTGCTCATACAGTTAGTGTAGTTAGTCGGTTTCTCTCTAACCCAGGTAAAAAACACTAGGCAACAATGAAGTGGATTTTTAGATATATTAGAGGCACTTTCAAGGTATGTTTATATTTTGGTAGTGGCCAATCTGTGTTATAAGTGTACACAAATGCAGATATGACAGGAGATGTTGACTCTAGAAAATCATTATCAGGATATCTGCTCACTTTTGCTGGGGGAGCAGTCCCATGGTAGTCAAGACTTCAACAATATATTGCTCTGTCTATCACAGAAGCTAGGGATGGCAAAAAAGCCCGACCCAAATTTTGACCCGATTAACCCGGCCCGAAAATTTCGGGCTTCGGCCTGAATTTAAGGGTCAAAATTCGGGATCGGGCTTAAAAATAAAAGCCTGAACAGATTCGGGTCAGGGTTCGGGCTTTTAATGGTCCGACCCGACCCGACCCTAATTTAATTAAAAAAAAAAAAACACACACTTCACTTCACACATGCACACGGCACACACGTAACAACACTAACACACGCTGACACGCACAACACAAGTGACACAACACACACACACGCCTCAACCAAATCACCACTGGTGCAACAGCAAAAGTGCAAAACATTACCCAATTCCCAAATCTAAACAAACCCTAAGTCCCTAAGCAACCGCAACTCTCCAAGCCACCGGCCGGCCGCTCACAAGTCACCATTGTCGCAAGCCTGCAACGGCAACTCTTCAAGTCGTCACCACCATCAGCCCACCACTAGCCTCACCGTGCCCAGCCGCTTTCGGCAAGAAATCAAGCCACAACAACCGCGAACTCACCACAAAGCAGTCGCTAGTTGAGCTCTCAGCCACCACAGCAGCCACCACGAGCGAGGCTTCCCATCACCGATGCCGCTTCCTGCCGCACCAGCCACCGCCACGGCACCCCAACACCACTGTAATTTTAAAAAATTATGAGTTCATTGACCTCCCATTAAATAATTAATTGGTACCCAATTCTTGATCAACTGTGGGCATGCTAAAAATAGTGTTAGTAAGGATTAATTGTTAGCTTGAAATAGCTTATATTGTGCCGTGAACATTGTTATCGGCCAAGTTTCCTCAATTAGGGTAGCAGGCCTTAAGAAGTTGGGGTGACCAAATTTGAACTTAGATGCTTACACGCAAAGAATTGTTGGCTGCAACAGTATTGTTGGCTGGATTGTTGGCTGCAACAGTATGAAAAGTTATTTCTAGTAGCTGGATACTGTGGGTCTAGATATTTACTGAGGCATGTATTGGCATTAATGTTACTCAAACATGATTGTTTTTTAGAGATTCATTATCACCATTGCTTTTTCAGCATATGCTTTAAAATGAGTCTACTTGAATTATGTTTTAAGTTTATAAATTAACTTACAATTGTTACACATTTAATTTAGGTTATAATGTCTAATTCGGAATTTAAAGTTGATACTCCGAGATCGAATTCACATCTAGATGTTCATGTGGATGAAGAGAATGAAGTTGATATTGCTCAAGAGGTTGAAAGCGTTGAAGAGGCATCCCTTAATGATGATAGTGTACAACAAAGTAGTAATAAAAGAAAGCGAGAACCTTCTTATGTTTGGCAACACTTCTCAAAGATAACTATTAATGGTGAATTGAAAGCGAAATGTAACCATTGTGGAGCTAAGTTGGTAGCCTCTAGTAATAACGGAACCTCTCATTTAGATAGACACTTAAAAAGATGTAAAGCGAAGTATGTTCCCAAAGTTGATGATAGCCTACAAAAAACCCTTAGTGTGACAAAGAAAGATGATGGAACAACTTGTATTGAGACAAGAAAATTTGATCCGATTGTTGCTCGGCAAAAGATTGCAATATTGGTTGTAAAGCATGAGTTACCACTTAATTTTGTAGAGTATGATGCATTTAGAGATTTGATGTCTTATAGCAACCCATTAGTGAAGATGATGAGTAGAAACACTTTAAAGGGTGAGATCCTAAAATTGTATCAAGCTGAAAAGGCAAAAGCAATGGCTTTGTTGGAGAATAATGATAGTAGGGTGGCAATTACTACCGATATGTGGACTGCTAGCAATCAAAAGAAGGGGTATATGGTTGTTACGGGACACTTTGTGGACAAGTCTTGGCGGTTGCAAAGTCGAATTTTGAGGTACTTTTCTTATTATTTGATGTTATGTTTATTTACTTTTACTTCAATTTAATTAATTCTAAAATTTAATTTATTGGTAAGGAATAGCTTCATATATTTCATGTTATATTTATTTACTTTTATTTCAATTTAATTAATTCTAAATATTTAATTTTTGGGTTATGAATAGGTTCATATATTTGAGATTATGTTTATTTACTTTTATTTTACTTCAATTTAATTAATTCTAAAATTTAATTTTGGGTGATGAATAGGTTTATATATTTGCCGGCACCACATACTGTTGAATTTCTTTCTCAAGCATTTTTTAAATGTATGTTGGATTGGAATGTGGTTAGAAGGATATCGGTTGTTACTTTAGATAATTGTTCCACCAATGATGCTATGGTTGATAGGTTGATGGGGTTAATTCCAGCTGATTCTATGTTAATGGGTGGAAATTATTTTCATATGAGATGTGTGGCTCATATTTTAAACTTAATTGTGAAGGATGGGATGAAAGTGATTGAGGAGTGGATTAAAAAAATTAGGGATGGTGTGGCATATTGGATGGGCACGCCGAAAAGAGTTGAAACTTTTGAGATGACTGCACGTCAGTTACAAGTTAAGTGCGAGAAAAAGTTGGTGCTTGATTGTGTAACTAGATGGAATTCTACATATGTTATGCTTGATGTTGCAGTGAAATATAAAAATGTCTTTTCTAGATTGCAACAGCGTGACAAACACTATCTATCCTTGCCAACGGATGAGGAGTGGGAGATGGCTGAAAAGATGTTGGAATATTTGCTACCGTTTTACTCAATGACTGAGTTATTTTCAGGTACACAATATCCCACATCTAATCTTTTTTTCCCAATGATTTGTGAAATGAGGATTAATCTCAATGAATGGGAATTTTCTGATATGCTTGTTGTTAGACAAATGGCTAGCCAAATGATTCTAAAATTTGATAAATATTGGGCCCAAATACATGGGATTTTGGTTATGGCTGTTATTCTTGACCCGAGGTTCAAGATGCAATTGGTTCATTATTATTTTCCGCAACTTTATGGTGAGGGTGCTGCAAATGAGATTCAGAGAGTGCGCAATTTAAGTAACGAGTTGGTTAAATTTTATGAAGGTAGTAATAGGAATGTGAGTGATGAAATTATTGGTGAGTCTTCTTCGGTCGATGTTCGCTCTACTTTTAATATAGGTGTCGGTGGCAAATTTTTTGATATACGTAAGTTTGAGGCATTTGCAAACCAAAATAGTGAGGCCACGGTATCGAAGTCCGACCTTAAGAGGTACTTAGAAGTGCCTTTAGTCAAATCCACTTCGGACTTCGATATTTTGAATTGGTGGAAGGTGAACCAAGGCAAATTTCCTGTTTTGGCTCGGATGGCCAAGGATATCTTAGCCGTTTCGGTGACAATCGTTGCTTCTGAATCTGCATTTAGCACTGGAGGTAGAGTCTTGACTCCACATCGAAGTACACTTCATCCTACGACATTAGAAGCGCTTATGTGCACTCAACATTGGTTATGGGCGAGCTCTAAAGGTATAAATACAAATAATGTACAAAATATTTAAATAATTAATTTCATAACAATTTTATATATTTAAATTGTTTTCACACTTTTTTTCATTTTTTTTCCTTGTAGGTAGAATTCTTGAAAGTGAAATTTTTACTGGAGAGGAATTTGTGGATGAAGAAGAATTTGGCCCACAAGTGTTGGAGTAGTTTTTTTTATATTGGGTTGTGAATTGTAATTTGTTAAATTGATGAACTTGTTGAAATTGTGGAATTGAATTGTGTAGTTTTATTTATTTGTTAAACTAATGAACTCCTTAGTTAGATTATTGATTTGAATTATGTGTTTTTATTTGAATTGGACATAATTTTTGTTTGTGTTTAGTTAAGTGTTTTTATTTAAATTGGATATAATTTTTGTTTATGTTTAGTTACTTATATAATTTATAATTGAGATGTTGATTGTTGAGTAATGAGTAGAGTAATTTTTATATTTATGTTATTGTTGAGTAATGAGTAGAGTAATTTTTATATTTATGTTATTTTAAACAAGTTTTAAAGTGTTTAAATTTTAATATGTTAGGGAGAAAATTTTGAATTATTAAATATTTAAAAAAATAAAAAATTTCGGTCGGGCTCGGGCTAAGTCCGAAAATGACCCTGACCCGATTCGGGCCGGGCTTGACCCGACCCGAAAATGAAAATTCCGGGTCATTTTCGGGCTTAATTCCTTGACTTGCATTTTCGGGTCGGGCTCGGGCTTGGGCAAGCCCGGGCCCGACCCGAAAAATTGCCATCCCTAACAGAAGCAGAGTATATTGTAATAACTGAAGGTTGCAAAAAACTTTGTTGATGAAGAATTTTCGACAAGAGCTGAGTGTAAAACAAGATAGCTATATTTTATACTGCAAAAGTCGGAGTGTCATTCACTTGGCAAAGAATTCTACATACCATTCGAAATTTAAACATATTGATGTGAGGTAGGACACGAGACGTGCTTGAGAGAAAAATAATTGCAATTTAAGAAGATTCACACAATGAAGAATAGGTCAGATATGATGATAAAGCTTTTGCCCAAGAAGAAGCTGAAAAGTTGTAAGCAAAGAGCGGGCTTGGTGGTGCCCCTCCCCACATGATTTGGAGGGAGAGATTTATTGGGTCCATCTCATGTACCCAAAACTTTATTAGTTTGGGTGTTTAAGTAATTAAAGAAACATTGTGGGACTATGTGAAATTAGCCAATAGAAAATATATAAAAGGAACACAAGTAAACGGCGCCCTAGTTACAAAAACCAAAAAGGACAAAAGAAAGAGAAGTGACAGTGGCGTGAATTTGGTTTTGAAGCCAGGGTTTTAATCTTTAATTGGATAATTAAAAGATGGTTTTAACTATATTTTCTTTTAAATTTGGAGGGTAAGTTCTTGACATCGGCCTTTACAATTTTATTAGTCTTGATTTTTACTTTATTCACTCGTTGATTATTATTTGAGATACCTATTTATTAAGGAGATAGATATTATGCTATTATTGTAAGTTAAGATTGTCAAGATTTTAAATGTTATTAGCCTCTGGTGTTATTTAGAAAAGAATTTGTGTTATAATTCCATTATTAATATAGTGGAAGGTTATATCATGCTACGGTCCCGTGTTTTTTCTGATTTTGATTTTTCACGTAAAAATCTTTATTTTTTATGATAGATCTATTACTTTGAATTGTATTGATTTATTTTCTACTTATTTATTTGTAGCACATATCCTATTTTAATTAGACAATGAGGAAAAGAGTTTGCTTCTGTTTAATTTATAGTTGCTTGTGTGGATTCCTTTCCCAACAAAATTACCCATGGTAATCGTATTAAAATGTCACAATAGTTATACAAATAGAACCTCTACATGTATTTGTTTTACTGGTATTATTCTTGTAAAGATTCCTCTACACTATTGTGCATACTTTTGTGGAGTACTTAATAAAATTATATTTGTACAAAAATTATGAACACTTATTTTGTTAACAAATCCAACTACAGTAATGTAATCTATAGTCTGGGCATTGTCATAAAGTCAATAAAATCAATAAAATTTAATTATTTGACGACGCTGAAAGTGTAGAGTATGGTATCTATCGAAGTCATAAGTCAATTGTTAAAGCTTCTTATATTTTCTAGACCCAGCAGGTTGGCAAAGCTCACAAGTAGAATTAAATCTGATCTGGCATTTGTTTATTTATTTCTGTTTTATCTTCTTTTATGGAAACATCAGACATGCCTTGCTAATGTTAAAATGCTTTCGAATCTAACTTTTTATTTTGTCTCCATGCTCAAACAGAACCTATCCCACTACATGCAAAACACACAACAAGTCACTACAAGTATCCAATTACTAAAGTCCAATTATATGGTAACAAATTTCATGCCCTTTCCCAAGATTTGTAATTAGTTTAAAAATTCAAAAAAAAAAATTATAAGTAAGAATAAAGACGGCGACACATGTAACATTGTAATTTGACAAAAATAGTTATAAAAGTTCTCTTGTTTTTAGAAATTGTCGCATAGATTCTTTTTTGAGACAAAGACACATTATGTGTTAATAAAATAAGGGAAATTATTATTCATCTACCCAAAAATTACGTTGTTACAAAAATATTATAAAAATTTAAATTCATTCAATTTTATACATACTGTTTACAATTTGTATCAATAGTAAAAAAATAAAACTACCTTACAAAGTCACCACCATTATAATTCGTGTTTGCTTTTATTTTGTCATTTTATAAGAATGATTTATATAAATTATATACTTTGAATACGAAATCGAATAAATTTAAACTTTTATAATTTACTCTTAAGTATAAAAGTGTCTAGTTACAATATAGCTGAGTGAATCAGAGGTCGATCCATAGAGAAAAGATTTAATTTGTTTATTTTTATTTATCTAAGCAATGAAAATAGATTTTAAATATATGCAACTTAATTTAAGTGAAACTATGAAACTAAATTAGTTAGGGTTATGAATCCACTTTTAGTAGTAAATACAATCTAATAAATTCTTTTTATTTTTATTTTATTGTCCAAAAGATTAATTGCATAAATTACAATTATTTTCTCATTAATTTTATTATGGATTAAGTACTTAGTGTGCCAAAATTTAACTTGTCTACAATAAGTCAAAATATCATTCTACCATACTTTATATTAAGAAATTAAGAGTTTATTATGCCAAACTCCCATGTTTGTCTACAATAAATCAAAATTTCAAAATATAAAATATGGATAAAATTAAATAGAAAATAATTTAATTTATATAATTAAAAATATAATTTGATTAAATCATATTTTTTACTAAGAGTTTCATCTTACCCTAACTACTAGTATTTGCTAAGCATAATTGAAATAAAAGTAAATATTAAAATTAAATTATACTTAATTAAAAAAATGGTATTTGAAAATTGGAAATATATTACAACATATTAAAACATAATTAAGATAGAGAGAAGAGGAAAAGAATTTGGAGAGAAAGAAGTGAAGAAAGGTTTGTAGAGAGGTGTATTCCTCCACCCCCCCCCCCCCCCCCTCTTCTATATATACTAATTCATGATCAATCCATGCTACAAACATAAATAAAGCCAATTATATCATGGCCATACATTTGTTCCACTAACCAAACATAAACCTAAGTCAATCCACTCAAGCACACTCAACTCATTCCAAATAATTACCACATCTAACATGGCAAGAACTTATAATTTCACAATTACCACACTTAACGTGGTAAAAACTTATAATTTCACAGTAAAAGTCGCGGATCCTCTTTGACAATGATCTAACTTTTCGAGCACGTGGAATCGACATGTAACATTCGTTTATCTATTTGGAGTCTCAAATTACGTGAAATTATTATTTTTACATAATAAACACTAAAAAATACACAAAATCAGATATTTAGAAGAATAATTAGAAATTCACAATATGTTACATAATTATAAATGTAAATTATAATCTAACCACAAAATAACCCTTAATGAACATACAATTTTTAACCCTAATCACACCTCCCAACCAACTTATTACTACACTTAGCAATTAAAGCGTTATATTAAATTAAGATTTAAAAAATTACATGCAAGTTAATAGTTGTCCATCTATTCTCTAAACTACCAAATAAATAAATTCTCCCAAATTTCTTTAGCTCTTTGTCGTTTGCTCATTATTCAGGATATCAGCAAATCTTCTTTCGTGTTCAAATAATTAGCACAATACTTATGTGGCTTCATTAAAAGAAAACAACATTTTTGTTCTAAAATTCTTTAGAAATTATATCTTTAGGCAGTAGATTATTCACACAATTTTTAAAAATTATATTTTTAATCCATGTAACGAGCTTTAGGCTAGTGACTTTCAGACTAGTTGGCCTTAAGGCACTAGGTGTTGAAACACCCATATGAACTTAATTACTCGAATTTTAGATATAGCAAAATTAAACACATTCAATTTTTTTTTGTCTTTTTATTTTTTATTTTTTTGGGCAATATATACTTTCTACAACCTTAGATATTGTCTCTAATAAATCAGAAGAACTAAATGCTACAAAATTTTTAACTTACAACCCACTAGTATGTGTTATAGTGTGTGTGTGTGAAGAATGATTTAATGAAACCTGTTAAATGAGTAAACAACGAAATGACTTAATAACCAAATTGAGAATTCACAAATTTAAGTAATTCAAAAAAAAAGGAACAAAAACAACTTACTATGAATTTTAAATCAAAATATAATATACATTTGACTGTTAACATGAGTCTCAAAAGGTGTGACTCTTTACACAGCCATCCTTGACATAAAAAAAAAAACTTTTTTTAATGAAAAATGCACAAACACACCTATTTATAATTTACGTCAACTATCCCCTTCCCCCAACCTAATCTAAACATTATTCATAATTTAAAGACATGCATGCAAAAAGGCGAAAAAGATAAAGAAAACATAAATAATAAAAGAAGAAATAGGAACACTTGAACTGACTGCAGAGGAGGCATTTCTAGAGTCGCTACACCCTATATTCAGCCATGCAAAAATGTAAAAAAGATAAGGAAAACATAAATAATAAAAAAAAGAAATAGGAAAGATCACAACTGAACTAGTTGCAAAAGATGTGTTTCTAGAGTCGCTACACCTATATTCGGCTATTCAAAAAGATGAAAAAGATAACGAAAACATAAATAATAAAAGAAGAAATAGGAAAGATCACACCTGAGCTGGTCTGTAGAAGATGCATTTTTAGAGTCGCAACACCCTATATTTAGCCATCTTTGACACAAACATTACTAGGACTTAAATATTCCACAACTGTCAACTATTCCATCCCCTCAACCAGAACGAGACATTGTCCTCAATATCTTAAAAGGAAAGAAGTAGAGTTTAGAAGACATTATCTGACCACTCTAAAAAAAGATTTACAAACGAAGAGTTAAATCTAATTTGTACTTCGTACTAGGGCTACGGTTATAATCATTAGTTAACCAATCCAATGCCAAGGTCCTAGGATCTGGCTCTAATGTACAAGCTTGTAAAAGATCAAGTAATTCATTAACAGTAAAAGCACAAATAATGAGTTTTTTTACAGTGGGTGAAACAAAATTATTCTTAATTGCATGATTAATAAATGCTAGCAAGCTATCATAAAATTTATTAACATTTAACAAACCGATCGACTTTTTATGGATGTTTAAATGGGCCCAAGATGCAAATATAATCAGTATTTCTAAAGTTGAAAAATCTCCTAGTAAGAAAATGAAAGCATCAGCATGATTTAACCTTTATGATATTTTCTCTTGCATACCTGAGATAACTAACTCTTCTTCAGTTGGTGGGCCAGGCAGACATCCCAGAGGTTTTAAGGCTTGTGGAACGATGCATAGTACTTAGCTTTCTCTAATAAAAACAGCTTCTGAGACAAGCTTTGATAACCCTCGGTCACCTCGTCCATATACAAGATGCAGTTTCCTCTCTACTATAGCACGACCGAGATCTACAGCGATTAGATATATCATTAGAATAATCTTGCATACATGTATTTTCCATAGTGAAATACGGAAAGCACATAAATGTTTTTGAATTCTCTACTCTAAGATGCCGCCATTAGAATAATCTTCAAAAATAAGTTATGACTGCTTGACAAAAAAAAAAGGCTCATATTTAAAGATCTTGGTGACAAGTATAATGATACACAACTATAAATGTGTAAATTGGTTGATGTATTTGTCAAATGACATGTAAAGTTCGTGGCTCAATAATTCAAAAGCAAACAGCAAAAAAGAAAAAAAAAAAGCAAATAGTGATTAGAAAAAGCAAACAATAAAAGAAAACAAATAATGATTAGATACAAATCACACCACTACACCACTAAACACAATAATGCAAACGATAAAAGAACAACAAAATAAAAGGGTATTTACTGGTAGTTATATTGTAGCTCACATCTTCCCCTGGTTTTATGTCCAGAAACGGTTTGAACGTCCTTTATGGGTCGAGGATAGGCATCCCACTCAATTTTCTTATAAACTAGCTAACAGGGTCCTTTTGAGTCAAATTCCCAAGATTAAACTATGCACTTTCTTTTTGGAATAGTCTCAATAACTTATTAATTTCACGTTGCACATATCCACTTCGATGCGTCTCAAGAGATCGTAAGATATCATCTAATGGTTCTTTATTCAGGTCATCTTTAATGAATTTAATTTTATCTTCATGATTATCGGAAATCATTCCTAAAGATTTACAATTGGGCCATTTGCAATCAAGTTGTACACACTTATGACATTATGAGCCAAGTCGTTTAGCTCTCCCTTTTTTCAACAAATGTGCTTTTATCAACACCAGGCATGTAAGAAATAAATGGATCAGAAAACTCACCAGCCAATCGGACCTTACCTTCGATTAACAAACGAATATCAGTAGGAATCCTACTGCTCATTAACAAACGCAATCGTTTATAACGAGCTTTGTAAATTTTCTTAAGGGCATTTTGAAGGAGAAAAGGAAAACACTTATGTAATTTACGTTTTATTTCTTCCATGATTGGTTTTGGGGTTTCAGTTATTGCGGGAAACTAAGGATACCAACTTAAGAAGCCACGGAATACCGTTATCCACCATTTATATGAGAAAGTAAATCAAAACGCACCTCAATAAAGAGAATCAAATATGCAAAATCAAATCAAATGTGAAAGCGAACAAAACAACAAAAAGAAAACACATAATGTAAAAAGAAAAATAGACTTACCTTCGTCCTTTTATTGCATTTACCTCAAGTTCTAATAGATGTCATATATACCACCATCTGTTTTCCTGAGTTGTCTTTCTATATCTTCAACATGGGATACTAACATTGGTGCTCATAAATCCCAAATATGATGTGATTTGTAAAATTGTATCAGGCTTTTTAAGTGGAATTTCACTTATAAAAATTCTCCAAGATGTTTGAAAAGGAGCTTTCTTATTGAAGTTCTCATGATATATAATGACAAAAGAAAATACAATCATAAACATACTTAAGCAAGAAACATAATAATGCATATCATTCAAGACATATAAAGAAACAATCAAACAATTCAAAAGGTAAAGTAACAGTAAAAAATTAAATCACTCATTAAAAACAAAAAAGACTCAATCAAAATTTGGTAGATCACTCAAATTTATTTTGGTGCTTTCTTTACATGGTTGGTATTCTAAATATAGTTTTAATCTTTGACCATTAACTTTAAATATGACACTGTTCTTTTGGATTCTCAATTTCTATAGCCCCATATGGATATACATTTTTTTAAAATAAATGGTCCACTCCACTTTAACTTTCCTGAAATAGATGAAGACGAGAATTATAAAACAACACTTTTTGACCAATCTCAAATGTTTTTTGGAAAATTCTTTTATCATGAAAAGCTTTTGTTCTTGCTTAATAATTCTTGAATTTTCATATACATCATTCCTTAATTCTTCAAGTTCATTCAATTGTAATTTATGCATACTACCAGTATCATCAAGATTTGAATTAAGAGTTTTAATAGCCTAAAATAATTTATGCTCAAGTTCAACAGGTAAGTGACAAGGTTTACTATAAACTAGCCGATAGGGTGACATTCCTAAAAACATCTTAAATGCAGTATGGTGGGCCCAAAGTGCATCAGTCAGTCGAATAGACCAATATTTGTTATTTGTGTTAACCATCTTTTTTAAAATTTGTTTTACCTTTTTATGTGCTAATTCAACTTGACCATTTGTTTGAGTATGATAAGGGGTAGTAACTTTATATGTAATTCTATATTTCTTTATTAAAGACTCAAATGACATATTATAAAAACGCTTAACTCCATCACTAATAATGGCTTGATGGATTCCAAATCGACTTAAAAGATTTTCTCTTAAAAATTAAATCACAATTTTGCTATCATTATTTCAACAAGAAATTATCTCAATCCATTTTGAAACATAATCGACTGCAACTAATATGTACACAAATTCAAAAGATGGTGGAAATAGACACATGAAATCAATTCCTCAATAGTCAAATATTTCGATCTCAAGTATGGAATTTAAGGGCATCGTGTTTCTTTTCGTGTTTCTTTAGTAATTGATCCCAATTTTTGATAGTTTTCATAAGTTTTACAAAATTCATGTGTCTTTGAACATGGTAGGCTAATAAAATCCACATTGTAAAATTTTAGCCATAGTTTTTCTTGAAGAAAAGTGTCCATCACATGCTTCAGAATGACAAAGATTAACGATCATCCCAATAAAATTTCTTTACTTTAATAAAAAAATTCTTCTTCTCTTAAGCATTTCATTATAAAGCATTTTATCTGTAACAAGGAAATTAATAATGTTAGCATACCACAGCATTGAAGTAATAGAAAATAAAAATTCACTTAAGAAAGAATCATTGATGGGTGTTATGTCAATGCAGAATTCAGATATGAGTCTTGATAAATGATCAGCGACGATAATTTCGACACCTTTTTTATCTTTGATGGTAAGGTCAAATTCTTGGAGTAATAAAATTCAACGAAATCTTGGTTCGGCGTCCTGTTTACTCATCAAATATCTCACAGTATCATCATATCATCATCAGTAAAAACAACATATTTAGAACCAAACAAATGTGTTTGTTTAATGCAAATACCGCAACAAATAATTATTTTCATTTATAGAATAATTCATTTGAGTACTATCCTAAGTCTTACTTGCATAATAAATCACAAAGGGCTTACCATTCCTTTTTTGTCCTAAAACAACACCAACAACAAAATCACTTGTATCACACATTAATTCAAAAGGCAAAGACCAATCAAGAGATTGCTTAATAAATGAAAACGTTAAAAGAAAAATTATTTTTTCAAAAGATTTTTTACAATCATCAGTCCATTCAAATGGTGCATCTTTTAATAAGAGGTTACAAAGTGGTTTAGATATGGCACAAAAGTTTTCCTATAAAATCTGGCATGTCCTAAAAATGATCACACATCTTCAACTGTTTTTTGTTGTGACAATTTAGATATGACTTCAATTTTTGCTTTATCAACTTCAATTCCTTTAACATAGACAATATGACCCAAAATAATTCCAAAAGTAACCATGTAGCGATATTTTTTCCAATTCAACACGAGTTCTTTTTCAACGTTTCTTTTTAGAAATTTTTTCAAATTATCAAGGCAATCATCAAAAGAATTCCCAAACATAGTCAAATCGTCCATAAAGACCTCTAAACAATGTTCAACCATATCATTGAAAATACTTAGCATGCATCTTTGAAATACTGCAGGGGCATTACAAAGTCCAAATGGCATTCTTTTAAATGCAAATGTTCCAAAGGACATATAAATGTGGTCTTTTGTTGATCCTTAAGTGCTATAAGAATTTGATAATAACCTGAATATCCATCTAAAAAGCAGTAGCGGCGATGCCCAACTACTCTTTCTAAGATTTGGTCAAGAAATGGCAAGGGAAAATGATATTTTCTAGTGGCTTCATTTAATTTTTATAATCAATGCACGTGCACCAACTAAATATAATTCGTGTTGGAATTAACTCATCTTTTTCATTTTTAAAAACAGTGATTCCAGATTTTTTAGGCATTACTTGTGTAAGGCATACGCACTTACAATTAGAGATAAGATAAATAATTCTTACATCAAGCAATTTAAAGACTTTTGTTTTTACTACTTCTTTCATATGTGGGTTTAATCTTCTTTGAGATATTGACATGTTTTAGCATTTTCTTTCAAATTGATTTTGTGTGTCCAAATTAAAGGATTAATACACTTACTATCATTTAAAGTCCATCCAATTGCATTTTTACACTTTTTGAGAATAGATAGTAACTGACCTTCTTGATTGCTTGTTAGAGTAGAAGAAATTACAACAAGATAAGCTTGTTCTTCTCTAAGATAAGCGTACTTCAATCATTCGGGTAAAGTTTTCAATTTCAATTTAGGTCTTTCTTGTTGTTCTGTCTTCTCAATGATTCCAAGGTCTTAAAATTTTGGTTCTTTATCATCATTTTGTAAAGTCTGAGCAGAATCAAGCAACAAGTTTGTATTAGAAGTATCAAGTTCAAGTTGCTTATTTGATTCAATTGAAATAACCAAACAAATATCACTAAGTTTAGAAAATTTTCCCTTTTGAATATTTTCCTCTATACAAGATTCAAGCAATTCCTTTCATTCATCAATATCATCTTCATTATTATTTTCTTCATTAGATTGCGTACACATGTTAAAAACATTCAATTCCAGAGTCATATTTCGAAATGACAAATTCTTTAAACCATTCCTACAATTAATCAAAGCATTAGAAGTTGCTAAAAATAATTGACCCAAAATTATAAGAATTGGTTTATAATTATTTACAACAAGTTTAGTTTCTAAGAAAATAAAATTCACAGAATATATGAATTTATCAACTTGTACTAAAACATCTTTCATTATTCTTTTTGGTATTTTAACCGATCTGTCTACAAGAAAAAATGTAGTTGAAGTTGATTTTTAACTTACCAAGATTAAGTTCAAGATAAATAGAATATGGAAGCAAATTAACACGAGCACCAAGATCTAGTAAAGCATACTCAATTTTGTGATCACCAATAATACAAGAAATAGTAGGAGAATCTTTATATTTCAACTTATTATTAGTAGACATAATGGTACTTACCTATTCAGCCATGAAAGCTGTCTTTTTTACCTTCACTTTTCTCTTGACAGTGCATAAGTCTTTTAAAAATTTGGCACATGAGGGGTACTAATAGAGGAATGTTAACTTTCACTAGCTTAAAGATTTCATAAATTTCAGAGGA
Organism: Murraya paniculata; assembly: GCA_030449075.1. Classification (NCBI taxonomy): domain Eukaryota; kingdom Viridiplantae; phylum Streptophyta; class Magnoliopsida; order Sapindales; family Rutaceae; genus Murraya; species Murraya paniculata. The sequence goes on from JAEVFN010000073.1 coordinate 511,694, forward strand.
GTGGTTTGATTTCTTTGGATCATTCAATGCTTGCGGAAATGGTGGTTTAGATGGAACAATAGTTATTTCTTCACTAGGTGTAAGTTTATTTAGTTCTTCCTTACATTTTAAAGTTTTACTTTCTTCATCTTCACAAGGTTTAGGAATAGGTCTATTAACAACCTTACCACTACAAAGAGTTATAGCTGACTTGATTTGGTCAATGGGTGGATTTTATTGAATCTTAGGATTTGGTTGTTGTTGAGCTGAAAATTCACCTTTTTCTTGAATTGTGAGTGCAGAAGTAATTTTAGCAAGAATATCATTCAAATTAGAAAAGGTTTGTGCATTAAGATTGTTAATAACATCTTGCTTTCGAATGAATGAATGCATTTTGTCTTCTAGATTTTTCCATGGTGGTGCAACATATAATGCATAAGGGCAAGTATTTTGAAAATTTTGTGGAGGTGGTGCTTGTGAAGATCCTGCATTATTATTATTCCTCCAACTAAAATTTGGATAATTTCTCCAACCAGAATTATAAGTCTGTGAATATGGTTTTGACTTATTAAAAGTATTAATGGCATTATCTTGATCATGCAGACATTCTTTAAGTGTAGGTAAACTGGGACAATCTTGAGTGAAATGATCATTAGAACTACAAACATTACATGCAATTTCTTGAATAGATTTTACTTGATCACTCTTTTTTTGCTCTAAAACTTCAACCTTCCTAACTAAAGATTCAAATTTTGCTTGTAAATCATGATCTTCCCTAAAGTTATGGATTTCTCCACTAGATGAAGATAGTTGTGGTCTATTTGTCAATGTAAAAGTGCCAACGGTATACCAATTTTTTGCATTTTCAGCTGATTGATCAAGGTAATCTAATGCATCTTCAAGATTTTTATTTCTAAATTCACCATTGCTCATCATTTCCACAGCTTGTCTACTTTGGGGTGCCAAGCCCTCGTAAAAATAAGTGACCAATCGCCAAGTTTCAAACCATAGTGTGAACATATGTTAAGCAATTCTTTAAATCGATCCCAACATTGGTATCATGTTTCTCCATTTCTTTGAGTGAAAAAAGTGATTTACCTTTTAATGAATTAGTTCTATGAGGTGGAAAGAATTTTTTCAAAAATTGTTCTTGCATGTTATTCTAAGTTCTTGTTGATCCTGATCTAAGCTTTTATAACTAAGTTTTAGCTTTATCTTTTAATGAAAAAAGAAAAAGACTTTAATCTAATTATGTTCATACAACAATTTTTGTCTGTGTTTGTATTACAAACTTCCTCAAAATCTCTTAAATGAAAGTATGGATTCTCATTTTCTAAACCATGAAATGTTGGTAAAAGGTGGATAATACCTTGTTTGAAGTTGAATCAATATGCTTATGGAGGAAATACTATACACGAGGGTGCTCCAATTCTGGTTCGATTCATGTAGTCTTTCAAAGTTCTTAGTTGATTCTGATCCTGTGCATTATGTTGAGAATGGTGTCACCTTGAGGATTAAGTTGGCCTAAAAAGTTTTCTTCTTGGATATCTTCCATGATTGGTGGTGATGATTGAGATCTACGAATTAATCTACCACTTGAAGTTCGAAACCAATGTCTCATGCAATATTGACGATGTGTGCATGTGTGAAATTATGTGATAAAGATGGTACACAAACAAAGGAATAATATATGAAAAAAATAAATTAAAATTATATAAATTAAAAAAATAAAAACAAACTGAAAATTAAATCAATGAGTAATATAAATGTACAAGAAAAAATGTAAAATAAAAATAAAAATAAACAAACTAAAAATTAATCAACTGAAATTAAGATCATTGAACAAGCGGTTAAACCGACCATATAAACAAAGTAATTAAACATAAAAGAACACATTAACAAAATATTAATAATTCAGGCGATTGAACCGACCATATAAATTAATAAAGTAAACAACAACAAAAAATATTGTAAAAGAAAATAAAATAAAATACATGCAAAAATCAAATTACATAAATTAAAAGAAGAAAAAAAGAAAGAAAATGAATACTTACCTCAAGATGCAGACTCTTTTTATTTTTTTAATTTTAAAAATTACTAGTCAATTAAGTAATTAATTCAAATTATTGAGCCTTTGTGGTAACTTTTAAAGTCAATATTCAGTTTATAGAGTCCAAATAAGTGTCCAAATAAGTCTAAACACGATCTAGAGAAGTTCAAGTTGTAGGTTCAAATTTGATTATTTTATGAAATTTCACCTGTTTAAAAATTTTCTATAATTTTGTGGTCAAACTGCAATTGTTAGAAGAATAATATTGAACAAAAATCTTTGGGGTGAAAGTGAAATTTTAAAAGATTTTGTGGATAGAATGGAATTTAAGAAAAGAATAAAGGGGTAAATGAAAATTTACAAAAAAAAAAAGTAAAAGGAATGGAAAATGGAAGAATAAAAATAAAACAAAATAGATAGCTTTCCCCGAAAACGGTGTCAAAAACTTGACATGACTTAAAAGTGTTTAATTTACTCCTAAGTATAAGAGTTGATATGATTTAGAGTGCTCAGGGCATTAAAAATCCGTAGCTTGTTCCAGATGGGCTAATTACAAGAGCACGAGTTGAGAAGATCAAGGAAACAATGCAAGGATTTGTTTAAGCTACTTTGGAAGAATTCAATCCAGTTTCGACTTGCGAGAGATCAATATTCAAGATGGGCTTGAAAAAGGAGGAACCAGCCTTGGTATACTTGATTCGAGCTAACGAGGTGGTGAGTGTCGGAGAGGATGATTTTTTAAGGAGAATAAGGGCTGAAAAAAGAATTCTAAAGCTGTAGTTGCGTTCTTTACGTTGAGAGCTTTGAAACGATATATTGTGGGCCTAAATCCGACATCATATGCCCAAGTTACGGTCCGTTTAAAATTAATGGCTTTGCAGGCTAGGGCCCATGCAGCTCTGGGTTTTTAATTTAATTTTTTTCCGTGTTTTTAAGTTAAATTAGGGTTAGCCACCTTATCAAAACATTCTTTATGTTCTTTGAAGAGACTTTTGACAATCTTGAGTTTGATATCATTAGAGAGTATTTTCTGAACTTTTTCTTCAAAGAACTTTCGACTTATCAAAAGAGTTGCTAACCTTTGTGGCGTCTTATTTAGCAATCCGAGTTCTTGAGACTTAACTTCTTAAGGTTTGAATCTTTCATCTGAATTTTGATCATATTGGCTTTTTTGGGTTCTTATCAATCTAGTTGTGGGTTTTTCTAGCTAGATTTAGAGGGGTTCTCATCAAGAGTATCTAGTTATAATATGGCTCGGTGAGTCCAAGATCGATCCACAGAGAAAAGATTTGATTTATTTATTTTAATTTATCTGAGAAATGAAAATATAATTTAAATATATGCAACTTAATTTAAGTGAAACTACGAAATTAAATTAGTTAGGGTTATGGATCCACTCTTAGTAGTAAATACAATCTAATAAATTCTTTTTGTTTTTATTTTATTGCCCAAAAGATTAATAATATAAATTACAATTATTTTCCCATCAATTTTATTATGGATTAAGTACTTAGTGTGCCAAAATTTAACTTATCTACAATAAGTCAAAATACCATTTTACCATACTTTACACTAAGATATTAAGAATTTATTGTACCAAACTCCCATGTTTGTTTACAATAAATCAAAATTTCAAAATATAAAACATGTATAAAATTAGATAGAAAATAATTTAATTTATATAAATAAAAATAGAATTTGATTAAATCATTTTTTTTATTAAGAGTTTCATCTTATCCTAACTATTAGTATTTAGCTAAGCATAATTGAAATGAAAGTAACTATTAAAATTAAATTATACATAATTAAAAAAAGTATTTAAAATTAGAAATATATTACAAAATATTAAACATGATTAAGATAGAGAGAAGAGGAGAAGAATTTGGAGAGAAAAAAGTGAAGAAAGATATGTAAAGAGGTGCACTACCCCCCTCGATTTATACTAATTCATGATCAATCCATATCACACACATAAATAAAGCCAATTACATCATAGCCATACATATGTTCCACTAACCACATGTAAAATTAAGTCAATCCACTCAAGCACACTTAACTCATTCTAAATAATTATCACATCTAACATGATAAGAACTTATAACTTTACAATTACCACACTTAACGTAGTAAAAACTTATAATTTTATAACAAAAATCGCAAATCCTCTTCGACAATGACCTAACTTTTTGGACCTCTAAAATCTAAATTTGACATCCGTTTATTTGTTTGGAGTCTTAAATTGCGTAAAATTATTATTTTTACCTAATAAACACACAAAAATATACAAAATCATACATTTAAAAAAATAATTAAAAATTCACAATATGTTACATAATTACAAATATAAATTATAATAGAAGTCCAAAATAATATTTTTACCCCTTACATAATTACAAATATAAATTATAATATAAGTACAAAATAATATTTTTACCCTTAATGAACATACAATTTTTAACACTAATCTGCCATGATTTTAATAATAAAACGACCCTTTTAAAAATAATTATCAATAATTAACAATTTCGTCGTTACAAGTTTCAAATGTTAGGTAACATTTCTTAAGTGAATTGTAAATACAACAACAAAAATAAAACAAAATAAACGTAAAATGTTGGTTGTACAGTGGTACGACATTTGCATGTTTTATTTTTATTTTTTTGTTTGTTTCAATTACAGTTGAAGTCGATGTCATAAGGTTGCCCTGTCGGAAACAACAATAAAAAAACAAAATTAAAAATTAAAATTCTAATAATAGCCGTCGGATTACAAATCCAGCGCCCTTTTGGAAATCAAACGGTCATCCTTATATGTCTCTTTCTCACAGTTCACAAAATCTCGCGAGAGAGAGGGGGAGAGAGAGAGTAAAAAGGAAAAAACAAAATAATTAAAGAAAAAGCGCTGACGAAGAAAAGAACTTTTTTTTTTTTAAGTGGGTGTTTGGTTTCTGGGAAATCCAAAACTTTTTTTTTTTTCCTCTCTCCTTCTTCTTCAAAAAAAGAAACTTTGGAGAAGAAGAGAGAAAAAGGAAGAGACCCATTAAAAGTTTTTGATTAAAAATTGAAAAGGAAATTGTGTTTCATTTTGTTTTATTGTTAGATGGAATTGGATAGTATTGAGTGTGTATCATCCACGGATGGGTTGACGGAAGAGGATGAGATCAGTCATCCTCATCACCCTCCTCTTCATCATCACCATCAGTTTGCATCATCAAAGCCTCACAATAATGCTATCAACAGCAATAATGCAGCAAACACTAATGGCATCAATGGTATTGTGGGTCCCACGGCAATCGCCCCTGCCACCAGTGTTCATGAGTTGCTTGAATGCCCTGTTTGCACCAATTCTATGTACCCACCAATCCATCAGGTAGTTTTTAAAAAAAAAAAAAATTATCTTTGGTAATTAGTTGGTTTGGATGGATTTTTGAAATTGGGTTTGCATTGATGACTTGATATTGCATGTGTATTGGTTTTCAGATTGTTGCTTAATTGAATTTGAGTTTGATTCACAGACTTTTTGGATCTTCTTAGGATGAATAATATTGAATTTGTATAAGTAATGAATTCTTCATAATGTCCGTTAATGAAGTATGTTGATTAAGATGGAACCTTTGGGTGTTAGATTATGGAGTTCTAGCAAGTACTAGATTAAGGTCAATTGAAAGTGTTTCAATTTAGACTCTAATTCATACAGTACTTTTCTTTCTTTGTGACCAAAGATTGAACCTGAACAAAATTGTCACATATGGGATATTTATTCTAAATTCATAATGCAAACAGAGGACCCAACTGAATCTCCTGCTGAAGTCTATTCCTGCAAGTTTTGGAAAATATGTAGTTTATTGTTAAAGAAAGTTATAGTGACCAATACAATAAATTAGATGGTTGTATTTGTGTTGTTTTCCTGTGAAATAATAATTTTTTATGCAATTTCAATTGTGCATTAGATGTTTATAAGTGTATCTCATGTTCATGTATCCTTTACTCAAGAATGTTTTCACTGCATGACCTTAGAGTCATATATTGTTCCTGTTTAAGCTAATTTCCCACCACGCCCCCCCCCCCCCCTCCTTTTTGTCCATGATGTGTGACTTTATCCAAGCACTTCTGCTTTGTAGAGGTCAATGTTCATCCCGTTTAACATTATTCTGTGCTTATTAGAACTTGTTGCTAACTTGCAATGCATGGTCCCTCCTAAGTGGTCATGATGACATTACTTTTAGATATGTAAGAATTAAGATGACAACGCACCGTATTGCATTTTCACAGAACGTAGCATCTTCTAAAATATTTTTTACCTTTTATATGTTACGAGTCTTGTCGTAGTATCTCTTAACACCATTAAAAGTTCCTTTTTGAAGACTTCATGTTATGTGGAGGTAAATTAAAATATTTATATTAGTTCTAATATTCATTAAAATATTTAGAGAAAAAGGAACAGAGGTTTTGTCTTTAGATTCTGAATTTTATCTGATATTTATATCTGTCCAAGTCTTGGATTATGAGCTGCTCTTTTATGCAATATATCTCTTCTACAGTGCCACAATGGACACACACTTTGTTCCACTTGTAAAACAAGGGTACACAACCGGTGCCCCACTTGTAGACAGGAGCTGGGAGATATTAGGTGTTTAGCATTGGAGAAGGTGGCTGAATCACTTGAACTGCCGTGCAAGTATTACCACCTGGGTTGCCCAGAGATATTTCCTTATTACAGCAAACTTAAACATGAGGCCATGTGCACCTTCAGACCATACAACTGCCCCTATGCTGGGTCAGATTGCTCTGTTGTTGGGGACATCCCATACTTGGTTGCCCATTTGAGGGATGATCACAAAGTAGATATGCACACAGGATGCACATTCAATCACCGCTATGTGAAGTCCAATCCCCGTGAAGTAGAGAATGCTACTTGGATGCTTACAGTAAGTGTATTTGATTAACGATTCATTAATTTGCTCTATACATTTGATATAAGTGTGATAGTTCCTGGTAATTTATAATGTTTTAACATTTTTTCACCGGGTGGATTTCTGATTAAATCTTGCAAGATAAAACTTCTCAATTAACACCTTATAGATAGAACTGCCCCAGTACTACTTCTATGCAACTGTTCAAAACTTTAGGCACATTCATTTTTGAAACATTTGCTTTTAGTTTTCAGTTACCTAAGACTAGAATCTAGCTTCATGCATAAATGGTGATTATCTGTTTTCGTTTGATTGGGATCAGTTGTTTTGTGGTTTGTATGTTTATGGCTTTGTTGTTTAGTTAAAAGGGATCTAGGGCAATCTTGTTATGAAAGCAGTTGGCGAGGCTGCTTGCATTTATCTTACCCATCAGTGTGATGATTAGTGGCTTATTTGAGGATGTGCATGGAACATTCATATCCCTGCCTGTTGCGAAAACAATTTCATGACTAGTTCCGAGCACACACCTAAAGAAATCACATATTAGACCTGTTATTCATATGTTTGTATTTTTTTTTTTTTTTTAATGGGAAATGACAATGCCACCCCGTGGTTTGGCAAAATGGTTATAGAGACCCACTTATTTTCAAAAATTGTCACATGGTCCCCTTTTAGCACAATTATGCCCTTTGACTATAGTGGCACAACTGTATTTCATTTGGAATAATTGTCCAAAAAGAGGTCTATATGACCATTTCTAAGGGGGTCTTCTTGGCCATATTGCCAAACGACGGGAGTGTCACTGTCCATTTCCCTTTTTTTTTCCCTCTTTCTTCGGCCAGGTTTTCCATTGTTTTGGTCAATACTTCTGCCTTCATTTCGAAGCATACCAGCTTGGGACAGCTCCTGTCTACATGGCATTCCTCCGTTTTATGGGTGATGAGACTGAAGCTCGAAGCTATAGCTACAGCCTAGAGGTTGGGGGAAATGGCAGGAAGCTCAGTTGGGAGGGAACACCCCGAAGTATCCGGGATTGCCACCGGAAGGTCAGGGATAGCCATGATGGTCTTATCATCCAACGAAACATGGCACTTTTCTTCTCTGGTGGGGACAGGAAGGAGCTGAAGCTAAGAGTTACTGGGAGGATATGGAAGGAACAACAGAATCCAGATGCCGGCGTGTGCATACCAAACCTATGTAGCTGAGAGGTGATTTTGGTATACCTTTTTTTTTTTATTTGTTTGGAACATTTTTCTGGTGTGTTGAAGCTGTGCCAATTTTTCTGGTGCGTTGTAACGGAACTGAGAATGGCTTTTTCATGTTAAAGTAAATTGTACAACCCCTTCTTTTTTTTTTGGCCCCTCTTGCCATCAGCTCGATCAAATAACAATCAACAAATATTAAAAAGAAAAAGTTGATTCTAAAGCTGAACGAAGGGCAATTTCAGCCGATAAAATTTGGACAACAAGTCGTTTGATTAACCAGCACTGAAATGTGAAGTCGTGTTTATATTATTCTTTCAGACGACAATACGATGTAACTACTTGTTGTACTAATTGTCAAAATTAACTACTTATTCAAAAGCTCATTCTTCTCCAATTACAGTCACACTAAATCCTCCAATTATTCAATATAAACACACTTCATTTTTTAGGAGTCTCTGGGTTTTGAGAAAATTAAAGATCCTCATTGTTTCATTTACAATACTCTCATTAGATTAGAGCTTTAGTCTTTGTAATTCAATCTCATGTTAAAGAGAAGATAATCATTCGTTTGATTCTAAATTCCAATTTGGTGGTTCACAGAAGTCAGAATCTCTATTAGGTGCTCAAGAACGGAGTCTTTTTATCTGATAATCGAGTGCAAACCGCCTATGTTTGATTGTCTCCCAATTGTAAATATTTTTAAGTGATGCACAGAATCTGTTCGAGGAAATGCGTCATTGGTTGTAACTCAATGGAATGTGCCACATGAATCGGATCCATAAAACTTCATTTGATGTCTCTGCGATTAGGGATCTCATTTTATGATAGATGAATCAATAAAAAATAATGGAGCTATATATTTTCCCTTGAATTGTTTTTGTGATGCTTTGTGTGATAGATCGCAAGAGGTATGCCTGCAATGAATTAATCCTTTGTGTTTTAACCAAATTTTCGTCAAGATCCGATTTGAACTATTTAGTAGTTGTTCTAACCAGGTTCAGATTAAATTTGATTTAAACAAGTAAATTTATATCTAGAGGAAGATAGTGCTGAGTTTGGATTTGAATATGTTTTTTTGCTGTTCGGAGGCAAAGAATATAGTTTAGGTGATATGAGAGGCAAGTTGAGATGATTTGAGAGGTGAGTTGAAGTTGTACGAGTTTGCAATAATATAAAGACCTCTACGAAACTAGTGGGAGTTAATTTAAAGAGTTAACATGAGAAGTTCAAGAGAGCTCAATGGTACCTCATGTGTAGTTCGAAGATAACTCTAGAGAGCTTATTTGAGGAACTCAGTATAGCTCGTGGGTTACCTTAGGTGAGTTCATATATGAAATACGATATGGGCATCAAAACCATCATAATAAACAGAAAATATATATAAACAATAAAGAACACATAAGATTTTACGTGGTCTGGCCTTTTGGCATACTTTCGAGTAGCTCATCTCCAATCTATTATAAAAATGAAGTATTACATAATTTATTTTATAATATCGACAAAACTTTATTAAAGGTGGTTTATGATGAATATAACATAAGAGAAGTGTAGATCTTATGGAGACTATAAAGTTTTCTAAGAGGAGAATAAGAGAAAAGCTTTTATCAGAGATGAGGTAGTTAAGATCTTCTATGAAGATATAAAAATGTATAAATAAAAAGATATAGCAGCATCTCAAGAAATTAGATTTTGAAAAGGCCTCCAGAATTAGAATAGAGCAAAAAGAAAGAGATTCCTGTCAAAATTGAACATGTGGAGCCTATATAAAAGTGTTCCTAAGGATATTTTGGTATTTTTATATAACTAACAAATTTTCATTGATATGTCTCCACAAGTGGGGCTATTTTCATCTTTTTCTTTTATTAACTTGATAGTCTTTTTATTAATTTGATGGTGACCAAATTGAACATGTGGAACAAGTAATTCCTCTAGCTATCATGTGGTCTTTGCACTTTATCATGTGGTGAAAGTTGGTGAAGTGGTCTCATTGTTGTTTTTTAGGAGACAATTAAAAAGTGTTGATATGTCTTTTGCTTATTGTTATGCCAATTGATTATTCTTTTACTAGTCCTTTTTTTTTTACCTAAAGGACAAAAATATTTATTCTTTTTTTTAATGTCTAGTAGCCCACACATATGAGGGCTCTAATTATCATTCTTAAATCCCACCTTTACCTCTTAAATTGAACAAATTTATTACAGTCGTTCTCTTTCATTATCCATAGACCCTAATTTATCTTGAATTATTTTTTATTCACTTAAAATTATTAAATTTTCTTCTCTTTCATTCTCTGCTGTTACGTATCACTTTTCCATTAAAGCAAATAAATGCCCCAAATTTATCCCGCAAACGCTTAGAAACAGTGAATAAATAGCAGTGACTGCAGTGATTCCACAATCAAATAGAAGAGAGAGCTAAGCAATCGATAAAAAAAAGTGTTATGGATCATTCTAATGTGCGCTCGCTCTAAACCTTCTTTCAAATAACATTCTCAACTGATACGGGAAACACGTGGAATGATTAAAATCTCCCCTCAACAATAGTACAATTAACTTAACTTTGCTTTGCATTTATTTTTCCATTAAAGATTTATTTATTCCGAATCATTCTAATCTGTTGTGTGCATAGAATTTTAATTCGAGCGATCTAAAATTGCTATCGGGTGTTACTCTAAGGCTTTCTTGCTCTTTCTATAGTTATTTCGTAATTGTTGCTGGGGCCTAATTAATTTCTTATTGTTATATAAATGCTTCCAAGTTTACATCAATCACTAAAGCTCTGAGCAGTCTCAATGGTTTTCCTTAAATATTAGTACTCTATATGCACTTGAACAGTTTGGCACGCCAGAGAGACAGATAGTGACTTGGGCGTTTACCAGAGGACGATGACCTGCGCTTGTTGGGGGCATGGTCATGTTGTAGAAGCATCCAAGCAAAAAATGCTTTCAATCCTAAAATTATTTGCATTCTCTTGCTCATACTGTCTTTTCTTTCCAGTACCTTTTATTTTAATTCACTCATTCCAGCAAGCAAGAACAAATGGCTGAAGCACTTATCTTTGACACTGCTGGGAAGACATTGGAACTATTGGCTTCTCAGATTTTTTATGAAATCGGATTGGCCTACGACGTTCAAGATGAGATCAGCAAGCTCAGGGCCACTGTTGAAACCATCCATGCGGTACTTCTTGATGCTGAATAGCAGCACAGACAGCAGACATAATCGTGCTGGTGACAGGTTGAGATGCTGTTTACTCTGCAGATTATTTGTTGGATAATTTCTCGATTGAATTCTTGCGGCAAAAGACAATGACTGGGAATATAGTGGCAAAAAGAGGTACCCAACTTCTTCTCAAAGGGAAATAAATTTACATATGTTCTTACGATGGGTCATAAAATTAAGAGTACTGCGAAGAGACTAGAGTCAGTAAAAAATGATCAACAATTTCATCTTTCTGAGTGACCTAATGAAAGAAAAGTTTCAGAGAGAAATATAAGGGAAACACACTCTTATGTGTGAGCGGAAGAGATTATTGGGAGAGATGGCAATAAAAATGAAATTATAGACCAGTTATTGGCCTCAAATGATGTTCAGGCTGTCTCAATTGTTCCTATAGAAGGAGTAGGTGGTTTAGGCAAAACAGATAATTTATAATGATGAGACAGCTAAAAATCTTTTTGATTTAAGAATATGGATGTGTATTTCTGATATCTTTGATAATAAAGCAATTTTAGAGAAGATCATAGCATTTGTAGCCTATGGAGAATTTTTCAAAACCTGATTTGGACAAATTACAAGAAGTCCTTTGCCAAACAATAGATAGAAAAAAAATATTTGTTAGTTTTGGATGATGTATGGATTGAAAATTGTGATGAATGGCTCAAATTAGAAACTCTTTTAAGGAATGGTGTAGGAGGAAGCAATATAATAGTAGCCGCTCGTAGTGAACGTGTTGCAAGAGGCCTTTCTAAAGATCAGTCTTGGTCTTTGTTCACACTAATGGCATTCGACTAAGTGGTGGAACCAAGAGGTTCAAGACTAGTAGAAAATGGAAAAGATATTGTAGAAAAATGTGTCGGAATTTCCCTTGCCATAAGGACAGTGGGAGGATTACTTTATTGTTTGTAACAAAATAGAAGCTTATTGGTTACGGTTTCGGCGAGAGGAATCATAAAAAATAAAACAGGAAGAAAATGATATTTTACCAATACTTGAGCTTAGTTACAACCATCTATCGTCGCATTTGAACCAATGCTTTTCTTATTGTGCACTCTTTCCAAAATACTATTAGATTGAGGAGAAACAATTAATTTTCTTTTGGATGGCAGAAGGGTTTCTTGGGTTATCAACCGACAATCAATTTTCAGAAGATGTTGGTAATGAGTATTTTATGAGTTTACTTTCGAGGTGCTTTTTTTTAAGATGTAATATATGATGGCAATATAGTCAAATGCAAGGTTCATGATCTCATGCATGATCTCGCAGAGTCAGTCGCAGGAACTGAGTGTCCCTAGTCAAAATTGGATGCAAGTAATATTGATGATAGAACTCGTCACATTTCATTTGTGCTCGATTTAGGTTCTTCCTTGAAATTTCCAAGTGCATTGTGTTGAGCTAAGAATTTGGGAACCTTTCATTTGTTGGGTAGATTTGAAAGAACAATAAATACGTCAAATTTTAACAAAATTTGATCAAATTTTAAGTGTTTGCGTATGCTAAATTTGAGTTGATCTGGGATTGAGATAGTGCCAAGTTCCATTAGTAAGTTGAAGCATCTATGATATCTTAACCTTCCTGGAAATGGGATTAAAAAACCCCCTAATTCAGCGTCAAAGCTATTGAATTTAGAAACACCAGATTGCAACGGTTGTCGATCTTTAGCTGAATTGCCGAGAATATTGGATGGATGGTGAGCCTCTGATATCTTATCATTGATGGGTGTGATATGCCAAATGGACTTGGGCAGTTAGGTAGTCTTCGTACTTGACCAGTTTTCATGGTAAGCAGGGGGACTGAGCTGAGCCAACTGAATGGGTTGAACAACTTGGGCAGACACCTAAGCATTAAAAACTTGGGTAACAAGCAAAATGCAGCAGGTTTAGCCAACTTAGAAGCAAAGGAATATCTAGAGTCTCTAACATTTCAGTGGGGGATCCAGAGATTACAGATGTAGACGTTGAGGCTTTGTTAGATGGCCTAAAACCCACCAAAATCTGAGAGAATTTTCAATATTTTATTTTGGGGTGTCAGGCTTTCTGGTTGGCTTTCCTCTCTCTCTCATCTGACTGAAATTTGCATAAGAAACTGTAGGAGATGTCAATATATCCCGAAGTTGGAACAATTACCTTCTTTAAAGAGTTTGACTCTTTCTTGGTTAGATGCTCTGGTGTACATTTGTTTTTCTTCAATACCATCCAGGACAATATTCCCATCCCTTGAGTACATCAGCATCCTTGGTCGTCCTAAATTAAAGGGATGGTTGAGGAGGATAGACAATGATGCTGATGGATCAAAAATCAATATGCTAGAGTTTCAGGTTGCCCTATGTTGATTTTGATGCCATTGTACCCATCTTTGGAAACACTAGAATTGGAGAATACCAGTTTGATGCCATTGCAACAGACAATGATGTTGACAACAACTACTGCTAGTCCTAGTACTACTACTGCAGCACCAACATTCACCGAATTAAAGACTCTGAGCATTCCTCATTGCGATCATCTACAAACTTGGCCGGGGGAATGGTTCCGCAGCTTCTCTTCTATCACGGACATAAAGATTTGGTCACACCCAAGCCTAACTTCTCCATCTCTCTCTCACTTGAGAATTTGGTGATCGGAGATTGTGAAGAATTTAACTTTTCCGATGATGTTGAGGATGAAAAACAACACATATGGGGAGACCTTAAGAACCTGCATTCTGTAGAGCTGTGGAATGTTCCAAACTCGGTTTCTCTCCCACGAGGGCTTAAAAGTGTTCCCACACTAGATGCTGTTTGGATTTGGAACTGTCCTAATTTGATTATGCTTCCATAAGAAATGCAATTACAATCCTTCATCGTTGCCGACAGTCCCAAGTTGTCTGAAAGATACGGAGACAACATGTGATTGGTCAAAGATTCTCACATCCCACATATTGAAATTGATTATTTGGGCATTCAAGCAGGCGGATTTTATCAATTTTAAATAGGATTGTATGCTTAAATGTTATCAAAAACATATACTTTGTTTTTCCAGACATGTTAATCTGATATCTCATCTCTTGTTTCTGTAAACCTGTAATTTTCTGTGAACCAGATTGTGAAATTCTGCAATGGACAACTGAAGACTCTGGAATGACTCACATGATTGGTAACGTTTCGATTATCTCATTAATTATTGATAATCAGTTAATTATGCAATAAAACCATAATCAAGCTCTTAAATTGGTACCATTGATTGATTAGTGAATTAATTATGTAACAATATAGCTGCTAGTATGGATGTTTGCAATGCAAACTTAATCCTATGTTGGTTATTCAATTTTCAGGTACACCTCTCTGACTCTTCCCTTGGTTACATAATCGATGGGCTACTTACTCGTTGAGGCTATTGTAATTTGTATCAAGCACACTTTCAAAGAAAGTAATAATGTAGTCGATCCTTAACCTTAAGTATACATTTCACTTTGTCGTAGAAACAGGGGTTTCCTAGCAACGCGTTCTGTAAAGTTTGCGTATTCGTTGATTTGTATCTTTCATTTAATGAGCATATTTGTAGATTTGATCTCTTCTTCTTTTTTTTCATTTTTTTTTTATGTTATTTTCTTGGAATAGCTTCATGCATACGACCCCTAATACTAATTAGCTGTGTCTTTTCATTTTTAATCAATAAAATCTTCCTCCTACCCTCGAGGTTCCTTCCAATTCCCAAAAAGAAAGTACTGGAGCCGCAAACTTGAAGGTAGTATTCAGGACAACAGAATAAATTGAAGCATGAAAGCCGAGCTTGGCAAAGTGATAAAATCATAATATAGTCTGTTTAAATATATGCAATGTGCATAATGTGAATGCCCTTGCTAAGGATCCATCCATTAATGGCGACTTGTTAGATTTTATTTGGTGCACATAACAAATGCAACCGAGGAAAAATTTAGATTGGAATTTTGAATCTCTTGTACACGAACAATTTACCCTGAAAATAAAGTAAATGAACCCTTTCAACATTCCTAATTATAATATTAATTAAGCCAGACACAGGGTTCATGCCCCAAACAATTTCAGTGCAGAAAAAGGAACTCCATTTCCCCATCAAAATATTCAAGCAGTTGCTTTCTCGGTTGTGCTCTCATTTTCAGCTTCTTTGGCCGTGTTTGCATCAGCTGAAGCAGATTCTACAGCAGTTGCTTCCTCAAGATTTGCTTCTTTCCCAGCCTGTGCTTCACCCACAGAAGCGGCTTCAATAGCATTTGCATTGTCAGCCATCTCTGTCCCACCTACTTTATCTCCAAACTTCGATGGAATCAAAGAAGCGATGGCAGCTCTTGCACTCCTCTTGGCTGCTTCTGCAGCTTCCGCTTCTCTAGCCTTAGCTTCAGCCTTTTCCCTTTCCTTCTTCTCCATAAGCTTCACCAGCTCCTCTTCTCTCCCTTCCTTGCTCAATTCCCCTTTCACAAACTCCTGCAACTCCTCACTAAACTCGATGCCACCATCATCCAGCATCCCATCTACAATCTCAAGTATTTCATCCAATTTCCCCCCATCACTCAACGCCTTCATCATAAACTTATAACTTGCATCATCCATCTTCAGCTTCTTTACCATTATATCAAAGAATGATTTCGCCTCATCAAGCTTACCCACTTGAACCAACTTGTCAACCAATCTGTTATATACTGCCAAATTAGGCCTCAAACCCGAGTCAACCATTTTCCTAAAATACGCAGCTCCATCATCAATCCTATTCACTTCAAAACAAGCATCCATCAACAGACCATACGTATACTCATCAGGATTCACTCCCTTGTCACCCATTTCTCCATATAGCTCTTCAGCCTCAGCCAACATTCCATTCTTACACAACTGATCAATCAAATTATTGAAAGACAACGTATCAGGACTACACCTATACTCACCCATCTTCCTAAAAACCTCAATGGCATCCTTAAACCTCCCTTGCCCAAAATATCCATCAGCCATCACATTAAAGCTCCCCAAATTCACCGCCAATCGCTTAGGCGGATTATGTTCATTCGTCATCCTATCAAACAACTTCAAAGCCTCATCAAACTTACCATTCTTACACAAAGCATCAAGCACTGAATTATAGGCAACTGCGCTCATTTTCACACTGGAATTCTCTCCCACAGCCTCATTATAACACTCCATCGCCTCCTCCTCCATACGCTTCATAAAATACCCCTTCATCAAGCTCCCATACACAACTCCATCATTGACAACGCCTCCCAATTTCTCCTTCAACTCCTCGAAAAGTCGTAAAACCCCATCCGAATCCCCATCTCTAACAAACCCCACCATTAAATAACTATAAACAACAGGATCGGCAACAAAACCCTTAACAAACATCTCTTCCTTCAACTCCAGAGCCTTGTCAATCCTCCCATTATCAACCAAACCCTTGATCAAAACCCTGTAGGTCGTCGTCGACGGATTAAACGGCGCGTCGTTTAGGAACTGCTTGTAATACTCAAGGGCAGTATCGGGTTTCTTACAATCGAGATAAATCTGAAACAGGAGATTGTAAGTGATGACATTGGCAGCGATACCGGCCTGAGTTATGAAGCGGTGGAGAGAGAGAAAGTCAGCGTACTTAGACTGGCGGAGCTGGGCGTTGAGGACGGCGTTGACGGTGAAGATGGTGGGACGGCAGTTGGAGTAAACGGAGTGGCGGGTGAAGAGGGCGGCCTCATCAAGGTCGTTTTGGCGGATGAGGGTTAGGATTTTGTTGTGGAGGTTGAGACGGTTGGCGGAGAGGGCGGCGACGCTTTCGGGGAGTTTCGGGGAATTAGGGTTTTGGATGGGTTTCGGGGGTTGCTGATGTTGTTGTTGGTTGGGGGAACGGTTGAGAGAGGAGAGTGGGGGTTCGATGCGGAGACGGCGTTTGCGACGGCGGCGTTCGGCAGCGGCTTCTTCGGGTGTGGCGAAAGAGAGGAAGCGAAGCGTGGCAAATGGAGGTGGGTGGCAGCGGCGGCGGTGGGGGTGTGTAAGGTTTTTCAGGTGGGTTAAAAAGATAGGCTTTGAGAGAGCCATTTTTGAGGATTAGTGATTTGTTTGTTTGCTGGAAATGAGATTTTATTGGATAGGGGTTCTGAAAGGGTTTAGTTTAGAGAGGAGAAGACGGACGATACGCTGCGTATTGAGCTCAACGAGCAGTGAGAGGCTTTATTGTAATTTCCTTTTAGGACCAAACCCGAGTAAAAGGTTTTTCAAAACTAATCCGAACTGATTGATCCGAGTCGAATCGCCGGTTCATCAATTTAGGGAATTTTTTTTTTTGGAAATACGATCGGCTCAACTTAGTTGAGTTCGGTTTTTAAGTTAGAATGGAAAACTTTTAATTGGTTATTCAGTTTTTTTGTTGTGTTTTGTGGTGGTTTTTCTTTATTTATTGTTTATTATGCACACGGTTGTTTTCTTTATAAATTTAAAATTTATAGTTTTTTAGATTATGAAAAATATATTAATCTTTACATAAAATTCATCATCATATTAGGTGGAATACTCTACTCATATGGTATAGAGTTTTATTAAATAACATAATAGCATTTTTTCAGGAGATTATGTATACTTTTGGTGAAAGTATCTCTCAAAGATACTCTTGACACGTCAATATAATTTCATGGGTTTGCCATTATATTTGTTGTAATTATATTTGTTGTAATGGATTTGCTTGTAAATTGATTCACATGTATATGGACTTATATCTTAATATTTTAAGTAAATTTTGGATTATTTCTCTTTGTGAATTGACTATATTTAAATCACTTTTTTACTTTTGAAAATCTCAATCTACCCTCATTTTTGTTAAGAAGATGAAAAAAATTCATCAATCCACCCCCATTTTTCCCTTATCTATTCACAAGAAATAATCTGGAATCAACCCTTTCTATTTTATATGAAATAGAAGGGTGTTAACAAGACAAATGCATACATCCATACATTATATGTGTGTGTTGGATTGAATAGATCCAATGGATGAAAAATTAAGTTATAATTTTAAGTGAAAAGAATATGAACTTTCATCCATCACAGAATTTATCTTTTTTATTTACATTAATTATTAATTTTAATCTTAATTCAAAAATAACCATTTATGTTATTTCCATATAGGCATATTTAATATTCTACAAAAATAGGCATATTAAAAAATGTTATTTAAAAAATAATTTCCAATGATTAAATTTTAGTAGTACAAAATAAAGCTAGTCTAAAAAAGCCCGGCCCATTTTCCAACCGCTTCCCATTAGATTGTTGGGTTGGCTTCCTTCGACGGTGAGCTTGTTTAGAGACATACAAGGCTGCGCCTTTCAGGGCTTTGTGTTTGTAAAGAAGCCCACAAGAGGCGTCTCCGTTTGTTTGGAAACAGAAATGCAATTTTTTGTGGAGTGGTGCTATTGGCACCGCTCTATTATTCTCATAAAACTCCACTTAAAATTTACAAGTTTACTATTACATTTGAAATATATATATATATATATATATATATATATATATATATATATATATATATATTGTTTTGATAGAAAATCAAGAGTACCAAGCAACTTCACAACTCACAAAATCTGAATTATTATTATTATTATTATTATGGTTAGAAGGTTCAATTTGTTAAATCATCGTAAGAGAGTTCTGAGGAAAATAGTAAAGAAATCAGAGTTATTTTTTAAATTAAAAGGGTGTCACAAAATCTTTATAATCTTCAAAAAGAATGCAAGTTGGGCTTTGGAGTCCATGAATTTGAGTAATGCAAACAAATTCTACTCTTCTAGCGCTTGCTAACTATATTGAATGTAAACACCAAATACCAAAGAGCAATTCGGGATTTTTTATGGGTGTTTTCAAGGCTCCCTTTTTGGTTTCTTCCAAAAAAAAAAAAAAAAAGAATGGTGTCATGATGAAGATGGAGTTGTGGTGATGAGATGAGTGGTGGTGGTTATGGTGATGTTCGAGAAAGACGAATGCAGATGAGAGAAAAAGTGATGATATTTTTTTTATTAAGGGTAGTCTAAGGAATTAATGAAGGTAATATAGAAGTGAGGATTAATGAAACATACTGAAGGATCAAATATCACTACTCCTAAAACTTTATAATCTTAAATAATTTTTAATGGAGTGAAAAAGAAAAAAAAAAGAATTTTGAAAGGTATTTGGAGCAGTATTGGTAGCTTCTCTCTTTTGTATAATCAAGTAGGGACAGTTAGCCACTTGGGCCAAAAGGTCCAGTGGTGAACCTTTGTACTCACAACTGTGAGACCATAGTTTCGAGTCGACATAGACTTAACCTCCATCAATTAAGTATAATTGTATAAAATTAATTTGTAAGTATTTCTCCATTGCGAAATACGAGTGGAGCAAAGACATCCCTTCTCGATGAGGGTTATTTGTTTGGCCTCTATGAGAGTTATTTGTTTGGGCAAGTACTTCAAAAAGAATTTAATATCCTCTAATCTCTATAAGGGTTATTTGTCTGGGTAAGTACTTCATAAAGAATTTAATGTTCTCTATGAGAGTTATTTGTCTGGACAAGTACTTCATAAAGAATTTAATGTCCTCTATGAGGGTTATTTGTCTAAAGAATTTAATGTAATATTGTAAGTTCCAGTTATATATGTGATTATAAATATTAATGTATTTGTTTGTTATAATAACGTGACAAATATAAAAATTGAAATATTAGGGAAAAGCTAGTCGTTAATCACTAGAGGCAAGTAATATTCCAAAGATAATAAACTCCAAATTAACATATATTAAACAAAAATTGCAGGACAAGTACGAGCATGCATGTATAGATTCTTGCCAAATTCGTCGGATTGCGTAATCAACGTGCACTCAAATTGTCCACGTTCTCAAACCTACCTCTTTCAGAAGGATTTTGGCTTAGCTTCATTGATGAAGCGACCAAGATTAATTAATTAAGAAAACAGCCAGAAAGGCACATGAAAATTACGTTAGTAATATTATTTTTGAAGTTGACAAAATGTGTGTGGCAAATAGCGAAGAATTCGTGGGGTTAGCTTGATTTTATTGGCCAGGCAAAGAAATAAGATTAGGTGATCGGTTCTTTAATATTCATTGGAAAATCATTAACTATACATGTTACTAATTAAGTTACAAGAAAGAGGAATATTGATATTAATTTTTGAATCAATTTGGTACTAGACAGTTTGCAACCGAGACATTCGTGATATGTGGTCATTTGTACCTTGGTTTCTTCTTCTTCCTCTTCTTCTCAGTTCTTATTATTAATAATAATTGTTATTAGTATTATTTGAGAGGAATCTTGGAACCTTAGTTGATTCAAGACATAGTGACACAATTTTATTATTAAATTCTAATTAAAGCAGACTAATTAGATCCTTGAGAGGATCACTTAGATCAAATGTTGATTCTGCTGTTCTGGTTTGTGGCAACAGACAGAGACTGGACAACAATTCATATAATGGCTCACATTGTTGAAAATTTGGAATATTTTAGAAGCATGTGTACGATCTTTTGTCGATTAAAGGCGCAAATTATTAGGCACTGACAATGCTACGTTGGCTAATCAAAAGGGGGTTGCTCTAATTTCATTCATGTCATATCATTACGTGGCATTATAAAAGTTTGGTTTCACGTTGGCCTAACTAACTCTTTCCTACTTTTAGCTGACGGTTCGTATTTGCATGATTTCACAATTAATCAAAGTGCCCTCCAATAAATCGACGTCACCTGGGCAATTTTTACTAAAGGCCAAATTATTGATCTCATTAGCTAGTTCTTTTTTTTTTTTTTTATTCTTTTTAATTGTGACAAGAGTTAGTTCACTTTTTAACAAAAAAAATAAAAAATAAAAACTCAATTTCTTCAAATTTCACCCCAAACTGAATTTTGACCCGAAGTTATAATTGAAACCTGAACCATATTAATTTCCTTAAAATCAATTGGATTGAGAATTGAAAATCGATCGAGTTAAATACGAACCAAATATCAAACTCGATCAAGTTATATTTAAATATTAAAAAAGAACCTAAATCTAACAAAATAAAAATAAAAATAAAAGCTCAATTTCTTTAAATTTCAACCCAAACTGAATTTTGATCCGAAGTTATAACTGAAACCTGAACCATACTAATTTTTGAACCCGTTTTGGTTGACTTCTTAAAATCGAGTGGGGTGCAACCCGAATGAAACCCTTAAAAACCAAATCGAAATCCGGAACAGCCGTCCTTCCTCTCCGTCATTGACCATGATGATACAGATGAAGTGATCAAGTATTCCCACAGTGAGATTTATTGGAGTAGATTTGGTTGACTTTGAGCTAATTAGACACTCTCGGATTGTATATTAATAAATTTTTTTAAGACAAAGTGCAAATCTTAGGTTGGATGTAAATTACCTACAATGTAATTTAGCCACACACTCTTATATCATTATACGATAGTTTACATACTTTTTGTATTTTATTGTTTTAAAATATTCATATTCTAATGCTCGTATATTGAAACTTAGCTAGGAATCATTGGTAAGTATTTGCACGGGTTTTTTACTTTTAAATGCTTGTATTTCCAAATAATAAGGCTATGCATATCCACGAATGTTAACACCTTGTTAGTTTCACATCTGTGTGCGTGGCATAAGGTTGATTTCACGTTGGCCGAGCTCGCCTTATTTCCCAATCTTTCTTTGCTTTGACTTTAGGGTTCACGCATGTTTATTTTATCACGTGTTTGACAAAACAAAATGATAACGTTGGATCTCATCCACAATATTCAATCCCCACTTCCCCATCACACTTAAACCTGCATAACAGCCAAAGATTTTGAGATCTTCAACTAGATTTTCACCTTACAGCTCAATCTTACTTAATGTGGAAAGCTACACAATTAACTAGCGATAATTTCAATTATGTCGAACAAAAGTCGTAGTTTATGATAAGCATATATAACTTTTATACAGTACAGCCCAGATTTTTAACATTCTCTAATATTCGAGAAACGTCTACTCCACTCACATTTCGAAAGAAAGAAGACTATCTTTACTCAAATTAAAAAAAAAAAAATTAAACATCCACAATGCGTTGTGGAAGCTCGATCCCGTAACCTCACAATTGTGAGATTAAGGTTCTAGCCACTAGGCTATAAATATCTTCCACTTGCTCGTGAGACATGAGTCATGGCTCCACTCACAGCACTTTTTCAGTTGTCCTGTCGGAAAATGGCGAGGGAATGATCTTACAAAGGGTTGACAATATCGGTTATTTGCATTGCTTGAGGTAATTCTCTACTTTTCAGTTAATTTGTGATTATGAGTTAGTCTTACGAATTTTTATTAAAAAAAAAATGGTTTAGTTGATGTAAGAATGATTCTTTACAGACGAAATATGATGATAGAAATATGTGGATGGTCGAGGTGGCTGTAAGCCAGCTAGCATTATTTACGTTAACTAATTAACAACAGTGTAGGTATGGTCACTCTGTCTCTCACTTTGTTCTTATATTATTTGTAACATATCGCATATTAGATGTATAAATTCTGGTGTAAATTTGACTAATAATATGATTACAAAGTTGATTGTATACAAAATAAATATTTAAAATTAGGAATATAATTTTTTCTTTACTCTACTGAGCTTTTAAATGATTTTTTTCATGTATCTTTTAGTAATAATATGTGGATAAAATTTAATTTTTTATTTTTTATTTATTAATTACTAATAAATAATTGAGTTATTTACTCGTTATATGATTAGATTAGAAAATAATCTCGATACTTGAAATCAATGATACATAGCATTTAACGTGTCATTATTTGAAATACAAATTAACTTTATTTCCCAACTTTTCCCTCTCAAGTTCACTCGATCCTTTGGATAATGCGAGGCACAAGTTGTTTAAAGTGGAGTGAAAGGTAGGGCACATGTCACATGAACGTGATCCCACCAAAGCAACAATAATTGCATTTCCTTATCGAACGAGTTGAGATAGGTGGATTTAGTTAGTGATCTTTTTTGGATTGATTTATGTATAGTTCTAACATGCACCTAACGGGGCAACAGCAATTAACGTCCATCAATCAAAATCAGGATATGACAATCGCATCGTTTGAAATTTCATGCACATCACCTTTAATTTCTTCGCCCACATAGTCCAACTCTAATGGTTGCCTGCTGTTTAGACAACATCAAATTATTGATGGTGTTCCGGGGGGAAGGGGAAAAAAAAAGAGAGAAAGAAAAAGAAAAGCTTCAAATTATTGGTGCGGATCATGAAGATATTTCTACCAATACGTACATCGTTATCCAAGTGGATCGATTCTCACCGTGTATGCTGTGACGGGAGCCGCAGTAAAAGTTTCTTGAGTAATCAATTAACAATTTATTTCAAATGATAATAAATCAGTTGTGTATTTTTTAAATATGCACATGAATTCTCTACCATAAATAGAGATGACCTCATTTGATGCATAGCATTTGTAGTTATTTTTGCCTTTTTATTCGATGCATTCATCGTTGTAATTTCTTGAGTATTAGAGGCATTTTCACCTAATCCACGTAATTAAAATCAATTCCACATAATCGTCCATAACTTTTGCAACGTCCATATACGTATTAAAATTTGGAAGAAGAAAGTATCAATTATTTAGGTCTAGGCACCAATGTCTTCGATTAATAATAATAAACTAATAAAGAATATGTTAAAATCTTAAGAGAAAATCATAGAAAGAGATTTGCTTTACTTGGGAAGAATTCATGCTAAAAAAATATATGACATTTGATGCAAATCATGATGATAATGTTTGGAATCTTGAAGAATTGCTTGATGCCACCAAATGAAATTAATATTCTGTTTATTTGTTTTTAAAATCCAAAATTAGATAATTTCACATTTCAAATTCTTGTACAAGTTGATATTGTAAAACATGATAGGTGGAGTGAAAATGGCACATAGCCCATGTAACATATTTTATAAATTATTAATTTATATTTGCATTTAATATTTTAATCAATCATGATTCGCTCTAATATAAATAATCAATTTACTTCCTGTTAAAAATATGAGGACATTTTATCGTGACTCACGTGGTTTTAGCGAGAACCCTCGATAATCCATTGTTTTTGACTTCGTATTGATTTGCCATAGCATTTGATAAGCTTTGAGAAACATTTGTGACATCGCCGAAACATTTAATTAATTTTGATTAAATGATATGACCTCTCCGTCCACATTATAATTTTTTTTTAATTCATCTTTAATTAAACCATCAAGACAGCTCAGAATTTGTAGTTGCTTGTTCCAATATTGCTTGAATTCTTTTTTTTTTTTAATCTGCAAATATATATATATATATATATATATATAAACAAGTGCTTGTCATTATATTTTCATATTAGATCAATAAATTTTCTGAGTTTCATATAATTTGTCATGATATTCTTTATGCGATCAGATGTTTACTTTAGTTCGGATCTATGATAACTCTGCTTGTTCTTAGATATATTTTTTAATATTTTTGGACATGTGGTAGCAGGTGTAAGTGACTATATATTTTGGCATTTACATATAAATTGCATTGACTACTACTATATAATTATTTTTTTAATAAATTAATAAAGGAAAGACATGAAAGTTACTAATTAGCTTAATAAACAAAGGTGGTCACAGCTAGCCCAGCTTAGTTTATTGCATTTTATTTACATCAGTCAAGGTTTCGTTGCAAAATAAAGAAATACTCATGTCCACTTGTAGTCTGCTTCTTCCAGAAGTCTCTTAATTAAAACAAATTTAGTGATTTATTACAGACTTTAAGATTAAAATCTATTTGGGTAATGTAAAAAAAATATAATAATAATAAATTTAAAGTGATGATACAGTCATAAATTCTTATACAAACTTAATTTATATAAATTGATTTGACATTAATTCATTGGGGGAAAGAAAATATAAAATAATGAAAACAAATTATGCGGACAAAAAGATATTTAATTCAACCAATTAAATCATGACATATCAATTTGTACAAAATAAATTTATACAAAAATTTATAACTATATTATTACTCATAAATCTATTTGATTTTTCATAATATTTTTTTGCTCGATTTTAAATGCTACTGTACGAGGCAATTGATAAGCAAGATTACTTACGGACCACGTACTTTTATATAATTGTTAATTTAAGCTAAAGCCATTAATAAATTTGGAGCCGCCATGATCTGACTAATCCAAGAGTCATTCCTTATCCGTTACATACGTTCTTAGCTCGTGACGCAAAATTTGTTATAAGTTTTGTACATGATAATCTTCAAATTATCCCCCTTATAAATTGACATAAATTGACATATTTGGATCTGTTCTAGCCACAATTGAACAATACATACTAAATTTAACAATTCCATGTACTTTAACACATGAAAATACCAATCCCTGTGCTATTTATTGCTACGAAAGTCGCATTATCTTCAATGATTAAAGGGAACGGAATATGTAAAATTTTGGCCGCATATTGATGTTTTCAATTGTCGTGTAAAAATTGAAGTATGTCATTTATGATGTGGGGTAATAAAAAAAATTGCCCGTTTGTCCTTGGTAAAACTTCAATTATCTACTCTGCTTGCTGGGAAATTGTGTTAAAATTTTAATTATATGATCCCCACCTATATTTTAATTTTATGCTCAAGTCAATCTACCTGCATTACAGTATTTATTTCTAGGGTAAACTTCCTTTTATTCCATTAGAAGACAATTTTAATTTATCCTCTTTCCTTTTAAAAGTGTGAAAACCTCAATTTACTTTTATATTTATTCAAAAGATTAGGGAAAGTGGGGCACACTAATGAATCTTTTCTTTGTCTTCTTAACAATAAATGAGGAATAAATTGATGTTTTCACACTTTTACAAAATATAAATTAAAGATTATCATTCAAAATAGAGGATACATAGAAAAGACCCGTATATTTATATCGCTGGCTGCCTAAATATCATTACTTAAGTCCAAAACTTGGTTCAATCTATGCAGTTTATGGTGGACCTAAGCCACTATGACAAGGCAATCATTATGTATTGTGATTTTGAAATTACAAATATATCTAAGTAAGACTTAATTTTTATTGAATCTTTGACTAAACCTATTCAGGAAACCTTAACTATAAAAGAATGCTTTGTGAAACGAGCTAATCACTGCAAGAGTTCAAATCCTTAGCGATGAAATTCTTTTCATCACCTTAGATATGTTTTAGCAATGAAAAACTCATTTTGTCGCCAAATATATAAGAGAAAAGTGAGCAATGGCGACAAAATTTTTTTTATCGCCAAATATACATATAACGACGAAATAATAAGTTCGTTGCTAAAAATATTTGGTTTAAATTTTAAATTAATGTTAAAGTTTTAGACCTTTTGCAAATGAAATTTATATAAAAACACATGTATATCGACAAAATTATAAGTTCGTCGCCGTAAAAATTTGACATAAGGTCAAAATTCTAGTTGTTAAATGACAAAATTTAAATTTAATCTAAATGGGTATTTTTACCGATGGATAGTTTCATCGCTAAAAATATTCGTTTAAAGATTTAAAAACCACCAAAATTTCAGACCTTTTTATAAATTTTAATTTTGCCACTAAATGGATATTTTTAGCGTCAAAAATATAATTTCATTGCTGAAAATATTCAATTTAAACCTTAAATTAATGACAAGATTTTATATCTTTCGCAGTCAAATTTAAATTTCGTCACTAAATGTGTATTTTTAGTGATAAAATCTAAATTTCGTTACTAAATGTGTATTTTCAATGACGAACTTAAGATTTTATTGCTAAAATTATTCGTTTAAAAAACTAAAAACTGCCAAAATTTTAGATCCTTTTGTGATAAAATTTAAATTTCATTACTAAATGGGTACTTTTAGCGACGAAATCTAAATTTTGTTGTTGCTGAAAATGTTTATTTAAAACTTCAAAGTGGTAAGCGTGCGTTTGTTATTGTTTTTCACATGATTTTTTTTTTGTTTTATATACTAGAAATAATTGGTTTTTAGTAAAAACAAAATATGTTTGGTTGATTGTTTTTAAAATAGTGTTTGAAAATGAAAGAGTGAAAATATATTTGAGTGAAGATATCGAATGAAAGTGAAAAAAAAGTTATTATAATGAAAATTTTTTAATAAACTAATTTTTTAATCATTGTATATTTTATTTATTTATTTATTGTAAATTTCTTATTTTACAAAAATGGGGTAAAATATATTTTTTAGAAACTATTAAAGATCTTTAAAAATTACTAAAATAATCATTACCATTTTAGGAAAAAAATTAAAACAATTAAACAAATTAAAAGTTGCATTATAACATAAATATTGGTCATGAGCCAACATGACAAGTGATGAATTTTTTATTTTCTTATTGTGCAAGTAGGATTGTGGGACCATTTAAAGAAAGAAAATTAAAAAAAAAATCAATTTCTTATTCTCCATTATTCTTCTATAAAGTTGGAGAATAAGAACAAATAATTTTCTATTAGAATTAAATACTATTTAAAAATAAGTGAACCAAGTAAATTTTAGACTTCTTCATTCTTGAAAAATGAAAAACAACAAAACAAAAACAATACTAAATGCACGCTAAAGATGTACTTTTAGCAACAAATTTCATTTTGTTGCTAAATATCGTGAAAATTTCAAAATTAAAGGCATAATATTTTTTGCTGAAATTAAATTTCAGCGACAAACTTGAAATTTTATCATTAAAAAATCCTTGTTATGTTTCTTTCTCTTACTTTTATTCTCTCATCTCTAATATATAATTCTCATTCTTTAATTCAATCACAACTTCTTTTCTCTCATTTCCAATATGCAATTCTCATTCTTTAATTCGATCTCTGTCTTTTCAATTTATTTTAACAAAGATGTATTTTTTTTTCGCTTATCTTACTTATTACAACTTACATTGCTATTATGTTTAGAAGTTAATTAATTATTGTTTGCATTTATTTGTAGGAAATATTGAAGATCAATTACACCAAGATGAAGAAAATCAAGAAATTTATATTTAGTTGTAAAAATTTTCTTTCAAAAGAATAGATATTAAATTTTTTAATTATTTTTGTATTTTTCATCAATAATAATAATTATTATTTTTAAATTAATTTAGTGTTAAAATGATAATAATTCTCTTTTTATCATAATGATGTTAATTAAATGTTAGAAAAGTAATATTTTTTCAGTGACAAAATAATTCATCGCTAAAACTCACATCCACAACACAAAATACTCCTTTTGCCACGAATTTAATGACAAGATTTCCTCGCCTTTATCATTTTTTGCGACGAAATTAATTTTGTAGCAATCAAATTTGAAAATTCTTCAAAAAAAAATCTAACGTGATGCTCCTGTTGTGACGAAAAGACAACAAATTTTTTTTTATCATTATAATTTTTAGCAACGAAAATTGCATAATTTAGCGACTATTATTTTTATCGACGATTACAAGTTATAGTTATGTTTGAACTCGAACTTCCGCTGCATCATATAAGCTTTGAGAATAAAAATGACTATGGTTATTATAAGTTCGATCATCAATGAAAGAGCCCTTGTATTACACTTATCATTGTTATTATTATTTTGTAATTAGTTATAAGTATGGCAATAAAAATGATTATAAATTGAATGAAAATTCAGGTGCTCCCACTGCGACCGCAAATCAATGAGGCTATGCGCCTTTCTTCTTTTTTTTTTTTTTTTTTTTTTTAATTCAAATTACTCCAATCCTTTAAATATTCTAATAATATATATAATCCTTTAAATATTCTAATAATATATATAATCCTTTAAATATTCTAATAATATATATAATCCTTTAAATATTCTAATAATATATCTAACTAAATCATGTTACATAAATATGCCAGTAAAAAAACAAGAATACCCTAATAGTGTGTTTATTTAATAGAAATGAAAATGAGAATTAAGGAATAAAAATAAATAATGTGTTTATTTGTTTAAATAAGAGTTGGAATATGAATCAAAGTAGTGGATTCCACCTAAAATTAAAAATGATTATTAGAATTTTCATTCTCATGGGGAGGTGGGAATGATAAATACATTCCTTAAAGTGACCATATTACCCATACTTAAATTGTAAAATTTCTATTTTATTATTCCTTATTATTATTATTATTATTATTATTGAATAATTTATGATAATTATCATCAACATCATCAAAATAGTTATTACTATTATTATTTTATTATTTTGATGATGATGGTAATAATAATAATAATAATAATAATAATAATAATAATAATAATAATAATAATAATAATGACAATAATTAACTAAAGTCAATTTAGTACTTTGTAGCAATTTATTTTAATTTTAAGATAAAGTAAACACATTAATGGCAATACAGTTCACTTTGATTCTGAATCTTACAGTTAAAGTAAACAATTTATTTTAATTCTCATTTTCTATTTCGATTTTAACCCATTCTAATTGCACTTTATTCCGATTATAACTTATTTCGATTACTAAATAGTAAATACACCATAAATGTAAAAAATACTCTCGAGTAAATATTTGATTTTAAATGAAGTCATTTTTTGTATCTAGAAGGGATCTGAGTTAAGAAAAGAAAATTTGGTATTTTTATGTCATTCGGCCGTATCTAGTCGAATTTCCACATATTATTCCACTGCATTTACCTAAAGAGGGAAAATAAATTGTACGTATAATAAAGGGGTGCATACAGTAGATATGGTGGGGACAGCAGTGACGACTGAGCAAGAAAGATCGAAAAGTTGGCTTTTAATAGTTGTTGACAGAAAATCCCCCCAAAAGCAAAAGCCAAACACGGTGCCATTATAAATAGTAGTTTGATGGGCAGCGTGGAGACCAAAGCCAAAGAAGATCTTAACGTTGAAACCTCATAAAAGCTCTGAATACAAACAAACAACCAGCACAAGACTATATCTTGTATGTACAAACTACAAGCAGAAGAAGAAGAAGAAGATAAGACCAAGTTATCCAGACAAACTTTCAGCTTTCAGGTGAGTTCTACCTTTATTTTTAGTTGTTGTCTCTAGCATTAATCTTGGAAGACCGTTGTAGTGCTTAATGTTGATCATGTTTCTTTTCTTTTCTTGCATTGTCTTCTTTGCTATCGAGTCAGCATTTGTGCTGTTGATGGAAGTGAGTTTTTTTTTTTTTCAAAATCTTGCCAATTATAAAAGTTTATTCTTTTTGGCTTTTCCTTTATGTGGGGGTTGCGTTGAATTTTCTTGTTTGATGACTGAGAAAGTTTGGGGAAAGAAAGGAGAGGCTTTTGCATCTCAACTTCTCAAGAACTCAACAATCTAAGTTTTTAAGAAAAAGGGTTGGTATTTTTCTTGGTTTCTTGTGGTCTAATGATCAAAATCTTTATGAGTTTTAAGGACTAATAAGCTGTAATTTTCTTGCTCTTTCTTACATTTTCTTGGTAACCAAAATGGAGAGATGGGTTTTTGTGTTTCTATATACTTCAGAGGTCAGAAATATTTCATTCTGATCCTATCTCTAATCTTTAATAATGACTAATTGTTGTTGTTAATGATGAAATATTGAAATTTTAGTTGACTACAAATGACAATGTTTTAAGAGATATCTTGTTGAATTTGTATTTAAAACAATTTTCTCGAGTATATGCATCAAATAGTTACATTTTGACCAAAACTATGTGTACTTGTGTTTGGTTGGTGAAAAACCAAGGGCAAGGGGAAAGAAAATGGAAATGCGCTGCGGTTTCAATGAATGTGATTAGATCATTTTGACTAAGCCATACAGTTGTCATAGGTCTGTGGTCCAACCAAAAATGTTATTTTGTGCTGGAAAAAGTTTGTTGATGTTAATGTCTTAGTTGCCATCGTTATTGGATTGACCTTTTGACAATCTTGGTTTGGCTCTTTCTGGATTATGGTATCATCACTCGATTTTGGTGGTATAAGCTCCAAATTTTTATGACGTAAGAAAGGATGCTTAAACTTTACCACTTGTGTTACTAAGTTACAGGATGGACTCAAATTTGGTCTCTATTAAATTGATCTTTTCATTATTAAAACCTTTTTTTTTAATTTTTGTGGTTGGGGGTGGATGGATTCTTTTATTTGCAATTAATTAGATCTTGAGCTTGACTGACAGCTTCAGCCCTTGAGTATCAAATATTTTTTGGATTAATCACAGATGGATGATCAGATCTGCTTGCATAAGGCTTTGTTGGTATTAAGGTTTTAATTATTTTCAAATTCTTCAGATGTTGGAACTTTCTGTATTTTCCACCACATCTTTGTATTTATGCCTTTGAATACAAAACACAACTTTCAAATTACTGATTAATGTGTTGGATGGTCCTACTGGATGTATGGTGTAACTGGAGGCGCAAGACCATAGTTGATTAATTGTAAGTGGTTTTAAGAATAACCTCCATGTAGGCATGTAGTCGAAAAAAATTCTAATTCCAGTTTGGGCCAGTTATAAATAAGAATAAATTTCACATTTTAATAATTTCTAAGTCTTCTTGATTCTGTTGTAAGTAACTTGCCTTCACATGGTGATGATCATTTATATATTGCAAATATATATATGTAACATTAAAGGTTAACACATGAAATAAAATATTTTTTCTAAAGTTGTTTGAGATAATGATTTATTCTTTAGAGTTATCACATTTTTGAACTTGCAGGTACATAATAACTCACTGGTATGGACACTTTCTTATTGAAACCAAAATTTTTCTAGCTTTCCAAACATTTTTAGAGCTCAAAGGAATTGACATGCTCTATTAATTAATAATTAATGTATTTACCTCTATATTACTTACACTAAGGATAACTAACTCAAAATAGTAATTTTTGAACTAAACCCTAAGGGCATTATTGGTCCCAACAATATGAATATAGAGATGTTTTACTGTTTACTGTATATCGCACTCACTTTTTTTGTGTCTTTTCGTCTTAAAATTTGTAATTTATTCAAATGTCTATGCAGATGAGTGGATTAGTATGATTCAAACAGGTTATTTCCAAAGGCTTTTGAGCTGTCTTCACGTTGTATTGTAAAAGTTTTGTTATCATCAGAACTGGATGTTCTATTGACCTTTAGAGACTTTATGTGGGATGCAAATTGCTTCTGTGCTAGAGCTGAAATTCTGGATGCAATCCTTTCTTTACCTCTAATTAGGCTCTAGTTCTTGTATAGCTTTGACCAAAAGAAAAAGGTTGTTCCCTAGCCTTGGCCTCTTCATCTCCATGCCCTGTGAATTGCAACTACTGAGTGAACTAGTGTATATTTGTAGGAAGGTCATGAATTGCTGTTAGTCCATTGAAACGGTATTGATATGTAGGATTTCATGATCATACTAAGCATTCATTTGCTAGTTTAATCATTCAAATATAGTGGATGCTTTTCGTCGTCATTACTTGTATATGTTTGTGTAATTATTAGTCCTGGGTTTTATAGAGATCTACTTGACTTCAATATACATTTGCTTTCTTGAATTCATCGATATATCATATGGGTAAGCAGGAGGCCTGAAATCATGCATTGTGTAACTTTGAAGCATTTACCAAGATCATTCCCATAACTATCAGAATGATCTTGACTGTTGTGTCACTTTCGTCTCAACATTTGAATTTTTATCAGACATCAATGCCGTGGCCATGAATTATCTCATCTACTACGTTCTTTAATAACGTAAACACCAAACACTTCTGTGG
Organism: Murraya paniculata; assembly: GCA_030449075.1. Taxonomy (NCBI): domain Eukaryota; kingdom Viridiplantae; phylum Streptophyta; class Magnoliopsida; order Sapindales; family Rutaceae; genus Murraya; species Murraya paniculata. The sequence continues at coordinate 544,778 of JAEVFN010000073.1, forward strand.
GATGTACATTAGATGCTTTTGCGATATTTGGAAAACCAGTAGTCTGAAGCGAACTATTGCTGACAGAGTATACATTTCTCTTTGATATTGGCAGGAGGAGCTTTTCAGGTACTGTTGATTGTCATAATGTTTTGTAGTTGATTTATGCTCTCTTCTCATGGGCTGCGTCTTGACAAAGAGAACTAAACAAACACCAGGCTATGAGAAGCCTACTGTTCTTGCTGCTGAAACACCTTGTCAGTCATCATCCTGCTCCTGTACAATTCCTGCTACTATATAAACTTATTTTATGTGTACTTAGTCATTTATCTTGCATTTGTGTTGCTTATGGATCCACATCACAATTTTCGTCATCTTTCTGTGGGAATCCATTGTTTTGTGCTTTTAAAGTGATAATCAGGCATTTATTTTCTGAAAGTTGGAATGGTATGGATCAAAATACCTGCACCTTGAAATAAATCTCTAAAAGTAAGATAGCGAATAGGTTTTCTTGGATAATGGAATATGTTCAAGATTTGATTTTCCTGTGGGACATAACCAACTTAAAGTTGAGTGGAACATGTGATGTAATTGGATGTTAGTGAGCATATTTATAGTTTTGCAGGCTCTGGAATGTCCTAGTTGGGGATGATTTAGTTTATGAATGATGCGGATGTTTATTAGAAATAGTCCCAAAGTCATCAGCATCGTAGTAAATGTACAACCTGGACTAATAATACATTAAATAGTGAAACCTAGTAGTGTTTAGTTTCTCCTGTTTCAGTTGTTAGTATACTGGTAAGATAAACCTGGATATCTTTTGTTAAGAATCAGTGAAGGATTTTTAATTAAACTGATTATTGGAAATAACATCACTTTTCTCTTTTTTGCAGTTACTGTTAGTGAAGTAGAAGCCTTATATGAGCTTTTTAAGAAATTAAGCAGTTCAATTTTTGATGATGGGCTTATTCACAAGGTATATTTTCTATTGTTGGTTTTGAATTGAAGTGTAAATTCGCCTCTGTTAGTTTAGATAGCTTGATGGTTATTGGACATGGCATGATTTTAACTTACTATAATGTAATATATAATTATTATGACATTTTAATTAGTTCATCTTTTAAGACTAGCTAACTCTATGCTATTCTCTGAGCAGGAAGAATTCCAACTTGCCCTCTTTAGGAACAAAAATAAGAAGAATCTTTTCGCTGACAGAGTGAGTAATGCTGGCTGCTGGTGTGGCAGGGATGCAATTAGATGTATTTTTGTCACTTCTTATGTTGCTGCCAGTTAGATCTATCGTATTGAGCTAATGACTAATAATCAGAACTCCAAATGCAGTTGTAACCATAGTGTGATGATTCTAAGTTGTTCCCTGTGTTATAACATGTTATAAAATTCTAACTCTATGACTTTCTCACATTTGAAGACCATATTGTAATTTTGGCATTACAAATGCTGCCATATTCTTCACTGGCATTGCTTCTGTTTCTAAGTTACTTTATTGTTGTGGTAATATTGTAGATTTTCGATCTTTTTGACTTGAAATGCAATGGGGTTATTGAGTTTGGGGAATTTGTTCGATCACTGGGTGTCTTCCATCCATGTGCACTTGTGGAGGACAAAATTGCTTGTAAGATCAATTTCTCTCCATAGAATCCTTACACATATTTCTGCTTATACTATTACCATGTTTTTGCTGGCACTGAGTGCATTATTATCTACTAAGTTAGCAAATATTTTTTTCAGTTGCTTTCAGATTGTATGATTTAAGACAAACTGGGTTTATTGAGCGGGAGGAGGTAAGTGTTGCAATTACTTCGATTATGTTTTTCTCCTGCATAATTCAAGATCTTTTATAATAGTTTGCTAAGAGTGCTCCAATGCATCTCGAAATGCACATTCAGCAAAATATGCTTATAATTTGATACCACCTGACAGTTAAAGGAGATGGTTTTGGCACTTCTGCATGAATCGGATCTTATACTTTCAGATGATGTGATTGAAACTATTGTGGATAAGGTGCAGATAACTCAACCTTATAAATTATGCTCTTTCATGATTATTTGGCCCAAATTTTTTCTGAATTTTCGTGTCCTTTTCACAGAGCTTCAGTGACGCTGATACAAATGGTGATGGAAAAATTGACCTAGAAGAGTGGAAAGACTTCGTGAAAAAGAATCCATCTCTGATAAAGAACATGACTCTTCCATATCTAAAGTGAGCATTACGTCACTTGTGCATCTGTTCACTGATTAAAATTATAGTGATCTAGAGATACACTCTCCAGCACACTAGAAATCATAAGTTTCGAATGTGAATAATTTCAAATGTGGTTTAGTGACTTACCAAATTCTTTTTGACAAAATTTTATTGCTTCTAGGCCATTTCTTTGAAAACTTGCTTACCTAGAATGAATCTTGAGGATCCATTTCTGTTTTACAGGGATATAACTTTGGCATTTCCCAGCTTTGTTTTAAGTTCTGAATTTGAAGACTCAGAAATGTAGGCTCACAACAAATCTACTGGGTATCAACATCCTTGCTCTGCGGTGGCATTATCAATAACATTGCTACAAGAGACCTTCGGCTTTCAACTTTGCTTCATTTTTTATACAACAGTAACAGACAAGCCAGCCTAGAACTCAAGTTTACGGCTCCTCAAGCATGGCCAACTGGCAAGACGTGCTCGCCCAGCTGCCCTATTTAGCAACCTTAATTCGTCCTCATAACGTGGGGCTGGTACAAATCAAACGCACATATACGTTTTGTTTAGTTTAATCTGGTCACGGCGTGAGAGATTTCCTTTTTGATAAGGTACCAAGAAGAGGCATATTTGTGGTTCAATCCTCGTTTGTTTGATGAATGGATTCTTTTTTTTTTTTTTTTTTTTTTGGTGTGTGTTTTTTGGGCAAACTATACTGCTAAAAATTCTACCTCATGTTCCCGAAAAAACAATTGTTTGTGAGCACATTAAACAGTAACACGCAGAGGATAGGATAATGACCCTGTTAAAGGCCCAGAAGCTCTGTTACTCCCGTTGACACAAGAGATGCGCAACACGTGGCGTTCGGAGAGTGAATCAGTATAGCCAACAATGTGGCTAAGCATTCTCTTCGTCTGTCTTCGCTCGTTGTACATATCTATATAGATCTCAATGATAAGTGTGATTCTGATAATTGAATTTTTTCTTTTCTTTTCACATAAATAGTAAGAGGATTTTGCTAGAAATTAGAACGTGTTTGGAACCCACGCTCCTTTAGAGCGATTCAGCCATCAGAGCTATAAAGAAATTGACTTGCAGTTTTTCGCTTCTTTTTTTTTGTATGAAAATGACGCAGTTGAATAACCCATACGACACTCATCATTAATTTTTGCTTTTATTACTTACGGGAAATAGAGAGTTTCATGTTTTAATATTTTATAAAAATTGTGTTTAAACATTAAAACTGTTCAAACTTCAAAGAATACTCTTAAATTTCAAATATTATAAATATTCTTTACTTTTGAAACAACTATTAAAAAGAAGTTATTAAATATTATAATTTTATGTGTTAGTAAATTAATTCTCGATGTTTGTCGAGGTGACATGAAATTCGTAAAATTGAATTCCTCTAATGTTAAAATTGTTGTGCGATTGATGATAATTCTTTACTTGAGTTGGTGGACAATTACTCACTTCATTCTTGAGTTCGAGGGTTCAATTCTATTCGTGTATATTTATTTATTTATTATTTTTTTTAGTTTTAGATTTATGGGTTAAGCTTCAACTCTAATACATCGAGATAGTTCTGTAAAAATATTAGATCGAGTTTCAGGTCTTTGCATATATAAAAATCATATTTTTGAACTTGATTTTAATTTAGATACATTGAGGCAGGTCTCGACAAGTATTTGGTCGGATTTTAGGTCTTGATGGACATATTGGACGGTATTTATATTGCAAAAAAAAATGAAAATAATTTAAATACTTTGTCAGAAATAAAATTAAATGAACTATAGATTTTATTTTCATTTCATAAGTAGCCATCCAAATCGTTAATTATGAAGATAAGATGAGCGCAACAAAAATTAATAAACATAGTAACGAATTGATATTCACAAAATGATTGGATAGATAGACTAATTACAATTCAAAGTACTCTTGATAAGGTAAGTAAATAGTTATAATTAATATTCAAAAAACTAATAACCATAATTAAATGCACAGAACAGATCAATCATTCAGGCCACGTGTACACCTAAAAATAAGTCGAAACAACAATGATAGCAATACGCAAGACGGCCAGATGAGATTGAGTAGGCAAGAGTAACATCAAAAGGCTTACAGAACGCCAGCTTCACGCTCGTTACTCGCGCGTGTAACGATTACAGCCTCTATATTCAACGGATTACGTGTAAAATCATACGGACGTGAGCCCAGTTTTGCTCTCATGCTTTCCGGTTTCCACAGCAAAATGAACGCAAAAACAGAGTACTTTGCTAGTTTACTTCCATTAGATTCGATCCACAGTATCTGATTCCGATTCCGATTCTTAATACAGAAATTAGATTATTCCAGGAATCCAAATCCGAAAGCCATATCAATTATGTATATTTTTTTAATTTAATTTTTTTACTTAACTTTAGAGCTACCAAATCAAATTCTTGAGCAGGTAATATTCGAATCCAGTACTCTTTATATAACAAATAAAAATTATAAATTCTGTCTTTTTCAATCTGCTTTATTTGACAGCCGAAATTTGTTTGAATTTGTTGCCCTCACAGGATCCAATGGATTTTGTTTTCAAGAACTTTTTCCAGGAACTGATTTCTGGAGCTAATTCTTAGCTGGTAACTAATCTTTTTTTTTAATTAGTTCTAATGTTATTGATGGATAAGTTTGGCTTTGAGGTTAACTTTTTAGTGATTGCTAGCTGAGAAATTGTGGGAAAATGAAATAAAATGTATTTGTTAGAATGCATCCTTATTTGGTATTGTATTAGATTCTTGATTTATCCACTATTAACTGGACAAAATATAACATCTTTATTGGTTTGGTATATGTATTTGTATTGGTTTAAATGAGTAAATATATATTTTTTTTTCTTTGCTGCTGTTGCTGCATGTATCAGGTTTGTATTGGGTTGTGATTTTGGTCAATACCAGTTGGTGGGTTCATCTGTAATGCAATCAGTTGATGAGAGTGAGGAAAAGAGGAGTTTGAAGCGATTGAGATTACCTTCTTCTTGCGATATGCCTTTGACGGACAACACTGCCCCACAAACTATTGATGACTGTGTTCTCTTCCCTCTCGAAGAGATAGTACAATCACCATTGCCCGGATATGTTGCGCCAACCTCAATTGGTTTTAGTCCTGATGATAATCTAATAACTTACTTGTTAAGTCCAGATCACTCCTTGAGTAGGAAGGTCTTTTCTTTTGATCCCAAGACTTGCAAGCAAGAATTGTTTTTTAGCCCTCCAGATGGTGGGCTTGATGAGAATAATATATCACCAGAAGAGAAATTAAGGAGGGAAAGGTTAAGGGAGCGTGGGTTGGGAGTTACGCGATATGAATGGGTGAAGAGCAGCTCGAAGAAGAAAATTATCATGGTGCCTTTGCCTGACGGGGTTAGTTTAAATCTGTTACATTGTAATAAATGTTGAATCAATGCTTTACAACAATCACTTTTTACATTACTATTTTAGTTCTGTAGAACCTTTCCATGAGGTAAATTTCTATATGTTAGCATTTAACTTCCAAATCAATTGTTTGCATCCGCTGTGTTATTGCCGCAAATGTTATATGTTATCCTGTTACGATGATGATTCTGTTTCCTTTTTTGTGCACAGGTTTATTTTCAGGATCTTTCTTGTTTGAAACCAGAGCTGAAGCTACCAAGTTCATCGTGCTCACCAGTCATTGATCCACATCTGTCCTCAGATGGTACTATGATTGCTTTTGTTAGAGATTTTGAGTTGCATGTGCTGAATCTCTTGACCAATGAACAGAGACAATTAACACACGGTGCCAATGGAAACACGGTGGTAAGTGCCAATTTATCAGTAACTGCAAGGGGGAATATTTGCTGTCTTAAAGAGAGTAGAAGATAATCTCTATATATGCATTTTAATAATTTGAGCAAACTGTGTAATCTCAACTAATCAGTTTTCTGGATTATAAATCTGGTGGATTTTTATTCGCTGGTCCAAGTACCATGTGCGCTTCACTTAGTCTCCTTCTAGGATCATATATTATTATAAGCAGTGGTCGATGATTTCTTTTCTACATAACTTGGCCCTTTAATCTTTATTGAATAATAATAACACATAGCCATAAGAGCTAAGAAGAATGCATGTCAAGCTTGAGTACTTGGCCATGGCTCTCTAGTTTCTGCATTCTCCTATAGTCTTCTGGAACTATGTAATCAACTTGTATTAAAGCTTCAAATATCATTTTGATTAATTTAAACTATGTCCCAAATTTATGCAAGGTCAGGATAAAACGTTGCCAAGTGCGAGTCACTAATTTGTTAAAGCTCTTGTGGCGTTATGTGTTTCAACTCTTATAGATCATGATTTTCTAAGGATGTCTACGCTATGACTTTTGGCGAATGAAACGAGTTACAGTTCTTATATAATAATTATTTTATGATTCTGTTGTCTTGAATATGACTCTACCTTTTTATTGTTGCAGACTCATGGCCTTGCAGAGTATATAGCTCAGGTGACAATCGCTTCAAATATCTTATCTAGTTACCTTCCATATATTTGTTTCTGGGCTGTAATTAGTTTTTATTTTAGTATTGATGCTATGACTTCCTGCTTGGATAGATTGCTGTTTTAGGAAGATGAAAGCAATAAAAAATTATGATCAATGGTGATTAATTGTTTCGCTTTGGTTGCGTATTAAGTACTCAGCTTTCTGAATTTTGCTGATTGCAGGAGGAAATGGATCGGAAGACTGGGTATTGGTGGTCACTTGACAGCAAGTTTATTGCCTTTACACAAGTTGATTCTTCTGAGATACCCCTTTTTAGAATTATGCACCAAGGTAAAAGCTCAGTTGGTTCAGAGGCACAGGAAGATCATGCTTATCCCTTCGCTGGAGCCTCAAATGTCAAAGTTCGCCTAGGTGTAGTCTCTGCTGCTGGAGGTCCTGTCATTTGGATGGATCTTCAATGTGGGGGAACTGATAAAAAATATGATGAGGAATATTTGGCCAGAGTCAACTGGATGCATGGTAATATTCTAACAGCTCAGGTTCTGAATAGGTCTCAAACCAAGTTAAAGGTCCTGAAGTTTGATATCAAGACGGGCCAAAGAAAAGTTATATTGGTGGAAGAACTTGATTCATGGGTTAATTTACATGACTGTTTCACACCTCTAGATAAAGGTGTCACAAAATTTTCTGGAGGATTTATCTGGGCTAGTGAGAAAACCGGATTTAGACATCTTTATCTGCATGATATTAATGGCACTTGCTTAGGACCGATCACGGAAGGTGACTGGATGGTTGAGCAAATTGTTGGTGTTAATGAGGCTTCAGGGCATGTGTATTTCACTGGAACTCTAGATGGACCTCTGGAGTCGCACCTTTATTGTGCTAAACTATACCCAGACTGGAACCATACTTTAGAGGCCCCAGTGAAACTAACTAATGGGAAGGGGAAACACGTTGCTGTACTTGATCATAATATGCGCAATTTTGTTGATTTTCATGATTCCCTTGATTCTCCCCCAAGGATTTTACTTTGCTCTTTGCAAGATGGAAGTCTAGTGATGCCTCTGTATGAGCAGCCATTAACTGTTCCTAGAATAAAAAGGCTCCAACTTGAGCCTCCAGAGATAGTTCAGATACAGGCAAATGATGGGACTGTGCTCTATGGTGCTTTATATAAGCCTGATGAATCAAGATATGGACCTCCGCCATACAAAACCTTGATAAGTGTTTATGGTGGTCCATGTGTTCAGCTTGTATGTGATTCTTGGATAAATACTGTTGACATGAGAGCACAATATCTACGAAGCAAAGGCATTTTGGTGTGGAAGGTTTGTATTCCTCCCTAGACACCTTAAACTCAATACTGTTATCCACAATAATCAAAATTTCTTAGCCCATTTTCTGATTGCAAACCGTTATGCTTGCTTCTTATTTACTCACTGATTTTTAAATGAACAAATGTGAGAAAGCACCCTTTGCTACACGGAGCATTTGTGAACATGTCTAGTGAGGCTGCATGATTTTAGGTGTCAACTTAAGTCTTTTCCAGATACTGTCATAGGCTTACGGCTGACTCGTGGGACTTTTACTTGTCATCTTCATTTGTGTTGTTTGAATTTCATTTGGTGCACAAGTACTGTAGGTAAAAGTTATCTTCACCAATTGAATATTTTTACTTTTTCTCACTGTTTGCAGCTAGATAACAGAGGAACTGCTCGACGTGGTTTGAAGTTTGAAGCCTCTATCAAACACAATTGTGGACGTGTTGATGCTGAGGATCAGCTGACTGGAGCTGAATGGCTCATCAAACAAGGGCTGGCAAAAGTTGGCCATATTGGTTTGTACGGCTGGAGCTACGGTGGTTATCTCTCAGCAATGACTCTTGCTAGGTTTCCAGATGTCTTCCAGTGTGCTGTATCTGGTGCCCCCGTGACATCCTGGGATGGATACGACACATTTTACACCGAGAAGTACATGGGATTGCCTTCTGAGGATCCTGTTGGTTACGAATACAGCTCTGTGATGCACCACGTTCACAAGATGAAAGGGAGGTTGTTACTGGTGCATGGCATGATTGATGAAAATGTGCATTTTAGGCACACGGCAAGGCTTATCAACGCACTTGTGGCAGCCAGAAAGCCTTATGAAATATTGATCTTCCCCGATGAACGTCACATGCCCCGTCGTCATAGGGACAGAATTTATATGGAAGAGAGAATTTGGGAGTTCATAGAAAGGACTCTGTGAAATAATCTTTTTTTTTATATATTTTTATTTTATTTTTTCCCTTTTTACATGATGTTAGTTTTTAGACTAGATAAGATTATTGGCCTCAGTTTTCCTTCAAGTGAATTGATTCTTTTAACGTTTCCTCTTGCATTTATAAAATCTGGGATGTCACCCTTGTCTTTTGAATGACTTCTTGATGACGCATCTTGCATCATGCCTGGATATCAAATATAGTCTGTGGATCGTCATCTTGAATTGTGCTTGTGGTAAATTATAAATCCGTTCCATTATGCATATATGGCTCAGAAAATTTATGTGTAGTTTTCTAGGAAATAATGTTTTACACAGTAAAACTGGCGTGACATATTATAATTCATCAAATTATAAATATTGTATGGTTATGCCATATTAATTTGTACAAGATTGTTAATTTGTACAAGATTGTTTTGCAAGTGCTTATGATTTTAGAATTATTCTTTACAAGATGAACATGTGCACCTTTTTTTTTTTGGGAATACTTGTCATGATTTTATTGTTGTGCCCACGTATTTTCGATGTACTATAATTTTTTTTCCGCTTTTCTTATTCATCAAGTAAATAAAATAAAAAATACTATAAACTCTTTTCTTTTCACATTTTTTTAAGAAAAATGTATATTCTGTTTTGTTTAGGACTTTAGGATACAATGCATTATCACTATAAAGATTTGTATTAATTTTTTTTTATTAAACCAAAATAAATGCTATTTTCCAAAAAAAAATAAAAATCAGTAGTGTTCAATTTGAAAAAAAAAAATTAAAATTCGGTATAAAACTTCTACGTAAGAAGACATAAATAGCACTTTTGTAAAAGCGAACCTAGGGATGGTGAAAAACAATCGGATCCAGCCTTGATTCGAACTATTCATACTCAATTTTATCTGTTCATATTAATAAAAATGATGATCTTATTCGGAAGCACTACCCTCTGCCTTCAATAATAATAATAATAATAATAATAATAATAATAATAATAATAATAAAAGTGTTTAGTTAATTATTTTGCTGAACTAATTTTCGATTCGTTAATTACTTTGTTCACGTGTTGAGCTAATTTTCAATATACTAAGGTAAAAATTCATAGATGTTGAGCTAATTTTCAATATAGTAAGGTAAAAATTCATAGTGCTAAAAATTGAAAATTCTTCTCTTAAAAAGAAATAAAGAATTGGATCCGGGTCTTTAACCGGATGCGGGTAAATAAAAATTCAATCTGGAGGCGGTTAACGGCCGTTACGTTCGCTTGAAAACTCCGTTAATTGTCCTCCAAGCTTTGGGTCAAAGGATCGAAGGTCAATCTAATCCAGCACTACATATTTAATTCATGTAAATTCAACACGTTAACGCTGACAGTTACTACATATTCTCTCTCTCTCTCTCTCTCTCTACAAAGCTGAAGTTTGTCGAGAAAATTTCTCATTTCTCGGAAACTTGGGAAGAAAGTCTCAGCGAAACTCTAGAAGCAGACGCATATTCGTTTCAATTTTTCTCTTTTCGATCATTTAGTTTCAGTTCTTCATTTCAGCTCCTCCGAGGTATTTTTTTCATTTTGATTTATTTTTAATATTTTATTGTCTTTGGATTTGATCGTAAAGATTCTACGCTGTTCTAATCAGTTTGCTATATAGAATAATTAAGATTTTTATATATAACTTTGTTGATCGCTCGCATCTGCTGTTATTTTCATTTTTATGATTTAATGAAAATAAGCGTAGATTTCGATTATTTGTTACTGCTGAGAAAATGTTAAATAAATTATTAATTACAGAAATCAAAATATTATGCTTTGAGAAGTCTCCCTAAATCGAGTCTTATTCAACAGTTTTGCTTGGTCAAATTATATGTTATTTTCGTTTATATTTAGAAATATAGGTCATTTAACTCTACCAAAAAAAAATTCTTATTTTTACTTGAATAAGAAGAGAATTGAATAGAATATGAACCGCTTAAGTTTTTTTTTTTTTCATCAAGCATTTTGTTTCTGAAAAGTTGGACTTACTAGTGTGTCTTCTTGTTTCTGATCGCTGAAATTTTATGTTTATTGTAGGGATTTGGTCTCGAATTCTTGGTGAGGCTACATAAACCCTAGCCTTTTTGGGGGAAATTGTGCGCAATATTGAAAATGGAATGAAATCCTTTATCAGGATTTCAACGAGTGACACAAATCTTATTACTGTGGAAGATTTCTTGCATTGCTCTTGAGATTTCATGTGTTTATGTTTCAATATGACTTTCGATTTCCTATAATGCTTTAGGGTTTAGCTTTTTGGGCACAAATTTAGAGTTTTTGCAGTTTATTGACTTAGGGTTTTGGATTTGACATGTTAGAAGCTGTTGAACTTCTGTGATTGGGATATAGGGAGGTTAGAAGTTCTATGCATTAGTTGGACAATAATATAATTTAGACAGGTTATAGGTCTTCAGAGGGACAATGTCGATGGCCAGTGTAGCTCTCAGTCCAGTGCTCGAAGAGTCTTTGAATTTTCCTGGTAATTTCACCCATCGACATGAGAAGCTTTCAAGTGACTCAATCTTGATCTTTCTGAGTGTTGGTGGCTCTGCGATTCCCATGCGTGTCATGGAGTCGGATTCAATTGCCTCTGTGAAATTGAGGATTCAGAATTACAAAGGGTTTTTTGTGAAGAAGCAGAAACTGGTTTTTGAAGGACGAGAACTGGCTAGGAGCAATTCTCGTGTCAGGGACTATGGGCTCGCTGATGGTAATGTTTTGCATTTGGTGCTCAGACTTTCAGATCTCCAAGCTATCACTGTGACCACCGTATGTGGGAAGGTGTTTGAGTTTCATGTTGAGAGGGGTAGAAATGTTGGTTATGTGAAGCAGCAGATTGCCAAAAAAGGAAGAGAGTTTGTTGATCTTAAGGATCAAGAACTGATATGTGATGGTGAGGAGCTTGAGGATCAGAGACTTATTACTGATATATGTAAAAGCAATGAAGCTGTGATTCATTTGCTTGTTCGAAAGTCTAAAGTAAGGGCTAAACCTGTTCAGAAAGATTTTGAAGTCTCCATTGAGGCGACAGATTTAAATGAAAAGGGGGCTGATGTTGTTGGAGAACACCAGTTGGAGCCGCTATTCATGGGATATCAGGTCAGAGAAAGGAAGCTGTTCCAAAACGATTTCCTTTTGGAACCTTTAATTGGTAAGTCCAATTTCAAACTGCCGTTAATGATCAAAAGGCTAATTAGCTCTACTTTTGATGGGTTAGAGAGAGGTAATGAACCCATTCCCTCCTCAGAGGGATCAGGAGGGGCTTATTTTATGCAAGATTCATCTGGTCAGAAGTACATTTCTGTCTTTAAGCCAATGGATGAGGAGCCAATGTCTGTGAACAATCCGCGAGGATTGCCCATATCCGTGGATGGTGAAGGATTGAAGAAAGGCACACGAGTGGGAGAAGGAGCATTGAGGGAAGTTGCAGCATACGTTTTGGATCATCCAAGGGATGCATCTTACTCGCTTCATGATGAGGAGAGGGGCTTTGCGGGAGTTCCCCCTACTGCGATGGTCAAGTGCTTGCACAAAGGATTTAATCATCCAAATGGTTACAAACATGATCTCAAGAATGTTAAGATTGGATCACTGCAGATGTTTATGGAAAATGTTGGAAGCTGTGAGGATATGGGCCCTCGTGCATTCCCAGTGGATGAGGTGCACAAGATCTCTGTTTTGGACATAAGGTTGGCAAATACAGATAGGCATGTGGGGAATATATTGGTTAGCAAAGATGAAGGAGGTCAGATCAGGCTTATTCCAATTGACCATGGCTACTGCCTGCCCTATAGTGTATGTCCTTTTTCTTTTTTCTCTCTATCCATAATGCTTGATACTGTTTGAATAGCCTCTGCTCATTGTCATTACACACTTTGTTGAATGACGTTTCGTGCTATGAATTAGACCTTTGTTAGTGTTTTCTGTTAAATGTCTTTGTGATGATTGCTATGGAACAACTTTGTTTTCGACACTTTTGGAACCTTACTGTCATTTTGCCAACTTACTGTCATTTTGCCAAAGGCAATTGCATGATGCCTTATAAATGGTCAGACATTGTTTGTTATTTATGTGAGATATGCTGTTAATGTGCTGCACGAATAAATGAATGGGCTTAGCCATAGAATTTCAAATTCTAAGCTCCATTTCCCCTGATATTATGCCACAGCACTTATCTTTGATCGGATGTCCTTAACACATATAATGGCACAATTATGCTTGGTTTTGAAGTTTATCTTAAAAATTTTAAACTCTTGCCAACACATTGGGAAATTTATCCTTTTGACAAATCATCCATCTGATCCGTTAGATTCCTTGACAACAAATTCTTTGACGACAAACTATCCTGTGCAGTCTAGGTTTCCATTTGATCTTGGATGTTGGACTTCTCAGCCATTAATTCCATCACTTCTCTGATCTTTGCTTCTTATCACTGCAGTTTGAAGATTGCACGTTCGACTGGCTCTACTGGCCACAAGCTCGTCAGCCTTACTCTCCTGAGACCATTAACTATATCAACTCACTGGATGCTGAAAAGGATATTGAACTTTTGAAGTTTCATGGTTGGGACATACCCTCCGAGTGTGCCCGGGTTCTTCGTATTACCACCATGCTCCTGAAGAAAGGTGTAGAGAGAGGACTAACTCCCTTTGACATTGGTTGCATCATGTGTAGGAAAACACTGAAAGATGAGTCTGTGATCGAGCAGATTGTCTGCGAGGCACAAGATGCTGTGCTCCCAGGAACAAGTGAGGATGGATTTCTTGAATCTGTGGCATCGATCATGGATCGTCATCTTGATGATCTAACCCCACAAGGTGGCTGAGTAGAGTGATTGCATAATGCGTGCATATCTTGCACAGGCCATTGATGATAGTTGGTATTTTGCTAGTGCACATTCATCATTTGCAGGTCTTCAATTTCTATTTGGTTTCGTTTGTTAGCTGAACTTGTTCATCATTACTTGCCTAACCCTGTTCATATGTGGTACCCTTTGCGCAGCTATCCCGTCTTTAAGCACTGACCTATTGTTGTTTGGTGGATATGCGAGTTCTTTTCAGTGGCACTTAATTGTCTATAGTTGTTCTCAGCGCAACGGTTTTGTGGATATTGAAATGCATGTCTATTAGTAGCATTAAGATTAAAAAGATATTGCAGAATGTTGAAGCTTGGCTGGCATGAATGGTAATGTGTGACCGGTTAAACTTTTTCAAGAGTAATAATATAGCTATAAATTTATGTATAAATTTATTTTGTACAAACTGATGTGACATGATTAAATTGGTTGAATTAAATATTATTTGATCCACATGATTTGTTTTTATTATTTTATATTTTCTTTCAACCAATGAGTTAATGTCAAATCAGTTTGTGCAACTTTAGTTTGTACAAGAGTTTATGGCTGTATCATCACTCTTATTTCAATTCAGTGGTGAATGAATTGGAAATTTGGAATCATTAAATACTACATTAATTATATGATGAATCACTCAAAATTTATGTTGAAAATTTAATTAAAAAATTAAGTTCAAATATTAGAGTCACTGAAATTTTACTTTGTTATTTTTTCTTTTCTCTATCATTAGATATTCTGCTAAGAGTAAGAGTAATAATACAATTATAAATTTTTGTATAAATTTTTTTTTTATAAACTATGTGACATGATTAAATTAATTGGATTAAATATATCTTGGTTCACATGATTTTTATTCAATCAATAAGTTAATGCCAAATCAGTTTGTACAAAAAAATTTATATAAAAATTTATAGTTGTATCATCACTCGTTGTTCTAAATATGGCTTCGGTTTTAGGTTATCAAAGGTTCGACAATGAGATCGTATGTTGGTGTGATACTGTGATTGTGGAAATCTAACTTTTTCTTAGATTTTATTTATTTTTGGAGTAAATTTTTTGGTTAGACTTTCGATAAATTATATCAACGCGAGGCTTGGCATATTTTTTTATACCTCTTGATTTGGGAGTTGATTTTAAGCTGGTTTCAAATGGACTATGTTAAGTCTTATTTCACTGATTGTAAAAACTATTTGAATTAGATTACTAAAAATAAAATCATAGAGACGGCTTTGATCCTTGTGGAAAAAAACATTTGGATTGTTTTGCGAGAAAGGGTAACTAATAGAGGCCATAGTGTAAATAAGGATGGTTTCCCACTAAAAACGGTAGAACTTACGCACTAAGCAACCATCTCATTTATCATACGCCACCAGCACTGACTACAAGAAAGAACAAAAAGTCAAGTGTTGTTCATCGCTGGAATGAGCTGACCATTTATCATCTGATTCTCGAACGGCAGATGATAACATTTGGTATTTCAGAATTTGGAATCCCCTTCTATCATCTTGTTCGGCTGAGGAACAGGGATCCGAACTTTTTAATGCATAGTTTGCACTGCTACAATGTTCAACTCATAATTGTTTTGAATGCCTTAAGATTGTTTTGTCCCTTTAAGCTTCCTTCGTAATTGATGGCATTTACAAACCCTCGGCTTGCGTTGTGTGGGAAAAGAAACAAGAAGCTCTGTCTTTGCATTCTAAGTGATGTCATAAAACTCAATGTGGCCTCGTACTTGTGCCCGATGGGGCGATGTATTAGTGAATATTTTGACAGTTTTAATACAATTTACTACTTTTTCGAAAAGAATGCATACAAATAAATAACTCAACCCATGAAACAAATAGATGGACATGGAGAAGATCAAGCTTGATTTCGAAAGAGCATGAAACATGTGATGCATTAAATGGCAACAAGTCTACAGCACGGCAGCTTGAGTTGACTGGACAATTTTCCATATTCCCAAGCCACCATAGCTGGCAATGCCTCTTTGTCTCTGGCTGCTGGCCATTTCCTGTGTGCCTAACTCTAATTCATGGCGAGGCGGGCCAAACTCGCACATTTTATTTGACCATTTAGCCCAAGAAAATACAAAACATATACCAACACTTGTAAGTAGTTTGTTGGACATTAAGGTTAGAATATTTAGTCCATGAAATTGGATTTTATATAATTGGGTAAATGAATTGACTTGCTCCAAAATTTTGGTTTCTGTACTATAAGGTGGGGCATCTGAAATTTTCCTTTTTTCTGTTCATAGTGTCATGTTTAATGGGTAGATTGATTAGGCCTATTAATTTATGGTCATGATATCGTAAACGAGGCAAACTTTTGATAATTTTGGAATGTCAATATGAATATGAAATAATGCTATTAAAAGGAAAAAAAATTGAGATCAATTTGTGAAAAACATGTGTAGCACCATTTCTTTTAACTCTTAGCCATTGTTAATCATGCACATGTATACAAAGCCATTTGCCTTGTAATCGAATGATAGATAAGTGCCCTCAATAATATTGTGGGTACCAGTTCTTTTCTTTTATACTAAATACGTGAAAGAGTGGTGGATTTCTCTCCAGATATTAGTAAAAGTAAATTTTTGAGTTATACTCAATAAACCTTTAGCCAACCTTTAGACAGTATTATAAATGTATGTATCTAAATTTTCAGCAGACATTTATAATGCCACTACATGATAGTGTGTCACTGCACTCACTGCTCTGCTGTGTGACTGCAATCTACCGTCTTTATTGGTTGTCAAATCTTTGTACCTCAAGTTTCAAACCGTTATAAAGCTTTTTCTTGCGAGGTTCTCTGAGTTAATTGATTCTTCGTTAATCTCTTTTAGAATGCATTCTCTCATGAGCTGAGCTAAGGTCCTACAATTGAGTTCTTAAAATGATTGAAGGTAAATTTTTTTGTCATACTTAGACACATTCTAAGTCATCCAATGATTGTCCCAATATAATAACTTGGGCCCTTAACCAAAATCGTGCCTCAGAGTTAGGTCAAATCTTTAGGTCACGGTTTTTTCACAGTACAAGATAAAAAGTCATAGATCCTGTTTTGGGAGAATATCTCCAAAAAATGGTGCAGTGCAGTGCAGTGAAGTGAATAATAATTCTGCCTTATCTCTTTATTCTTTTTAAAAACAATATGCATTTGAAGTGTATGTACTGTTGAAACAAAATGTAAATATTCTTTAAAGCAAACCGGGTGGGCGGAATTGAGGGCGTTTGGCTTTTGCTTTGATGTCCAACAAATTGAAGAACACGTGGGTCACGGTTCTAGTTGTCAGCATTTAAGTAGCTAAGATAACGCCACCGACACCGTTTTAATATTATTTTTATACATTCATTCTAAGCCTCACATTCTTTTTTTTTTTAATATTTCTCTCAAAGGCCTCACATTCCAGAAAGACACATAGCCAATTGTTTTATGCAAATATTACGTACATCATCATCATCATCATCATCATCATCATCATCCGCACCTCCAACATTCAGCCACCATGCACAAAGTTGCAACATCCATATTATCATTTTAAAGATCGTCACAAATATCAGTAATTAGTACAATATCAAGACGAAAAAATGAAACCAGAAAATTATACAATTGCGAAAGAAACATAGAATTTAACCTCCACGTGTGTGTAGTACGTAAACCCATTTGATCCTTCAACACTTATGAGACCCACCTATATATATATATATAATTATATTATACACACACACTAAGAATTTATTAAAATTCACTTTAAACCGAAAGCCCAGCCAAGAAAGCCACCCCAGTCGACTGGCAGCCACGACGACCCGTAAATAAACTGTGACACAGTGAATTTGCTTGCCTCCGTCGATGAGGTAATAACCCGGTAACCCGGCCACTTTACCCGCTGGCCCACGGCCGAACCCGGGCCGGAGTTCATGTACTCACCGTAGTATAAAGTATCCAGTGCAAATGCTCCATTCCATTCAAGCCAGCCTCTGGGGTGGATGTGGTCGCCCATGTACGTTAACATGTACACAACCCTTGAGTAAAGCTTCCACGGCCGGCCCAAGTACGTGGGGATGCTGCCTTTCGACTGCTGAAGATCGGGGGCGGCGTAGAGGCGGCACGCGTGGATCGAGATGCCCGTGTTTTGATTAGGGTCTTTTCTGTTCTGCGCCGTGATGGTGTTCTTTTGCGTGGCCATTGGCTTGCGAGCGTAGATGCTGCAGTTTTGGAAGACCACGGCGGCGTTCCCGAAGATGAAGTCCACGGTGCCGTAAATGTCGCACTCGCGGAAGAACTGCCGGTTCGAGTGCACGTAGAGGGTGTCTTGGTAACCGATCACGTTGCAGCGGTACACCACCGCGTGGTCGGCGCCGACGCGGAGAGCCACCGCTTGGTGCTTCCCCGGTCCCGCGTAGTTCTCAAATGTCATGTCCCGAGCGATGAAGCCAGCTCCAGTCGCCGCTGTGAAATTATTATTAGTACACGTGTCATGTCTGTGTCCTGATAATTTGGTTGATGGAAGCTATTTTTATTTTAATTATAGTTAATAAAATTGCAAAGACTCAAGCGATAAGCGTGGCCCACTCCCAATAATGTGATGCTGTTTTCTTCCTTTAATTTGTAGCCATCGATGAGTTTAAGACAATACCATCCAATACTTTACTAGAAAACAACTAAATAAACTTTCTCGGTGTGCATGGTAGAGGATAAAGAGTACACCGAAAATGACTCGGAGGCATTACGTGGCTTCTCGCGGTCTCTCATCTTTTCAGGAATTTTCTACTTTGATTTCAATCTTCTTCGGATGCTTATGCTTTCGTGCCCATTACCGAAAAGCACGTAGTAAGTTTTGGAGAGCAATTTCGTTGAAAAGGCAAAAACCACTCACATAAATTTTTTTACACATTTTAATTTTACACATTTTAAGCACCGTCAAGTGATTAAATTTTATTAATTTTTAACTATCTGATGATGCTGTTCAAGTTATTAAATTTTATAGATTTTTAACTAATTGATGGTGTTCAAGTTACAGGGCATAGTAGGGTACAATAGTTCTGACTTATTTTATTATTAAGATTCTCTTTAAATCTAAACTCTCTTAAGTTAAATTCATGAAAACCATTAGTGGTCATTAAAAAAATTTTGCCGACATAAACATAAAGTTTGAAATCTAATTATGTGCCGCAAACTTAAAAATTTGGAGTAAATTTTGATAGGAATTGAAAAAAAAAATTGAAACATGTGAAGTGAAATTTATAAAAAAAAAAAAAGAAAAATAAGTTCTGATTAAATACATGAATGTAGAAAATCAAAAAAGAAAAAGAAAAACACGAATCAAGTTAGATGCATGGTAGTGTACGGTGACGCGACACATGCAATTTCCACATCGTGCATGGTAATGGCCCATAGTTTCATGGCGGAAACCAAAAAATAAAAAATAAAAAAAGAGAGATTATCAGATGACGAGGTGAATATTGAATCTGGGAATTTATTTACCAAATGATGCCGTGTGGAATGTCGTCAACTTGTCGAAAACATTTCTTCCACCCGTTATTACCGTTTTGCCCTTCCCATCTCCTATGAACATCAAATTCCTCTTCTTCCTCCCCACCTTCAAATTACTCTCTTCGTACCTGAAAATTAAAGCTTTATAATAAATATAATCTATTTTTCACGCTTTCTAGAACATTTGAAAAAAAAAACAAATCAAATGCTTCAAAGAAAAATTAAAAATCTTTTTGACATGTAACAAGCAAACTGGTTCACGTAAATAATTTGTGAAAATCACATGACTATAGTCTCATGATTGCTGCAGTGAAGTCAACAAAGCAATCACAAACATCATTAGAACCCGAAAAAAGTTTGCATAATTATTAAAACTTGAAAAATATATATTTGGACAGACGCCGTGCTGAGAGAGCGTCGACAGAAATTAATAAAGACCGGTACCGAATTACTTCGTTTATTAATTAAATGGATAAATCGACACCGATTTTACCTTCCTGCCCTCACGTAAATAATCGTCCGCCGATCACTGTTCTCAGGAGCCTTTTTAATAGCTTCCGCAATCGTTTTGAACGTGCCGTTACCGTCCTTTGACACGATTATATCGGCCTGGATATGCGACACGGGCAAGCTCAACAGTCTTCTCGTCTCCCTACTCATCCATCTCGGCGCATCCTCCTCCTCCTCCTCCTCCAAGCTCAACAGCCTCCTCCTCTTGTTCTGAATCGGCACCCCCGAAAAGTCGTCGCTATCGCCACCCGCCGAGAAGATCGCCAAGCAATTACTCACCAATTCGGACAAGTCCTTCAACTTGTCCGAAACCTGATCCTTCACCGGCCCGTCCAAATCCTCAAATCCCTCCGTGCACGTGTCGTGGTTAGTCAGCGCTGAGCTGAGCCACGTCAGCACGTCCTCTCTCTTATTAGTCTGAGCTCCGGGTAGCTGCAGCACGGAGCCGAGAGAGCGCGAGAGCGAGTCCACGGCGTCGTCCAGAAGCTCGAGGCAGTCGTCGAATGCGGAGCGCACGTGCGGGTCCATCTGGAGATAGGAGATCCCGGAGGTGTAATACAGGGCCTTGGTGAAGTGCTGCAGCGTCATGTTGAACGAAATGTGGACGAGGTCTTGCTCGGAGGCGGTGAGCGAGCCCGGGAAGTCGAGGAGCGAGTTGACGCAGAGAGCCGGGTAGAGGGTCTTGCTGCACGTGCGGGAAATGGCCTGGGTGGGCTTGCGGCCGATGGTGGGGCCCGCGGCACGAGTCCTGAGGCCCACCAGGATGACGGCGGAGACGGCGGAGGCGATGATTAATGCGAAGGAAAGGACGGAGAGGAGGACGAGCTTCTTCCTGCTGCGGGAAGAAGGCTGGGGGGCTAACGCGGCATGCCCCGGTTGGTCCTCGCGGAACGAAGAACCTCCGGCGTCGGAGGAGGGCTGGAGCCTGCCGTAACCCATTAGATTTCAAGTGCCAATGACCTCAGTTCAGTTAGTGCTTGAATCCGGTAAGGTTTCCGAGGAGAATGTGGAGGGTTTGCATATAATACAATTAATCAAATTATATGTGGAAGTGAGAAATAATGTGTAAAATGTAGGTGGGGTTTTTATAAAAGGAGGTGGTGGTGGTAGTGGTGGTGGAGTGGGGATATGAGAGAGAGAGAGTGAGTGTAAATAGAGGTTGGTGTGAAGTCCAAATCCAGTAATTAGCTGTACTCTACTTCTCCCACAGCAGCTTGGCAAGGGGGGTTATGTTGTTAGTAAAAAGCAGAGAGATGAAAGACACCGAACGCTTCCATTCTTCCTCTTCTATCATTCTTTTTGGGTAACTAACATTCGAGTTCCTCAGTTTAACAAAATTACAACTCAGGATACAATTTCTAGTTTTCGCTCTTTTAACCAGAAGTGAAAACCAACATGTGCCCTCAACTACACGCGTTTTGAGTTCTTGTCCTTGTTCTTCTAGCTGGAGTTGGGACTCATTTTCCCTATTAATTACTACATAATGGCACGACCAACAGATTCCCCCACCCCCCTTCCCACACAATAAATCTGAGTAGAGCATGTATAATTGTAACATATCAATATTAGAAAAATAAAAATAAATAAAATCTTACTATCAGTAACTTGTTGGCCTAATCGTTGACATCTCATTACATAAAGGTACTTGGATGGCAGAATATTTTGTTAGAGTGGAATAAATTTTCTTTATGAAGTTACTAGTGAAACTTCAGATCCTGAATTAGATATCACTGAATTTGGAGCAAACAGAATTGATTACCCCTAAGAGACAATTAAAAATGTAAATTACGTCTTCACTAATGGTTTTGCTAAAACTCAGGGACCTGAAAGCTATTTATTTTTTTTTTTTTCGGATTAAAGTTGTTATGATGACACTTTTAATTTATTTTCTTACATGCACCACATTTACAAGTATAACTTCATCGACTTGCTATGGCTATAAAGTTCAGAACTGAAGTAAAGATATAGACATAACAAATTTGTATGAAAGTTACATGATTTAAACTGATTAAAGATACTAAATTAGAAAAAGGTTTTACTTATAAAACTTTTATGTGATTTTTGTTGGGTTATATTTTATTTGCTGTAAAGGGACTTTCTGAAAGCAAAAAAGCAGTTTAAATGTTTCACTTTGAAGTAAGAATTTCAATTCATTAGCTGCAATTATTTTGTAATTTCCTCTGCGCTCCGACTACAGCTGGAATCTTGACCATTGACTTATGCACTCGTAATCATAATAAAAGCCAGTGTTATTTTTCACGATTATTAATTTATTTTTCTTTATTCTGTACCATTAAGAAATCGATTGAAGTGCAATGAGTCAGCTAATAAAACAATCCACTGGAAAACAGGACAAGTGCAGTTGCCAATTCACATCCCATACAACAATCTGTTTTTTCCTCCCCAAAAGAGATAAAAAAAAAATGAAATAATCCGGTATTAATTTAAGAGTTAAAGACTATGATAAAAAAACAATTCAAAGAAAGAAAGAATTAAAAAAAAAAGGACTGTAATTAAAAACAACAGTACAATTTAGGCTATTTGTTCTTTCCTGTTTATTCCATTTTCACGAGATGAGCTATTAAACTTAGTGATCAAAAGATGAATTTTCTTTTAGAGATTATAATATTTCTGAATAAGGATTAGATGCCACAGTAATTTAAACAACTTACGACATTATAAGATTAGACACTCGATACTTTGAGATTGAAAATATTAATTCAAAGCCAGAATAGAACAATGATAACACCATTCTATTTATAATAAGATACACCCTCTTACATAAGGTAACTCAAATTTGAAAAAAAAAAAAATAAAGAACCACGATTAAATTAGAAATTAAATTTCCTAAAAATAACAATAATTAAATTAAAAAAATCACAAATAAAAAAATTATTAAAATTATAAATTTTGTGTTACATAAGTTAGCTCCGTATCTTTAGCTCTCTTGTTGTTTCTACACATAGATAATCATGGAATAATATAAAGAAGCATCCATTCAATTGCAAACATTAGCTAAAGGAGAAAGGATATCTTAATCTATTCAATGATTTATTAAAGTTGTCATCAATTGAGACAATCATTTGTCTTTAAAACAAACGTCATGTTTACTCTAGGTGCTATGAATTAAATAATTAATATTATAATCTAGTTTAAATACTAACATTAGGTTCTTAATTACTTTTAATATGTTAGCTTAAATCTTCCAAGTTAAATGGGACTCGTTGTATCAAGAGTAAATATTTCTCACGAGGAGTAGCCGAGTGGCTCCTTTGACATTTTAATTGACTTAAGAACCTAGGTCCGACTCCTAGAAAGCTGATATTTGCTTTCAAAAATTTTTTATGTCAATCTCTTAAACAGCTTATTTAATTAAACTTTTGGGGCAAATAACAATTAATACTTGATACAGAGCCTATGGTTAGTGTCTAAAACTAAGAATTACGAGTTAAATTAAAACTGGATCTTGTTACCGAAAGTTTAAGCAAATATTATTAAACAGTTGAATTCCGATTGTTGATAATTGTTACTTATACAACCACTTGTCTCACCTTTTATGCATGAAAAAAGAGATTCTTCTCATCCTTGCCACTTTCAAGAATTCTTTTTCTTCACTTTTTAGCACTTTATTAATTCGTTTTTCTCTTCTTTATACATGCCTTTTGATCGAATTAGCAGGAATAGTAATAATTACTGGCTTTTAATATCAAAGGTTGAGGGGGGAAAAAAAGAGCAATACAAAAGATTGGTTGCTTAAAAAGGAGTCGGACATATACCTTTTTGCTAGCAGAAAAGACTGAACTGTGAAAAAAAAAAAAAAAAAATCTAATACATTCATATATTCTTACGAATTAATAACATCAGAACAATATACAGTAAAATCTATTTCAGTAAATGAATGTTGGATATATTAATAAATCCGATTAAATAATAAAATTTTTGATATCGATGTGGACCAATTTACTAAATTAGTAATCTCACTAAATGCATAAGATAATAACCTTTTTTTTTTTTTTGGAATCCTTTAGGGCCCAATAAAATATAAATTAATTTTTAATTAAATAAAAAATACTAATAATAAATAAAAGTTTATTATAGGTAAATTATAATATAAGATTTAAATGTATAATTCTGCATCTTATATAAGATTTAAATGCAAGCAAGAATATTAATTTAAATCAAGGACTTTTTTCATGAAGAAACAATTTTTTATTCAATTTTTAACTTTCAATTTAAAAAGGCCTCTTATATCTATCTCATGAAGAAATTTCGCATGAGGCTGAGCCACCAGGCATGTACTCAGGTATCCTCAAAACTAAAAATTCGAAAAGAAAAAAAAAAACTTAGTGTAGTCATAAACAACGCACCACTTTTCTTATTAAAATTTTGATTTCAACAGAGTAATGATGTACTATGAAAATGCAAGAGAGTAAGAAAAACTGGAAAAGGGTACAAATTAATGTTACTGCATGAAAGTCACTTAAGTTGTAAAGAGTGAGTGAGAGGAAAGGTAACGAGACAGATGTGGCCAAAGTTAGAATCCACCGACACTCGTGGTCGGTTGTCAAAAAGTATTTAAGAAGTTGCATAGTGTTTTCTCTTGTTATACATATATATATATATATATATATATATATATATGTGTGTGTGTGTGTATGTGTGTGTGTGTGGTAGTTTTATAGTCAGGAATCCTTGATTTTAAGAAAGTCATAGATGAGTTAAAAGATAAAAAAATAGTGTATTAGAGTCTGTTTTTTTTTTATCTTTTATCTTATCCATGATTTTATTAAAGTCAGGGATCCCTGATTGAAAAATTACTAATATATATATATAGTTTAAATTATATTGTTTAATAACGTCTCTACAGAAAAGTAAAAAATAAAAGAGAGTATTCAGATAAGAGTAAAACTCTATATATACCATCTAAATTAAATTTTTTTAAATTATATTTATTATAACTTACAATATGATTTTTCAGTATAAATATAAATAAAGAGCAGTGGAATCAAGTAGGCCAGAGAATAAATTTTGTTTGATTGTAAGTTACATTCAAAATAATTTAGGGAAACTCATATTTTGTGAAAAATAAATATTAAAATGAAAATTTTATTAATATTAATATTAATATTATTATGATGATGTCATGCCTGCAAAAGTGAATTGCCTGCCTAGAAAGTCTGCCAGGTGGGGAATGAAAGAGAGAAAGACATGAATCCCATTCGACACTTCGCACTTTGTACTGTCATCTCTGCTCGGTGTTGTACTTTTTTGATTTGTTTGTCAGACGGAAATTATTTTCATGATTTTTATAAAGAATTAAAAATTGAAAATTGAAAAAATGGTAAATGATGCACAGGAAGATTTTAAAACATAGAAGAATTCAGGTGGGAATAAAAGATTACGAGTGATTAAGGGTCATGGTACATAAGAAAACAAGTATAGCATAATAAATTTATTATCAGTAGTGAATATAAGATTTTTAAAAGTTCAAAAATAATTTAAATCGATTAAGAGAAATTTTAAAATTATTTGTAAAATTAAAAAGGAAAGAGATATAAAAGATCCTAATTTTAACACGTTATTAATCAATTTTAAAAGAAGGTGAGTAGTCTAATAATTGCATGGAAGATTAGGTAAGAATGGAAATGGTTAATTTTCGATTTTATTTATCTAGTTTGTTAAACACGATCATTAGTGCAAAGAAACTAAAAAAGAACGAAGCCGTGTCCCAAAAAATGCTTTCTTTTTTTTTCCTATTTTGCCCTCGATAGTGCGCAAGAAGTGGAAATTATGAGAATCCTTCCTTTCAATTCAATTCATCTGTGTCAGCAGCAACCCCTCGTTTCCACGATTGAAGGGCTCTGAAATTGAGGAGACTTCATGCTCTCTTAACTAATTTAATCATTAACTTTTGAATTGACCTCATCACAATCTAAATTTTCTCTTTATTATTATTATTATTGTTAGTAGGAAATCCTAATATGAAGAAGGAGCTTAAAACTTTTAATTAATACATTTTTCTACAGGTCGGCCACGGAGTGCTTTTAGACTCACGTAGACAGAATCAAATTTCAGTGGGCCTGATTCTGACACGTGTAAAATCGGATTTGTGATTTAGTGAATGCTGTTGCTTAATCCGTAAGGAAAAGTGCAACGGCTGATGCCGCCCTTTTTATCATGCGTCCACGACACGTGACAAACACGTGGCTCTGCCTCTATTGCGCTTTGTTGCCTTGTTTGTTGTACCGTGTGATTTAATCCCATATCGCCGTCAATTGTTTTGGCTCCCTTTGCTTTTTGCTGTTATGGCTTATCATCATTTATGGACACAGGATTTTCCTTTCCAACCATCTTATTATTTTGAGATTCTCTTTCACATTAAAATTTTCTCTATAAAAAAAATTTAAAAAAGAACTCATATCTTCATCATTCATCATAAATTAAATTAACTAATGGGTTGATTTTTGTTTGGGTAATGCGATGCATCAAAAAATTTTATTCCAATATTTCATCGTTAATACTCCTTTTATTAACCAAAAATGTTTTGACATACTTCATTGTTGCTTACCCACCGACCTCTTGAAAACATCAACGCGACCTCCATTTGTCATAAAACAATCGTTTGATTTAACCGACAGAGTGGTGGTTTCGTCTTTACATAATTAACAAATTTATATATTAAGAATTATTAAGTACTTAAAAAATTACATTAATTTTAATTACATAATTAGTAAGAACCCCCCCCCCCCCCCAAAAAAAAAAATCTTTAGCTGACTCTTATGTCTTTTTTTTATTTTCTTATACTTTAGTTTTAATTTTTTTCTTACATTTTAATTACTTTTTTATGAATACATGCCAGGGGTATTACAGTACTTTTATCTGTTGACAGATAAATCAACCAGAGTCAACAGATAAATTTAACGGAAAAGAGAGGATGTTTTCAATAGATTGGAATTAATAAGCTGAAAAATGTCAGGACTCCTACGATAAATATAATATAATAAGATTAATCCTTACCTAATAAACAAAGAGAAGACGTCATTTGTTTTTATTTTATCTTTTGTACTAATTACAGCATTTGCAATGAGATTAATTTCCCACACGACATCAAATAGCACTATGATTGCTCGTATCCTGAAGTCAATTTTCTGTCTTCATCACTTAAAATCAACGGTCCAATCTAACAACCAAATTAGTGTGGAAGCAAGCATGTGCTTTCCTCTCTTAGGGTAGGGAACATTGGGCCAAGTATCCCGAGTCTATCACATGATTTGCCCTAAATCTGAAAACAATGCTGATCACCATTATTAATGATCTAGGAATCATATATGCTCAGAAACAAATTATTAGGGCGTTAGATTTGAGCAAGTCATAATATATAAGAGATTCGAGGAATATATCACTAGCATGCATCCGTCACTTCATGATCAATATCAATATTTGTCTAGATACGTAAGCTCCTGAAGATGAGAGTCATCTTAATTGAGACTAGATTTTCTTGGCTTCAAAATTCTATTAAGTTTGTAAGTTAACAATCTCAGTTCCATAAAAAAAAAAAAAAATTGTGGTAAGAAATTGTACGTCGGTTTGTGCAGGGATTGTGGATCAAATGAAGGGAACCACAAAGCTGTATATTGTGATGTTGAAAGCAACGAGAGGGGTCAATGATTTTGAAATCCATTGAGAAATGTTGAAAGGAATAATGTGCCTGTAGCTATCAGCTGGAACAACGAAGTAATAGTTGCATCGATCATTTTGAATGTTCAAGTTTCTATCTCTTGTGGGCACATGTTTTGATGATGTGCCTTCTTCAACTTCAAGTGAAGATTTTTGATGTTTCATTACTCATACATCCCTCACACAAATGTGTTTTCTTTTGAATAAATGTACGTATTGCATGCATGCGCTACACCTATCTAATAGCAGGATGCTAAATCATTTTCCTTTTTATTAGAGTGGGGTGAGCTACGCTCGACCTGCTCTGTGTTTAGGATTGGGTATAGCTCTAAATATTTATACTGCGAATATATATATATATATGCACTCCGATCCACTGATTAAAACTGATAGAACATTTATTACACCTTTTTTATGTAATTAAATGACAGTCAAATTCTTGTGTTTCTTCGAGTATAATAGTTAGCAATGGATAATGAAGAGATTTGATATTCATTCCTATATAATAATAAAATGAAAAATGTTACCGAATAAAACCTTCCAAAAACAGCAAGAATGCTAGGATTTTTATTTTGTATATTTTAATTATTTTAAAATATAACATATTAAAAGCTTAATGTAATGAGTTAGTTAAAATATATTATTTTTCTCGTATCTCGTTGTCAATTAACGTAGTGATTAAAAATACGAGATTAGTACTGTAATTAAACTTAGATTATGCAAATGAAGCATAAGACTTATGAATTTAACTTTAAGCTTGTCAATCAACATTAAATGTAAAATAAACTATAAATTTAGAAAATAAAGCATAAAACTCGTAAATGTAAAGTAAAACAAGTAAATTATTATAAAATTAATAAATTGATATATTACTAGTAATAAAACAAAAACTTGCAAACATAACATAAAACTAATAAATTAACATTAATGGCAAAATAAAAATAAATTTTAAAAAGAAAAAAGGACACCTGCACCCCCGAGGTTTGGGTAAATGGTTACAAAGACCCCTTAATTTTCAATAAAAGGACATTAAGACCCTCTTTTAACCCTAATACCCTTTGACTCTATAAATAGAAGTATAGCATTAAAATAAATGTAATAATATATGCATTTTAAAATAAATTTAATATTTAAAAATATTTTTATATTTTACAATCTATTAGACACATTTAGTATATTAAAGTAATTTTTAATGATAAATAGAAACATAATATTAAAATTAAAATTATTTTGAATATTATGTAAAAAATAATTTTAAATATAATTTTAATATTATTAATAAGGAGATATTTTGTTAATTTAAAAATATTTAATCCAAAGATTTATTTAAAATCTTTATAATAACTAAAAATATATTATTAAAATAAATATTATAATTTAAATTTTGAATATTATTTTAATATTAAATATACTTTAATATTATTAGTCTACTAGATAGATCATAATATTTTTTATTTTATTTTTATTAATTAAAAAAATTTTAAAGTCAATTTTCTAATTACTATATTCAAATGGTATTATAGTTAAAAAGGGATCTTGGTGTCTCTTTTTTAAAACTTATAGGTCTTTGTGACCATTTTCCCAAATCTTGGGATTATAAGTATTTTTTTCCCTTTTAGAAATAGGACACAAGACTTATAAATGTAAAATAAAATAAGTAAACTGATATAAAACTGGTAAATTAATGTCTTACTAGTAAACAAAAATAAAAACTTGTAGATATAATATAAACTAGTAAATGAACATTAAGTGCAACATAAAACATAAATTTGGTAGAATATAAAACTTGTAAATAGAAAGTAAAACAAGTAAGTTAATATAAAATCGTTGAGATGTATTATTGATAAACAAAATAAAAACTTATAAATATAATATAAAATTAGTAAATTAACATTAATTGTTAAATAAAATAGAAATTTTAAAAATGGAACATAAAACTAGTAAATTAATACAAAACTAGTGAATTGATCATGTATCATTTAAAAAAAAATTACAAATATAACTAGCTAATAAACCAACATTAAGTATAAAATAAAACATAAATTTTAGAAATTGAAAATAAGAATTGTAAATGAAAGGTAAAACAAACAAATTAATATAAACTAGTAAATTGATGTATTACTAGTAAACAAAACAAAAATTGACAAATATAACATAAAACTATTAAATTCACATTAAGTGTAAAATAAAACATAAATTTTGAAATGAAACACGGAATTTGTAAATGGAAGGTAAAAACAAAAACATAAATATAAGAATGATAAATTGATATTTTACTAGTAAACATAATAAAAACTTACAAATATAATATAAAACTTATAAATCAATATTAAGTATAAAATAAAATATAAAATTTCTAGATTACACCTAAAACTCATGATATAAGATAAAATAAGTAGATTAAAGAAATCTTTATAATAAAAAAATTAAAAAAAAAACTTAAAAATTTAAATAAAAACTCATTATAGTATTGATTATCTTATATAATTACTACTAATTTTTATTTAAATTGAATAATGATAGTTTTGAGTTTATGTAATACATGTAATATTTATTAAGGATAAAACTTATTCCCAAAATTAGTTTTTGAAAAACTACTATTTTAATATTTTTTTAAAACTATTATAAGATGAGGTGGTTTTACAACTTTCTACACCTTTTCAACAGCAACTCCAAGTGCTTTCCAAATATAAATGCAGAGCAAAGTTTAAAATTATATAAAATATGCATAAGATTCAAAATTCAAAATTCAAAATTAGATATAATTTTATTAATATATCATATATGTGTTTAGTAATATGAGATATCTTTTTATTTTATTTTGAATTAATTTGCGTCAAAATAAATAATTTCATTTAACAACTTATGTAGTAAACAAATACCATTATAGAAAATGGACAAAATTATGTCCAGAATGAAAATAAAATTTATGATTAAACCAATACAATAAAACTTATTCCACTTGTTTTCAATATAATTTTTTTGTTTTCAATTGATGAATAATTTTTTTTTGTTTAATTAAAGTAGATGAATAAACTATTTTTCACTAAAATTCTATAAAATCCGCATTAATTTTTTAATAATTAAAAATTTTATATTAATTTACTTATTTTACTTTTTATTTTTTCGTCTTATGTGTAATATATGAAATTTATGTCTATCGCACATTGATACTATAATTTTAATCACAACATTATAAAATTTTCTGTTAATTAGTTAAGGAAATCTCTCCTATTAGAGGACTTCATCAATTAGGTTTTGTCAAGGTGGGGCAACTGAAACAAAACTCTGTTTAAATATAACGCTTTTCTCTTGCTTTTTTATCATTCTTACTATTTGTTTGTCACCAAAACAAAGTCATATTATGATGACCTGTTGTAGTTAACTTATACGAGCATCCAACCTAAAAGTAAAAAAATTCGAATAACCTGAAATTAAAACTTAAAAGAACCGGTATATCAAATGTCTTTGGGAAAAACGTATTTGATGGTTATTATTATTATAATGGTATTGTTTTGGCCTAAGGGAATTGATTAATGAGTTACCTTAGATACGTTTGTTACATTAACATTGCAATAACGATGTTGACAATTTGGTGATAAATTTATTAGAAATAGAAAATTGAGGTGCTTTTCAGCGGGTAAATATTTTGTTAGTTTCCATATTTTAAATTAAATGTCCGTTTAATCCCTATCCTTAAGACACTCTTAGTGGTAATTATATTACAGTGCTACCTTTATTTATTTATTTTGCTTTTACAATAATACTCTAACAACAATATTCTTAGAGAGATTATTAAAAAAATGTAAATTTATCAAATTAGCCTTAAAAGTAAAATACAAGTTAGTTGTTATCATTTTACTTTTAGGATTAATTTGGTAAATTAATTTTTTACAAAAAATTATTAGTAAAATTATTGCAAGGGTATTAAACATTACTTTAAATTACTTTAAACGGGCTGGTATTAATTTATTTATAAATGATAATTAGCAAGATTATTACAAGGGTATGAAAAATACTAATTGTTTCATATTGATATTTATTTCTTGATTTTCTAATAAGTAATTATTGGTTAATTTATCAATTAATATTTTTAAAATTACAAAAGTAATGTAAAAAATATTGTTGCAAAGGTATGATTGTAAAAATAGAGTAAAAGTAAGACATAAGTGTAGCATCTTTAATAATAAAAATATCTTAAAGTATTTTTTAAAATATATAAACTAAATAAATATTTAAGTTAAAATATAAAAATTAAATAAATGTTTATTCACTTTTGAGCTACTGTAAGAACTCCTTCGTAGTAAATTGAATTTTGAGCAAAAGTTATGTTGGGAATTGTTAAATTTTTCGATTTTATAAATGGTTTGTATAGAATTTAGTGAAAGTAGATTAATGAGGCCTAAAGAAACTAGATTAATGAGGTCTGACAAAAGTTTTCATGATCGTTAACATGACATAAATCCCCACGATAAAAACAATTATTGGGTCGATATTTATTAGATCAATGTGTTAATAGATTAAGGGAAATTTATAAGAATAACCTCAAAATTTTTCTAATTTTTAAATTTAGTCTCCCCAATTTTTGTCTATCATAATTAGCCAATTATTAATTTTTTAGACTAAATTATCCTCGCCAATTTAAATAAATTTACAAACAAATGCCACTCGTACACTCTCTACACTCTTTACACTCTCAACACTCTAAAAAAAACACTACCAACATTCTTGATAAATTATCAAATCTCATCAAACAAGTATTTTATAGCTGAAGATATAATCATCAATTGATAATTGGGAAGCTTCTTGAGGTTAGTTTATATTCTCGCACAATACAAACCTTAATGCGAAATTGATATAGTTGTGTTGTAAATGTTATTATTTTTCATTCATAAAACAATATAATATGTAAAAGTGCTTACTTTGAGTAGAGAAACTTAGTTTAAGTAGAGAAATCGAGAAAAAATAAAAAAAAAAGTCAGAAATTCAAAGAAAAAATGAAATTTGAAGAAAAAATGAACCAAGATTTAGTGAGACAGGCTGTTTTAGTGAGACAGGCAGTGAGACAGGTGCCTGTCTCACTAAATCTGGGTTTTAATTATGTGCGACAGGCAGTGCACTTAGTGAGATAGGCATATGTCCCACTAAAATACAGCAAACATAGTGCGACAAGCAGTGGGACATGTGCTTGTCCCACTTCCTGTCGCACGTAAGCATTTCTGCATTTTGGTGAGACAGGCAGTGATCACTAAAACAGCATGTCTCACCAAATTTCAAATATTTTTTTAAAGTCATAACTTGGGCTACATGTGTCTGTTTAGAGCACATAATATACCGTTTCGAAGCTTGCGTTGAGATAAATCAAATCTAAAACCTTGAATTGCATTGTATGAAATGGTTGGACCAAGAATTTATCTAAATTTAATTACGATGGGCACTTAGTGCACTATCGTGCGTAATGACAGTATGTACACGTACATATAAAAAATGTGCCGCAATTCTCTTTATCATATTTTGTAGTTTGTAATCTTATTTTTTTATTTTTTTAATGATTTTAGGCTTAATGGATTTGGTTGTGCTTCAATTGTGTTACGATAGTTGGTGGGAGACGTTGGCAGATGGCCGTATGGAGTACGTGAAAGCCAAAAATACAGCTTTTTGGGTTCGGAAAGATTGTACATTTGATCAGTTTCTGGCAAGAGTGTATGAAGTTTTACTGGTAAATCCTAATGAATATACTATGACGATTAAGACAACTTTGAGGTCTAGCAACACAATGTATCGTGCATGTTCACTACCTATGGACATATTTAATGATGAAATGGTAAAGGTTGTATTACATATGGCCTCTGATGTGGTCAACTATGGATCTATCCTTGTATTTGTTACCACATCTCCTCGAGTTCCGGTCGAAGATCTTGAGCCACTTATAGAAACTGAATCTTCTTTTAGAGCAAACGACTCTGTCTTCGATATTGAAGAAGAGGTGTTACCACAGCCGATATTAGGGCAGCAAAATTACTCTCTACTCCAGGAAAACAATAACTTCATTGATGAGAACGGTATTACATTTGCCGATGTTGAAGAAAAAGTTTTACCAGTAACGACATTGTTAGAGCAACGGTACTCTCCATTCCACAACAATGATTTCCGCAACAATGATGATCCTGTTGATGACACCAACAACACAGAAGCTGAATATGCTTTTGCAGAACCGTACAATAATGCGAGGCCCACTGTGTCCAATAGTCCAATTGATAATCGGAGCATCGGTCATTTCGATATTCCTAGCAATGATGAGGATGAGCATCAACATGATATTCTCACTAATAATAGAGACAACCGATCTATTCCTCCAACGGCCCGTTCAAGGAGAAAGGCAACAGTTGATCCCCTTGTGAGTCTTGCTACAGTTTTGCCTTCAAACTTGGTCGGTCCAGACTTAGTTAGAAGTTGTAATTCTGCTAATATTGGCGTGGGTAAGCTGTTTGTTGAAAAAAATGAGTTAATACTGGAACTACGGAAAGCTGCCTTGAGGGATAAGTTTGATTTTAAGATTGCATGCTCCACAACGTCACGCTTTGAGGCCAACTGTTTATCGGAATCATGCAAATGGCGTATTCAAGCAACGAGAGGTTCGAATGAGCAGAATGTTCCTTGGATAGTGAGAAGAGTTGATAATGTACACAAATGTTCTAATGAGGTGTTGCCTGGTGGTCTTCGACAAGTAAGAAGTCGGGTTGTTGGTCATATTATCGCCGATAAATTTATCCAGGATAAATGGATATACACTCCGAATGATATCATAGCAGACATGCCGCAGGAATACGATGTCCAATTAACATACCAGCAGGCATATCGAGCCAAAGAAGTTGGTCTCGAAATAATACGAGGGAATCCTGCAGAGTCATACAACTTACTTCCTAAATACTCTCACGTTTTGACCAAAGCAAATGAGGGTACAGTTACTCACGGACGGCAAGATGGAAATGATAATTTCTTATACTACTTTCTAGCTCTTGGATCTTCTATCAAGGGTTTCATGCAGTACATCAGGCTAGTAATTACTGTAGATGGTACTCATCTAAAGGGGCTATATCGTAGGAGCATGTTTGTGGCAACATGTCTGGATGGAAATAATCAACTGTATCCGTTAGCCATTGAGGTCATGGATTCGGAAAACAATGAATGCTTGGGAATGGTTTATGACGAAGCTACATGGAGTGATTGGCGACAGACCAGAGTTAGTAATTATCTCTGATCGGTGCACTGCCATTAAGAGAGCCGTTCTGAAAGTATTTCACACTGCTGGCCTTGGCATTTGTTTTTACCATATCAAAGGTAACATAAAGTCTAAATTCAGAATGTCTAAAGCTATTTGGGATGAATTTGAGCCTGCCTTTATTAATGCAACAAAAACATTTGGACACGAAGATTTTAAAAAACAACTAAAGGGGTTGTGGATGCTTCATTCGGGGGCGGCTGATTACTTAGAGAATAATGTGGGTACGTGTAATTGGGCAAGGTCTGAGTTTGAAGGTAGGAGATACAGCATCCTCACCACCAACATCGTAGAGAGTGTGAATTCATTTATGAGGGAACTGCGAAAATTTTCGGTTACTCATCTTGTTGATCACTTTAGAAAAACATTGCAACAATGGTTTTATGACAGAAAAATTATTGCTGAATTAATGAGTGCTCGCCTGACAATATGGGCAGACGAAATAGTTGCTGAAAGGAGAATTTTGGCGGAAAGAATGACCGTTCGTCTTATATCTCAGCATTGATTTCATGTTCTGGGTGGTGGTATTAAGGAATGGATAGTTGACCTATGTAACAAGACTTGCTCCTGCAGAGTATTCGAACTTGATCAGCTTGTTTGTGCCCATGCAATTGCTGCTTGTCTCACCGTCCGAGTGGATTACATAAGTCTTTGTTCTAACTTTTACTCAAAGGAGTCATTAGTCATGGCATATGCGCAACCTGTAGAGCCTGTTGGCAACATGGAAGATTGGGAAATTCCTGCGGAAATTCAGGACATGAATGTTAACCCACCGATCGAAGCACCACCAGCTGGTCGTCGTCCAGAGCTCAGAATACCTTCTATTGGTGAGGATGCAAACCCGAGGACTGTAAAATGCGGTCGGTGCAACCAACCGGCCCATAATCGCAAGAGATGCAAAAATCCCATTGCTTCAAATCCAAACTAGTCTCATTGTTTACGTAGTTGACTTTGGAAGTCTTATCTTTGGTGTGTTGTACAATTATATAAAATGAAATATTTTATTTTGTGTAAAATTATATATTAACTATTAAAATAGATCACCAAATATGTGTGTCCGAATGTATTATATTCATACATTATAATTTGAATGTCTACAACGGCTTACAGTCCAATATCGCCATTAAATATATCTACAACAATCTTCTTCCTAAAGTACTGCCCATGGCTACTATCAAAATTAAGTCTGAGCCTAAACATTAAATACATCGTAAACATTAACAAAAAAATGCCACAATTGCCACTTCTAAGCTCTTGTTGTGGCACGTCCTTGACTACTTTAACTTTTCAAGAGTTTGCACTCTGCAGGTCAGGTCGGATGTTATAGATTCCAACAGCCTCAGGCCATTAAGGGAATATGGCTTCCAATGGTTTGAATTGATATAAGTATGTTTTATCGTCGGCAAATGAGAGTAACGAGTCATAAATTCGTATCCTCTTGGCTCGAAGGTCCGCTCAAGCCAGTACCCAATGATCACCGCCCAGATTTACAGGAATAAATATCTGCATATTCAGCATCAACATAAATTTATGGTCTTCGTAATGTAAAAAATTTAAACAGCATAAACATTGAGCAGCAATACGCACCACATCGACTTCCGTGAACGGTTTCGACATGATATCTTCTCGTCCATCAATATAGCTATTAAGGTTATTATCATATTGTAATGAATGGATATCACACTCACTATTGTTCCATAATTGCTTCAAGAACACTTAATAGGTATATTACACGATGGTTAAATTATTAATTGTGATATCACCATTAAATAACGAGATAAGAAAATAAATCCTTAATTATTAAGTTTTGAAAACTCGTTACCCAAAAATAAGTGTCCGTATGGGTGACACGCTGAGGTAAGGCATTCAGATACTGTTGTTGTTTTTCACTGATCAAGCGAAAATAAGCGTGAATATGCTGCAAAATGCTGAAGAATAGAAACATTTCAATTGATAACATAATATAATATAGAAGAAAGATGAACAGCAGTACAAGAATGGAATGTGTGGTTTTAAGAATACTCACTTCGTTACCAAGCCATCCTATTGAAGCGTTGCCCAAGAGTATGTCGAAAAATTTTTGCGACTGTTGGACATGGCCATCCACGGTGATCCCGCCAGCAAACCACTGATCAAACTCCTGAAATAGCCGTAAATCTTCTAGGCCCCTAAGCGCATTTATATCCACACTTGTTCTTTCGTCAATCTCGGAGTTCGTGATTTGAAGTGTGGGTAGAGGCCTGACATTCCTTCCTCTCTTGAAATGAGGAATTAAGTAAGGACTGCTAAACACATATGACGGTCTGTATGGACGTCCAAACTTACTTACGCCAGGAGGCACCTCTGTGATGATCTGCACACTATCACCACTGACGTCTCCGTGAAAACTGGACAGCGACATGGGGGTGTAATCATCCTGATTGCCGGCGTCTGTATGAAATCCATACTCATCTGGGGCCTAGCGATTCGGCAAGATGAACAGATTAAACTTAAATGTCATTTAAAACAAAAAGAACGCAACAGTTGCATTTAAATATACTCACCGTTTACGAGCGTCTAATTGGAGAATCACCATGTGAGCGCTTGGAAGAACTATCACTGAACGAGTCCATAAATTTCATTACTGCTTTTCTATACTGTTGTGTTCTCTGCGCTCTGCCTGAAAATTTGACCTTAGTTCAGAAATGGAGTGCTCAATGTTGTCCATCCGTTGAATGAGTTTATCATAATGGGACTTTGTTCTCGGCTGTTGCCACCAAACCAAGACAAAAATGAGAGAGTGTTGAAATCAATTATGTATGACTACTAGGAAAATGAAATTTCAAATCAGAAGTCACCTTTGAGGCATGTGTGTTGTCAAAATCGTGTGTCGATTCATGAAGGTCATCAGCGCCAACCTCATCCTCTATGGGATTGTGCTCCACCTGTGTTCGGGTCGTAAAGTCGTGATCCTCCTCTTTTGTCCTTGTAATGAGTGGCGCGTTAATTGAAGGTTGATACTGCACAAAGTTCCATTCAACTTGAGTAAACGATACTCACATTACTGCACAAAGTGAGTAAATTATTACTAAACGATACCCACATTTAGGACCCAACTTGGAATATATGGCACATAAGCCTCCACACTCTTCCTATATTTTGAGGCTTTCTCCTTTGCATCCGGTTTGATTGTTTGTAAAATGTTTTCCTGTTGTAATTAATACCAAAATTTAAATTACTGTAATTATCTAATATTTAGTAATAAAAAATGTAGCTATATACATAGGTACGCATATATTACTTACAAGACGAGAGTTGTTATTGAGACATGAATACACTTCAACAAAGTTGATCTTAGAAGAAGCCATGGGTTTCCACTGTACGATCCGAGAAATCTTTCTTTTAGTTTTCACGACCCACTCTGATGGCAGTCCGCCAATTGCTTCAAAAATCCATGCCTGCAACAACGAAATATATAAACTCATAAAACGTATCATTAAATATTTATTATTTAAAATTTAAAAAATCAACGAGAATATCCACACATCTGCATTCCAGACGTAAAGCCATAAATATTGTATTTTTCAATTTTATGCTTGGGTTTTTCGGCGTAAGCTTTCTTAAATTTCTTAGCTTTCCCGTTCAATGCATTGTCAAGACTTTCATATATCGTTTCCCATGACAAACGACCCCACGGATGACTTCGAAAGTGATCTATGCATCTACATCGTTAAGCAACGAGAAATTGATTTGACAATGATCTTTTCTTTCATTCAATACTCTGTCTGCAAAGTAAAACAACGCGATCTTTAGCGCATCATTGTCATCCATAGTCTTGAAGTCTAAGTCCATAAATCTTGACTCGAACTCGGCAAGATTCATTTTGTGAAACAAACCATCAAAATACTTGTTAAGTAACTTGTACATTGTTTTATGCTCCCTCAGCAGGACATATTGACCATAGTAAAATCCCGTAACTAAGCACTACTCTCCAATTGATAACCGTATCAATTCCTTACCAATCTAAAACCATAACTGATTATTGTTCTTACTTTCTCCATGTGCCACTTGCCTAAGCAACATATTATGCACAATTACGCCATTGAATAGAAAGCTTCGGCAGTCAATGAAGTGCCCAAATATGTCATCCTTGAATAGTTTCAATTGTCGTTTTGTTAATTTCTCTCAGATGGCATTGACCACTGTATCTAATTTACACATACTTGTGATACGCCCGGGAAAGTGATCGGCATAAGGTACCTTCAGAATCCCGGATTCTTTCATTGGTCCGGGTGGATTATGCTTCTTAATTTTTAATTTCTCCATTTATCTGAAACAAGTTACAAAATAAAATTGTTATATGACATAATTACATCTTAAAAATCCCCAACATTAACAAAAAAAAAAAATTCTAGTTTTTAGTGCAACAGGTTCCCTGTCGCACCAAGAACCAGGGGCCCTTGGTGCAACAAGGTCGCCCGTCGCACGAAGAGCCCTGGCTCTTAGTGCGATGGGCCAAGCCTGGCGCGCGCGGGCGACAGTCCCTGTCGCACACACAGCGCGCGCGACGTAGGCCCGCAGATCGCGCGAGCTCGCGGGCGACAGGCCCTATCGCACGCACATCGCGCGAGCCAGCGAGCGCGCGCAGCGTGCCACATTGTGCCTACCTACCGGTGCGATACCCGACCTTGCATTGTTTCATCCATCACCAAATGCACTTCATATACGCAAAACAATACATACAACTCAACAATCCCCTCATCAAACATTCATTTTATTAAAACTAAACATAAATTATGTAAGAGAAATTTCATCAAACACCTGATATGCACTACTTATAGCTCATCATTCTAATTAAATTCTGCTTCATCATAACACTCAAACAACCTATAATCATCTAAAACACCAATCAATTTCACTCAAATCATTGTAAAAGGTTGAAGTTTGTTACCTAGGTTCTGAACTCTTTTCAAAATCTTGGATTCGTTTCTGGTTCCTCTAGATTATGGTGGATCCGGTTGGACATTAAGTCACCGTTGCCTTCTTCATCGCTGTTGATGTTGCTGTTCCCGTTGCCGGATGCCGTTCGCCGTTAAAGAGGATAAGTTTTGGGTGGAGCTTAAGTGATGGTTTGGAGTGGAGAAATGTTGAGGGTAATTTAGGATCAAAATTTTAGTTTTGGCTAGTTATGATAGAAATTTATTTGGGTGGCTAAATTTGAAATTTAAAAAATTAATTAGGTTATTCTTGTAAATTTACCATAGATTAACCCATAAAAATCCATTCCATAAAAGACTTGGATTTGGGTTTAAAAACTAATCCCTTTTCATCACCCATTACGTACCCATTACCAAGATTTTAACAAAATCATTGATAATACAGTTCATCTAAATTATTTCATCGGTATTAAATTTTGAAAACAATTTTTCTAATTACTTCAAACCAACCCCTACATATATATATATATATATATATATATATATATATATTTCACTTTCAATTCTCTATATGTATTTGCTACTAGTTTTGACTTCATATGATTCAATGCCAATATAGGTGTTATAAAAACCACTTAACTTTGATAGGCAAGAGTCCAAACAATGTAAAAGATAAGTCTCTATTATCCTCGTTACTTGAAATATGTACGATTTGAATTTAAATTAAGGTGGTATTTTTTTAATTTGAAATTTAAATAAACTTGAACTAAATAGAGTTGAATGTCTGAATCTAAATAATACATTATTTTTTTAATTCTCTAAAAATAAGAATAGGGATTAAACGAACACTTATGTTATGATAAAATATTATTCAATTGAACTGATTGTAATATAATATTCAGCTATTAAAATTAATGATAAAATATTATTCAATTAAATTAGTTCAACTGTGTAAGGGCACAAATGTAAAAGTATTGGTTTTCAAATATTCAGTTATGAAAATTAATGAATATCAAGAAATTAATTTTTACTGAACACAAAAGCTAATAAACATTAAAAAAAAAATTCTTATATATAGATAGCATGAAATATAGATCATGATATACTAAAAAAGACCATGAAATTGAGTATTTAGTTTGCAGGATGTGAGAGTAGAGAGTAAATATGACATTATAAGCTAAAGAGAGAAAGTGATTAGTGAAGGGTAATTTTGAAAATTTGAAATTTTAATAATAAATTTATTTTTTAAAATAGGTGTAGAGAGAAATTTAATAGGTTCAAATAGCACCACTCTTGGACCTTTTACATTAAGCAAAAAGCTAAAAAAAATTGGATAGCAATTTAAAGACATAATAAATGAAAAAATTTACATTAAGTTGAGAAAAAAATAAATTTAATGACCCAACTGATTGAAATTAAGCCAATTAAGTGATTAAGTTAAAAAAAAACAGCCCCTAAGCTCCGTTTGCGGGCGTTGAAACCTTAGTAGATCCAAATAAATCGAGGGTTGAAAATAGGTTAAAATTGAAATAGAAGTCCACAAATAAACAAGATTAATAAATTAAAATAAAAATTATATAAATTTAAATAATACGCAAGTCTCTTTAGTAGGATAAAAGAGATCATAATAAATTTCAGCAAAATGAGAGGCTAGCTACTTGGAATATCTTGTGAATGTAGGTTACAAGCTTTAAAGTCCATTTCAAAAATCGCATTAATCAGAAAGCTATTTTGAAATGTATAGTTAATTAACATCACACGAGTATTGGCTTGTACGCTGTAGCGGCCTTTTTCTGGAAAAATCTTCTTCAAAGCTATATTTTTCAAAAAGGTGAATAGACCAGTACTACTTTATGAATGATCATTGATGTGTTATCCTCTCCAACATATCACCAATCGGCAAATTTGTTAAATAATTGGAAAGAAAACTTTGTTTCATTAACATTATCTCAGAGCTAGTATGAGGTTACACTCAGTCAATTTTTTTAATATTAATTGATTGATTTAAGTTTATATCATGCCACGATACAACAATGAATATGATCCCATCCCACTTTCCTTTACACGTTTCAGAAATTTTTTTGCCACAAATATAAAAAAAGTTAGAGCAGACTTATCATTTAAACTTTGTTTTTCTTTTATCATTCAAACTTTGTTTTGCTTCCCGTGATTCCTC
This sequence comes from Murraya paniculata, assembly GCA_030449075.1. Lineage (NCBI taxonomy): Eukaryota > Viridiplantae > Streptophyta > Magnoliopsida > Sapindales > Rutaceae > Murraya > Murraya paniculata. The sequence continues at coordinate 586,651 of JAEVFN010000073.1, forward strand.
TCACTTTCAACATTCAATAAATTTTCTGATTACTTCTTCAATGGTTGCATCATCTGATGCGATCTCAATGCTTGCATGAGCTTTACCAGCTAAGCCTTTTGATGTAGAGAGGTTCCTATAGTTACATATAGTGATGGAGAAAGAATTGCATACGACAGGAATAATATCTACCAGTTACTAATTTTTTGTGATTTAACAGAGTAATGGGTTTTAAAGTAGAAATAACTATTTTTTTTAATTTTAAATTTAGTTAGATCCCACACTATGAACCCATCTTAAGATCTATGACTCTTTCAAATGATTGAATTTTAGACGTTGGGGCGCACCACCTCAGCAGTATCTAATTTTTTCTCATAACGATGAGAGCAAAAAATGATAAATTTTACAATTCTATGTGTTTTTTAAATTTGCTAGATACTAATATAAGCCCCATAATGTCTTCCAAATTCATATATATTACTTATTGATTGATCATTTATGTTCACCAAACCAGCTCATTCGGGAAATTGTTAAATCGAAATGGACAATTCAGTGAGCATTTTCTATCAAATTAAACAATAAGAATCAAGAAGGGGCCATAACAAAATTAATTTATTATAAAAGATGTCAACCTATTCAGCGTTTATCTCCATGTGCTCGGAAAAGACACAACATCTTCCTTCTTGACGTTATCTATGCATGAGAATCAATTATCATAGTTTTGTCAAATATAAACCCATCATTATGCAAGACACTGACATCTTAACCAAGCTAAGTAATAAAAATATCTATATCATAAATAATCAAAGTTCATGGCGTTTTATCTTGAATTTAAGTTATTTAACAGTAAAAATTTTGTGCATATGTGCTTGTCGTTACTTTAGATTAATTATAATATCTCATTTTTCCCTGATAATCTTCGTCACTTGTGGATGGAAAAAAAGAGCACTGATGCATGAATTTTGAACTATTTTGTAAATCATATGGACCCCTTTGTGCATGAAACCACAAGTAATTAATTTAATTGCCCTTCTCAACTCTTCTTTTTCTTATTTATTTTATTTTATTTTATTTTTTCAAAATTGACAAGCTAAACAGAAGCCTATTGTCTTTGGACTCTGGTATCTGCTAGCAGTGCTAATGTATATGTGCCCATTAATTATAGTCCAGGTCAAGCTCATTAGAGAAAAACAGAGCCCATGTGGATATATTATTGGCAAGAATGTCACATTATTGCATTTGCGTAAACTGCAATGTTGCTGTCTTATTATTCTTCTTTTAATTCATCAGAAATTAATTTGTGGTTCTCTGAATAAGTTGGTGCACTTATGTATTGTTGGCTTGGAAGGAGGTTATTACTTCAAGTCTAATTCTAGTTCTTATTCTAGAAGTTGATTGACGAGCCATTAAATGGTTTGTTATGAAAATTGTTGGACATATTTATATATATTTCCAATAATTGAAGTTACAAAATGATAATAAAGCATTATGAACATTTTTGTAATTAATTAGCTAAGGGAAGTGAAGGAAATTAAAAAAAATTGGATATTTTCATGAGATAACTCTTGTATGTTTCTCTATTCATGGCCTCTGTGAATCAATCTTTTGTTTCTTGTTGGATCAGTTATTGTACTGTTATTGTATATCAATTTTTTTCTTTCATTTTTGCTGAATGAAATTCGGCTCCATCTACAATGCACCTGTTACACACGCCCCGTTTTTTTGTCATTTTCGCAAGCAATCGTTGGATGAGATAAGGATAAATCTAGCAATGCGAAAGACGACATGTGTACAGCAAGATAAACCAGTCAAGCAGGTGAAAAAAAAAAATGGTAATCATTTGTGTAACAAGTCTCAAGTAAAATCTAACAATATATAGGTTAGCCAATTAGGAATCAACTCAATAGTCATTAAAAGCAATATTTATTTAATAAAGGAAACAGGACTGTTCCACTTTGTTTACCTTCATAATAAATCGAAACGCAAACCAAAATTTTGTTGATCTATTAACCATAATAAGATGGAAGAATATTGTATTATTATTCATGAATCAAATGATTTGTGTGAAATAAAAAACTTGACATTAGTAGCAGTTTGTATTTTGGTTTGGACATATAAGATGTTGCAGCAATCTATACCGTTGTCAACAACAACGAGAAAACATTTTTATATTGATAACAATGATTAAACTTAGAAAACAATTAATGAGAATTTCGTTAGTGTAATGAACACATTGGATAAAAATGAGAATTTATTTTAAAAAACCGGCTTGTAAGGAGTAGGAGTCTAAGTGCTTATAAGTCCACCGACGTCTACAGGATAGAAGGAGGTCAAATACTTATAAGCCTACCAACATAGTTCACATCCTATCTAGGTGATACACTAAGTTCACGGGCCAGGACCAACCATAAGCAGGGTCATCCTCAAAGAAAGAACCTGCCTTGATACTAATTGTCATGCGCATATTAGGTAGAAATCATCCTTAAAATCTAACTTGTAAAGAAGAAGGAGTTTAAGCACTTATAGGTCCACATGTCAATTAGAGTTGATTCAGTTAATCACGAAATTGTTTGCAAAAAAATACTCTGAGGTTTCCTCTACCCAAAAACACCATTCATTCATCGATAACTCAATTTGAAAAAAAAAAATAAAATTCATGTGCTTGATTTTCCTCCAGGCAAAATCCCCTTCTTGCTTCTAAATCTGCCCATATTATAAAATGCTGGCCGCATTCTCATAATTAAATTCGACGAGCAATGGGCATAACCCATGCAGTTTCAAATTTGTAATTGCATTAACCTCATGGCCCCCCGTTTAGATACTCCATATTCCCGTACTTTGTGGTTTATTGGCATTACTACCAGTTGCATAGTTGAAATCCCCATGAAATAATTAATCAATATTGTGTTGCTTGAACAAATGAATGTCCTCGAATCCGAAATCACAAGTCGTCGCTGCTCCAGTTACCGCCCCTATTTATATGCTGAATTATGAAATTAAGTATAAAACGACAAGATATAAAGATGAAAAGCAGATGCAGTGTAGTTTTGTCTCTATTTCTGCGTCCTCTGCTTTATTGCTATTTGCTAGAGCCCATGAAGTAGGCATCAAGAAAGTGAGGTGATTTCATTTTCAAGCTGATGTGTGTGCATTATCCGTATTCATAAAGATTATAAGTACTTATCAAAGAACAATCTTAAAAATTTGCAGCATTTTAACGTGTATTTGGAACAATCAACACTTCATCATCATATTTTATGTGCTGAATTGACCAGTCAGTCCTTACATTTATATTTTTCAGTTAAAAGTTCAACAGAATCATAAAAATTTTCACTTAACACATACTATCACATATAGATTAGTCTTTTTGATATGTAGTTGTCACATAAAAAGATAGTATAGGTCGCACCTATATTAAAAAAGATTAAAAATCTAATCCATTCTCATAAAATATACTCATGAATTAAAGGTTGTCTCAAATTTATACATTTAACTTAAGAATTATAGCGAGGTGAGGTTATTATCTTAATTAACATAAAAGGAAAGGTTACCTAATATAAGGAAAATAATAAATAGCCAATGCCTTTGTATGAAACTAAATAAATTTGGTGGGGTCAACATTTGGGAAGCGGGACATTTCAGTAATCCAAAATTCCATTCAAAGGGCAGTGGCCATTGCCTTCAATAATTTGATGTTTGTTGTGGATTCTTCAAAAGATTTCTACCAGGACTTGGAAAAGAGATGGTTGATTGTAAAGTTTTAAAATTTCTTTTCCATTATGTTTGCATCTTACCAAAAGTTTTTGACCCGTTTCGTCTCATGACAAAAATTATGTGTTCATTTCACCTTTTTTAAGTAAAAAAGGCTATTAAATTTGTCAGTTCATTGAGGAAAACAACGTTTTCAGTGGCTCTCTTTATAAAATTTTACTCAAAAAGACCTAAAAGATTAGAATTTGAAAATTCCATCCCTATTTAATCAACTTCATAACCTGTCGGCATGTTCTAAAAAAGTTTGTGAAGATGATTATCCCGAAGTTAATTAATTGACGTTATTTTCCTGTTGGGCTGTTGGGTCTCATCAAAGGAATTTTGGACACCAGTTCATAAACAGCGATGAAAAATTGAAAGCCTAGACTGTTGATGACATACTACTTCACCAAATATGAAATTATTTGTTGCCTTTTTGGAAGAAGCTTAAGAACCTTTTTGTTGCAAGATTTTTTTGGTAGATGCGGTCCTGCGGCAACCGGCAAATATATAAATTCAAAATTTCAAACGATTATTAATTTTAAAAAGTCATTATCATATCATTAATATTGTTGTAAATAAAAAATGTTCCAAGATGTGGCATGTGCTACTTTTGTTTTCACGCAACCACAATAATAGACCTAACATTTCCACCATCACATCGAAATAATGAACCCATGAGTAAATGCACAATACACACTCTCATAGAGAGAATAGGATAGTGATGACTCTTGTCAATATCAAATTCTCAATTCATTTATTATTTTTCTCGTATGCTTGATAGTATGTCATGTTGATGATGTACATGCATAGATGGATGCTTGATTCAAATTTTCTCTCAATTTTCTAATTAAGTGAAGGCATCCTCAAGCAGTGTCTGCAAGAAAGATTCTGCCTTAATAAGGATGATGTCCTGATGCATATGGATAATGTTAGGAATATGCTCCATTTCATGTAGAGATTTGTATTTTAATTGTTAGGATATTTTCTTACGAAAATTACCAAAGTGTAATTGTAATAATTTTTTATATAGTAAATTTTTTTCTCATTGTTTTTGGCACTCGTAATTTTTTTCGGTATAATGTAGATCAAATTTTTTCGTAAATTTTTGTACTGTGTGATTGATTTTATTTTTTATTAATTAATTTATTTGATAATTTTTTACTTACAAGAACTTGAGTGAGATTAAAAATCCCTAACATATATTAGGTCACATAACAGTTCTAAGCTCTAGGATGCAATTGCTTAGTTTGTAATGCCTACGCTCTTTTCCAATTTTATTTAATGTATAATCGCCAATATTAAACTATCTATAAATTGGACATATAGAAATCATTAAAGTAAATTTTAAAAAAAAAAAAACCCAAAATTTAATAAGTTTTGATGATTTTTTTTTTTTTTTTTTGGCATAGTCGCTCCAAATATCGGCCCCACCAAAATAGGGAATTTTGGCGTTTAGCTTGCCATGAAAAATTCGGACAATTAATTTAACGTAGGATGGCAGTGTACCCATTAAACCCAAGTTTTAAAATAACTTTTTATTATTAGAATGCCCAAACAGCAAATTATTATTATGGACAAAAGTAATAATAATTAAATAAGAGTTTTATTCATTTCTACTGTTTCAAAAGAGATTTTTTTTTTCGCTAATACTTAAGTTTAATACTATTTCCCTCTACAAGCAATTGTGAGACATTTTTGCTCCCTAGGTAATTAGATTTGTAAGTAGGAGTTTAATTCTCATCCAATTATCCTCTTCGTCCTTTTCAAGTAAAATATTCAAATTTGGTCTTTTTGATTTTTCACTCTAAATACATGTTCGGTTTGTTAAATTTGAACAGTTTAATTTTGATCAAACAATTATAATCTGCCGTATTATAATTTGAACAGTTTAATTTTTACTCTAAATGCATGTTCGGTTAGTTAATTTTGATCAAATAGTTATAACCTCGCATGTTATAATTTTTTGATAAAATAAACTAAGAAATATCTTAATGTTTAGTTTGATAAATAAATGGATTCATACATGAATTTAACAGGTTTTCTTAATAAAAATATTGTTACAATAAATAATTTATCTAAATAAGACTATATTGAATATATAAGTAAGTTTAGAGAGTAAAATTAAATATTCAAATTTTATTAATAAGTTTACTTAAGAAATATATTTAGTAAATACTTTCATGAGCTGAGATAATCCTCCTCTTTTATCCAGGGCAAAGCAGCACTTTTTGAACTTCGAATGGCATTTTGAGTTTCGCAACCTTGAACTGAAAAAGTACATTCTCACTTTCTTTGTTTAATTTCACCGTGGGCCCTCCACTTTCTCGTTATATACTGTAGAAAACAATTTCCATATCATATGTTTGTTTTAAGTAAGGGTCCCTCCATGTTACTGTTTAAAAATTTCAATATCAATAGTGGGATTAATGTGGATCATTGGATGAAATTTATCATTTATAATAATTAAATAAGATAAAAAAAAAGAAGTTAAAGTATTTATCATGTAGGTAATTCTTTTTTCGTTAATTAACTTAAATTCTATAAAGGATAAGAAATTATACCAGATAAATAGGATAGAGAGAGATTTATAACTTGAAAAGAAAAAGAAACTAATTCAAATATAACAATTAAAGGCCACAAAAATCTGATTATTTAGTGTTTTATAATTAATTAATTTTAATTAATTATGAAATTCTTTAATTATAACTACGTACAAAATATAATTAATTATACTATTTCTTTATCTTTCTTATAAGCTACTTGTTAAATAAATTTCACTACTTATAACAAATTGTATTTTTATCTTATATCACTAAATTATAATTACATTACTTGATTGACACAAATTTCATAATGCATTACTATTGATTTTGATAATTTATACATATAGTGAGAAGTTAAAAAAATAATGTTCATATGTAATGATTTATCTTATGATTGATGAAAAACATAAACTCATAAAATTCATTTTAATAAGCACAAATGCTCAATTTCTAATGAATGAATTCTTTCAAAAGATGAATAAATAAAAATGGAAATGCTACAATTGATATAGTACGTGGATTAACAGTCAATCTTTGTATTGATTAATAAAGACAACTACAATCAATCGTTTTATTTTCATTATTATTTTATTCTTCTCAAATCTTAACAGTGATTTTAATCTTTTTAATTTATGATTACATAATTTTCTAAACATGTTTATCATTATATAATTCCATAATTTTTATTGTGTGTGATTTTATAATTTTCATCATATTTTATTATTTTCTATTATATCATTCACCATAAGTTATGTCTACCAATATTAAAATAACCAACAATAAAAACTATCTATTTATGGCAGTATTACATCTTTGTGATTCAATATAGAAATCATTTATAATAAGTTGATGAGATTTTGTTGAAGTATGTAATTCATATAAAATTTGCATATTAATATCTTACATTTTTCAAATTTGGTATTGTAAACAACAAAATGAAATGACACATCTAAAGAACGTATATAAAATGCATCTAATTTAAAGTGTTTTTTGAAAAGAAAAGATCTAATTTGAAGTCTTATGTAATTTTATAATGATTTTGCTTACTACATATCCCCTCATTACAAAGTCCAATTGCATTTTATTTTTTTTAATCTTTTACAGTGAATTAGTAATTAAAAATAATTATCTATTACTTATATATATAAAAAAAAAATTAGTTGTAATAATAAGATATAAGGTAGGCCTAAATTAAATTAAAATTTATGGAATTACCTATAATTTGGATAGTTGGTAACTATTCATTAAAAATTAATCAAGAGTAGAAGTATTTCATTTTAAATCAAATGATTCATAATAATCCTACTATTAACATTGTAATTCTTTCAACAGCGTCATAGATAAATCCAGTTACGATGGTATATACCGTAGACTTTGGTGAAGTTACTAATCAATGTTCGTATAAATAAGCTAGGGCAATTATGAGAGCCGGGCTTTTGGGCCGGATTTCTGACGTTACAAGTTGGTACTTGTAGCCCATACACCACTGTATTAAAACTGGAGCTTTTAACACCACTCAAAACGCCTTATAACACCCCATTTGAGTTTTATTTTCAAAATTGCCCCATTTTAATTTATAAAATGCTAACCCATAAATTAAAATCAATTATCTTGTCATTACATTTCACCCGAAAAAGAGTATGTATTTCTTTTAAATTTTTATTTTTAAAATACGTACTAATCCTAAAATTTTAAATTATTTTCTTCACAGTTACACAATTTCTATCTTCATTATTTTAAATTTCAAAAATTTTCTAAAAAAAGGTATTTTCAATTAAAATTTACTATATATATTTTATAAGAAATTTTGAGGGCACAATGTCAAAAGTCTACTCGTGTATTTAAAATAGAATAAAATGTAATATTTTTTTAATTTTTAATAAAAATAATTCTCATAAATAATAAAATAAATAAAAAAGTGAGGGCTGGTTAAATAATTTGAGAGAATTAAATATCAGTATTCTTTAAATAGGCAATCATCCACTAAACCAGGCGGTTTGGAAAGCTCGTGCATTTTAAATTTTAGTTACTAAGAAAAGTAATTGAACAGTAACCAAAAGGGGGATGTAGCTCAGATGGTAGAGCGCTCGCTTAGCATGCGAGAGGTACGGGATCGATACCCCGCATCTCCAATACTAATGTTAATTTAGTTTTTGAAAGCTTTTATAAATTTACAGTTAGGTCCTTTAAATTTATCGAAAAAATGATCACATCACAAATTAATATTTGTGTAACAGGTAAGTCCATTTTATGTTATTTTATTTTTCTAGATATGGAAGTCCATTTTAACATTGAGTAGCGAGCGTTATCATTGCCTTCAACAACTTGATCATGTCAATAATAGAACGACGATATTCAAGTGTGTCCCAATTAGGTCTTTTGAATTTATCGAAAAAGATAATCACATTATAAATTAATATTCGTGTAATAGGTAAGTTCCTTTTATGTTATTTTATTTTTTAAAGTCCATTTTAAGTTGAGTAGTGAGCGTTATCATTGCCTTCAACAACTTGATCATGTCAATAATAGGAAGTCGATTTTTTATTATTATTATTATTATTATTATTATTTAGATGCAGACACCCTGATTTTTTTTTAAGGTAAATATACTGTTAAGCCGCGCCGATCTAGAGAAGGCACGTCTGCACTAGAGAAGGCACGTCTGCACGTGCATATAAAAGTTTTCTATCTTCAATGGAAATAGAGGGATTGGCAACATCCAAATAAATATATTTAGAAACAAGTGGGTTTCACCCCTTGGGCAAGTCATATACAACATAAAACTAAATTAATAGATGAAAATAATATTAAATTCAAGACGCAAACTAGCCGATAGTATCCCAAACAAACCACATAAAACAGTACAAAATTTGAAAATTAAAACAAACCTAATTAAGCCTAAAAATACTAGCAGAAACTATAATTATCAAGAACAAATAAATCTAGAGATGAGTAAATTTTCAACTAAGTTTCAGTTTAATCCATCATGCACCGTGCCTTCAATCTGGGCTTCAACTTCTCTTTCATCATTTTCTCCATTGACAGCAACGATGCTGTCCACATATGTAAAAACTTTATAAGAATATCCCATTCCACTATCAATGGGGAGAATAAAATTCCTTTTAGTTTTAGGATTAAACAAAAAGAATTGATCCACACTTTTCATAATAATTTTGCTGTCTCTAAAACTTCCAACCGGCCAAGCGATTCTTTCGAATGCAGTGTTAAACGTTCTAGTCCACCTCTTTCCTTCATTCATCACCCACAATTCAAACCGATTACTCAACCTACTTCGAAACCCTAGACCTGGATAAACAGCTAAAGCAAGTGATTGGTCATACGACAGAGCTTTCACATAACAATCGGTTGGAAGTTCCGGCATCGCTGTCCTCCAGAACAGCTCTCGATTCATGTCATACGACACGACAAATTTCTCATTAACCAAAACTCCAATCCCATTCGCAATCCAGTGAAGAGCTCCTTTGACAGCCACCGCGTCTTGCCCTCCGTAAATCACACACGATCCCGTGCCCGCCGCGACTTCTTTCCATTTTCGGGTACTCGTGCTGTACACTTCGGCACTCGCATCATAACGAGCCTGAAAGTTGACAATCCTCACCAATACATAATCATTGGTGTCTTGGTTGAATCCATATCCAAGAGAAACCATCCAAAAAGTTTTCAGACGGCTTTCGGTGAGTGAGGGTTTCGGGAGACGTTTGAATTCATTTGTTGCCGGGTTCCACAGCACGAAAGCCATTCCGAAAGCACTTGAAACATCGAGACAGAGCAATCCATTGCAAGAACCGACAATCATGGGGAAGGTTGATAAACCTTCCAGAGGTGGCAACTCTACTTGGTTCTGCTTCAGGTCTTTGCGAAGCAACATCAAACCGGAATCATTCCCGAAGGCGTGGTTGTAGTAACGGACGATAAGAGAGTGGTTTCGATTGGAGCGATTGAGGTGTGCGGTTACGAACTCTGGGGACTTGATGAGAACGAGCCAAGATTTGGAGACGCACTTGAAACGAACGATGGATTTTATGGGCAATCGTAATAGAATGTCAGAGATGACAGCAAGTGGAAAATGGGAAACGGTGGTGGTGTCGTTGGTGGTCATGGCCTCTTGACTTCTTGATCTCTTTCTGCTCATCTAACTCTTGTTTAGGGTTTGCAAGAAACGTGCGCGAGAATGTTAGGGTGAAGGTGCATTTGTAGCCAGTGAAAATATCGGTTGTTTAGGGTTTAGAGAGTTGGTATTTGTTTCGGAAAGAAATATAATAAGATTCATTGGGCCTGTTTAGCTAGGCTTCCTTTGAAATGGACCTCCTTTGAATTACCAAGATAATATAGAAAAGTTGCGAAAAGAGCTTGGCAGCATTGGGAGTCTCTCTCTATATATATTGATTTGGATGAAGAAAGAGAAACTTTACCCTACCATTAAACTTCAACCTAAAGAGTGTTTATATATATATATTTAAAACCACCCAAAGGTGGGGGTTGGTGGGACCCCTTACTTGTAGATTATTAAACTAAAAATAAAAGTATATCTGGAGGGCGACATAAACTAAAACTTCCAAGCAGAAGAATAAGAACTATCAACAAATAGAATTGGAAACCAATACAGAGCAACTGAGGAGTGAAAGAGAAGAAATCAATGTAAGTACCCAGAATACAGCCTGCGATACTTACGACCAGTGACTAACTTGAAATCTTTTCGAGAACTAGAGGAGTGTGGGCTAGCAACACTGAAGTCAGGATAAAAATCACGCCCCCCTGTACCCTCAGGCTTAGAAGCAAAATACTCATCAGCTACAAAATTTTTACTGGAGCTAAACTCCTCATTTGATTGAAATGGGAGGTCTGGAGGATAGGATTGAATACCCATAGCCAGAGAGCGAATAGCATCGGCTGTAGTCCGGAAGAAAGTAGAGCCAGGGGAAGTCCTATCCGGCACCCCATCATCATCAAAGAGTGTTTACCTTTTTAAAATCTAATTTTGTGAGGATCAGGTCTTGTAAGATGCAATACAAAAAAATCATTCATGAAACACCCTTACAGCAACATTAAATAATATCTAAATTCATAAATGAATAAAAAAAAAATCACAAATAATGTACCTCTCTTCAATATCATATACCTAATCACCAAATTAAATGTATAGACTAAAAGAAATTGTTCACGCACAAATGATAAAATATGAAGCTCAACCGTACGTTGTATTACAGAAGAAGAAAGAAAAAGAAAAGTCAACTTAGTTCTTCAAGTTTCAGGGTTTAAAAAACAATAATAATAAAAAACTTCTGTTATAGGAACTAGGAAGAAGAATAAAGAAAGGAAAAATTGCAGTGAGGAACCTGATTTAAAATTAGAGTCCTCCCAACTATCTATCTATATGTATATTTCGTTTCAAGTGAGATTGAAGATGAATAAAAACAAATCAAGCAAAAGATACAAGGAAGACATAGCAAAGATAGGCGTAGACAAATCAATAGTTATTGAAATATGCTAAATTTTTGTAAGGATGATGAATATTTTTTAGGCATAAAGTGAAAATAAAAAATTTAGCATATGAGGTTTAAGTGGAGGACGATTTTGGAATTTAGTAGGTTGTATAGGGTAGAAATTATTTTTGAAATTTTAATAAATGAGCACACAATGTAAAACAGTGCTCAAAATAAAGTTTCTTATGTAAATAACCCCATCCTATAATTAAAATGACATAATTTGGTCGTTTCAATCATTTTAATGATCTTGTCCACTTTTATACTTAATTATAATAATGGATTTGGATACTCTCCGAATTTTAAATTTTGTTCTAATCTTTTGAAGATCTCTATACATGTGGCACTTTTATATTCAATGGTCAAGATTTACTTAATTTTTATTTTTTCTTGTCTACTTTTTCATTTTTTCATGAACCTTTTCATCAAACGAAAATCTATCAAACAGAAAATTTTTATCGGGAACTTGAAATTAATCTAAAAATAAATAAACATGGTAAAAATGTCATACAAGAATAGTTTCTCATGTGTAAATCTCCCGCCGTCTATAAACTTACTTGCAACTTTTATCCTTCATCAAATATGTATTGTGTATTGCTAACTGACCTTGGAAATCATTAGGTTGTGAATTGATTGTGCAATTTTGCTGCTTTTCTTTTGATTTATTTCAAAGTTCAATTTCTAATAAATGTATTTGGCTGTTTCTTCCTCCCTTGTTAATTCGATTAGAAGACACATAAAAATTACGGAAGTGATTTTATAAAACCATTATGATTGATGTGGTTTAATTAGAACTATTCTTTTTCTTCTATGTTTAGAGGGACTCGATCTTTTAAAATTGGGGAAGACAAAACATATTAATACAATAGCATATCAATTTATGGAAAAATGATAAAGGTAAATAAATCTTGACCATTCAAGATTATCATATGTCGTGAGATCTTAAAAAGATTAAGAAAAATTAGATTGGGAAAGGATTTAAATGTGTTAGTAAATTCTTTAGTCAATGATTATGTTATATTCTAAAATGATCAAACATGTAATCAAATTATTCTAAAGTTGATTATTATATTTCAAAATCTATGCTAATGCCATCCATTTTTTTTTTTTTTAAATTTGAAAATTACGGTATTATGTGCAATACAAATATGTGAGTTAAGGTCCATTACAATTGTTGAATGCGCAACACAATCTCAAAAATTGAGAAGAAATATATTTTCACAACAACTTCAATTCTCAATCTTAAGAATAAGGTGAGAAGGTAGTCACCATAACACCATTTTACGTTCTTTTATCAATTAAGAAGTAAGAAATTGAGGTTAAACTTTTATAAGGGTGGTAGTATGTATGTTATTACTCTAAAAGGAGAAATCATATTTACCATTAGAGCTAGTAAATTTTGACATGATCCGATTATTCAACAAGAATACAACGCGAATAAATGGGTAAGGATTATAAAATTTGACACGATTATTAAATGGGCCATGTTTGGATTAGTCTAAATTTGACACGACATGAACATGACTTAATGACCCATTTTGTCAACTCTATTTATCATTACATCATTATTGTATGTTGTAATCGCCAATAAATATACAGTTTAGAGTTGAAATCGCTACTTTGATTAACAAACTGTTCGTTAGACAATATAGTTTACAGCTGAAGTCATTCGATGAAACTCGATTTAGAAACTATGTGCTGTTGATACAAACTACAAGGTTCAAATCAAAATCCAGGAGGGCATCAAAGACAACATATAAAAGACCAAAAACTCAACAAAATTCCTCAGCCATGATCATTCCAATATCTGAAATTCTTTACGATGTGACTTAGTAATTCACAATAATACATGAAAGATTTGATTCCGGGAATTACTGCAACATATGCTGCTCAGACTGTTCTTGGAAAATTGGATCCCAACGCTGACAAATTCCATGCGCTCGTTTTTAAATCAGGTTGCTGAAGGCAGCACATGAAACGCTTCTGAATCCCCCCATATGACACCAGAGATCATACTCCCAATGCAACAAGGTGCCGCAAGTCTCTCGATCTCAATTCTTCTCCATCGTCTTCCTGTACTTAAAACAGGATCATTGCGGTTCACGAATAGGCCGGGGACCATTCAGATAGCACATGAGATGACTCATTGTTTTGATAACTCTGGTTCTGACCAATTCTACTAGCAACAGCAAAACCAGCTTATTAGAAAGCGAAGCCCATGCTTCACCTTTTCATTATTGATAAAAGGGAATCTCATGCTTCACCTTTTCATTTTTGATAAGTTCAAGGAGGGCTGACGGGAATGGTGGATTGAAGACACACGTGTCCATAGGATAGCTCATCTTGGTCATATTCTTCCCAGCAAGCAATGCAATAGCTGGCCGCAGAGAATGCGCAGCTAACCAGTCATATTCTTCCCTGCACCGCAAGCTGAAAGCAGGAACTCTGATGATTCTGTGAAATAAGCAACGGAAATCCAGCATAAGATCTCTTAACAGGGTGTCCGGTTCTTTAATTTATTGTTCACAGGAAAGCTATGGCATATTGGGGGCATTGCTTTCAGCTGTAAATGAGTTACTATTCATAAATAGCACCAACGATTGAGTAATCTACACTGTCTATATGAGCATACGACTAAGCCGGAAATGGAAGAAGTTGGACCAGGTAGAAGCTTGAGCTTTATGCACTTGCGCATTCCCATGGCGGTCACGTTCTAGAATGTACACTCCTTGAACCAAGCGTGCAGCAACAGATCTTCGATGATGTGGATTATTCCTGTAAATAGATTAAAACTTAATTAAAGAATAAATAACTCATCAAAAATATATTTAGCAAAAGTCTAAATCAAACTCGTATGGTCACTTGCTACAAAGCACAAGTGACATTCTTAGAGCCAAAGATTAGCCGCACCGAATCATTGCTGTCGTTATATTAACACTGGTTAAGATGCCACTATTTGTTGGTTAAAAATCGTCTGTAGAAATATTTTGATCGCGTTTATCATATAAATATATAAAATTATCATAATCTATAAATTTAACTTTGTTTTTCTATTGTAGTAATTTAGGCTCTCAAGTCAAGATCTGTCACTATCAATCGTTATATTACAATTTATTACTAACAATTTTTTAGGTTATGACTCAAATTTAATATGCACTTAACGTGTGGGTATCTTTATCATTATTGATAAAGGAAAAAAATTTTCTTTTCCTTTGTTCTATATATTATACCTTCTCTTTCTCTAAAGAGTAAACCTTTTAATATCTATTTGGTGAAGCTTTAGATTTTTATTTTATCTTTTTTTAGTATTTTAAACCATTTGGTATCCAGAGACTACATTGGGCCCTGGACTAATTCAAATTCAAGTCGGATAGGACCAGTAGAGCTGAAAAGCTCTCCCAACAAGTATTTAACCTAGCTGCATTCCTAAGCCTTGAACCAAGGACCTTAGTGAAGGTAAAACAGCCCCATCCTAGTTGATCTAAGTGTTTTTTTGGTACTTTATCTTTTTTTAAAAAAAATTATATTAAAGCATAAATACTTGATTTAAATTAAACGATAAGATAAGGCCATTGCTTGTGCTTGTTATAAGGGCTCAACTTGTAAAATAACACAAGACCTCTTATACACAAGCATATTAAATAGAGCTTCTCACCAAATAATATATTTAGGCTTTTGATTAAAATAGTTAGTTAACTTACTTATCAGTCTTATAGTGATGCAGTCAATCCAGTAAGCTAACCGGAGGAATATATTATTTAGGTACATACAATAGTGGCTTAAAATAATTAAGGCTATAATTAAACTAGCCCAATTATTTAATTTCAAATTTACTCCACTAAAAGATTGGAATTGACCTCCATAATTGTATACTATCTAGGATTGTGTTCTCGAATAATAATTCAGAAAATGTATTTATAAATAAATCAATATGCTTTAAAGAGCACATAATCCTAACACTATTAAATTTCTACACCATTTTCCTTGGAATTTATTTATTATTTTCACACTAATTCAGCCTATGGAAATATGAGTTAATATTGCTTCTTTCAACTCCAAAATCAAATGGAATCTACACTAGCTAATCAGCAAACCCAACAGCAATGAACAACTACTTGACTTTAGCATCTTTGTTAACCTAGAGTTGTACCAGCAGCACGTAGTTTGGAACCATAAACTAGAAAGTTTTATCGCACAATCCTTAAGATGTTAACCTACCAGCAAACATAAATTGAAAATTGAATTCCATGTCTTATAGAAAGACTTTCTGGTGCAAGAAGGACAAACAAGATAGTTTGATTTTCAGGATATAATGACACTGTTGCGAAATTGCACTTTAAGTATAATAGTTTAGAACAATAAAAGAAGATTGATAAAGAAATATGAGAAAAAAGTAAAAAGAATGAATTAGAACAGTTAGATTGTTCTCTACTGTCATTAAAGGCGTTGTATGCCTCCCTTATATAGAGAAATCCTCTATAGTCTTTTTCCTAATACAATTTGAATTATTCACCCATTTTCTTATTTAATTTAAATTAATCATCCATACATCTTATAATTTAATTCAAATTTAATAATCTAAATAAATTTGACTTATTCAACTTTAATTTATAATTAAACACAAAAATAATTGATCTCACTTCTCTTCAATGTGGGACACGGTGTGCGAGCCAGAAGTTTGTGGTGGGCTGGGTCTTAAGAATAGAGCTCTCTTGATGAAAGTGGGGTGGGGTCTGATTGCTTATCCACCTAGCCTGTTGTCTTAGATAGCCCATGGCGATCAATTGAGAGGGTTTGGAATGATACTCTTATGAGGACTCGATAGAGTATAGGGGATAGAAAGAAGGTCAGGTTCCGGTGGGACTGTTGGGTCACAAAAGACAAGCCTTTGGTGTTTCATGCTACTAGTGATATTCCTGAAAATTGTTGATGCGGATTTTGCAGATGAGTCTGTAGATGGAAGTGGGCTATTTTGGGGCATTTATTATTACCTAATAATATTATTCTAAGAATTGCTTCCTTTCAGCTGCCGATGGATCATAGAGCTAAAGAACAAGTTTTCTAGGTAGAGTCCAAGAAGGGTATCTTTACTGTTAAATCAGCTTACCATGCCATCTCTAGTCACGACCATAATAAAGAAGATCAAGTTTGGAGTTTGGCTTCGAATTGGCAAGGCCCACACTGTATCCTTATTCTCCTCTAGCTTGTGCTTCGCGATAGACTAAAGACCAATGTTGAGTTGCTAAGGAGGCATATTCCAACAGGGAGTGGATGTGATCGTTGCGGAGCCATTCTGAATACTTGGCATGTGTTACGTGATTGCGTGGCGGCTAAGAGGTTTTGGAATCGTGTCATCCTTGTGCATAAGAGATAAGCTTTTTATTCTTTAAACCTTCATGATTGGATTGTAAGAATGTAAAGAATTGTATTTTTAAGAAGGATTAGCTAGACATGTTTCTCTGGCATTGCAATCTGGAGGCTTTGGTACTGGCGGGACCATTTTTTTTAATCACTTCTCTCTGGACAGTGATTAAATGATGAATGATATGTCAGTATGAGAGCAGCGAAAATTCATAAAGTAAATAACTTCCCCTTGTATACGGGAGTCAGAAGGTCTGGGAAGTGAATTGCATGGAGCTCCCCCATCTGGCCTTGGTGCAAGCTTAATATTGATAGTGCGGCTAAGAGACCTGGGGAATCTAGAACTGGTGGACATATCTGTGATTATCATGGGAATTGGTTGGCTAGCTTTTGCATGAATATTGGTTCTCGTTCTGTTACGGTTGTGGAACTCTAGGGGATATTTCAAGGTTTGTATGTCACTTGGCAAAAAGGTATTCGCTGGCTGAGTGTGGAATTGGATAGCTTATGTGTGATCAACTGGTCGATAATCATTTGAATTCCACTAATGAATACACCCTACTAGTTCAATCTATAAAGGATCTCATATGGCGTGACTGGCTTATCATTGTTGTCCGTGTTTATTGCGAAGCAAATTTTGAGGCGGATTTCCTTGCAAGCTATGCCTTGTCTCTCCCCTTAGGTCTTCACATTCTCAATTGTCCTCCTGTTGGTGTTCTTCCCTTTTTCACGCATGATATGTATGGGGTTGCATACTGCGGCCTAGTTCTTGTTTAGCTCTGTTTAAGAGCCCCTTTGTACCAAAAAAATGAAAAATGACAAATTGCTCTTAGATAAAATCATAAACTAAATTGGTAGTCTCATGATACCAGTGTGATAACTCAAGCAGTGGGTGTGTTGCCTTCGGTTGTAAATGTACTAAAACCTCCTTATGGGAGAGGAGTAGGAGATGTGTGCTCAATTGATCGAGATCCACGCTTCAATATTTATATATAATAATAATAATAATAATTTTTTAGTCTAGAATCTTAAAGTGTGTCAAAAGTTCAGGAAAGTTTTAAAACCGCAGAGTTTTAAGGATTTCAAATTTAAAGCACTTAAATCGTATGTTTTATGTATTTTTTTAAACTTTCTCGTACTTTAAAATTTCAGATTAGAACATATATATATATTGTAATTATGATATGCACTCTTACTAGATGCAGCACATTTGTAATTATAAATATTCCAAACTTATCCTATCTAATATGCTTTGATATAATTGAGTCTTATTATATATAATTTCTCCATTTGCAAAGAACTAGCTTGATTTGAGCCAAGTCATCAAAAGCTCCTATCCCTAGTACTTTATATGCTCTTTTTCACGATTTATTGTGCTTTTCAAGCTTAGAGCGCTATCATTTGCCATGCTTTGCACTAAGTGCTGCACGATTTTTTAAATTTGTCAACCTCAAAATTTAAAACTCAAATTTGCACTCATTAAAACTAAGCGCTGCATGGTTCGACTTTAGTTTATGGGATTAGGATCCTCCCTAAATTTTTTTTTCCTCCTAGCCTTTTTTAGTTTTTTAAATTTAGTGAAAAGAATTAGTTTAATTGTAAATAAAGTGAAAATGGCCTGATTGTCAACATCAAAATTCAAAACTCACTCTTGACCTCATTAAGCTAGAAGAGGCCATAAGAAAAAGAAAAAAAAAAAAAAAAGAGGATCCTTATCCTAGTTTATGAGGCAGTTCGAGTTTAATCTATAACATTAGACATTACAATATTGAGAGACGTTACTTTGCATAGCTTAGTTGGTCATAATTAAATATGCAATTTTTTTTTTGAATTACATGAGAGTAATGCTCAGATTACAACTCATATTATGTGAGACTACAACTAGTATTTATAATCAGACAATTACTGAAACTAGTTTACATTAAATCTTATATAGTACTGCCCAGATTTTTTACTTTCTCTAATATTCGAGAGACATCAACTCCACTCACATTTCAAAAGGGAGAAGACTGCATTAACTCAAATTTGAGGAAGGAATTAAATCCCCACAATACTTTTGCGGTGGTTCAAACCACTACCCTCACCATTGTGAGTGAGGGAATGACTCTAGCCACTTAGTCTTTAATATGCAGTTTACATTTATTGTCACCTGAGTTTAAATAATAATGAAGGACAAAGATTAACTATTAATGAATAAGGTTTCCATCCTCATTAATTAGTGATTTTGAGTAATAATTAGCTAAGTTAGCTTTATCATACGTTTGGCAGCATGGGCAACACCTACCTAAACTTTAAAGTCCAGGGTTCAAGTCTCAATAAAGAAAAGGATACCCACTTTAACTGGAATAAATTACTCATCGAACAAAGATTGGTGTTGTCGTAATAATTAAGGAAAGTGGGTGGGAGGGAGCAAGTGAATGAATGAATATATGTTTCTTTACAAAGGTATTTGTAGGCATTTAATTTGTTTTTGTAATACATATCTTGTTAAAGTTAAGAGTGTTAAGAGTAATTTGTAGAGTAAAAATAACTTCACCCTTAAATAAATATATAAATGGTTTTAATATTTAATAACAAATTACTTTTACAATCTAATTTAATCCTATACTACACAAAATATAAGATACCACTAAATATAGTTCAATCTAATTCTAACATGCTAGTGACAGTCGTGCAAATTCAACAACAGTAACTGTAAATAGGGGTGGGCGGTTATCAGTTTGGTTTGGTTCAGTTTAGGGCCAGAACCAAATTGAACTAAAGCCGGTTGATTCTCAAGAATCCAAACCAAATTTCAAAATCGAGCGGAATCGAATTGGAATATTTTGGTTCAATTCGGTTCAGTTCTAAAATTTGGTTCGATTTGATTCGGTTCCATTAAGATTCTTACATTTCTTGATTTGATAATTTTCAAATTAGAGTATGGCAACATATCATAATTTACTTTCAATCATTGTTAATTTAATTTACTTTCAATGAAAGAACTTGAAATGATTCAAACACCAAATTTCACATACACCGAATTCCACTTACGGCAGCCACAACTTAAAAGATTCAAACACCTGCACAAAAGCAACATACACCACCAGCACAAAAGCAACTCGGCAACCCCTCACAAGATTCAAACATAATTAAAACAAACACAACAAAAATAAAAAAAACAACTGCAGCAACGAAGGATGGGCTAACGGCAAAGAGAGTGAGACATTGTGAGGTGTGATTGAAGACTGACGAGAGTGTGACCGTGTGAGCCATTAGTGATGGCTGACGGCAGATGAGTGAGTCGGACTAGCCTGCCGTGTGTAAGTCATGACCGAGAGGATGGCTATGGCTAACCGTGCGTGAGTGGTTGGCCTCGAGAGGTTGGCTGACAGCGTCACCATGAGAAGCTGCGATGGCCGACGGGGAGATATTGCAGTGCCACCGCTAACTGTGAGGCGAGGGAGAGAGATGGATGCTGAATAGATTGATGAATTAGGATTTTTAGATTTTGAGGTTTATATATTTTAAATTTAATTCAACCGAACGTATCAGATTGTCGGTTCGGTTCGGTTTTGAGCCGAACCGAATACAAACCAATCGGTTCGAAATTTTTTAAACCATTCAATTTTTACATTTAGAACTGAATTGAATCGAACCGAAGAAATATGGTTCGGTTCGCTTTTTACCGAACAGTTTGCCCACCTTTGTACAAGTCAAGCAGCGGTGCGATCCCGTGGGCGATAGACAAAAACTTCTAATTATTTTCCTCATAAACTCACCTGTAAAATAGTGATCGCTACGTTTCCTTTTTTTTCTTTTCCCCCCTAATTGGAAGCCAACCTGTCTTCTAATCGACTTTTTATTTTTACCGTACTATTTGGATTCTCAACTACATATAAATAAATCACAAAAACATACAAAAATTAATGAAGAGCACAATAAGAGCACACAATATGGAAGTTGTAAATCAGGCTTATCTGTTCGATAGTTAATTAGAACTTTCAAGTTAGTCTCTATTTAAATTAAATTTATCAATAAAGTAGGCAAAAAAAAAATTAGAAAAGTGTAATGCCCAAGATATTTTCTTACAATAGAATAGAAACTGGATAGGCTATTTTTACAACTTAAAGCTTACACCAATTAATACTGTAGCTCTTCTTCAAGAAAACATATTTAGTAATCCTAATATAATTAGTTCAACCTTTCGGTAAACTGCTCAACATGTTGTATTTCTAAAATAAAAAAATTTTGAATGAATTTTTTTTTTCTAAATTAGTGTTAGTGACCGAAAACTAATTTAACATTCAAGTCCAATCTAGATTTTACATAAAATGTATATTTAATTATGGAATCCAATTGATTAATTTGTAATTACTACAAAGTTTCACAGTATGTGTCTGTATGAGTTGATATTTCAAAGCAAGTCCAGTAGTCAAGGAAAGTGTCTTAAGGGTGATTGGTAGATAGTACTGATGCCAAAGGGCAAAGACTAAGAAGTTGACGAAGACTTAATCTTTCCACCATTTAATTGTCATGTCCGAGACGCCAAGGTGCCTGTGGCCCCCAACCGGCGGAGACGGACATATTGCTATAATTTGCTTACTTTAAATGCTAGCTATCTGAAGAAGCAAAGCTAGCCGCAGCCTGCCTACTAATTAATTGTCAAAAAATTAATGGAGACATGCAGGAAAATCTTCCACTTCTTCTTCTTTTTCTTCTTCTTCTCACTCCCTCATCTGGCTGCTGTCGTCACCGGTGACTCTAATTACCCTCTAGTAGAAAACAACATATTTCTTGCTTGTGGCTGGTCGGGCAACACCACTGCCAGTGGCCGGACGTGGTTTGGAGATGATAAATCTCAATACTCCCCACAAGAAGACGCATCCGCTTCCAAATCAACAACTTTCACTGAAAATAACCAAGCCCCATATTCAAAATCACGCTTTTCTCATTCGCAATTCACCTACGTATTCAACAGTCACCGCCGGTCAAAAGTTCATCCGCCTGCATTTCTATCCAACTTCACAACCGGGGTTCAACACCTCTGCAGCTTTCTTCTCTGTTAAAGCAGCTTCTTTCACGCTGTTAAGAAACTTCAGCGCTTCCCTTGCAGCGGATGGCGAAGGCGGCCGTCCCTTCTTCAAAGAATTCTGCATTAACATCGATGACGATCAGAGGCTATTGAACATAACCTTCACTCCAAGTCCGGATTACAACGACTCATATGCTTTTATCAATGGAATCGAGATTGTATCCATGCCCCTCAATCTCTATTACACCCCGGCCGATGATCCCCCCGTGTTCAAGTTTGTTGGCCAGGCGAACCCATACAGTATCTTAAACAGAAATGCTCTGGAGACTTTATACCGGATAAACGTCGGCGGGCAGCAAATCTCTCCGTCATATGACACCGGGGTCATGTACCGGACTTGGGGTGTGGACGACCCCTACTTGACAGATGCCAGACCAAGTGCTCTTCCCGTTAACCGTACTATTCACCTCACTTGGAGGCTTAATAATTACTCTGCTCCAGATACAGTCTACACCACAGCCAGGACGATGGGGCAGGAGAAGGAAACCAACAAGAAATATAATCTCACTTGGGAGTTTGAAGTGGATTCCGGGTTTACATATTTTCTGAGGCTTCATTTTTGTGAGTTTCAGATAGAGGTAACTGAAGAGGGCGATAGGGTGTTCCAGATCTTCATTGCTAATTTAACTGCTGAAGATCAAGCGGATGTGATAGCTTGGAGTGGTGCGAATGGTGCTCCCATATATAGAGATTATGCTGTGACGATAGGACCAAAACCAAATCAAGAAAATATTAAGCAGAATCTTTCTATTCAATTGCACCCAGCCGGATGGAGGACCAAATACGCTGATGCTATCTTGAACGGCCTCGAAATCTTTAAAGTGGACAACAATGGAAATCTCGCCGGACCTAATCCTGAACCTCGGACGATCCCACCTAATTCGGATGTGTCTCCTAACAACAAAACCGAATAAGAAGAATAGTGTAATCGGGATCGTTGCTGGTGTTATATCAGGCTTTGGTGTGCTATCTCTTCTGTTGTTGCTAATTTTCCTGCGAAGAAGAAAAGTCAAGGACTCAGGTTCCAGCACAGGTGCTTCATTTTTGGGGACCTTTTTTTCTTCTTTCAAGGCAACCAAGTCCTCGCGCGGCTCATTTCTTCCTTCCGATCTTTGCACCCAATTTTCACTATCTGAAATCCAAGCGGGCTACAAACAACTTCGACAAGGATCTCTTAATTGGAGTTGGAGGGTTTGGTAATGTCTACAAAGGCTTCATCAACGGCAGCACTACCCCTGTTGCCATCAAACGACTGGAACCAGAGTCGCAACAGGGCGCTCTGGAATTCCAAACTGAGATTGGAATGCTCTCGCAGCTCCGGCATCTTCATTTAGTCTCTCTCATCGGCTATTGCAATGATGACAGGGAGATGATCCTTGTATACGATTTCATGGCTCGTGGGACTCTACGCGATCACCTCTACCATGGCGACAATCCTCGTCTTCCATGGAATCAAAGGCTCGAAATCTGCATTGGTGCAGCTCGTGGGCTTCATTATTTGCATACTGGGGCAAACCATGTTATCATTCATCGGGATGTGAAGACAACCAACATCCTGTTGGATGAGAAATGGGTGGCCAAGGTTTCTGATTTCGGACTCTCCAAATTTGGACCGACTTCGCTGTCCAAAACTCATGTGAGTACGGTTGTTAAGGGCAGTATCGGGTACTTAGATCCTGAGTACTACCGACTTCAGCAGCTTACTGAAAAATCTGATGTCTACTCATTTGGTGTTGTGTTGTTCGAAGTATTGTGTGCTCGGCCACCTATTCTCCGGACAGGAGATAAGAAGGAAGTGAGTTTAGCCGTTTGGGCGCAACAATGTTATCAAAATGGAACAATTGATCAGATTATTGATCCGTTCCTGAAGGGTAAGATAAAGCCAGAGTGTTTGAACAAAGTTGCTGAGGTGGCGATGAGCTGCTTGAATGATGAGGGAATCAGACGGCCCTCGATGAGTGATGTGGTTGGGGGACTTGAGTTCGCATTGCAGCTACAGGAAAGTAGTACTGCAATTGCAAAGGAGAATGATGAGAATGAGGACGAAGAAAAAATTGTGGACAACTACGAAACCGATGGTAGTGGTCCCGTGTTCTCTAGTCTTGGGGAACACGTGCTTTTAGATTCAAAAACCATTAGTACGGTTACCATATCAACTACTATTGCTACTGATGATCAAAGTCTTTCTACTGAAAGTTCTGATAAGTATACTGGAGCTGTGTTCTCTGAGATAATGAATCCAAAAGGGAGATGATATATGATGATCAGATAATTAATGTATCATATTAGGCTTATTAAGTGCTAGCTCAGTTTTTTTTTTTTTTTTTTTAATTTTTTTGCATCTTGTTTGTAATTGAGTTGAATTCAGAATGTGTCCGAGTTTAGTTCTTTGTTATGCTATTCTTACCCTTTTTATCAATGAAAAAGCACTTGGTATTATATATAAGAGATGGATCTGTTATGGTACAGACCATATCATCCATTAACAAAATAACCTGATTAGATAGTTGTAGTTATGCATCGTATTCAGCGAGCTGCATACGAAAGGTGGCCATATTCCATGCCTTGCAGGATAGTTTTAATTAGTTTTGGGACGAGCTGGATACATATAGTTGTTTAGATTAATTTGTCTCTCGATGTCTAGTGGGGTTTTAGTTTAAATTATATATTCTTTAAATTTATTTTCCTTGGAGAGAATTAATCATGATGAGAGCTTTTCTGTCTCATTCTACAACAATCATCTTGATCATAATTGGGTACAGCTCGAATTATCGTTTTAAAAACAAATATAATTATTTTAGGCCATTGAAGAATCTTCAATTGAGTTCAATACTGTGTGATGAAACCATTTAATTAAAATTAAAAAAAGGATATAACAATAATTAATTCGTAGCAATTACATAAGCAAATCTTTGTAAATCTGAAGGGCCACTGGATATTGGTTTTCATTCATTTCCAAAGCGGAAATTCCATGGATAGAGACGAAGCAAACAATAAAGCAAGAACGTGTAAAGGAATTTCCATTCAAAGTACAATCAATGAAGATAAGAACAAAATTGGAAATTGTTACAAGATTATTTTGCCGGTGACTCTTAGCAATAAACTTTTCAAAACAGGCTTGCTAATCCAATTCTTGTCAAATTGGAAAGCTTACAATATAACTAGCTCTATAAAGAACAAAACAAGTCTAGTGTTGAAAACGAATGCTTCCGTATGTTTTCTGCTCAAAGACTTTGAAAAGTTGAACACTGCCACTCGCGACGACTTGTGCAAGTCATTTATTGTGTCCCACGGCAACATTAAGTGTGAATTGTGCTGATCATGGCCATCACAGTGACAATCGAGAGGTCCACCATATGTCACTAGCTAAGTAGCTAGCTAGTTACAACTTGATTCGTTTGGTGGCCTCCGTGGCTGACTAAGTCAGCGGGCAAAAATTTATATAACACATCAACATTGATTTAGGCACTTTTGTGTGTGTGTGTGTGTGTGTGTGTGTGTGTGTGGTGCGCCCGCCTATGTCAAATATATATTTGATAAATTAATATTTTTATTATATAATAAAATTTTATTTCAACTTAAATCAATGAATTAAATTAATTATTTTAATAAAATAATAAGATATTATTTTTTAAAAAAATCTTATATAATTTTGCGGTCTCATTCAAATTATAAATTGATAATTTATTAAAATTATAAATGTAATTGATTATGATACTTTAATTATATAAAATATGACTCTATTATTATTTATTTTTTTAAAAATTTAAATTTAGTTGGATTTCATCTCTTATTTTTCTTTTTGTATCTAAAAGCTCTGGGTTGATTTCTCAAATTGTAATAAAAAATGATAAAGTATTGTTGATGTATGTTAATTGAATTATAAATAACTATGTGAATTAATAAATTATTAACTATCGATTACTTAATTTCTTTTTTAATTAATAGATTTTATATTGTCTCAACCCTATAAATTTATAGAGATTTTATTATATTTAAAATTTATATAATTAATAATTATATATTAATTTTTTAAAATAAATATACATATATCATAATATTATTTATTTATTATATGACTTACGTAAGATCTTAGAAATATTCTGTAACTTCTCCCTGTATTGCTGACGAGGTTTAATCATTGAAAACCAAGTCTATAGTCCAAGTCAATTGAGGGGCAAGAACAGCTTTAAGCCTTTCATTTATTATCCATTAATTCTCTTCTTTTTTTTTTTTTTGTACTATTGCCAGGATATTTTTAAGTACTCTTACAAAAACTGATGAGACTTACATAGGTAGGATTAAGAAAGAGATCATCACTGTGTTCAATCACTATTGCTAAGCTTTAGAGTGTATACTACGTAAGACACTTTTTTTTTTTTTTTGGTCCTAAAGTGGTCCGTCAAATAGAGTTAATAGTTATTATTAGATAATTATATTTTAGTTAATTTAAACTTCTTATCTTTATTTATCCTTCTTATCGTTATTATATTTATTTAAATTTCAAAATTTAATACAAGAGCAGCTTAAAGAGAAGTTATATGACTTCTACTACGATTAATCTCTTTACATGTTACGATGGTTAACTAAAATTAAGAGATTATGGCCCATCTCTTTCCCTTGTATTTATATCTTCTTGATGCGAGAAGAAGAGAATTAATTCAGAAAAATTAAAATTAGGGTCCCTGATTTAAAAACTTAAGCCTGTGTATTCCATCTATTTATGGAAATAGTGGTGTGGGATAGACTGAAAAAATTCTAGTGTAACTATAAAACACAATTTGGTGTCCAAGAGAATCTGATAGTTATGGCTGGAGGTAAGTTCCTGTGCTTCCACTTGTTTTTTTTTATGAAATCAAATATTCTTATATATTTGGTATCAGAGCAGAAACCTTTTAAGTCTCGCTTTCGATTCTTTAAATGGGCTAAAAATGGTGTTGTTAACATTAGCGGCATGCGTAATATTAGACAATAATATTCCATTTTTAAATTCCTCTATATTTGCGATAGATGTATATATTAGTGCTGCTTGCATGTGATTGCATACGTGAGTGTCTCAAACGTGTGGCTCATATAACTGATTATTATGCCACTAGATAATTAAATTAGTATGCTACAGTGATATGTTAACTTGTCATATATGTATTTTACATGAATTAGAATACTTTAATTCTGTTCTGTGACAAATTTTCATTTTATATGGAATCTGGAATAGCGTTCTTTTTCGTTTACCATGCGTTATTCATGTAGTATGGGCAATTGAGTTTTCATGTCAATCTTGAAGTTTATTACATTTGAGTAATTGAGGGACAGCCACAACACCTTCGAATTATAAAAATGGAATAATTAGTACACATTAAATTTAATGACACCAAAGTTTGTACTTAAACATTAGAATATCATAATATGTCCCCACAAAATAATTATAATATTTGTGATTAAGTAGAATGGGATAACAATTATTTATTCTTTTACTTAAAATATTTGTATAAAAGAAAAACTAGCTGCTGACAGGCCTAATAAATTTTGGTAAAACAATAAGTAAGATGTTCGTCCCATTATACAGAATTGATCTATTGCGTGTTACAATTTTTGCCCACAAGATAGTTATAATGACGCGTTGATTTATTTAGAATTATTTACATGGGTAAATTTTCCATATTTTATGCTTAAACTATAGTCTGTAAGCTTGTTATTTATTTGTTTTGTAGCTGTTCAATCTTTATTTGTTTCAAGATATGATTCATTTCGCATCCCTTTTCTAAGTGGTGATAATTTTAAGGATCGGAAGGAGAAAATTCTCCTTACATTAGGGTGCATGGAGATTTACTTAGCATTTTGAGTGGATGAACCTCCAGTGCCTACGGAATTTAGTACCCAACAATAGAAAGCATCATATGATCGTTGGGAGCAGTCCAACTGCTTAAGCATGATGCTTATGAAGGCTTATGTTGGGAAAAGCATTCGTGGGTCTATTCCTGATTGTGTTAATATGAAAAATTATCTCAATGCCATTGAGTAGCAGCTTGAGACATCTAACAAGGCATTAGCAAGCACTTTAATGAGCAAAATTGTCATCCATGAAGTTCAAAGGCACCAAAGCCGTGTGTGAGCATATTATGGAAATGAGGGATACAGCTACTCAACTTAATCTTTGGAAATTGACATTTCTGAGTACTTTTTGCTCCACTTTATCCTCAATGCACTCCCATCTGAATATGGGCCTTTCAAAATCTCCTATAACACACATAAGGAAAAGTGGCCACTTTGTGTGTAGAAGACGAGGGGAGGCTGAATCAGGAAAGGATGAAAAGTGTCCATACATTAACTCATGGAAAGAAAAACAAGAATGGAAGAGAAAAGGAAAGGCATCTCTTAATCAAGTCAATAATGATGCTGTTAAGTGCTTTTTCTACAAGAAGAAAGGGTAGATAAAGAAGGCTTGCTCCAAAGACAAGACTTGGCTTGAAAAGAAAGGTAATCTTATATCTCCAATGTGTTATAGATCAAGTTTCTTAAAATACTTGGTGGATTGACTCTGTTTCTACAATTCATGTTGCTAATACCATGTAGGGCTTCTTAAAGTAGAGGAAACCAATGAACAGTGAATGTATAATCTATTCAGGGAACACGATGCTTTCACATGTGGAACCTTATTTCTGTTTTAAGATTTTTAACTCTTGCTTTTTGTTTCAATTTCACTAGGACATCTTTTCATTTGTTTAA
The DNA here is from genome assembly GCA_030449075.1 of Murraya paniculata. Taxonomy (NCBI): domain Eukaryota; kingdom Viridiplantae; phylum Streptophyta; class Magnoliopsida; order Sapindales; family Rutaceae; genus Murraya; species Murraya paniculata. The sequence goes on from JAEVFN010000073.1 coordinate 615,591, forward strand.
AGATTCTATTGTTGGTGGTGATAGAATTTTAGATGATGGTTTGTTTAAACTTTGTTTAAATCCTACTTTTGATTATAACCTTATGACTTTGCATGGTAATATTGGTACAAAGAGAGGTGTTTCAAATGAAAAATTCTCCATATTATGGCATAGAAGATTAGGTCACATCTTCATTGAACAAATCAAATGATTAGTAAAGGATGGCGTCCTTGAGACTCTTGACTTTACTAATTTTGGTATATGTGTGGAATGCATTAAGGGAAAGCAGACCAACAAGACTAAGAAAAGTGCTAGGAAGAGTTATAACATATTAGAAATTATATACATTGATATTTATGGCCCATTTCAGAAGCGTGCATAAATGGTCATAAATACTTCATCTCGTTCATTGACGATTATTCACATTATATGTATCTCTACTTTCTTTATGATAAAGGTAAAACACTAGATGCTTTTTAAGTTTATAAAGTAGAAGTAGAGAAACAATTAGGAAAAAAAATTAAAATTGCTAGATCAGATAGAGATGGAGAATATTATGGTTGGTACACGAGATCAGGACAAAGACCAAGTTCATTTACTAGGTTTCTAAAGGAAGAAGGCATTGTTGCTCAATACACAATGCCTGGCTCGCCATATTAAAATGGTATAACAGAAAGATGAAACTAACCATTAATGAACATGGTTTAGAGTATGGTAAGCAACTCTAGTCTCCCATTATCCTTATGGAGTGAAGCTTTGAAAATTGTTATATATGTGTTAAATAGAGTTCTAACAAAGGTTGTTAGTAAAACACCTTTTGAATTGTGGAAAGGTTGAAAACCTAGTTTAAGACATGGCCATGAATGGGATTGTCTCGCTGAAGTTAAATTTTACAATCTACAAGAGAAAAAGCTAGACCTTAGGACAATTAGTGATTTTTTCATTGGTTATATGAAAAGGTTTAAAGGATATAGATTCTATTGTCCATCCTATAATCCTAAAATTATAGAAGCAAGAAATGCACATTTTCTAGAGAATGATACAAATAGTGGGAGTAGTCAACCTTGAAATTTAGTTTTTAAGCAAAATCCAAGTTTAGAACCTACTTTTGAATTTTCAGGAAAATTAGTTGTAATTCAAGATAATCATTAAGATTTACAAGATTATCAACAACCAATTCCTGAAGAGCCGCATCATTTAGAAAACAATCCTGAAGGTCCAATTATTCAAGATCCTCCTCAAGAGGATGTTGATGTAACATTAAGGAGATCTAAGGATGAGAAAACCTGCAATTGCTTTTGATTATATTGTGTACCTATAAGAATCTGACATATTTTTACAAGCCATGAGTTGTAGTAAATCCATGTTATGGCATAATGCCATGAAGGATGAGATGGATTCAATACCTAATAACCATGTTTGGGATCTCATAGATTGCCTGAAGGAGCAAAAGCCATTGGCTGTAAGTGGGTTTTTAAACCAAAAGAAATTCCTCAGGCAATATTAAAAGATATAAAGCTAGACTTGTAGCCAAGTGATTCACTCAACAAGTAGGAATTGATTATCATGAAACTTTCTCTCCAGTCTCTAAAAAAGATTCTTTTCATATCAATATGGCATTGGTGGCCCATTTTGATATGGAATTACATCAAATGGACGTGAAAACTGCTTTCTTCAATGGAGATCTAGAGAAAGAGTTTTACATGAAACAACCAAAATGGTTCATCTCAAATGAAAGTAATGACTTAGTTTGTAAGCTTAAGAAATCTATATATAGATTAAAATAGATTAAAATAAACATTTAAATACTAAAACTAAAAAATATAGGTTTCGGTGAATAAAAATGACAAGTAGATATTTTTCATTATTTTTTAAAACTTTTTCTTATAATAAATATATATTTTACATTCTTAAGATCCAATATCAAGTATGTGACTCATTTATTCCTCTTTTTCTTTAAATTTTTTGTGCCAGAAGGTTTATTAGATATTGTGAAAATAGTTGGGGTTTGTGGTATATATTGATTTCAATAGGAAAAACTAGCCATCTTCTATAATTTAATACTTATAAAATATTTTCAAATAAAAAAGAGTGTAAGTTGCTAAATTGAATTTTGATGGCATATGTATGCAAAAAAAAAAAAAAAGCATAATACTTGAAAACATTTTGTAAATGAAGAAAATATGAGATGCTCAATGAAATTTGGTAGTTGTTAGTCACGAAAGACGAAGGTGGTGGTACAGTACAATTGTTGCACCTTAGGCCATGGCCAGTTCCATTTGTATATATCTCAATTCTCAAATGATCAATGTAGCATCCAGTTTCTTATTGATAGATGGGGTAAAATTATGACAAAGAAAAAATTAGTAAACATCACTTAAAATACAAACTATATATCCCATGCAAATATAAGATTATTGATTTTTTATATCTGTAGAGTTAATGAATTCAAACACAAACCAGAGCAAACAGCAGCGTATTGAGCAATTGGTTACTTTCGTTATGAAGCGGGGGCTCGTGATTACTTAATGTGAAACAGCATTAAAGCTTGCATTTTATTCATAAAAGATTCAAGAGTTGCTCTTGCTAAGTCACGTGGTCACTTAATTGTCTCCAAGTTCGTTTTAATGGTCTTAGACACGTGGAAGAAAGCTGTGGTATCTGGGTTCATTATTTGTTACTCTACTATAATATAAAGTTGGTTTCCCAACTCATTTTAGAGAGATTCGAGAGAGTTTTAGAAAAAGGGAAAGTTAATTCTTGAGCTCTATAATCTCAACTCTGAGTACTTGTAATTTATTCATTCAATCAATCAATAAACAAGCTTTGATGATTTCAATTGTGAATGTAAGTCTTGTAAAAGACTGAACCACGTTATCTCTTGTGTTCTCTGTGATTTTGCTTCTGATTCATTTTTTTTATTGTTCTGATTTCTGTTCTTAAGTGGTTGAGTCTGTTTAGAGAATATTGATTTGATCTGGTTCAATTTTGTGCTTGTGTGCAACTTGTATTGATCTTAATCAAAGATCCTGGGCAGAGTTTTGATTTGATAAGTTTAGTAACTCAATCAAAGCTCTACAATTGGTATCAAAGCAAGGTGCTTGATCAAGATCCAAGTATGGCTACGCATAAAGTTGATCTGGAGAAATTTAATGGGAGGAATGATTTCAATATGTGGAAAGCGAAGATAGAAGCTCTCCTGGTCAGTTAAGCGTTGAGGAACGTACTAGAACCAACAACAAAAAGAGGAGGCAAAAGAGCTTCCTCATCCAAGACTCCAGAATAGTTGGCTGAAATAGACAAGAAGGCTAAAGTAATTATAATCTTAAGTCTTATAAACTCTGTGATATGAGAGGTTGCTAAAGAAACATTTGTTACAACCTTGATGGAGAAGCTAGAGAACTTGTACATGAAGAAATCCCTTACAAACAGGCTTTACATGAAGAAACGAATGTTCACATTAAAGATGGCTAAGGGTTCATCATTAGATAAGTACATTGATGAGTTTAATCAAATTTGTGACACTTTGGCTACCATTGATAAAGCATTGAATGATAAGGGAAATGCCTTATTATTGATAAGTTCATACCAGAACCATACAAGAATTTTGTTGATGTTCTCATGCACGGCAAGGAAACACTTACCTTAGATGAGGTTAAAGCGGCTCTCAATACAATGGAGATATAAGAGAAACAAAGGAATCTTTGGGGTGAATCTAGTGAGGGTCTAACTGTAAAAGAAAAATATGACAAGAGAGATGATAAGAAGAAGAAATAAGGAAAACCTAAGAAAAAAAACAAGGTTCTAAAGTGCTTTCAATGCCACAAAGAACGAAATTTTAAAAGGGACTGTCCGGAAAGGAAATATAAGCAAAGGGAACATAGGGGTCAAAGTGCTGATGCAGCAATGGTAAAAAATGAGTGATATCAATCAGCTGGTGTCTTGATTGCCTCAGAAATTAACCAAGAAGGTAAATGGGTTTTAGACTCTAAATGCTCATTTCATATGTGTCCTTTTAAGAGCCATTTTACTGAGTATCAAGCTTATTTATGATAGGGACAAAGTGATGATATGAAACAATGCAATATATAGAGTTGTTAGTATAGGAAATGTGAAGTTGAAAATGCATGATAAATCTGTTATTGAATTAAAGCAAGTGAGACATGTTCTTGATTTTAAAAGGAATCTGATCTCACTCCGCATGATGGATTAGAAGGGTACATTGTGAGAGTCCAAAATGGTGTTTTGAGTGTAATGAAAGGGTCTCAGGTCTTATTAAAAAGAATAAAGAAGTATGGGCTATATATATTGGAGGGTACTACTGTAACATGGGAAGTTTCTATGTTATCTAACTCTAGTGTTAATAAAATTAGGCTGTGGCCTTTGAGACTTGGCCATATGAGTCTCAAAGGATTAAAAGAACTTTCAAAACAAGGACTGTTAAGTGGTGACCACATTAAAGATATAGTGTTTTGTAAGGATTGTGTCCTAGGTAAATCCACAAGGGCAAGCTTCAAATCATCAGTGCATACCTCAAAGGGTACTCTGAACTATATACATTCTGACCTATGGGGACCTGCACATGGTATATTGTGTCATTTATAGATGATTACTCTAGAAAAGTCTGGGTATATACACTTAAACAAAAAGATCAAGTGTGTGAAAAGTTTAAACAGTGGAAGGCTTTGGTAAAAAACCAAACAAGCATGAAGATGAAGAAATTAAGAATTGATAATGGGCTAGAATATTGTAATCAGGTGTTTGACAAGATTTGTAAAGATGATGGTATAGTAAGGCATAAGACAGTGAGATTAACACCTCAACAAAATGATTTTGCAGAGAGAATGAACAAAACTCTCATGCATAAAGTAAGATGTATGTTGTTTCAAGCAAAGTTACCAATGAGCTTGTGGGCTGAAACCTTCGACAGAGCTTGTGGTTTGAAACCTTCGACACAGCCTGTTACTTAATGAATTTGAGTCATTCTTCTGCAATTAGCTTTAATACACCTTATGAGATATGGACTAGAAAAGCAGTAAGTTATACAAGCCTGAGGGTGTTTGATTGTCAAGCATATGCTTATGCAAACCAAAGGAAGTTGGCTCCAAGAGTCTTAAAAGGTGTTTTCATTGGTTATCATGATGGGGTGAAATGGTACAAAGATTTAACTCCACCAAGATGAATAATAAGCAGAGATGTGGTATTCAATGAAAAAGAAGTGGCTGATAAATTTCACAATGACAAACACCAGCGATATGTTCAAACTTCTAGTGATCAGTTTGAGGTGGAGACATCTGTTCAGAATAATTTAGATAAGGCTTTAACATCAGATAAGATCAGTGATGAAACAGATGGCTTACAAACATCTCAAGATGAAGATTTAGCTCTAGTTCAGAGTCAAGATTATCAACTGGTCAGAGACAGACAGAAAAGACAGATAAGTACACTTAAAAGGTATAGTTTTGCTGACTTAATTGCCTTTGCTCTACACCCTGCTTATAAGATTGATGTTGAAGAACCAAAGAGCTTTAATGAAGCAGTTAATTATCAATATGGGAATAAGTGGAAGAGAGCAATGGATGATGAGATTAATTTTTTGTACAAAAATTGTACTTAGGAGTTGGTTAGGAAGCCTGAAAATAGAAGAATTGTGGGATGCAAGTGGACATTCAGAATTAAAGGCGGTCTTACAACCTCTAAATCAAGATGGTTTAAGGCTAGACTTGTTGTCAAATGATAAACTCAAAATGAGAGAGTTGATTTCAAAGAAGCCTTTTCACCAGTTGTAAAACATGCTTTAATAAAGATCTTGTTGGCTTTAACAGCAGCATATGACTTGGAGTTAGAGCAACTTGATATAAAGACTGCATTTTTGCATGGAGAGATGCAAGAACAGATCTATATGACCCAGCCTGAAGGGTATGAAGTTCCAGGTAAAAGGGATTATGTTTGCTTGCTTAAAAAGTCTCTTTATATACTCAAGCAATCACTAAGGCAGTGGTATCTTAAATTTTATAAATTTATGGTCACTCATGAATTCAGAAAACACAGTTATGATTGTTGTGTCTATTACAAGTTATTGAACTCAAACATGTATATCTGTCTGTTGTTGTATGTAGATCTCATTGCTTGTAAGGAAAGGACTAAAATAAAAGCTTTTAAGAAACTCTTCAATATGGTTTTTGACATAAAGGACCTGGCAAAGAAGATATTGAGGGTTGAAATCATCATAAACAGAAGCAACGGGTCAATTTTCTTATCACAAAGAGAAATATTTGAAAAGGGTGTTAGAAACCTTTGGCATGCTTGACTGTAAGCCAGTCCAAATGCCATTAGTGGCTCATTTCAGGCTATGTAAGCTCTATTGTCCAAAAATAGAAGAGAAAAGGGTTGCGACAGATAAGATTCCAGATACAAATGCAATTGGCTACTTGATGTATGCCATGGTACTCACCAGGCCTGACATCTCACATGTTGTAAGTGTAGTTAGCTGATACATGGCAGATGCCATGCAGAGAAGATTGGAAAGAGGTGAAGTGGATAATGAGGTATATTAGAGGCACTCTAGGCCTTGGATTGTTGTATGGAAGAAAGGATGTTGATGGTATTAGTTCATGGGATTTTGTTGATTCTGATTTTGCTGGGAATATGGACAGAAGAAGGTCGCTTACAGGCTACATGTTTCTTCTTAATGGATCCTTAGTAAACTGGAAAGCTAGTCTGCAACATGTAGTTGCACTTTCAACTATAGAAACTGAATATACAGCAGCTATTGAGTCAGTCAAGGAAGCCATATGGCTTAAAGGACTGTTAGCTAAACTAGGCCTCAAACAGGAGTTCGTTTCAATCTCTTGTGATAGTTTCAATGCTTTACATCTCTGCAAAAACCCAACACATCATGAAAAAAACTAGCACATAGATATAAAGCTCCATTTTATAAGGAATGAAGTGAAGTCTCAAAAAGGGTGCTTAAGATGGTTAAAATCCATACTGACAATAACCTCTCTAATATGCTTACTAAGGTGGTTTCAGTGGCTAAGTTCAGGAAGTGCTTGAGCTTAGCTGAGATATGCAATCTCTTATTTGCATAAGGGTGGTGAAAGAATCAGAGTTGGGTGTTTGATTCAAGGTGGAGAAATGTAGAGTTAATGAATTCAAACACAAACTGGAGCAAACAACAGCGTATTGAGCAATTGGTTAGTTCTATTATGAAGTCTCATGAGGAGGCTCGTGATTACTTAGTGTGAAATGGCATTAAGGCTTGTGTTTATTCATAACAAATTCAAGAGTTGCTCGTGCCAAGTCACGTGGTTACTTAAGTGCCTCCAAGTTCGTTTTAATGGTATTGGACACGTGGAAGAAAGCTGTGGTATTTGGGTTCATTGTTTGTTACTCTACTGTAATATAAAGCTGGTTCCACAAACGACGAAAATCCTTTTTTTTCCTATCTCTATCGCGATGAGCCGAAACCAAAGCTCTTATTTTCTGTTGAGTAATTGTTCGGCTAAGTCGTGAATGAGCTCCGCAAAAGCTTGATACAAATAAACGCATTTTTGTTCTACGTCTCCGAACTATATATCCTCGTCTAATTCCGGTCATTGAATAAATGAAACTTTGATGAATAACTAATTGATTTCCTTTCTTTCAGTTATTTTTTTCCCCTTTCCTAGTCTATTAATAACAAAACGGACTCTTCCAATTTATAAAATAAAACTTCCAATGACTTTTGCTACTCTAACCTTCCCGACCACGCTTTTACCTTTTGTCGAGGCATTGGAAAGAAAATAGTAAAAAAAAATAAAGTAGTAAATAGATAAAGAAATTGTGGGTTCCGTCGTCTCTATGATTACTTCTTAAACGGTGAGGCCCTCTCTATACACCGTAGCCACTTCCTTCATTTAATCAATTCTATTGGTAACTTGTACAGTTACCACTCTTCGGGCTCTACCCATGAATTTTCTAGTAATAAGTCTTTCATAACGAGATAGACCTTATACAGTAACGGTATTTAATTATGAAGATTGGTGGGGTAGCTGACCTTGTTAGTCTGTTCTTGCAAGAGTAGAAAGATAATCTTTCTAGCTCATTCTAGAGAGATTTGAGAGTATCCGAGAGAGAGTTTAGAAAGAGGAAAGGTAATCTTAAGCTCTGTAATCTCAACTCTGAGTACTCGTAATTTTTTCATTAAATCAATCAATAAACAAGCTCTGATGATTTCACTCGTGGATGTAAGTCTTATAAAAGACTAAACCACGTTATCTCTTGTGTTATCTATGATTTTGTTTTTGATTCATTTTTTCTATTATTCTAATTTCTGTTCTTGAGTGGTTGAGTCTGTTTAGAGAATATCGATTTGATCCAGTTCAATTTGGTGCTTGTGTGCAACTTGTATTGATCTTAATCAAAGATCTTGGGTAGAGTTTTGATTTGATAAGTTTAGTAGCTCAATCAAAGATCTACAATATCTTAATTTATTGCATGTTTTAATTTAGTAATTGATAGAATAGAGATTAAGGTTTAATTTCTTAGTAAGATATATAAATCCAATGGTTGAATTGTTTAAAAATAATTCGTGGTAAGCATTTTCATTACACTTGTATCTACCGAGAAGATACTTGTACAACAGACTACTTAAACATTGAGGATTTTAGCTCCACTTATATTTAGTGGGATAATTCACCTATTACTATTGAAAATAAATTTCTTGAAGACTCATGGGGTCTCTTTAAATATATTCTCATTACCGATCTTTTAATTTTTTCTTATATCTCCTCTTTTCATTAATAAGATAATTTATGTTTAAGATAATCGACTTATGCTTTCTTTTACTGTTTTAATTAAAATTTTTCTCTTGCTTTTTTAAGGTGTATATATATCATGCTTATGTTTAATTTTTATTTCTCTTGATCTCATAAACTACTCAATAGATTCATTGTTAATATATATGGGAGGGACCCATTGTGTGTTAGTATAAGACACAGCCTATTCCACATATAATAAAGGAAAAAGAATACCTATAATTTTAAAGTTTGAGAAAACGTATATGAAAATTCTGAAGTTTTCAATAAGGGATATTAAGATTTTTTTTTTTTTTTTTACTTTAATACTTACAAATTTTTAATAAAGGACGCTAAAACTCTTTTTTTTCATGATATTCTTTGACTCTATAAATCTAAAAAAATTAACCCCAATATTTTATAATAAATAGAAATATAACATAAAAATAAATTTAATAATATATAAATTTTAAAATAATTTAATATTTAAAAATATTTTTATGTTTTACAATTATTAGATATATTTTATTATATTAAAGTAATTTTTAATAATAAATAGAAACATAATATTAGAATAATAAATTAAATTAAAATTATTTTGAATATTAAGTAAAAAATAATTTTAATATTATTAATAGGGAGATATTTTGCTAATTGTAAACTCTATGAAGATTTATTTGAAATCTTTATATAAATATAAATATATTATTAAAATGAATATAATAATTTAAAATTTTTAATATTATTTTTAAATATTGAAATTACTTTAACATTATTAGTCTACTAGATAGACTATATCATTTATATTATATTTGTATTAATTAAAAATTTTAAAATTAATATTTTAATTATTATATTCAAAAAGTATAGTCAAAGACCTTTTTTTTAAAATTTAAGGATTTGCATGATCATTTTTTAAATTTTAAGATTATAAATATCATTTTTCTTATAATATAAAAAATAATAATAAATATTCTAAAATTTTATTTTAAATGACATTGCATTGCATGTCCAACTACAATTAAGTACTATGCAGAAAATTTATTATTAAAATAATCCAAAAACTTATTATCATATTAAAACAGTATTAAAAGACAAACCACATCACTTTGGTAGTTAGTTTACGAGACTGCATTTATCCCAGCGCCGGTGAATCCTGACAAGTATCAAAGCCACTACGCTATTATATTAAAATATTATTGAAAAGACAAAGAGACGTTCATTCTGAATTTCTGATAGCAATTTTATCATTGTCAATGCCTTTATTACTATTCTTATTTAACCTCACAACCACCCAATTCCCTTACCACTCCGCCCAAGTGAACCAAATTCAAATCCTCTATTTTAACATAAGAGATTTTCCCATCGGCACCAAAAAAAAGGTGATATTAATCATGTTTAGCATGGTTATCGCCAAACCATTTATGACTAAGCACAAATCTATAAAGCAACAGTGTAACAGATATTTGCTACTTTCATTAACTCAGTTCGTTAAACAATAAAAGGCTACAGTTGAGATTATTCGACGAAACTCCATTTAGAGATGCTGTGCTGTTGATACAAGCTAAAAGGTGAAGATCAAAGAGCAGGAGGGCAACGAGGATACGTGATCATATAATATCATCTGTTACCAAGGGTTAAAAAAACATCATATCCTCTCACTCAACAAATTTCCTCAGCTATGATCATTCCAATGACTGAAATTCTTCACCACACGATAATAATTAAAAGTACTTCATGAAAGATTCGATTTACACAGTGAAGTCAGTCTTGATGACAACTAATCCACTTTCTATGGTAGCTTTTAAGTCGGTGACAGATAGATACAAATATGAAAGTGTAAATCCTGGCAGAGAACACAACTTGGGTCTCAACATCACATATGCTGTATAGTTAAACAGAATTATTCAACAAGAACGAATCATCAGAAAACAAACTCCGTGTATTACCTGAAAAGGTGCAGCTCAGACTGACCAAGAAAATGTGGATCCCACCACTGATGAATTCCATGGGCTCGTTTAAAATCAGGGCAATAACTCAAATTAATAGTCAGATTTGCTGAAGGCAGCAGATGCAGTGCTTCTGAATCCCCCCCAAACACACCAGAGATCATACTCCCTATGGAATATTGTGCCGCAAGTCTCTCAATCTTGCTTCCTCCACTCTTCTCCATCTTCTTCCTGTGCTCAAAATACCCAATATACTCGGAGCAAATATGATCAGCTGGGTTCACAAATAGACCAGGGGCCCATTCAGATAGTGCATAAAACGAGTCATCCTTTTGGGATCTCTGGTTCTGACCATTTCTAGCAACAGCAAATCCTGCTTTGACAATACTGCTTGCAAATCGAATCCCATGCTTGACCTTTTTGTTATTGATACGTTCAATGGGGGCAGATGGGAATGGTGGATTGAAGAGATACGTTTCCATAGGATACCCCATCTTGGTCATGTTTTTCCAGGCAAGCAATGCAATAGCTGACCCCAGAGAATGTCCAGCCAACCAAATGTTGGCAGCTCCTACGAGATTAATTGCATTCTGGATAGCCTGCATTGCAAGCTGAAAGCGGGAACTCTGATGAAGTCTGTTACTGATGCACTGGAGATCCAGCTTAAGATCTCTTGACCTGGTATCTGGTTTCTTTATTGTGCCCCGGAAAGCAATAACAAATTTGGGGGCATTGCAGTCAAAAGCAAATGAATTATATTCATAAATGGCACCGAAGATAGAGTAATCAACATCATCTATGAGCATACGACTAAGCTGGAAATGGAAGAAGTTCCACCAGGGAGAAGCTTGAGCTTGATGCCCTAGGCGGTTCCCCTGGCGGTCACGCTCTAGAATATACACTCCTTGAACCAAGCTTGCAGCAACAGATCTTCGATGATGTGGATTTTTCCTGTAAATAGTTTTAAAAACTCAAAAAATAACTCATCCAAAAATATAGTTGCTACAAAGTGCAAGAGACATGCTTAGGAAGCCAAAGATTAGCAGCAATGAATCACTGCTAGAACTGGTTATGCTACTCCAATTAATTTTCTACATCATTCTCTGTAGAATTCATTTCTGACTTTCACACAACTTTCAAACACTTTTCATAAATTCCTCATTGATGGGAGCCACGAAGACTCCTGATTTCAAAAACTGATATCCATGTAGTAGACAAGGCATGAAACTGGTTTATACATTAACATTTAAGCACAAAACCCCAGAAACTTCAATAATCTCTCAGTTATATCAAGTAGACTAACAATATAATGCAGTCACATTGCCAATGTGGAGATTCCAGATAAAATAAAAGCACTAATCACATCATGAAGTACCGTCTTTCTAAGTTGGAAAGAAATGGTTTTACCAATCAACAGCAGTGAGGTATAAAGGTCCAGAAAGACTGAAAATTTCTCGCTCAGAGACCGCTGCCTCTTGTTTTGCCATTTTCCTCTCTTCCTTATATTCGTTTAGTATGATCTGCCACAGATTGGAAGAAATATTGCATTAAAAAACAAATTAGATGACATCGCGACAGAATATAGTGCACCTCAAGTTCAGGAAAAGACAACTCAGCAAACATCGCAATAAAGATTTTCCAAATGTTTAATTTTCTGAATTCTTCAATGTCACCCCTTTCGTTATACTATAAGCGAAAAATTTCTTGGTTTCAAGAGAAAGTGCTTTCTGGATAATCTAGCGGATAATATCCCAAAAATGGATTCCTAAAAGCTACTCCAGAATATATCAATACGCATCATAGGTTACTGTCCTCGTAAAATTTCTTAACATTATTTCCACTCAACGTTCATGCCCTGTAATTTTGTAAATGACAAAAATAATATGGTCATAAAATTGTTTCCAGCTATGAAATTGAACCACATTAAAAGCAAATGACCTCAAAATACAAGTCCTACAATGCATATATTAACTTAAAAGCATAAAGAATTAAGCACCTTGTTATGAAAAATGATTTTGCAAGTGTTACAAGCAAAGAACGTTCTTCAACTTCTTCTTCAGCCTTCACCCATAAGAAACTAAAACTTTTTGTATGTGAATTCTGAAAGGAAGAGAGAAAATATTGAAAAATGAAGTTTCGTGTATGACTAACAGCTAAAATATTTGTGTTAGTTGGCAAATTGGTTATTAAATGAATGATAAATTAATAGAGTCAATGGCCTGCTTAATTAAAATATTCAAGATTAAAAAAGAAAAAAGAGACAATATTTGGCTTTTGATAAGAGTATTAAAAATATAAAAGTACCTCGGCGACTTGGTGGCAACAGACTGAAATTGAATTGGATTCTCTTTCTGAATAAACAAACAGCCGTGTACTGAATGAGCTGTGTCTGTGACGGTGGTGCGAATGTAAAACGGTGCCGTTCTTTTAAATAATTAAGAAGACGATTAGATGAAAAATAAAACGAAGCCAAGGCAAATGGAGGTGCGGGGAATCGAACCCCGTGCCTCTCGCATGCGAAGCGAGCGCTCTACCATATGAGCTACACCCCCAATTTGAAAGTTGTATCTCCAATTTATTATATAAACTATTTCTAAACTTTCAAAAATACTCGTTAAAAAACAAAATTACTATTACCATTTCCCAACATGATGATTTTTAATAAAACATGGCTGATTCAAGAAACTAGCATTCTTCCCACCCCTCCTTATCCCGTTTTTACACTCATCTAGCCACTTTTTTTTATTTATTTCTTTGATTTGTTCTTTTGGTTTTAAAAAAATTATTTTTTATCCAATAAAAAAGACATATATATCAAACAGACACTTTCAACAAGATCTCAAAGAACGGGTTGTGATGTTTGAATAATAATTTTTGAAGTATCATTTGTATAGCTTATTATTGTATATGTAGAGAATGAATATAGTGCACAAAGCAATTAATTAATTAACGAGCTAGGCATAGGCAAAGTAATAACAAATCATCGGGTAGCTACTCACTGATTATTTCTTTACAAACCCCAAAGTACGCCTTGCAACTTTTAATTCATTTCTTTATAAGGAGCCTGTCTTCAACTTTGACAATCGTGATTGAATTCACCTTCTGAGGAAACAAAAATTAAAATTCAAATCATGGCCCTGACAACTCCAGCTCATTGATATGAACTCAAGTCTCAATCCCTGAGATCAAAATTAATGAAGCAGTAGGCCAGCCACATAAAGAGATCAGCAAAAGCAATTAAGGAAGAGGAGACCAAGAGCTAGAGAGAGAGCTGCAAAAATGGTCAATAACGGTGGCAAAGAATCAACATCGAGGGATGTTTATGAAGAGCCTTTGAGCCCAGCTGCTCTGTTGTTTCAAGCACCGAATTTTAACTGCCATATTATTGCGATTATGGGATGCAAAACTAGCATTAATCCAAGCGTTATTAAAGAAGGATTGCAGCATACTTTGATCAAGCATCCTCGTTTCTCCAGCAAGCTGGTAAGAGAAATAAATATATGTTTACGCGGTTTTCTTTTCTGGTTACCTTTTGCTTTCTTCATATGCTTTACATTACATATCATTGTATTATATTTATTTGTTATCTCTTTCTTTGTTGGACTGGGACTTATTATTTTTTAAACTAGAAACAAAAAAAGTCTACTTTGTAGGTGAAACTTTACCCAGACGAAATTGACAAGCATTTTTCTTTTTCAAAATGACTATTCTGTCATACTGCCTTTTTGCTTGGCTTGTTTGCTTTAACTATTCAGACTATATTCAAGCACAATTAAAATTAATGGATCCTATATATTTATATGGGGAACCTTTTATCATTCTTTTCAATTTTAATGCTATTTGATTGCCCGGTTCGTCCCTTGTAGTTAGGTCGTAGTTGTACTAATTAAAAACCCCTAATAAAACAAAAGATTACAAAGCATCAACAAAAGAAAATATTGAAAAACTAATACTTATCCCACCTTTAAAAGAATTTTTCATATTTCTTTCATTTCAAGTGGTATTTATTGGTGGGGTTTGTGTATCAAAATACATTATTATAGCATGAATAATAACATTATTTTAGTCTTTCTGCTATTTTATTGTTGTTCAAATATCAGTGCTCATAAGCTTTATAATTTATCACCAAAAGAAAATAAAAAATCTTGTAAGGATGATGGCGCTAGAAGTTCCCTGGTCGATAAAATAAAAAGGTGATTTAAGTAACTTGCAGGTTTGTTGCCTTGCCGTAGTGAAATTAAATACTTGTTTAAATAATTAGAGTGTGTCTTATTCCTTTGTTGGGTTTTAAGGACCGACAAGCCAAACTAAGCAGAAAATGATCATTGAACGTACTTACTTGCCATTAATACCGCTGCCCACATCCACATGATCCCTAAAGGAAAATTAATGGTCAATTTAATTATACATATTTTCTGTATATTTTTATTATTAATAACACCTTTTTGTCCTTCTATATCTAATTTACTTCATTATTTCTTCCATGTGCAAATAAAAGGTGGTCCGAGGAAGAAAAAAGAAATGGACTCGAACTACAGTAAATGTAGAGAATCATGTCGTTGTTCCGGAATTAGATCCAGAAATGGAAAATCCTGAGCAATTTGTCGAGGATTACATCTCGTACATCACAACTAATCCAATGGATTACTCAAAACCCTTGTGGGAAGTTCACCTTCTGAATGTCAAGACCTCGGATGCTGAAGCCATTGTAGTTTTCCGAATTCACCACTCAATTGGTGATGGTGCGTCTCTCATTTCTCTTCTCCTTGCTTGTACTCGGAAAACTTCTGACCCCGAGGCGTTACCGACCGTTCCGGTGCAGAAACGTGGGGGCTCAAGCACTGCCGCAGCCGGGTGGTTTTGTTGGTGGCTGTTGGTGGCAATTTGGTCGGCAATTAGATTGATTTGGAATACAATTGCGGATCTTGTGACGTTTCTGGCGACAGTGCTGTTTTTGGAAGACACAGAGAATCCTCTCAAAGGTGGACCTGGAGTTGAGCTTGTGCCTAAGCGGTTTGTGCACAAGACAATTGGTTTGGATGACATAAAGCTTGTGAAGAATGCAATGAACATGGTATGTTTATGTAATTACACTTCATTCAACTAGCACTATAAAATATTATTATTATTATGCACACAAAACTTTTAAATGTTTTGAGTGGCCTGTCAGATTGGGCTTTTACATCGTGGTGGCGGGTGTTCTTAGATTTAAAATGGGATATTTAGAAAATAAAATTAGATTAAATTGGAGATTAGTAACCCCCAACAATTAATCCAGGACCGACCTTCCTCCAGACGGGCCGAGTCGGGCTGAATTATGCTAGTATCTTTTTACCATTCTTATATTTGATGATTTTTTTTTTATATTATACTAAAGATACCATCTCACTTACATAATAATTTAATGACATATTATTATGTACGTATTTATGTTGAAAATCGACAGATAAAATAAGTTTGGTAGCTTCATTAATTAACATAGCACTTGTCATATTATCAGGAGATTTTCTCCCATTTGACACTTTTACAGGCTACGTATTACACATGGCAAAATATCATTTTGGGATTATTCAGTTGGTTCACTGCAAGTATTTACTCTGTGATCTGTACTTACGGGTTCGTTCGGATCAATTATGGAGCAATGAATGCAAAACCATCCGTTTGCCATGAGATGTTGATATGTGTAAAACCAACTTATCATCTCTACTGCCACATTCCAATTTAGGGATGGGACCTTATTTATTGTCACACTGATTCCTGAAATAATAAGTTGCAGACTATTTTAGAGTTCCAAAATGAATGGATCGAATTTAATTTTCTGAGGCACAATTTTAATGAAATGTCAAAGTGACCCACACACAAAGTTATATAACTAACTGCCCATTCCCTCATTAAAATTAAAATTGCTCCATCCTTCTTCTCTTTACAATAATTTATTTTATGTGTAAAATATTTAATATCCTCTTGCATTTTCTGTGCATGGCTGAGGTAACAGACAATCAACGACGTTATTTTGGGGCTGACACAAGCTGCTCTCTCGCGGTATTTGCACCGAAGATATGGTGAGTTTTCTATCTAGTGTAAACTTAATTATTTCTTTCACTAATATATATCATGTTAGCGTATTAAGGCCAAGTGTTATGACTTAAAAATAAATATTGTTGTAAAAAAAAAAAAAAGGTGCTAGTGTCATGACTATAATAATCAGTTATGCTGTCAAAGTCAAGCCGTAAGTGTTTACTTAACACTTTCGCATAATCTTATTTTGAAAGCTAAACTACCCATCGACGTTCAACTAAAAAAGACAGCCCATTTCAGAGTTCAGGTCTAGTTGACTAATTCTCCAGAATATTTATGCTTCAAAATAAGGAATTATTTGAACCTAGCATAGACACAAGTCTTTAATTCGCACTTGCTTCAAGTTCTTTTATTAATTTCCATCGGTAATCACTTAAGAATTGATAAATAAAATTACGATGCCCTTTTGCGAACAAGTCACGGGCTCAGCAGGTGAAGAGGTTATGCAAAATGGAGGAGCAAAGCATGAGTCAAATAATATTCTGCCAAAGAATTTGCGCCTGCGGGCAGCCATTCTCGTCAACCTTAGACCAACTACAGGGATCCAGGTCGATTAATTATATTTATCTCCCTCATCAGTTTTAATTATTAGTTGTATTTTGATGAGATGCATCCTCAAAAGTACTGATGCCCTAGTATATAATTCCATTAATGTATGATTACAGGCTTTAGCTGATATGATGGCCAAAGAATCAAAGGGCAGATGGGGCAATTGGATCGGATACATCCTCCTCCCCTTCACCATCGCTCTACAAAATGAGCCATTAGATTATATTCGTGTAGCTAAAGCCACCATCGATCGTAGAAAGCATTCACTTGAAGCCTTCTGCACTTTTTCAACTGCCAAGTTTGTGCTCTACACATTGGGAGCTAAGGTACACACAATACATTTTTACAAAACACCTTATTTCGTTTCTGGTGTTAAAATATCAACGGCAAACAAAAACATTGTTGAAGGGTAAATGTATCATTTGAATGAACAAAGTAACTACGTTTAATTAGTAGTGATCTCAAATAATTAATTTACCGTGTGACGATGTAACATTTAACTTTCGACAGTATTTTTTAGACGAAATGAGGTACTATAAATTTATATATCAAGGACCCAAATGGTTAAAAAAAATAAAAAGAAGAAGAATGATTTATATGTGCAAATATTGTGGCAAATAATTAGTACTATTTTGCACGGTTAACTAACAGGTTGCTGCTGCTATAGCGCACAGAGTTCTTTCAAACACAACAATGGCCTTCTCAAATGTGGTTGGTCCTCTAGAAGAAATAAGCTTCTATGGTCATCCAATGGCTTATCTTGCTCCAAGTGTTTATGGCCATCCGCATGTAAGCATATGCATGAATTCAATCAGTAGCATAATTAGCTTAATTAATCAAATAAATCCCATATATAATTAATTGTATACTAATTTCTTGTTACAAATTAATTTGCAGGCATTGACGATCCATTTCCAAAGTTATGTGAACAAGATGACCTTTTGTGTCGCTGTTGACCCAAACGTGATTCCTGATCCTCACCTGCTTTGTCAAGATATTGAAGAATCTCTTAAAGTCATCAAGGATCGTGTTATTGAAAGAGGACTAATCAAAGATGATGCTGCCCAGGTCTAGCCAGCGATAGGACTGATCACTTTAGTTTACCGGAGCAACATTTATTTTGATGTGAACTACTATTAGATTATACCGCATGCGCTCTAAATTAAATAACTTTCATAGCAGATCAAATCTGAATTTTTTTTGTCTTTTCCCAGCAATTCAATGTATCACTTCTCCTTTACTGTCTTTAACACTACTATAAAATTTAACATAACAACAGTAAAATGACTGTTTTGTCATAAACATTAAATGACTATTTTACTTGTAAATGTCAAATGACTATTTTACCGTATTTCAATATTAAAAAAAAAAAATATTTCATTTTTTATTAAAAAATAAATATTTCTTCTTCTTCTCCTTCTTTTCATCTCCTTCGTTCTTTCTTCTTCTTCTTTCCTTCTTCTTCGTTTTTCTTCTTTGCTACTGGTTCTCAAATGTGGAAGCAGCAACAGCAGTGGCTTCAGCATGGCAACAGGTGGCCGTAACGTCAGCGTGACTCTGCCGCGTAAACCACCGCATCGGCCACAACTTTTATTTTTTGAGAGTTTGGTCTTCTTATTTTAAATTTTCATGGGTTATTTGAGTATTTTGTGTTTCAAAATTTATTGTTATACACTTGAAAAGAAATGACTTTGTTTTGGTTGTTTGATTGACTGGCGGTTGGATTTCATACTCTCTCATGTCAAGGTTATCTAAGTATTATTTGTTATGTCTTATTTAATGGTCATAAGTGCGTATTTAATCCATAAACTTTTTATCAAAATCTTTATTATTGTTCGGTTATTTTTTAGTAGGGTTTTTAAAAATTAAATAAACTATTTTGTCTCTATTAAGAAAATCTCAAAATTTGGGTTTTTAAGAGTATAGGTTGAAAATTTTTTTAAATGTTAAAATATTTAAAATATCTTCTACTTATTTGACATTCTTATTTTATTTTTTTCATAACATAGTTATAAAAAAATTACCAATTAAATTAATTTTATAATTTTTAATTAAAGTTCACATTGTCAATTAAACAACTAAAATTAGGGGTGGGCATCGGTTCGGTTCGGTTCGGTTTCGGGATAAATTTTCGGTTTCGGTTCGGTTCGGGTTTTAAATTAAAAAATCCGTTCGGTTTTTTAGGAAAATAAAAACCGAACCGGAATCAATAGTTCGGTTCGGTTCGGTTTCGGTTTTTCGGTTCGGTTTCGGTTTTTCGGTAACCATTTGCTTAATAGTTCGGATTATCAAATCGGTTTTTCGGTTCACTTTAACTTGTATACATGACTTACTATAATTAATGTATAATAAACAAAAATAAAATAATTTACAAATTTATATTTGCTAAAAAAAAAAATACAAAAATTTTAGACTAAAATTGTTCACCTTAACTTGCACACAAGGCCTACTATAATTAATGTATAATAAACAAAAATAAAATAATTAACAAATTTGTATATGCAAAAAAAAAAAAAAATCCAAGAATTTTAGACTAAAATGATGAATTTTCAGAATCATTATCACTAGTTTTAATATCAAAACTTTTGGCCCACAACAAAAATAAAGTAAAATAAGTTTCTATGTCATAATATAATTTACCAAAAAATATGGATTGGGATGATATCTTGCTCTGCTGACTTTCGGTCAAGGACCGTTTTGAAAAGTTTGCAAAAAAATTAGGCCATAACAGAAATTCTATATGTAAACATTTCCTAAATATTGGGCCATAATAAAAATTATATAAAGTATAGGGATCTATATGATAATCGGATCGGTTCAGGTTTTTTAAATTTTAACCTGAAAACCGAACCGAACCGAGTGGTTCGGTTCGATATTTTTATATCGGTTTTTTTAGGGTAAAAACACCGACCGAAACCGAAAAAAACCGAACCGAACCGGATTTTTTCGGTTTCGGTTCGGTTCTTGCCCACTCCTAACTAAAATTTTTGGGTAAAAGTAGTACTTAAAAAAGCTCTACTAACTTTAAAATGGATAAAAGTGGTACTTATAAAAGCTCTACTAACTTTAAAAAACTTCCATATTAAAGTAATTTTATAATTTTTAATAAAAACTCTCATTAACAACCAAATAACTAAATTTTTTTGGTAAAAGCGCTACTTATAAAAGCTTAATTAATAAATGCTTTATTCAAATAAGCTCTGCTTGAAAAACTGTATCAAACAATGCCTAAGATGATTACAAATTAAGTTTTTGGGATTTTTGTATTCTAGAAATGTAAATCAAAATATTTTATTTGTAAAGAGAAAAATTAAAATAAAATCTTTTTAGGATCAATGAATTGACATTTATGCCCTTCTCTTTGTTTACTTAAAGTCTTAAATGAGTGATACAATGTGGGGGTTTTTTTTTTTTTTGGGTTTAGGTCAAATGATAATTTTATCCTACTGACATCAGTAATTATCTAACGGTGTTCATATCATAGTAAAGGAATAATATAATTTGTAAACTTTAGATGAATTGCTATTAAAAAAAGAATATTTAGGTATTTTTTTTATAAAATTTAAAAGATCAAATAGTCGGTAGATATTTTCTTTTTGTGAAACGTGGATGCCTAATGCCTTTTTTTTTTCTTTCCTCTTACAAAGGTCGAGGGTTAATTAATGTTTAATCAAATAAAACTATTTAAATACAACCTAGGACAAAATTTGGATGTTTTGTTCGATACATGTAATACTTTATGGGAAATTTACAGAAATAGCACAAAAATTATGGTAAATTTTAAAATTAGCCACCCTAAGTTTTTGTATCATATCTAGGCACATATGTAATTTATAGACCTAAATACTCTCAGACCTATTAACATAATGCCTAACAAGTCTCACTAAAACCAAAACTCACCACCCTCTACTCACCAAAACTTACTATCCTTTACTCACCAAATCATCAATTGGAAAGCAAGAAATTAAGGTTAGTATTTATTTTTACACAATATGTATTTTTATCTTTGGAGTATTTGAAATTTATGCGAATATTTTGAGTAAAAACGAATTAAGAGACGAACTAGAAAATGTGCGACATGCACCTGTTGCACACAAGCTGTCACACAATCGCACGTGCGACGGGTGCTTGTCCCACGTGCGATAGGTGCTTGTGTTATCTTTTGGTTTTTTTTTTGTACTAATTTTTTTATCTTTTCTTAATTATTCAGGCTTAATGGAGTTAGTTGTTCTTCAAATATATTTTGATGGATCATTGGAGGAATTGACAGATGATCATTTTGAGTATAGAAATGGAAGAAATAGAGTTTTTTTTTTTTTTTTTGTTCCGAAAAACTATACATTTGCTGTATTTCTTACAAGAGTGTTTGAAGTTTTGTAAATAAATTCCAATGATTATATCATTACATTAAAGACAACTTCACAGTTGAGATGTTCTACCCAACCTGTATGTGCACTACCTATGGATGTAGGTGATGATGAAATGGTAAGAGTTCTATTACATATGAGCTCTAATTCGGTGAACGAGGGTTGCATCTCTATTTTTGTTACCAAATCCCCTAAAGTAACAAATCAAGAGCCTGTTGAAGAAGTGAACGATATTACATTGGCAGCTGTTAAAGAAGAGGTGTTGCCACTTATGACATTACCGCAACAAGGTTACTCTCCTTTCCAGTACAATAATGATCCAATTGATGACACAAATAATACACTAGCAGACAGCATTAATTCTGAATCATACCATAGCTCGATTGATGGTGGGGACAATGATATTGGTTTTGTTGACAATGGTGATTATGGTCATTTGGATAATACTTGCGATGATGAGGACGGTGTGCATGATGAAGGTCTAGTCGATGATAGGGAAGAGTTACTTCACTTTTAGAATAAGCATGAGCTACCCCAAAGTCGGCCTGTTGTTCGAAGGCCTCATTCGAAAGGTGTAACAGTAGACCCCCTTATAAGTATTACACCAGTTTTGCCTTCAGACTTGGTTGCTCCAGACTTTGTTAAAAATATTGGGTCTAATAATATTTTTTGTGGGTAAGTTGTTTGGTTCTAAATATATTTTAATATTGGAACTGTGCAAAGTTTCCTTAAGAGATAAGTTCGATTTCAAGATTGCAAGGTTCACATCGACACGTTTTGAATCACATTGTACTTCAACGTTATGCAGATGCCGACTTCGAGCAAAGAGAGCATCAAATCAAGAGAATGTAAGGTGATAAGATGTGACAAGACACACAATTGTCGTAATGAACCTAGGGGCCTTCGTCAGGCAAGGAGTCGGATTATCGGTCATATGCAGATGGCGACTTCGAGCAAAGAGAGCATTAAATCAACAGAATGTACGGTGATAAGATGTGACAAGATACACACTTGTCGTAATGAACTTAGGGGCCTTCGTCAGGCAAGAAGTCGGGTTATCGGTCATATCATCGCGGACAAATTAAGCTGATATACACTCCAAATGATATTATAGCAGACATTCAACAAGAATACAATATTCGCTTATCATACTAGCAGGCATGTTGGGCAAGAGAATTTGCTCTTGAGATGATATGAGGAAGTCCATTGGAATCATATAATTTGCTCCCTAAGTACTCTCATGTACTGGAGAAGGAAAATGGGGGTACAATAACTGGCCTAAAATTGGATGGGAATAATAATTTCTTGTACTATTTTTTGGCTATTGGATCTTGTAACAATGATTTTTTTACAGTGTATCAGACCAGTGATCGCAGTAGGCGGTACTCATCTTAAAGGGTTATATCGCAGAACAATGTTTCTGGCGACATGCTTAGATAAAAATAATCAATTATATCCACTAGCTATTGGGATTGGGGATTCCGAAAACAATGACTCTTGGGAATGGTTTATGATGAATTTGCATGGAGTAATTGGTGATGAACCAGATTTAGCAATTATCTCCGATCGATGCACTTCTATTCAGAGAGCTGTTATGAAGATATTTTATAGTGCCACCCATGACATTTGTTTTTACCATGTTAAAGATAACGTGAAGTCGAAATTCAGAATGTCAAAAACTCTTTGGGATAAGTTTGAGTCGACATTTATAAATGCAACAAAGGAGTATAGATGCAAAGAGTTTAAAACAGAGCTTGAAGGGTTGTGGGGAATGCATTCGGGAGCAGTTGATTATTTAGAGAATAATGTGGGCACATGTAATTGGGCACAATCTCAATTCGACGTTAGGAGGTACAACATTCTAACCACCAATATTTCAGAAAGCGTGAATTCATTTATGAGAGAACCATGGAAATTTCCCATAACTCATTTGGTTGACCACTTCAGAAAAACATTGCAACAATGGTTTTACGATAGGAAAAGGGTGGCAGAATCGATGAGTATTCCTTTGACAATATGTGCAGATAGAATAGTATCTAAGGGAAAAAATCAAGCTGAAAGAATAAATGTTTGTCCTGTGTCCGAGCATAAATTCCAAGTTTGGGGTGGTGGTGTGAAGCAGGGATTAGTTGATATAGATTGTAGAACTTGTAGTTTTAGAGTTTTCTAACTTAATCAACTTGTCTGTGCTCATGCAATAACTATCTGCCTCTATGCTCAAATGGATTACATAGGTCTCTATTCTCACATTTACTATAAGGAATCATTATTGAAGGAATATGCAGTACCAATCAATCTGGTTGGCGATGTTGGTTCTTGGGAAGTTCCACCCCACATTCAACAATTGAAGGAAAACCCACCAATAGAAAAATCACCTTTGAGGCGTTGTCCAAAGCTGAGAATACCATCTACTGGTGAGGATGTGTCACAGAGAATTGTAATGTGTTCTCAGTGTAAGGAACGTGGGCATAACCGAAAAAAATATAAGAATCCCATTGCGCTGAATCCAAAATAGCATTCAAGTATTTGTTTGGATAGCCTTAGTTTTATGTATTCGACAATTCAAATTAATGACAGACTAATGTTTTTATATTTGACAATTCAAATTAGCGATCATAATAAGTGTTTAAGAATTACAAAGGCTAATGACAATTCATATTGCAACTATTTTAAATATATCATTTACAGCCTAATGTTCCCATTAAATATGTCAATGGCAATCTTCCTCCTAAGATATTGCCCATGACTGCTGTTAAAATCAAATTACAGTTTGAACATTAAATACATCATAAATATTAACATGAATACCGCACAATCGCCACTACCGGGCTCTTGTTGTGGCACATCCTTTACTAGTATGAGTTTCCAAGGCTCAGCATTCTACAGGCTCAATCGGATGTTGTAAAATCCAACATCTTGTAGCTATAGAGGAAAGATAACTTGCAGTTGCTTGAATAGTTGAGTATACATTTTGTCGTCATGAAATTCCTTCATTGAGGCATAGATAGGGACCTGCTTGCGACAAAAGTGTACTTTAGCTACTACCCAATGATTGTCTTCTAAGTTAATTGGAATGAAAACTTGGATATGATAAAAAGTGAAATCATCCAATATTATTACATCTAAAGTTTTTAAATATAAAAAAAGTGCATTAAATAGGGTAGAAATACACGCCATATCAACGTCTGCGAACGATTTTGATTTCGTATCTCCCCGGCCATGAATGTAGCTATTAAGCTTAGTATAGTGTAATGAATCCAGATCACAATCACCATTATTCCATTGAGCCTTCAAGAAACCAAGCAAATAAAAAAATGTTTTATTAAATAGGCCAGTGTAAGTTTAAGTTTGTTACCCAAAAAAAGGCATCTGTATATATTAAATATTAATATATAATGGATGTTAGAAGATAACATTTTTGTTTTCTTTTGTTTGTTGGACTTTTCATCTCTAACAATTTTTATACTGCATTTTTCTTGGCTTGTCTGCTTTAACTATAACACCATATTCAAGCACAATGGATATAACAATTTTTGTATTTTTTATTGTAATTTGATTGTTTGCTTTGTCATCTC
This sequence comes from Murraya paniculata, assembly GCA_030449075.1. Classification (NCBI taxonomy): domain Eukaryota; kingdom Viridiplantae; phylum Streptophyta; class Magnoliopsida; order Sapindales; family Rutaceae; genus Murraya; species Murraya paniculata. The sequence continues at coordinate 640,865 of JAEVFN010000073.1, forward strand.
TTATGGTTTCTATGTTGTAGCTGCATTTGCAAAATATAATTCCATTTATTACTTCTAAAATTAAATATGATAGAAGTCTACTAAAATAAATGATTACAAAATATCACATTAACTTTTAATAATCCCAATTGAGCAGTAGTCAGTTGTTTTAAGGAGGACATGTTTCTCTTTTCATGTTTACTTTTGTCTCCATATAATTTGAGATTAAGGAAGGCCTATTGTTTGGGCTTTATTGCTATTTATTGTGTTACCATTTCTTTTAATTTTTTGAAAAAATAACATTCATTGAAAATTTAAATTGACAACAATACTTGTTTAACATACAGTAGAAAAGAAACAACAATATATTATTATTTTTTTCAGTACGTAGTAATGATAAAGGTACAAATTTTTTTATAAATTTATTTTGAATAAACTAATGAAGTATAAATTCATTGATTAGATGAAAAGAAAAAGTAATAAAAATAAATCATATGCATGTCACAACAGTTTGTACAAGAATTTATTACTCTATCATTATTCATTACTTTTTCACTCTTTATTTCAACTCCTATCTTGATAACTTTGCATATGAAAAACCATACTTACCTCTCTCTCTCTCTCTCTATATGTATATATATAATGATTTTAATATAATAATAACTTCATATTTTATTCATAAATCTTTGCTGGATATTAGCTATTTTCTTCTTTTTCCTTTTTTGGTTAGTTGTAGTTTCTCAGGAAGTAGATTAAACAAAATCACAAATATTTAGAGAGTATAATAAAGGGAGTTTGTGCTATAAAGGGTATTATTAGTAATTCATTGTATAGTAATTATATAATATGGGGCTTCTTATAATGACTGATTGCATAGTAAACATTGAAATTATAACAAACACTTTTAATTAGAGATGACCAATAGGCTAGGCGGCATGTGACATGGAACAGGCATGGCATGTGTTGTATATCACACACGGCACAAGCACATTTGGGTAGGGCATGCGACACGGCACGGTACAGCATGACACACGCATGTTGGGCTAGGTTTTGCTGAGAATTTTAGGCATGTAAGCCTTAAAAAAAGTACGATATAATTAAAAATGGGCTAAAGCACGGCACGTGAAAAGACTCATAATAAACACGTTTCACTTTTTAATAAAAGTAAACTTAAAATTTTATGATTTTTTATAAGTAACTTGAAATTGAATCTTTAATATAATTTATTGGCATAATTTTTTTTAAATTCATTTAATTCTTAGTTTAAAAATTACTCTAATTATTTTATATTTACAATTTATTAAATGAATAGACAATTTTAATAAATAAAATTGTAAATATCATGATTTTATAACAAATATGCATGACTGTTATTGTTATTATTGACTACGTCTATAATTCTATGTAAATTTAAATTAATAATTAAATTAACCATTAAGAAAAACTTATTATTATTATTGTTGTTGTTGATAAGTATTTAAAAAATGAATTCTTATACCATAAGATCTAACTTAGTAGTTAGTATTGTATTCTCTTACTATTATTACTTTATTATTATTGAATATGGACTTGAATTTTAAATTTTAAATTTTATTAAATTTGATTAAAGGCATCTAGACCCAAAAAAAGTATATAGACTTAAAAAATGTATGCCAATTGTTTGGCATGCCCACTTAAAAGAAAAAAAAAAAAAGATTGTTGTACATTTTTTTGGGGCACGAGCCACAGCACAGTAGGTGCGGCACATTTAGGCACGACATGTGTGCCATGCAGATCTAAGTGAAAAAAATTAAATATGGCATAATAAAAAAATACACAGTAGACAAGGCACAGCACAAAATGCATGGGCCTTCATTTATGGCCGATCCAATATGTTGGACAACTCTACTTTTAATCCAGTAGTGATGTTTGCCCCAGGTCAAACCCCGGGTCAAACCTCGAAAGCTTCCCAAAACGAGGCCGTTTCATCCATTTTTTTTTTGTTTTAATTTGAATCAAAACGGCGTCGTCTACTTCATTCTAGCACAAATCGCCATCGACTTCGTTTCACACAAACCCAGCAAACAAGACTTCATTCCCGCACACAAACCTAGCAAACAAGAGTGGCTGTAAACTCGTCAAGCAGCCTTCTGTTCCTTTTCGTTTCACGGCCTGCAGAAGCATTTGACCTTTCTCTTCCTCTTCGTTTCACAGCCTGCAGAAGCATTTTAAACATTCTCTTCCTCTTCGTTTCACGGCCTGCAGAAGCATTTGACCCCTTCTCTTACTCTTCGTTTCACGTCGAACAGTTTCAATTGTATGTGGCCTTGCCATAAGGAAAGGTATTGTCTTCTTTGGCAGTATATTATTTTCAAAACTTCAATTTTGCTTGAATTTTGTTGTGTAATTTTGTGAAGCAATATTGCCGTTGTTGTTATATGAAGTTAATAGAATGGATAATAAGCTGAGCATTTGTTTCTATATTTCGATTTGAATGTTGATTAACAAGCGAAGCCTAATAAGATAAGCATTTGTGCAACATATTATTGCTTCGAAACTAAATCAAGCTAGATGTTCAGCTGTTTTACTTTGAATCTTGAGCTGGTTCATTTTGTTTGTATACTATTGTTTATAAAATTAATGAATTTGGGATAATTATATAATGGGTAATAAGTTGAGTATTTGTTTCTAAATTTCATTTCGAATGTTGATTAATAAGCATAGACCAATTTAATGAATTTGCAAAAATTAATTAGTAATATATTGAATTATTTTAATTTGCAGCAGTGAATGGACAATTGGGAACAAGTGGAGGAGGTTGATGAAGTGGAGGAATTGCAGGATTTACAAGGGACTGATTTTGAAGAAAATAATGAGGAATTGGTGGAAAAAGTTGCTGAGCCTAAGATTAGGATGTCCTTTAATAGTCCTGATGCAATGTTTGAATATTACAAAGCTTATGGCCTACAAGAGGGATTTCCTGTGATGTGGAGATCTTGTAGAAAAGAGGATGATGGGAGTATGAGATATGTGACATTTACTTGTGGGCGAAACGGCAAGTCAAAAAGCAAATCCAATCATGTCTTGCGGCTTCAACCGAACCAAAAAATTGGATGCAATGCAAAAATTGGAGGACGTTTGGATTTTGTTAGTGGAAAATGGATAATTGAAAATTTGTACCTTGAACACAACCATGCCATGAGTCCGAATAAGAGCAAGTATTATCAATGCAACCGTACCATTAGTCCTTTTGTTAAAAAACAGCTTGAAATAAATGAAGAAGCAGGAATTAAAATGGCTCAAAGTTTCAAGTCAATTTTTGTTGAGGCCGGTGGCTTTGAAAATGTTTCATTCTTAGAAAGAGATGCTAGAAATCATGTTGACAAGGTGAGGCGATTAAGGCTCTAGGAAGGGGATGCTGCTGCAATTCAGAGATATTTTAAGAAAATGCAAACCGAAAATGATGGATTTTTCTTCAGTCTTGACTTGGATGACGAGGGTCGGTTAAAAAATGTATTTTGGGCTGATCCAAGGAGCAAAAGCGGCCTATCAAGACTTTGGTAATGTTGTTATATTTGACACCACATACCTAACAAACAAGTATGATATGCTATTTGCTATTTTTGTGGGAGTTAATCATTATGGTCATTCAATTTTGTTAGGATGTTGGTTAATTTCGCATGAGGACACGGAGACATTTACGTGGTTATTTGACACATGGCTATCATGTATATCTAACTGTCCTCCCCTTGGAATCATCACGGACCAAGACAAAGCAATGAAAAAAATAATTGAGATTGTTTTTCCAAATACTAGGCATCAATGGTGTTTGTGGCATATATTGAAGAAGGTGCCTGAGAAGTTGGGAAGGTATGCAGAATATCATGACATTAGAGTTTCATTGCATTATGTTGTTTATGATTCAAAGACTCCTGATGAATTTGAAGGAGCTTGGCATGACATGTTAGAGAAATATGATTTTGATAATAGTCAGTGGTTAAATGGTTTATACGACGAAAGAAATCGTTGGGTTCCATGCTTTGTTAAAACTACTTTTTGGGCTGGAATGTCAGCCACTCATCGTAGTGAGAGTATGAATGCTTTCTTTGATGGTTATGTTAACTCAAAAACAACCTTAAAGAAATTTGTAGAAAAATATGATAAAGCAATGGAAAGTAAACTTGAGAAAGAATGGCAAGCAGATGCTAGGTGTTTTAGCCAATGGATGCCATGCCGTACCAGTTTTGCAATGGAGAAGCAAGTTGAAGAAGTGTACATTATTTCCAAGTTTCAGAATTTCAGCAGGAGTTAATGAATAAGATGTATTGTGAGGTTTTTAGTTGCGGAGGATCAGAATATGAAGTCATTGAAAATTATGGAAAGAGTAAAGAAAAAACTTTTAAAGTTATTTTTGAAAAAGATGAGGGTGAAATTCATTATGTGTGTTCAATGTTTGAATATAAGGGCATTCTTTGCAGCCACGTAATTACAGTGTTCTCAAGTAATCGTATACAATTACGTCCTGAAAAGTTTATCATGCGAAGATGGAGGAAAGATGTGTGGAAATGCTATAGTAAAGTCAAAGTCAGTTATGATGTACGGAGTTCGAGTATTAAACATCGGCGATATAAAGATGAGTGCACTGCCTTTTATGATGTTGCTGAGGTAGCTTCAAAAAATGAAGAAAGCCATAAAAATGTTATGGGTTGGATCGAAAAAGCAATGAAGGATGTATCTCTGAATATTTGATATGACCGTGATGATACAACTATTTATGGTGGGTCAGGAAGTTGTACCGAAATCATACAGGATCTAGTAGTAATTCACCATAAAGGTCGTCCACCTTGTCAAAGAAAGCAAAAGCAATTTAAAATGCCAAAACAAAATTCAAACGATGGTTCGATAAGCACAACTATTGAGGTAATTCTCTTAAATCAAAGTAATTTAAATTATTTTAATACATTCATTTTTAATTAATTTAATATATATTTTAAATGTGTCTTGATTGCTTTTGTATGACTCGGAGATACATGATTTATCATCTCATGTGGCTACTACAATCCCAACAAAGAGAGCAATATGGCTATGGTAATACTTTTTTATTTGTCATTTCCATTAATTTTCATATGTTTGATAAATTGTGTTTAATAATTTTTTTTTGTGCAATAGCTAGCACAACATGCACTCCCAAAACATGCATTTTTTTCCCTTACTATCAGTCTTGGATAAATTACACCGGAACTCATCATATAAACTTCCAACAAGTACCACAACGAAGTTTCGAGGATGCCAATCGGAGGGAGTTTTCAACTAATGAACCAAACACATGATCGAAGTCCATTGAAGTTGCCTTTGTGAATCAATGAAGTTAACTTGTGTTTTTATGTATTAAAGCAGCACAATTTGAATTTAATTTGTAACTTAGTTAAGTTAAACAACTCGAAAATGTATATTTCATATCATGTGAAAATACTATTACATATGTCTAAAAGTCTTTTCCAGTTGCATAGTACAGCTTGAAACAACTTAAAAATAATACAACAACCATAAGTATTTTAATAAAATCATATTGTGGTGTCTGTCTCCTTCGAAGTTCATCATCCAACAATTGCCTCTGCACTTCACATTCTCGCACATGCTCAAGTTCTTTATGCAATAATTGAAATTTAACGGACAAACACTCAATCTCTAATGCCAACTTTCTAACCTCCTCCATTAACATGTCTAGTTTGTCTTCGCAAGATTTACGGTCTTCTGCCCATTGAAAGTTCTTGCATCCTCTACAAAACCAAAATTTACAATTTGGATTCTTGGTTGTACGTGATGTTAACAACTCCATCTGATTACCGCATCCACTACATATTTGCAATGAGGTTCGATTCTCACTTGTGCTGAATGATATTATGAGTAATAGACTTCGAGAAAGAAACTATAAAAAAAAAAAAAAAGCTTAAATGGCACCATTATACTTATCAAAACAACCTGATTCAGTTTATTACCCACCATGCATAGACTATGGCATTAATAATGTGAGATTGGAAAGAAGCAAAATAAAGATTATGGCATTAAAATAAACAATTATAAAATAGCAAAATAAAGAAACTTCAACAAGCATGCATAGGACTAAACAACAACAGTTAGGCGTGAGAAAGTTGTTAAATGATTCATATTCTGTTGGCGATCCTATAATAATGTTACACTAGAAAGATGAATATTCTACATCTTTTTTTTCAACCAAAAATTAAATAAAACAAACAAGAATGGCAATTGTAGCTATCAAAAAAAATATTTTCTATCAATTCAGCACTAGCAGAGCAAGTCAGCACAAATTGCTTTCAGTCACTTGCAGAGCAATCCAGCACAAAATGCTTTCAGTCATTTACAGAGCATATTAGCACAAACCAGTTTCATTTGTTTTTATTTAGTCACGAGAATCTGTCAACAAAATAGGTGAAGCCATTCCTTTTAATTTAGAGAAGTCAACTACCTGACCTTCACTGGTAGTTCAGCAAGCAACCAAACCAAGGCAACAAGCAACCAAACCAAGGCAACATATATGTGCAACAAATTCATTATGAAAACACTAATTACTTGATAATTGGTCTCAAATTACTTACTAACTATTGTCAAATTGACCAGAAACAAATTATGTATACTTCCTTCTTCTAATTGGATTCTAATCCTATAATAATGTTACACTAGAAAGATGAATATTCTACATCTTTATTTCAACCAAAAATTAAATAAAACAAACAAAAATGGCAATTTTAACTATCAAAAAACATATTTTCCAGCAATTCAGCACCAGCAGAGCAAGTCAGCACAAAATGCTTTCACTCACTTGCAGAGCAATTAAGCACAAAATAGTTTCATTTGTTTTCATTTCGTCGCGAGAATCTATCAACAAAATAGGTGAAGTAATTCTTTTTAATTTAGAGAAGTCAACTACCTGACCTTCACTGGTAGTTCAGCAAGCAACCAAACCAAGGCAACATATATGTGCAACAAATTCATTATGAAAACACTAATTACTTGATAATTGGTCTCAAATTACTTACTAACTATTGTCAAATTGACCAGAAACAAATTATGTATACTTCCTTCTTCTAATTGGATTCTATTTCTCTATAATAATGTTACACTAGAAAGATGAATATTCTACATCTTCATTTCAACCAAAAATTAAATAAAACAAGCAAAAATGGCAATTTTAACTATCAAAAAACATATTTTCCAGCAATTTAGCACCAGCAGAGCAAGTCAGCACAAAATGCTTTCACTCACTTGCAGAGCAATTAAGCACAAAATAGTTTCATTTGTTTTCATTTCGTCGCGAGAATCTGTCAACAAAATAGGTGAAGCAATTCTTTTTAATTTAGAGAAGTCAACTACCTGACCTTCACTGGTAGTTCAGCAAGCAACCAAACCAAGGCAACAAGCAACCAAACCAAGGCAACATATATGTGCAACAAATTCATTATGAAAACACTAATTACTTGATAATTGGTCTCAAATTACTTACTAACTATTGTCAAATTGACCAGAAACAAATTATGTATACTTCCTTCTTCTAATTGGATTCTAATCCTATAATAATGTTACACTAGAAAGATGAATATTCTACATCTTTATTTCAACCAAAAATTAAATAAAACAAACAAAAATGGCAATTTTAACTATCAAAAAATATATTTTCTAGCAATTCAACACCAGCAGAGCAAGTCAGCACAAAATGCTTTCACTCACTTGCAGAGCAATTAAGCACAAAACAGTTTCATTTGTTTTCATTTCGTCGCGAGAATCTGTCAACAAAATAGGTGAAGCCATTCCTTTTAATTTCGAGAAGTCAATTACATGACCTTCATTGGTAGTTCAACAAGCAACATAACCAAGGCAACATATATGTGCAACAAATTCATTATGAAAACACTAATTACTTGATAATTGATCTGAAATTACTTACTAACTGCTGTCAAATTGACCAGAAACAAATTGTGTTTAACTTAAATCAGCACAATTTAACCTAAATCAGCACTAGCAGAGCAAGTCAGCACAATTTAACCTAAATCATCCAAATTATCCCTATTTTCACGTAACCTAAATTAGCTATAGAAGGAAGCATTACCTCAGGCTGTGATAACTATGCCGCTTTTCTAAATGATGTGCCTGTCGTGTGATTGTTGTCAGTGGTAGCGGTGACGGTGGGGGCTATGTGCGATGGTGGCTCTGACTTTTAGATTGCGAATGGCTGTCAATTGCTAGACCGCGATCGATGAAGGAGATGGGATGAAGGAAAGGCAACTGATTCTTGTCAGTGGTGGCGACAATTGATTGTTGTCAGTGGTAGTAGTGATGGTGGCTGGGCTCTGTGCGTTCTTGATTGCAAACTATGCGTTTTAGCTGCGATCGATGAAGGAGAGGCAAATATTTGACAGCAGAACGTAGCGTTTTTACTTTAAGTGAAATGGTGCGTTTTGGCTTTCGGGGTTTGACCCGAGATTTGATCCGGTGTGAGTATCATTTTCCCTTTTAATCACGCACAAAAAAGGCAAAGATGGACATGTGTCCTCCTCTTAGAAGCATCGGTGGCTCTCAAAGGCAACTGACCAAACACTGCTCGCATAGAAAAGGATGGATCTCTCTATCTTGTATACAAAGTCAAAAGAGAGATAATTAAATAACGTTATCCAAAATAGAAACGTAATTAAATAACATGGGCCCTGCCTTAAAATCATTAGTAGAGAGTCATATTTCTTCGATTGGTTCATTTCATGAAAAGTAGTGTTTATTTTTATTTTTTTATTTTTTATTTTTTTATAAGAATTAGTATTTATAGTGTATGTACTAATTTAGTCCTACCTGTACAAATTTGGGCATTGATCGAAATAGACCGACTGGGAAAAAACTTTGTGCATAGAGAATTTTAGAATTTATTAAAAATAATTTACTTATCATTCTTAGTTCTCATATTTGTAATTAGTATTTACATAATCCAAATCCATTTCATGTTTGGTTTTAAGAAATACGAAGAGAGGAGAGAAAAGGAAAGGAGGAGAAGGAAAGAAATAAAAAGAGAAAAATGAATTTCATGTCCAACCAAACAAAGAAAATGAGATTGACCTCCTTTTTTTCACTCATTTTCTCTCCCTCTCTTCACTTTCCATTCCTTTTCTCTCCTACCATTTCTTCCAACCAGACATGGGCTCAATAGAGCGGTTATCAGCTATTCAGATTTTAGATTCCACCACTTATTTTCTTACGATTTTTATAATACAATTTATATATATATATATATATATATATATATATATAATAATAATAATAATAATAATAATAATAATAATAATAATAATAATAATCTCAACCACAAAACAACTATTTTTTAAATTAAAATTTTGACATTAAGCAAGCAACAATATATTATGAAAATTACTATAAAATAAGTTGTGAAAAAATTAAAATGGGGAAAGGGGTCAATCTCCCATTTTGTTTTTCCTTTTTTTTTAACCATTGTGATGTATTATTATCAATGGTCAGGGATGACAATGGGTGGGGTATGAGTCGAGAGATCTGCTTCATTCCCCATTATGTGACCCCAATCTGTAATAAATTTAGTGGGTTGAGATAAAGAATCACTACGAGGAGATCAATTTATCCAATCCCACACCGTTCTTCATTTACTATTTTATAATATATTTTTATGTATAATTTTGGTGATATAGAATTTAAAATAACTCAAATAAAACCATCGTTAAAATATTATAAAGTATTTAAATTATTAAAAATAGAAAGAATCCCGAACATATTAAAATAATATCTTGAATCATATAAAAATATAAAATATTTTGATAAATAATAACTAAAAAGATATACATATTTATGTAATTATATATGAGAATTAGGGTGGAAGTGGGGTGGGGAGTACAAAACCAAACCTCACCCATTGTAAGTTTTAGAGTTGCTTTTTCCTATTATGTAAACATTTATCAAAATTTACCCTATTCCAATTGGGGCTCGAAAAGCCCTAACTCGTAAAAGGTTTTACGATCTGTAATGGTTAATACTTTCCAATAATTTTCGGTATTGTACTCAAAACCTTGTAAGAACAATTTTTTTTTCTTTATCTAATTAAATTACTTTTTTCTTTTTTTCCTTTTCGAATGGGTGATCCAAGGAAGCAAAGAAAATGGACTCGAACAAAAGTAAATGTAGAAAATCATGTTATTGTTCCGGAATTACATCCAAAAATGGAAAATCCTGACTGATTTGTTGAAGATTACGTCTCATATAGCACAAACAAATCCAATGGATTACTCAAAACCATTATTGGAACTTCATCTTCTAAATGTCAAAACCTCAAACGCTGAAGCCATTGGAGTCTCCGAATTCACCACTCACTTGGCGGTGGTGCGTCTCTCATTTCTCTTCTCCTTGATTGTACTCGGAAAACTTCTGAGCCCGAATCGCTGCCGACAATTCCGGGGCATAAACTTATAGCAGCTGGTTCAACTGCCACAGCCGGGTGGTTGATGGCTTTTTGGTCAGCAATAACATTTTTTTGGAATACAACTGTGGATATTGTGGTGTTTGTGGCAACAGTAATATTTTGAAAGACACAACGAATCCTCTCAAAGGTGGATCCGGAGTTGAGCATGTGCCTAAGCCATTTGTCCACAAAACAATTAGCTTGGATGACATATAAAGTTTTTGAAGAATGCAATGGACATAGTATATGTTTATTTACTCCCTTTAACTAGCTAGCATGCATGCTGTATGGCATATATTAAATTCCAGTCTAGGGCCAGGGCTGGCATTCATTTTCTTAGAATGGTTCGAGTCCCAAATTAAATGGTTCAGCCCACTTTTTGTATATCTTCCTAAAACTATTGTGAGAGAGGCTTGTCTTTCTTAAACGTACGATGGGATAAATATATATAAATTATTGATATAGAGATGCTGTAACAAAAATAAATTAGGGTTAGTTTGGCAATGCTATCACTTTTAAAATAATTATTGTTAGTTATATTGTAGCAATAATTAGCTGTGAAGAGAATCAATTAAATGTTTGATAAAATTTAATTTTAAAAATACCGTGAGATTTAAATATAATTGTATGCGTTTAATAAATCTTACAAGTATTTCATTGATACAATCATTTTTAACATCTTAACCACAGACAATCAATGAGGTTGTTTTGGCACTAACACAAGCTGCTCTCTGGCGGTATCTATATCGAAGATATGGTCAGTTTAATTAATTTCTATTATGTATTATTTGCTTCCTGTTTCAAGTTTATCCAAACAAAGCGTAATGTCCTTTTTGTAACCAATTCTCTGGTTCAGCAGGTGATAAGGTTATACAAAATGGCGGAAACAACAATTTTCCTAAGAATTTACGCCTCCGGGCAGCCATTATCGTCAACCTTAGATCAATTACAGGAATCGAGGTCAATTATATCTCCTAGCTTAATTTAAATTTTTGTATTTTGATGACATGCATCCCCAACGTACAGATGCCATACTTCCATATATATATATATATATATAAAACAGGATTTAGATGATATGATGGCCAAAGGATCCAATTGCAGATGGGGCAATCGGATGGGATACATCCTCCTTCCCTTCACAATTGCTTTGCAAAGCGACCCATTAGATTATATTCATGCAGCGAAAGCCACTGTAGATAGAAAAAAGCACTCCCTTGAAGCCTTCTTCTTCACATATTCAACAACCAAGTTTGTGCTCAACGCATTTGGAGCTAAGGTATATATTACTTGCAATTAATACCGTCATGATATTTAAGCGTGAATAAATTCGCATTTTATAAAATACGGATTTACATGTATTGGAGCAATTATTGTGGCAGATAAAAACATGCATTTTTCACTTGGTTAAATTATAACAGTTAGCTGCTGCTATAGCACAAAGAGTTTTTTTAAACACCACGATGCCCTTCTCAAACGCGGATGGTCCTGTAGAAGAAATAAGCTTTTATGGCCATCCAATTGCATATCATGCTCCAACTATTTATGGCCTCTCGCATGTAAGTTAATTTAATATTTGCATGAATTAATAATTCAAAATCCAGGCCACGTGATATTAATTAATTAATCTCTCTTTCTTAAAATCTTTTGTAGGCATTAACAGTCCATTTGCAAAGCTATGTGAATAAGATGACCATTTTGTCTAGCGGTTGACCCGAATGTGATTCCTGATCCTCACCAGGTTTGTCAAGATACCGAAGAACCTCTTAGAGTCATGAATGATTCTGCCGTTGAAAGAGGATTAATCAAGGATATTAATAATGCTTCGCAGGTCTAGCCAGCTAAGATAAGATTTATTACTTTATACTTGAAACGACATTCCTTATTGTTGATTGGTTTTTAAAGAGTAATGATAAACATTCAAGACTTTATTAAAGAAAAAAAAGTAAAATAAAATTAATTCTGAACACATTGCGTGACTATGTCATATCATTTAAAATAAAATTTTTAAAACAAAATTCAGGATGTTTTATTTTAATATTTCTTTAAGTATGAGTTCTTTATTTTTATCATTATTAGGGAAATATCTATATAATTTGCAGAGAATTTCAAATTAAAGCAAGGTTACACTTATTAGGGGACACAGTGAACTTTGTCTCTCACAATGAATCTATCAACCCTTCACGATACTCAATGACTAATTTTTCATTATCTGTAAACTCTTTTATGATGTTCGTGTTTATTCCCTGGATTGAGATTCTCTCCTGATCTGAGCTATCATGAGTTTTTAAAAATCTTGTGTCATGTGTCTTTAAGTGATAGTGTATGGATATGATTTAACTTCTTTATTTTCTTTATTTATTAACTACCAATCACCTAAATGCATTTTTACTCAGGAGGAGATCAGATCAAGAGACAATTATGATCCTTGTTCTCTATGGTCGCTCCTTCCATATTAGCCACGTAAAGCTGAACTCTGACCTCTGTCCTCTGTTTGGTCGTTGCCTGTGGGCATTGACAGCAATAAAGTCCCTGTAAAGTAAATTCTATCAAATATTTGTTGTGTGGCCTACCTATGGAAAAGAGAAGGTGTTTGATGAAATGCTTCAGTGAAGCATTCTTGGCGGAACGACATTAATTTAATTCTACAAGCATTGGTGAATAACTGCCCTCTGACTTGTCAAATAAGTGACTCGCGCGTAAGTCACGTGCGAGGACTTGTCTGATTAATTAAACTTTAAACCTGAGCCGCACCTGTTTGATTAAGAAAGCCAAATCTGTAGCAATTTTTACGGCTCCGTTTTGACTCACAAACAACAATAAACAACAAAATGTATTATTCTGAGGCATAAAACCTCCTCTACCACCACTGAGACCTCTTCTACTTATGTTTCCAATATGTGCATCATATGCTTCTATGTTTCCTCTCACATTTATACTTTTTTTGAGTCTCTCACATTTATACTTAACATACCACGTTCTTGTTCAAAAGCCTGGCTTATTTAGCAACCAGCAGAGCATAAGCTTCATCCAAATCCATTGAAACAGCCTCAACAGTAATATAAGTAGCAACAGTACCATAATCAAAAGGGATGACAATAGATTTATTGGATTTGTTGTTAAAATATCGGTATTAAGTCCGAAACTCTCGACAGGGAAACACACCAATGTAACCCAACTCAAATGAAATAATAAGTCACATGGATATAAGAACGTATTTGTTGACACCTCAATGTTTGAAAAATGAATAGTTTAGGTTACTACAAGAAAAATCACAATTTACAACAGAAATTTTAATAACTAAAGATAAGAAATTAGTCGCCTTATACTTTTTGTGACAGAAAAATAAATTGTCAGATGTCAGTCGCGGAAAGTACAGCACACTAGATTCTAGCAATTAAAATTGGTTTCGACACGTAAAATGATATGTTTTTGTGACTAAACAATGGACACATCATAAAATAGTGTTCAAATGATTAATTTAGCGATATTATTTTTTCATCACTTTTAGGTGGTTTATAATGACTGAAATTTTTGTCTCAATGGTAATTAAGTTAAACTATTCACTTTTGGGTGTTGGAAAATACATTTACCGACACCATATTTTTGTCGCTGTATGTTATCTACGGTGATAAATAAAATTTCTCACTATTAAGTAAACATATACAGTCGGAATTAGAACCAGTACAGGTCCTCGAAAAGCTTCAAATATATAGTCTGATTCAGATCCTGTACCTCCTCGTATATGTATGATCGGATCATCGTGTATCCTCCGTTGGACTACTAGGACAATCCAAGCTATCAACATTAATTGATTTCATTTTAACCAAGTAATAATCTGTCAATACTCAATATCATCCTTCTAAGCAGTATAGTATGATATCCATGATCCACCGACTTCTCTGAAGCTCTCCAAGCAAAATAAGAAGTATAGAAATTCATTACTAAATTAACTCTAGGTATCTTCAGTCGTGGAGAAAGCATCCTGCTGTGAAGTATTTGATCTTTTGAGCTCCAGCTGATAATGAAAAGTCAAGATTTTCAACAATTTGAGTAGCTCCATGCATCTGACCTGATTGTGATACACGGTTCTGGTGGCATGCTGTACCCTTGATTTGATGCTTTCTAATAAGCAACCACAGCAAGTAATATATTTAGGTCTATCTAGCTTTATAGGCGTACTGAGACTGAAGTTGATGTTAGGTTAACTAGCTTCTTGATTGTAAGTATTAATAATTAAAACAAGATATGGAGTGAAATTTTCTCATATTTATATCATAGTTTATCACTAAGGACGATGACATCACACTTATATCACAACTCATGTCTAAGGACGATCAAATTTATTTTAATGGCAACTCATTATTTTTAGGACAAAAGATTTTATCAACCCAATCAATTAGTAACTACGTTAAGTGGGATACTTAATTGATAAATAATTTTAAATAAATTTCTCATATTTTTGTTCAAAGAAAAGAGAATAAAAGTATCTCATAAATAATTAATATTTATTATCTAAAACTATTTAGTAAAATAAAGTTTTTTTTCCTATTTTTTCTCACAACCTATTGAAACTCTAACTGCTAATTACGAATTTACCATGGCTTTCAAAATCCAAATAAAAAAAAAAAAAAAGGTGATGAATAGTGGAAAATTTCAACTACTAAATTAAGTAGCGCATAATTAGGAATCCTCAACTAAAGAGGTAAAAAGTAATAATTACCGAAAAGAACAAGGAGTCCTCTGTAAAATCGGCGGAACAAGTGGTTCTCGAACTCTCTTGAGCCTTGACCTCTTTCGGAACGCTTCTTTCTCGTACATAAATAAACCCCCAACGCCAGGACGTAAATTACAAATTCAAAAGAATTAAAAACAAAAAACAAAAAACAAAAAAAGAGGTCTTTGCTTCAAATCAAATCACTCACTCAAAAAGCTCTCGCTAAACTAAAGAAAGCAGCGATGGCGATAATCTCCGATTTCCAAGAAGATGAGAAGAAGCCTGACCTCAAGAAGAACCCATCGGCTTCCGCTTCTTCTTCTTCGCCATCATCGGCTAAGACGTCGTCGTTTAGCGCGACATTGGATCCGTCGAATCCGCTAGGGTTTCTGGAGAAGGCGTTCGAGTTTGTGGCTAAAGAGAGCGATTTCCTGACGAAAGACGCCGCCGAGAAGCAGATCTTGGCGGCGATGCGATCGGCCAAGGAGAAGAGAAGTAATAATAAGAAGCAGTCGCAGCCTCAGTCGCCGCAGCTGGAGGAGGTTAAGGCTAAGAAAATGAAGGAAGAGAAGAAGGAGGAGGAGGCGGAGGAGAAATTCGAGGATTTGCCGACCATGAAGGTGAAGAAAGCTCCGCCGCCGGAGCCTCAATTGGATGCCAATGGCAATCCTGCTAGAGGTATTAAATTTATTTATTTATTACTTGTGGCGTTGATATTTTCAATGTTTAGATTGTATTATCAATAAATTTACAATTGGTAGCTAGACTCTAACCTCAAAATTTAAAATTTTAGAAGGCATTGTAGGGTACACACACAATGTATGTGAATAATATTTTGTTTTAATTTGTAATTTTTGAGTTATTTGATAGTTTACATTGTTAAGACTTGTTGTGAATTGGATGTTTTGTGTTAATTAGATTGAATAAGTTTCTAGGAACTGTAAATTTGTGTAATCTTAATTGTAAGACAAACAAGTTCAGGCTGCTTGTTTGTGGCAATGATCTGCAATGATCTCCATGAGTGGCTGTGTGCTTGCTTGCATTATTGATCCTGAAACATGTCAAAGCTTGTGTGATTAGCGGTGTAGATGGTTCATTGTGATAAATTATAGAATCATGTCATTATGATGCATTATGACTATTAGCTTACTATCTAACAATGCTTGTAAATGTTCAACAGCTCCAAATAAAGGCAATGGTCTCGATTTGGAGAATTACTCCTGGACACAAACCCTGCAAGAGGTGACTGTCAGTGTTCCGGTTCCTGCTGGTACAAAATCAAGGTTTGTTGTATGTGAGATAAAGAAGAACCATCTTAAAGTTGGACTCAAGGGGCAGCCTCCCATAATTGATGTAAGTTCATATACTTTGCTACCCGCTTTTGTGTCAAAGCATATATCAGCCTTCAAAGTTTTGTTTGTCAGTTCCTTTGTACTTTTAACCGCTCAAATTTCTGGATGTTAATATTTGCAGGGGGAACCTCATATGGTCATCAAGCCCGATGATTGTTATTGGAGCATAGGTATTTTACAATGCAGTACATAGATATACATTGAACATATTCTGAATTTTGTCCCAAATGCCTTTGCATTTTTCTTTTGGCATTTAGTTTGCCTTGACTCTTATTCCTTTTCATTCATTTGTTGTTCTGTATAATACTAACATGCTCTCTGCAATTTTAAATGTTAGTTCATTCTAAATGGTGTTTCTTCATTTTGTAATATAAACTTTTATTCTTGCAGAGGACCAGAACACCATTTCTATTCTTTTGACCAAGCAGAATCAGATGGAGTGGTGGAAATGTTTGATAAAAGGAGGCCCTGAAATTGACACTCAGAAAGTTGAACCTGAGAACAGTAAATTAGCTGACCTAGATCCAGAGACTAGGTCGACTGTTGAAAAGATGATGGTAATTGGTTAATCTTTCTCATTTTCCGATTTCAATCTTAGTTATTCTTGGTGATTATAGTAGTATCTAAGACTAATGAATTTCAATTTATTATTGGAATTTACTAATTACGTTATATTGGTTGTTCGGTTTGTACTTGATGAATGATAACCGACTTTTTCTCCTTTGCTTATTTCTGGTGTGCTTGTTTTGCTGTTCTGCAGTTTGACCAGAGGCAAAAGTCCATGGGCCTACCAACGAGCGACGAGATGCAGAAACAGGAGATAATGAAGAAATTCATGGCTGAGGTGAATACCTTTTACACGTTTCAACGTCTCCTATAATTACATTCTGGTCTGCAAGTTTTGCTAGCAAAACTTCTAACTTGTTATATTTTAACTTTTTAATTCGTGCAGCATCCGGAGATGGACTTCTCAAGAGCCAAGATCTCATAAATAGAGTTTCCTTATTAGGATGTGCAGTAGATGCACGTCAAAGGTTTCTAGTGCATTTCGAGTTTTGTTTTGTAGCCCCGCAAGCTTCTTAGTAGATGTTTGAATTTTGTTTATAGTTGTTAACAAGGATTGGACAATTGTTATCTCATTAGCATGGTGCGAGTCGTTGCCTTCTGTGACATATTATTTATATGTTGTTTCTGTTGCTACCTTTTCTTGTATGACATTTTTGTTTGGAGTCAAAACTCAAGAAAAAGCCAATTTAAAAAAAAAAAATCTCATGAAAAGCCAATTGAAAAAAAGTATTTTCTAAGCAAATGATTTGGTTTAATTTTATTAGTTTAAAATTAATAGTTCGAGTTGAATTAAAAAAAAAAAAAAAAAAAAAAAAAAACTCTACATAATCGCTGTGGTGCGTAAATCTAATTTTAATGGAATCTAAGTCTAATTCATAGCCGAGGAAGATAAGTTTTGGTGTTATCATTCCAGACGGTCCGGTTTAAGGGCTGAAACACGGTTGAGGGGATGAATTTGAATGGACGGTCTGAATATGATTATGATATTTCATGGGTCCAGCAGATCAGACGGGACACAAGCAGTGGACTGTTTGAGGGATGAGCATGATATTTCCAGTTTTGGAAGTGGACTGTTCCAGTTTATGGGCAGCGGACAGTTGAGGAGCATTTGTGGACTAGTGCTATTTGAATTGAAATTAAAATAAAAAAAAGATAAAAAGAATAAATAAATACATTAGTTATTAAACTAGAAATCTTAAAATTGCATCTCTTTTGAGTTAGATTTTTGTTCTCTTTCACCTGTTCATTCAAGAATCAAAATCAAGAAACCAAGCACTTCAAAATTAAAGCACCTTCTCCATAGCAATGTTTATATGAGTTATATATTAATTTGCTTTAACATCTCAAATATTATTAGAATACATTTGTTACTGAAATGAAATCATGAAGAGAAATATTATTAGGCACTTACATGTAAAGAAGAGAAATAATAAGGAAAATGAAAAGGAGCGATTAGAATGAAGGTAACAATTTATTTCATGCATGATATATGTTTTAGAATAATTATAAAATAATATTTATGCGAGATAAAAAAGTAGTTATGCTAATAATACAAATGATTACGAAGTGACCAGTTTGAGCTAAAGAAAGTTTCCCAAATACTTTTTTGATTCATGGAATTTACTATATCAAGGTAATAATTATTTGGCGGTGAATTTGATTTTCTTTTTTAAGTTGGGAATAATCAATCCCATGAATTTGATTGAGATTAGTCGGCAAAGAACTACCAAAATTTGTCCAGTAATTTCATTATGTTATAAATCCAATTTAAGATAAAAATAATGATGGAAGTTTAATGAAATAAAAAGTGGGATCAAATAACTCGCCACTCAAATAAACATTCTATTTGTCGTAGAATTGTAATAAATTTTATTATTATTATTATTATTATTATTATCAATGATTTTTTAAAAAGTAAGAGCTAGTTAAATTCCAAATTGATTTTTAGGATTTGAACGTCGTTGATCAACTGAAAAAAACTGCTCGAAAATCAAATAGACTTGTTTATGAAATTCCAAATTGATTTTTAGAATTGTAATAAATTCCACGGTCGGGTTAGTGAGTACTTTGTTCAATGGAAGGGATAGCCCGAGAGCAAAGGAAGTTAGAGCATCGACATAGTTGCAAATTGAGGACAAGCTTCGAAAATTCCAACAAAAGCACAACACCCTTGTGGCGAGAATTGGGTGGGGAAGGATGCCATGCGACGCCGTTGTCACGCTTTCACTGGAATCCTCAAACCTTGCAAGATAATAAACAAGAGTAGTATATATACAGAATAATTCTCTAATGAGAACATTCACATTTTAGTAAAGTAAAGATGTTACTAATGAATTTAAAAGTATAGATTTTAATATACTAAGAAGCAAAAAAATACGCTCTCCAATGTATTGAAATTTATATATATTTTTTTGTATTTTAATAGTTTCTTCACTTTGTTATGTACGTGTGTCTACATACATGCATAGACACATGCATACATACATGCATATGTACATGCATTCATAGTTTTTTCTTGAATAAACTAGAACCGTTGTAATAACTGTAACTAAATAGTTTTAACTTCACTCTAGGGAACAACTCAAAAAGGATTTCTTTCTTTCTTTCTTTCTTTTTTTCTTTCTTTTTTTTTTGTATGTATGTATGCCTGTATACCATAAAAAAAAAATAATGTTTATCTATAATGGCGATCATAGAAACAATTATTGAACTATATGGTGTTAATGTGTCTTTTAGAAAAAAAATTAATTGCAGTACCATATGGTGTTAACATATAATCTGTTGTCATTGTAAAAAATTTATCCAGATGAATATGGTGATTGCAAAGATCCTAATGATTAATCGTATGATGATTAGTGCGAAGTACAAGTGCATTCTGGTTTAGGGACCTAATTGAAATAAAGGAAGACTATCAGGGCGTTATTGCAGATCAACTTCGGTTTACGGGTCGTTTCTCAAATAATGGCTGACGTGGCAGGAGTTGTTATTTCACAGTTATTTTGGTTTCCAGATTTTTCCCGGAAACGAGTATGCATAGCTGATGAATAGCATCTGATGCGCTGCAAATTTCTCTCTCGTCTCATGATGAAATTGCATGATTCTTGTTCGTTTTGAATCTGTGTAATATCACATGTAACTCTTGATCTTTTCTGTGTGAGACTGATCAATAGAAGTTGGCTTGTTTGTCCTTCTAATTTCGTAGCTTGGTACTGACCCTTGGGGTTCATAAGTTCTGCTTTTGTTCTGAGTTTGTTCTTAATCTTGCATCTGGGTAAAGTCTCACCTTCATCATGTGTTGTTTTCGAATTTTTCGAACTCTATAACTCTACAATTAGTTTATTTGATTAAAAATAATAATTAAGTTCATAAAAGCTACAACAACATCCTAATATAACTACAATGAAGCTCGTTAATAAATTAGAAAAGGAAAAACTACAAATAGACCAAATAATACCACGAGCGTCTCTCAGATGAGATAGATTTGAGAAATTGGCTGATTACAAGGAGTTGACGTGACAGAGCATTGGCTATGGAGAAACACATATATTAGACTTGGCAAAACTCATGGTCTGGTCCAGGTTTGGTGCTGCTTGGGACTGACCCAGATGACTAAAATAGATGTCTGGACCCGGGTTTAAGCTCAAATTTTCCACGTGCGGGCCGGGTTAAGCCAGGCACCTCTCGGGCACAGATTTTTTATCCGAGCTTCCCAACCCGTATGTAATTGAGTATTTGGGTTTTGATGTTTAGGGCTGATATATTTAATTTATTTAATTTAAATTTTTTTTTATATTTGTTAAGAAATCGGGCACGATCTGGGTTCCAGGTTTTTGATGTTGTTCCCGTTCCCGTGCCCGAAAATGCCCGAATTTTGAAACTCAATGCCCGGATCCAGTTTTTTCGCATATGCGGACTGAGTTTTGCCCAGACCAGATTAGCTGGATCTGGTCCGAACGAGTTTTTTGACACCCTTAATATATAAAAGTAGCAAAACAAAGCTTTCCAATGAGCCATCATGAAATAAAGAGAAATTCTTAGTTTCACTCTAAGAAAACATTTTATAGACATTACAAGGGAATAAACAAGAAAATTAATTACATAATTATATACACATATATATCATGGTAATTGTACAATATTAGACTAATTAACATCATATTAGACAAACGTGCTATGATTTTACAACAATAAAAGAACTCAAAAATAATTTTTTTTTTTGTATTGCAGTTTTAACGATAAGGATGTAATCAATAATAATAGAAAAGAAAAAGAAAAGAAAATTATAGATCTAAGTGGTAAAAGTGAAAAACAATAGAGAGATAACCGTCATTCTTCCTTCAACTACAAAGACACACAATTAATTTGGTGTAGGGTGGGATATATAAATACATATAATACCTTTCTTTTTTGCTTGATTAAACCCCCAAAAAAAAAAAAAAACTTATACTTAACAAAATATTGTAAAAGTCAATTTACGAGACCATAAATCCTTCTCGGACTTTAATAAGATTTTAAGTCTAGATTAGAAAATTTCTCTCTCTCTCACTCTCTCTCTCTCTCTCTCTCTCTCTCTCTCTATATATATATATAATATATATATATATATGTCCATCTCATAAGGGTCGCCCAAACCCAAATTCCATTAATTTAAACATATAAATAATTAAAAGAAACAAGTTACGGATATGTGAAAATTGCCATGAAATTTGGCTATATAAAGAACCAAAAGCAAGCGGGAGAGAGAGAGAGAGAGAGAGAGAGAGAGAGAGAGAGAAGAGATAGTGGCTTGAATTTAGTTTGGGGGTAAAGATTTTCAATATTTAGTTGAACGATCGTAATGTGAAATTAACTCAATTTTCTCCTAAATTTTAAAGGTAAGTTCCTGGTCTCGCTTTATACAATTCTACTGGTTTTGATTTTAATTTTATCCTTTCTTTGACTATTATTTGAGATATCTACTTGTTAGAGAGACAAATATTAGTCTGTTACTATAAGCCAAGAATATTGAGATTCTTGATGTTGTTAGTCTCTAGTATTATCTAGAGAAAAATTTGTGTTGTAATCCCATTAATATAGTGGAAGATTATATTGAACTACAGTCTTGTAGATTTTCCCGTTTTAAATTTTTTAATGTGTCTCTTACGGTTGATTTATTGCTTTGTATTTTGTTGGTTTATTTTTCTGCATATTTATTTGTGGTACATATCCTATTTTAATCACAAAAAGAGGAAAAAAATTTTGTTTCTACTTAATTTGTAGTTGCTTGTGTGAGTCTCTTTCCCAATAGACTGGTGTCAGAGTGTCAAGTTGTGTGTTTTTATTACTTATGTGGTTGAGATGGAAGAGTCCTTGGCATGTATGATTAAATTAAAGTCATGAAATTATGGTATTTGGAAGTTTAGGATGGAAAATTTATTGTGCATGAAACACTTACATGAGCACATTGAAGGCGAAGAAGCTAGACATGCCGATTTAAATGATAAAAAATGGGTACAATTAAACTAGAAGGCCGTGGGTACTATTAGATCATGGATTGATCAAAGTGTGTACCACTATGTAGTGAAGGAATCTACGGCTGATGTCCTTTTGAGGAAATTATAAACAATTTATGAGCAGCCAACAGTATAGAACAAAGCCAATTTAATAAAAATGCTTGTTAACTTGAAATACAAAGAAGGGCGCAGTATAACTAAATACACTAGTGAGTTTCAAGGCTTGGTTGATCAGTTGAGTACTATGAAAATTATTTTAGATAATGAGTTACAATCATTGTTATTACTTAGTTCTTTGCCTGACGTTTGTAAGACATTAGTAGTATCATTGAATAATTCAGCTCCAAACAAGAGATTAACCTTATATATAGTTACAAATAGGCTGCGGAATGAAGAACCTAGAAGAAAGAGTGTTAAAGCAGTTCATTTTCAGTCAGATACACTTGTTTCGAAAAAGCAAGAAAGGCGAGAGAGAAGCCAAAGTAGAAATTTCCGCCAGCAGAACAATGATAACCACAGAGAAAGATCTAATTCCCAAAAGAAAAACGTTAAGTACTTTCATTGCCAGAAAATAGGCCACGTTAAAAGGGAGTGTAGATTATAGAAAAGAGAACAGGTGAAAGACAAGAGGAATGCTCTGAAAAATGACAAAGAGAACACTGCGGCCATAGTTGATGGTGATATGGGTATTGTTTATGATAAGAGCTCTATAAATCTTACTTGCCATACTAGTGATTAGGTGATTGATTTGAGTGCTTTGTTTCATGTTACTGCACATCGTGATTACTTCACATCCTATGTTAATTATGATTATGGCTAGTTGGGATAGGAAATGAGGGGGCATCCAAGATTGTGGGCATATGAGATATTTTTTTCGAAACCAGCATTGGTTGTAAGTTATTGCTCAAAGATGTCAGATATATACTTGATATTGGTGTTAATTTAATCTTCACATGCAAGCTTGATGATAATGGTTACATTAACCAGTTTGGTGAAGGAAAATGGAAGCTCACCAAAGGTTCCCCAATGTTGGCTAAGGGGAAGAAAGCAAACACTCTGTATGTGATAGAAGCTAACATAAAGAAAGAAGACGTGAACGTGGCTGTAAAAGATCCTGACATTGAAACATGGTACAAAGGCTTGGTCACATTGTGAGAAAACGTTAAAAACTCTTGGTAGAAATCCAGCTTCGCATGTATGTCTCTCAAGACTTGTGTTCATTGTTTAGCTAGAAAGACACACAAAGTAGCTTTTAAAAATTTTTATCCATCTAGAAAGTCACAAATACTTGATTTGATTTACACTGATGTTTGCATGATGCAAAGTTGATCATGCAAAGTTGATCAATATGAGGTGCACTTTATTTTGTTATTTTTATTGATGACTTTTCTAAAAAAGTGTCAGCTTTTGCTTTGAAATCTAAAGACGATGTGCTTGATACGTTTAAGTTTTTTCATGCTTATGTTGAGAGAGGGACAGAAAGAAAACTAAAATATGTCAAGACAGACAATGGTGGTAAGTATAGGGAGTCATTTGAGCAATATTGCAGATTCTATGGAATCAGACTTGAGAAGACTGTACCAAAAGCCCAGCAACAGAATGTTGTTGTAGAAATTATGAATAGAACAATTAAAGAGAGGGTCATGTGCATGCTTTCTGATGCTAAGCTTCTTAAATATTTTTGGGCAGAGGCTATGCGTACTGCAGTTAATTGATTAACATTTCTCTTTCAGCTCCATTAGATGGTAATGTACCTGAGAGAGTTTGGACTGGAAAAGATGTTTCTTATAAACATTTGAGAGTGTTTGGATGCAGAGCATATGTTTACATTCATAAAGATGAGAAATCGAAGCTTGATGATAAAGCAGCCAAGGAATGCATTTTCTTAGGCTATAGGCATAAAGAATTTAGATACCGATTATGGGATCCAGTGGCAAGAAAATTGATCAGAAATGGAGATGTTATGTTTCTTAAAGATAAGATAATTGGTGATGCAGAGAAGAGTGATGAATCTCAGCCATCTCTAGTTTTTCCTATTGTTCTAACTTTGGTTTCTCTACCTGTAGTTCATGATGATCATAGGGGAGCTGGAGAGGATAATAATGATGGTCTAACAGAACTTGTTGACTAGGCACCTCTAGAACTACCAGCACTGCCAGTTGAGCTAGAATTGAGAAGAACCACTAAAGAACGGTAACCTTTCACTAGATATCCTCTACATGAGTATGTGATGCTTACAAATAGATAGGGAGCCAAAATATTTTTAAGAAGCTATGTCTCACCAACATAAAAATAAATGGGTTAAAGCCATGCAAGAGGAGATGAAATTATTGAATGAGAACCACACTAATGACTTAGTAAAGCTTCCTAAGGGAGAGAGGGCACTAAAGAACAAGTGGGTTTACAGGTTGAAGACTGAAGATAAGTCACAACAGCGGTACAAGGCTAGTTGGTTGTGAATGGTTTCAGTTAGAATAAAAGTGTTAATTTTAAAGAAATATTTTCTCCTATGGGGAAAATGTCTTCTATTCGAGTTATTCTAGGATTATCAGCTGGCTTGAATTTGGAGATTAAATAACTTGACGTAAAAGCAGCTTTCTTGCACAGTGACTTAGAGGAGGAAATATACATGGAGCAACCTAAAGAGTTCAATGTCAAAAGTAAAGAAGAACTTGTATGCAAGTTGAAGAAAAGTTTATATAGGCTGAAACATGCACCAAGACAATGGTACAAGAAGTTTGATTCCTTTTTGGAGAATTATGGTTTCAGTAAGACTACTTCTAACCATTGTATTTTCACGAAAAATTTTGGTGATAATGATTTTATTATTCTTTTGTTTTATGCGGATGACATGTTGATTGTTGGCCAGGATGCTAGTAAGATTGATAATATGAAGAAAGAGCTTAGCAAGTCTTTTACAATGAAGGACTTAGGACCAGCAAAACAGATTCTTGCCCTGAAGATTTCCCGCGACAGAAAATCTAGGAAGTTATGGTTATCTCAAAAAACATATGTTGAAAGGGTTCTTGAACGATTTAACATGAGCAAGGCAAAATTTGTTTATTCTCCACTTGTAGGCTATTTCAAGTTTAGTTTCGAGCATTGTCCTACAAATGAGAAAGAGAAGAAAGAGATAAGAAGAGTTCCTTATACTTTAGCAGTTGGTAGTTTGATGTATGCCATGATTTATACAATTCTAGATATTGCTCATGCAGTTGGTGTAATCAGTCGGTTTCTCTTTAATCTGGGCAAAGACCA
Organism: Murraya paniculata; assembly: GCA_030449075.1. Taxonomy (NCBI): domain Eukaryota; kingdom Viridiplantae; phylum Streptophyta; class Magnoliopsida; order Sapindales; family Rutaceae; genus Murraya; species Murraya paniculata. The sequence goes on from JAEVFN010000073.1 coordinate 666,695, forward strand.
CTACATAGCAGTAAAACGGTTTTTAGATATTTCAGAGGCACTTCTAAGACATGTTTATGTTTTGGTGGTGACAAACATGTGTTAAAAGTATACACAGATGCAAATATGGCAGGAGATATTGATTCTAGAAAATCCTCATCAAGATATTTGCTCATCTTTGCAGGGAGAGTAGTCTCATGGCGGTCCAGACTTCAATAGTGTGTTGCTCTATCTACCACAAAAATGGAGTATATTGCAATTACTAAAGGTGGCATAAAAACCTTGTGGATAAAGAATTTCCTACCATAACTAGGTGTGAAATAAGACAACTATATTGTGTACTGTAATAGTCAGAGTGTCATTCACTTGACAAAAAATTCAACTTACCATTTGAAATCCAAGTATATTGATGTGAAGTATCATTGGATGCGAAATGTGCTTAAGAAGCACATCTCATATGAGTTGTGATTAAAATAAGATGTGCTTAAGAAGCAAAAGTATACACAATGGAAAATCGGTCAGATATGATGACAAAATCATTGCCCAAAGAGAAGCTGAAAAGCTGTAAGCAGAAAGTGGGCTTGGTGGTGCCCCCCACATGATTTGGAGGGGGAGATTAGTTAGATCCAACTCATGTGAGTGGCCCGAGCCCAAGTTCCATTAATTTGGGTATTTAAATAATTAAAAGAAATAAGTTAGGGCTATGTGAAAATTACCATGAAATTTGGCTATATAAAGAACAAAAAGCAAGCAGTAGCCCTAGAAGAAAAAGAGGAGAGAGAGAGAGAGAGGAGGCTTGAATTTAGTTTAGGGTAAGGATTTTTAATCTTTGATTGGACAATCAGAAGAGAAAATTAACTTTGTTTTCTCTTAAATTTTGAAGGTAAGTTCCTAGCTCTCTATAATTCTATTGGTCTTGATTTTTATTTTATCATCTCTTTGACTATTATTTGAGATACTCACTTGTTAGAGAGACAGATATTAAAATGTTGCTATAAATCAAGAATATTGAGATTCATAATGTTGTTAGACTCTAGTATTATCTAGAGAAGAATTTGTATTGTAATTTCATTAATATAGCGGAAGATTATATCAGACTATAGTCATGTGGTTTTTCCCGCTTTGGATTTTTCACGTAAAAATCTGTGTCTTTTGTGGTTGATTTATTAATTTAGATTTTATTGGTTTATTTTTCTGCCTATTTATTTATGGTACACATCTTATTTTAATCACACAAAGACTATAGTCATGTGGTTTTTCCCGCTTTGAGTTTTTCACGTAAAAATCTGCGTCTTTTGTGGTTAATTTATTACTTTCGATTTTATTGGTTTATTTTTCTGCTTATTTATTTATGGTACACGTCTTATTTTAATCTCAAATAATAGTCACTGACCATTATTTGAATTACTCACTTGTTAAAGAGACAGATATTAAGATGTTACTATAAATCAAGAATATTGAGATTCATAATGTTGTTAGACTCTAGTATTATCTAGAGAAGAATTTGTATTGTAATTTCATTAATATAGCGGAAGATTATATCAGACTATAGTCGTGTGGTTTTTCCCACTTTAGATTTTTCACGTAAAAATCTGCGTCTTTTGTGGTTGGTTTATTACTTTGGATTTTATTGGTTTATTTTTCTGCCTATTTATTTATGGTACACATCTTATTTTAATCACACAAAGAGAAAAATAGTTCTATTTCTGCTTAATTTACAGCTGCTTGTACACATCTATGTCTTTTTAATTACAGATTCATTGTATACACCGTATAGTACATTAGTGTTTTTTTCATTTTTTATTTAATCAATTCATATATAATATGACGCATATAATAGATCCACATTCTAAGAAAAGCAAGCATTCGCACGTGAGAGTATGTATGTGTACACACCCAGACACACACGTATACACATATATGTGTGTGTGTGTGTGTGTTGTATGTGTATATGCCTCTGATGAGACATCTATATTTTAACAAAGTGATAATACCACTAAAATATATAAATATATAAATTTGAATATACTGATAGGCAAAAAATACAATAAGCAATGTATTGATATTCGTGTTTTTTCTTTTTTCATATTTTAGTAACATCACTTTATTAAAATGAGGATATTCTCACTAAAGTATATAGGGGTAAGTTCAAGAGACATAATTTTAAACATAAAATTTTAGTCATTAGATTAAAACAAAATCACATAAAATTTTAGTCATTAGATTAAAACAAAATCAAACGTTGAGATCTAATGGATTATATGATATAACACATTAATTTCAACATCATTAATGCTATAACATTTATTTTTCTTTATCCTCTCTCCTCCTCTTCATCAACATTCTTCTTCTTCTTCTACTTTTTCTTCTTTATAAATTTGAAGTTCTGAAATACTTTCTTATGTTTTTTTGTTCTCTCTCCTTCTCCTCAAATTTTCAGTTTTTCCTACATTCAAATTGAAGAGCTTTTCACTTGACAAAGCAAATTAAGATCCAGTTTAATGTATTAAAAAAATTATAAATTCAATAATATTTTTCAGTTTGTCTTCAGTAAAAAGTTTTATCGTATATGCCCGAAATAGTTTTGTTGTGCAAATTCCTCTACACATGCTTAATTTAATGAATTATTTTTCTTTAGAATTTTTTTTTCTTTAGTGATGCAGTTGTTTAGACATGTATTTGTTTTATCTAGGGAAATTAGTTCTTTTTTTTTTGTTTAGGTGAAACCTAAAGGCTGAAAGGCCAAGGATGGGAGAAAGAAAAAAAATTATAAAATTAATACTCTATTATTAACGTCATTTAATTCATTAGATCTCAGCCATTCATTTTGTTTTAATCTAAAGACTCATAGTTTGTGCACAGCATGCAGACATCCAGCATTAAAAAAGAATTGTGTGTGTATATATATACACACACGAAAAAAACCAAGATTAGAAATATTTTTAAGCTGATGTTATAAACTCATTGCTTCTAAAGAAATAATAACAATATTTTTTTAAATTAAAATGATTAAAATATATAGGCATCTAATATTAGAAAATGACTACATACATACTTAAATACATACATACATACATACATTTAAGATGATATTATAAACTCATTATTTTAAAAAGAATTAAGTATTAATTCTTTAAGTTAGAATGAGTCTATTATAAAATATGTTTATGCACCTCTTCATAAAGTAATATGTGTTTCACATTAAAAACTTTAAGAAGTGAATTGATAATTAATTCATAAGGTGTGTTATGTGTATAACACCTTAAGATTCAAAGGGTGTGCTGCTAAATACACGACCAATTAATACGCTTTATTGACTATAAATAATTATTACGATTTGCTATCACATATATTCATAAATCAATTGAGAAATGAACTTGGAAGCACACGATTGCAATCAAAGCTCTCTCAAAGCTTTATCTCCATTTTCTTGACTAATATCATTCTGGTCCTTTAAATTTTTATTATTTATATTATTTACATACATATTTGCATGCTTCCTAATTAATTTCACAACAGAATCGATTTTATGCTCATAGTGCAAATGGTAGCGGGGAGTAACTAATTTGAGGCCGAAGACTTCTCAAGATTTCTAATTTAATTTATTAAAAAAAGTTTTAATCTCTGTTTAGAAGTATCAGTGGTAAGATCCAAGCTCATCCCTTTGCTCATAAATCAATTCATTTTGGAGGTTTATTATTATTACTTTATAATCCTTCGTATTTTCGGATAACCAAGAGCTAAATAATTACCTCTAAAACGGACACAGTAAAAAATTATTTGATATTGTTCATTACGTGCATTTCTTCGTTCATTCCACAGTCCAATATGGCCCAATAAGCCCACTCAACCTACATGACTAGCATGTTCTGTTTGGTATTTGGAGATAGACTTTAGGATTTAGCGGACTTTTCCTTCGGGAATCTAATTTCTCTGAGGGTGGGTTGTTTGAGCCCTCGAAACTACTTATTACACCCACCTTTAAAGTAAAATCTAATTATTAAAATATCTCTAACCAAATTACAATTTTAGACATTAAATTGTAGTTAAAAAAAAATTACCCTTTAAACCCATTTTACATTCAACTTTACGTTGTTTTTCTTAAACCCTAAATTGATATTCTTTATTGATTCCCCTTGGCTTTCTCATCAAAATTAAACCTTCATGGAGTTGGAGAAGACAAAGGATGAATCAATTGAAGGAAATACTGGAGACTTTTCAAATTTAATTATTGGATATTGGATTTTATTTCTATCAATACCAAAGTTTTTCCAGCAAACATCTAATTACTTTCCCGGCATCAACCGCTTTCAACAGCATTTCCAGCTTCCAAGTTAAAGACAGTGATATAATTATCATTTCTTTCCCAAAATCAAGTAGTGGTACCACTTGCCTAGGGCTCTCACTTGCATTATTAGATGTTCTGTATAATCTTTTATTTTGCTTTGGAATTTTGCTTTGGCTTTGGCTTTGGTTTACTACACTTTGGAATTTTTGCTCCAAATTATATAATTGAGAGTATTGTTTATATTCTGTATAATCTTTTATTTTTCAATTTAATAAATCTAATCATTTATTAATTTTGAATGAATTTAATGGGTTTAATAAGTAAAAATATATTATTACAATAATTGGGTCAAAACTTAAGGGTGGGTGGTTTATTTAATAAATGGGTGTACTAAATAGTTTGGTGAATTTAAATAGTCTCACTCTTTTTTCTAATTGAGGGAATTTTAATTCCTGCCCTCTTGTAATAAATCGTAAATTGAACCCCTCCCCTCTATTTTGATAAATTCAAAAATGATTATCATAATAATTTAATTCATCTTTAAATCTTTTAATACAAATAAAAAATTAATTTCTCATATTCTTAAGTGTCAATATTACAAACTAGCATTAGGACAATGGTACCTACAAATCCGCCCAAATTTGCCCGCCAAAACCCACCCGCTGAGGGTAATTTTGTGGGTTGCAGACGGATTTGGTATTAAAAATTGAAACCCACATTACGATGGAGGTGGATTTAGTATTAGATAAATATCGGATAGATACTTGCATGAATATCCGCCAAACCTACAGCTTTTTTTTTTTTCCAAATATTTTTAATATAATTTTAATCAAAAAAATAATTAAATCTAAAAATATGTAAATTAAATAAATGTAAAGTGTAAACATATAACATGTGGTGTGTGCAAGTTGCAACTCATAACCTAATCTAAAAAAAACTCAAATTATTTCCTTTTCACCTATGAGCAGTAGCCGCAAAATCTAACCTTTCAAACTATTTTCCTTTCACTCGTGAGCAACAGCTGCACACCCATTTCCCTTTCACCCGTGACCGCGGCCGCATACTCATGAATTTTTCATGGGATTTATGGTTATTTTTTTAAATGGATTTATATACTTTATATTTAAATTTAAGAATTTGTGTTGAATTGATGTTGAAATTTTAATTTTCTATTTACATTAATTAAAATTAGAATTGAGTATGTTATGTGGAATTTTAAGTTATTAATATAAATTTACTTATTGAACATTTGTGATTTTAAATATGAGAATCGCAAAAAATCTGGTAGATACCATTGTGGGTTTGGTAATTTTCAAAACCTGCAGCGGGTGGGTTTTCTTAAAAAAATTACCCGCACTAAATTTGAATGCAGGCTTAGTAATTTAAAATTTATACGGGTGCGGGTTTGGTAATATCAAACCTGCTGCAGGCGGTGTCTATTGCCATCCCTAACTAGTATCGAGGTCAGCTTGCTTTGATTTATAGGCATGGAAGCATAATGAGAGAAGATAATTGTTATAAAGGAAAATAGAACTTAATCTAGGGAGATAATTGAGAAATTCATATCAATAAAATATTTTATACCATAAAATTATTATATTATCAAAAAAAAAAATTACATCAACGATAAAAGAATTAGCGTTTCATACATCTTATTTAGAGTTAAAACATTATTTGGCCATCAAATTAAACAAAATTTTAGATTAAGAATTAACTGTCTCATACATCCAAAGCTCTTGATAATTGTCATTAGTGGGGCTAAGGAAAAAATCTCCACGATTCTCATAAATCTCCAAAATCACAATTTTGAAATCCCTAGATATGTGTACGAAATTGTATTTATTATTTGTATTATTTCCTTCATTTTGTAGTTTCCTCTAGAGCTTATATAAAGGTCCCTTCATTTTCGACACAATTAAGAGCGAAATACAGATATTTTCTCGTCGTTCTCTTAAAAGCAAAATATGATAAAAAAAAAAAAAGAAAAATGACTATTTTTTGTGATATTTGTCTTGTTATAGGATGCGGACAGTCCATGATAATAATTTTATAGTGGAATGGGTCTCGGTGGGAATTTTCATACACCCAATAATGAGAAAGGGAAAAAATAAAAATTGATGGACAAATCTGGATCTTCCGATAAAGCAAACACAGCTTTCATTTCAAGCTGTTTCACCACATCAATGAACAGCAACAAGCTGACACGTGCCTAATCAAGTCACGTGAGTCACTCTCAAATGCCACTTTCCTGAAAAAGGTTGCTGGGCTCACTACTAATTTTCCAGCCCAGGTCCATATTTCTGCTGAAAACGACTTGCCGTTTTGTTCCACAGCTCATTTCCCTTTAGGTCGAATCAGCTCCCACTCAATTGAAACGCTCCCGTCTTTTACTATTACAGTATTACTCTTCATCCCTGAGACATTTGACCTTTGTTAAAATTTCACTGAGTATTAAAATCTTACACGAAGTAATAAAATGGGAAATTTATAGAAATGACACAAAAATTAGGGTAACTTACAGGTTCCAAAATAGTCCAATTTAAGTTTTTCATTGTTCTGTGTCCCGAACTAAAAAAAAAAAATGAAAATAGTTGCTTAGACAATAATGTCCCACACATAATGATAGACTAATAGTGTCGATGGACAGACAGTTGACATTAGTAGTTAGATTATAGATATTACTAATATAAAAATCCGATCCAATAACTAAATAGATATTATCCGCTCTATGCACACAATCAGTAATGATTTTATATATTAAGTCCAAATAACCTAAAATTTTTAAACTAGTCCAAACACTCTTTTGCTAGCGATATGGGTAATAATTATTACAATTAGACGCATGTCATCGATAAACACACTGGCAGATAAGCATTCAATATCAAAAGGTGAGATATTAATATTGGTGGATGGGTAATTGACATTAGTCAGTGGCGCATGCAGATCAGCGGGCCAAAATTTATGATCGATTGAAAGAAGAATTTTACAGTTTTATTTCATCGCTTTTCTAATCTTCTTACTACTCTCCTTACATACCTTAAGAAACCAGAAGTTTAAGAAGGCAGCCAAATCATGAAGATTGAAGAGCAGATATATGATTTTAGATAGTTTTTATTTTACTTTTTAATAATAGATTTAATTTCAATCGGTTTTTAATGTTAAGTTGCATATTTGGGTTAAATCACATCAAATTTCAATTTAGATCTTCGGCCTTATTTTAATAGATGCAATTAGGCTTTCGACATCTAATTAGGCAACTGGCCTAATAGATTATAAATGAATGAGATTTGTGTGTGATTTTAAAATAAATTTTACAAATTTTACACACATTTGTCACTTTCACAACATGTATATATGTATGTGCATGGAACGTCTCTCTCATCTCACGCATGATCCAACGCAAGCGACGAAATGTCATCATTCAAATTTTGGAGCATGACTACAGTCTCTATACATATATGTGTGTGTGTGTTAATGTACGTCCAATAATTAAAAGCCTCAAGAGAATGGCATTATGCACATTCAATTTTATAGTTAGTAATATCAAATCACATCATATGGTTCTATTTATATATAAATATATTAGTTGAAACCCGACACATCAAAATCATCATGCCAATTTGACATGGCGGGCAACTTGTTGACATTATTAGGAAGTACAAGTGGAACTCACCTGCACTCGACCAACCCCGGCTGTACCCATTTCCTGGTAATGCCTAAATGCCCCATTCATTGAATTATTTTGACCCAAAAATCAAATTTTTACGTGCTTTTTTTTTTTTGTTTGCTTTCTTATTCATATTTACATATTTGTTTTATTGAGCGTTGCAATTTGATGATTACGAGTAGGAACTCGAGTTGGTATGTCGTGTTTGTACGTTCATGTTCGAATAAAAAATAAAATAAAATAAGCTTCTTAATTAAAATTTGTCCATTGTTTCAAAATTTTATGTCTTGGCCTCCTCTTCTTATTGATTTTATTTTACTAAAGAAAAATAAATTCTCTAAAACTTGAATCTCTAAATATGTAGTTATTTTATTATGATTCACCTTGAATCTCTAAAGCTTTTACTAAAGAAAAATTTTTGCTTATAAGATTAGTAGAAGGGTTAGAAACAATTGTTTAGAGCAAACTAGACGAGTCGTATTTTAGCTTTCAAAGATTTTTTAAAAGAATAAAAAAATTCTTATTTCGTGTTCGTTTGAAAAGTGGTAAGAAGAAAACAAAATTATATATCGATAATATAAAGGGGCATAAAATGTTGTCGATATGCATGAACATGATGGACCATGCACCACTTTGTTATTTGCTCCCACGCGATCAGCCGCTCATAATTCATCGGATAGCGATTCTTTCATCAGCTATCTTATCAAATTCTCCTGAGATTGATATCACCATATAATCTGGACAAATTGCACAAATAATCGCAAAATCCGTTCCAAGCTTTTATTCTCCATGAATTTTTCTATGTTATATTATATCATTCAATTTGTTCCCATCAATACCTGAAAATCTTTGAAAAATGTTCTTTATCAATTAGCTTCATCATTGCAAACTTCTCTTTAGTTCAATCATATTATGCACCTCCTCTCTCATTCTCGAGTCCTCTCCCGTGTATTGTGAAGTCTGTTCTTCCAAATATTTAAAAATAAACTGATTTATTCCGAATAAAAAAATATTTTGACTGCACCTGCGTCATTATAGAACTGAAAAATTAAAATTATTTAGACCCGGAGTATCTTATTACTAATTTAAGATATTCTTATAGACTCTGATTATAAGCGCCAGTTAGGTACAGCAAATTATAATACAAATTAAAATAGTAGCTCCATTATTCTATAAATAAAAAATTAATAAAAACTATGAGGAAAGTGCCAAAATAATTAGGGCGAGTCTCACTCATTTTCCTATATTATTCTTACAAACAACAAAATACCGCGTAGAAATGTGAGAACAAAAATTTTTCTTGGGTCCGCATCACTTTAATTAAATTAATTTCAGTCATGACTATGACAAGCAAACATAAACTGAACATCAAAAATGCATTTCTATTTTCGCTTTAACAACATCAAATTAGATCCAAATTACAAATTCTAAAATAGGAATCATGATCAGAGCTACTAACCAAGGAACACTAAAGTGTAAAATGGCTCGGGCAAAGAATAGGCTACATAACATAGCACTTTCTTTCTGTCAATGTCATCAACTGGTTAGAAGCCAACTCAATTCTTTATATTACATCATTTCATTCAAAAGAATCCAAAAAGTGCTTTCAAGTAAGGGCCACCTAAGGGGCTGCGAAAGGGGCCCATTTCATCAAAGCAATTCCCATTACATACACAACTGCAAGTCTAGAAAAATGACAAAAGCACTACCGGACAAAGCACTCCAGCTGTTTTTATGACTCTTGTCTTCATCAATGTTTTGTCCAACACTCGCGAGAAGTTTTTGATTTCAGTTCCCAAACTCGGATGGAATTTCCGACGCCTTAGAATAAATTTGGCAAACCCCATTTCCCCACTATATTGCATTATTTATTATTTATTTTTGAATATATTTTTGTGTGTATACACTTTTTTTTTTAAACAAATTCTTATACCATATGAAAATAAGTATATACTTGGTTAAGGACGACCAAAAATAAAAAAAAGAAAAAGAAAATTCTGATTCAATGTAATCTTTAACCCATACTCTTAAAGATATTTATGTGAATAGAAATTTTTAATAATCGGATATGTTTTTAAACTATAAAAAGAATTGCTTACGCTCTTATTGATCCATTAAATCGTCAATATTTCTATGTAAAACCTCAAACTACAACCAACCAACTTATGCTCTTTGCCTAGTCCTTCACCACTAAAAATTAACATGAGGGAATGGGATTGTTCAGTTTGCCGACTCTCATGGTTAATGACTATCCATAAAACATAATGGTTATGAAGAACTCCAATATTTTCGACAAAATGGGCAGCAAGCAAAAGCACTTCTCAATAAGCAATTTAACAGGACTTATTCAAAAAGTTGTCAATATACAGAATTACAGATGCGAAGCTTAGCAAAGAATATGGCTGGATTCATCTCACCCTCTCCATTAAGAACATTTCAAATGAAATTCTTCTTTTCGTAAGTCAACCAATTGTGTGATTGGGTTCTCAAATTTGTCTTCCACTCACAATTGTTGCAAATTCTGCAATTCTTTTTTCAATTTTCTTAATTGACCGCAGCCTTTAATGATTTTTTTCCCATTATTACTGCCATAATAACCAAGAACATTTTCCATTATGTTTTTGTCTGCTAAGATCCACTACAAAAGAAATTGCCATGTGTCAAGATGAGAATATATGCACCGAATGTAATTGGCTCATTTCATTTCCCATGAAAAGGACAACAAAAAATGGCAACTTTTGTACTTATTTTTATAATTTTTTCAGATTCTAAAGAGCTTCTCCTTTACAATTTCTATTTCCAAATGTGGGAATTTAAGGTATTTTTGTGGGACGGTGTCCCGTGAGCCATCCCAAAGTCTACATTTCATTCTTGAGTACTCATTGTTACTCAAAGTGGCATATACTTCTTTTCCTTCTTTTTTAAAACTTTGGTTGAAATTCTTGACACCCTTTTCACTTTACAGCCCAACCTCCACATTCTTTGCAATGCATGAATTCTGTTTCGAACTTGAGAAAACTTATTGACCTTTATATTAAACCATTAATTTTTTATTTCGAATTATTAATTGAAGTAAACTTGTGAAAGGGAAATTTTCATAGTGGGTTTCGTTGTTTATCTTATTGTCGAAAGGATTCTGTCGAAAGTGCATGAACCAAATTAATATATGTGAGGTGAAAAATGTATAGAAAATAAAATTTGTCTACAAATAATTTCCCATTTGAATTACAAGTTTTTTTTTCTTTTTTTTTAATAGTTTTAATTTTTTTTTTCTTTTATCTCTATGCTTGGTCAAATGGTTTTATTGATTTAATATCGGATTTAAGATTTTTTGTTCGAAATCCTGGTAAGGAGGTTATTTCATACTGGATGAGAATAAATCTCGAGTTAACAATATAATTAAACTTGAGAGACCTCACCTTATGAACTAGTTTTGAATCTGAGTTATACCTATGGAATTTTGTATGAAATTAAAGTTAACTCATGTATAAGTAGGACTCACACAATTTTTTTATGTTATAATGAGTTAAAAATAGAATCTTATGCAACCTAAACTCATGAGCTACTATTTCAGTATGTATATTCAACATACGATGTAATTAAGGGTGATGAAAACAAATGAATATCATTGACAAAATTGTTTTTATTGAAAATAGTAGAACTATTATGGAATTTGGTGGCTGTCCATCATGAGATTTAGTTAGAATGTGCACCGCTAGTTACAATTGGCTAAATAAGTAAGTCAGTATAGCCACATATGAAGACAAAGCCAATTAATTCGGACGTGGATGTGGATCTAGTGAGCAAGGATTTCTTTCTTTAGATACACACGCGGCTCTAGTTAATTAACTAAGCTTGACTAGATAACTTAGCTATCCTAAGTCAAATTAACTGCAAGCCAAGGTAAACGGCTGAGCCATATACTTAAGATATGGCGAAATTTAATTGGACAACATGTATTATAAAAAGGGTGCAAAGCCTTGTATACGATGTACAATTCGAAATCAATTCAACTTTGTCCATAATTTTAAATATCTAGCTAGCTCTCTTATGCTTTATATTATTTACTTAAATTACAATCACTTCTTGTAAAAAATTATAACATGTTATCAACACGACTATCGCTTTGGTACAAGAAGTATCTTATACAAAGGATAGCATTTAAAGCCCTTGATATATCCAGTGGAAAATGCTTTTCATAGATCCCTGATCTATGTATTCACCTTGATGCCATGGGCCTCGGCAACACAATTAAGCCTGGCAATAATGAATTTGCTTAAGAACGCATCAAGACTATAGTCTTTCTTCGCCATCAAATCTCACTGTAAAGGACCCACATGTCTTTTGGAACAACTTACATGAGAGAGTTGACCAATAAAAGTCAATTATGCTTCCAAATGCTCGAAGCGAATGAAATCAACTTCAACTGCAATATTTCAAGTTAGTTCATCAGTAGAACTCTGTGCATAACAAAATCACATCACAATTGAAAATATGTAAAGGAAATATACTGATGAAGATATGTTAGAGATGACCTTCTCAAAATTTCATGCATCAAACACGGTTCTACAGAAATAATATCGATTTTGACCTAATTTCATGCCTTTTTGCTGCTGAGAAGAATAATGAATTGTTAATGAAGTATCAAGCTCATCCAACTGTTACAAAGCCATTTCCTAAAGCAAACGCTACTTTTGAAGCAAATGTTGTTTAACCAGTCATAGTGATAATCAATGGTGCTATAAGAATTGCAACTATAATCATGGTCGTGGTCAAACATGGTTGTAGTCGCAGTTGTGGTCACAATTATCAACCCTGTGTGATTCCAATAGAAGTAATCAGAATTGGAAGAATGATAAAGCAAAATCTTCCTAAAGTAAAGCTCAAGAAAGCACCTATAATAAAAGTGGAGCTATAAGTCATCTCTAGTGATTTTGTCGTGTATTATAAGCATCTTGTTGATCTATATCAAACATCTTTGTAGAAAGAAAAGAATATTGAGATGAAGTATGCTATTCTAGTTGATAACACACATATAGATGTCTCAAACTTTTTCAAAAACTATGATGAGAAGACAAGTGATTTAATTCGTGATGGAGATATCCATATCAATATCAACTATTAAATTGTAAGAATTGTTGTTTATATGCTTATATTTTTTTGTATTATATTATAATAATGTCTAATACATGTTTATCTTTTATGAAAGTATATGGATCTTTAAAGTAGATTGCATGATAGAGAAATGTATTAGCTGACAGTGCAACTACATATATTATTCTTCATAATAAGAAATACTTGATCATGAGCCTAAATTACTTGAAGCTAATATGAATATCATCTCAGTTCCTGCAGATCTGACTAAAGACTCTAGGAGAGCCTTTTTCATATTAACGAGTGGTACAAAATTATACATCCATGACGTTCTATATTTACCCAAGTCCAGAAGAAATCATTTGAGCTTTAAAGATATTTGTCATAATGTCTCGGGCCAGAAACTTACATTGGAGAATCTTCCAACCATCTCATCTAGCTTATGTTATATGACGATAAAAGAAGTTGAGAGCTACTTAGTCATGAACTGGAAACTTTATAATCCAAAAGCTTTTATGCTTCAGCATGATCACCTTGGTCATTCTGGATCAATTATGATGTGTAGAATTATTGAGAATTCTCATGAAAAGACTTTAAAGAATTTAAAGATTCTTTTATCTAGTGAAAATAGTTGCACTACTATTCCTAAGTTATATTAATAATCAGACCATATCTTTTTAAGATTGATCTTGAATCTTTACCATTCTTATAAAAAATTCAGAGAGATACTTATGGGCCTATTAACCTACCTAGTAGTCCATTTCTTTATTTTATGGTCTTGATTAGTGCATCCATACGATGGTTACATGTTTGTGTATTATCTATACATAACGTTGCATTTGCTAGATTACTTGCATACGTTATCAGGTTACAACTATGATTTCCAGATTATCCAATCAATATATACAATTAAATAATGCTGGCAAATTCATTTCTAAGGTTTTCGATAATTACTGCATGTCATTTGGGATTGATGAGCACCACATGGTGATACTCAGAATGGATTAACAAAATCCTTCATCAAACATCTTTAGATAATTGCAAGAACTTTGTTATACATACTTGATTATCTACTTTTATATAGGGACATGTTGTTTTGCATGTTGCGGCATTGATCTACTTTAGGATTACTATTATCACCAACATTACCCATAATTACAATTAGTTTTGGGGCATCAACCTGATATGTCCTATTTGTGAACCTTTGGTTATGTTGTACAAGTGCTTGTTGCGCCTTTCCAGTGTACTAAAATGGGATCCCAATGACGTTTGGGAACTTATATGTATTTTGACTCACTATCTATTATCAGATATCTTGAACTTATTAAAAGTGATTTGTTTACCATGTTTTATAGATTGTAATTTTGATGAGATAAAATATTTTCTATTGGGAGGAAAAAAGCTGTCATGTGATGATGGGCATGAGCTTTCAACTTCTGTGCCATCCAAAGTAAAAATGGAGTGTGGAAGATAATTTACTTATAGCAAATTATAAATCAATTGCCAGATGCATTTATAGATGCATGCAAACTAACCAAGTCATATGTACCAGCTGCAAATATACCTCACTAGGTAATAGTGCATACTTAACATTCTAATAAAAAGGCATTTGATGAATTGTCTACCGCAGGCTTGATGCATGGTAGACCGCTTTTAAAAGATAGTATTTCATGAAAAGGAAAAACAAGAGTTAGGATCCTGTTACTGTGAATGATCAAGCTATAAGTGAAAGTGTTTCTTTAGAGCAAAAGGTCCTTGATGAGACCTATGTCTCTAAAATGACACTACCTCCTAAAGGTAAAAATATCTAGATGTTGACCAAGCTCCTGATGTGGCTCAAAATGGGAAAAAAAATCTACTAATTTGGCTTATATATAAAAATTGTAGAATCTTAAAGAGCAGTCATCAACTTTATTTTTGCATTTATGGTAGCAATGTAGGCTGAGCTATAATTGACCCGCATAGGAAGAACCAATCTATGTGAAATTGACTTTTTAAGACAAATTTGATGTTTGTGGACTTGTTGTCCAAACATTTACTGGTGTTAATCTTGTTGGATATAAGTAGGTATTTGTTTGTAAACATAATAAAAAAAAAACAGGATGTTAGATATAAAACACGATTTGTTGCACAAAGTTTTTTTTTTTTTTTTTATAGAGACTAGGTATTGACTATTGGAAGACGTATTCACCAGTATGAGTGCAGTTAAATTCCATTTCTTGATTAGTTTGGTTATTTTTGAGTGGCTTGATGGATGTAGTGACTGGTTGTTTGTATAAATCATTAGATACTGATATATACATAAATCCCTAAAGGATTTAAAATGCTTGAAACATCTCAATCACCACAGGTTATACTCTATAAAGCTATAAAAATCTTTATATAGATTGAAACAATCTAGATTGCATGTCGTTGCTTCAGTGAATACTTGATCAAAGAAAGATATGTTAATGATTCTACATGTCTTTCTATATTTATAAAGAAGTCATAATTAATTTTGTTATTGTAGCAGTCTATGCTGATGATATAAATTTGATTAGAGTCTTAAAAATCTCCAAAGGACTGCTAATTATTTAGAAGGGGAGTTTGAAATGAAAGATTTAGAGAAAAAATAGATATTGTTTCGGGCTACAGATTGAGTATAGATCTAATGATATCTTTATCCATCAATCAAATTATACTAAGAAGATGTTAAAATGTTTCAATATGGATAAAGCTTACACATTGAGTACCCCAATGGTAACCTAGTTTCTTGATCCTATGAAATATCTATTTCGTCCTAAAGAGGACAACGAGTAGGTACTTGGTCCAGAAGTACTATGTTTGAATGTCATTGGTGCTTTGAAGTATTTAACATAATTTAGTAGTTCGGACGTAGGTTTTCCATTAAACTTGTTAGTAAGATTTAGTTTTGAACCAGTTAGAGGCTATTGGAATGGCGTTAAACATATTTTTCATTATCTTAGTGGAACTATTAATTAGGGCTTATTTTTTCTAATGAACAAAAAATCCAAATCTTGTTGGTTATGCAGACCAGGTTATTCATTTGATGCTCATAAAGCTCGTTGGCAAATCAAATATGTTTTTACTTATAATGGAACAGTGATTTCTTGAAAATCTATGAAGTAGATTCTTGCACTGTATGAAGCAAGTAGAGAATGTGTATGGCTGCAGTCCATTGTCCATCATATCGAGAGTGCCTGTAAATTATCCTTAAGTGAAAATGTCCCAATAGTTATATATGAAGGTAATGCTACATGTATAGCTCAATTTAGATATTAAAGGAAAAGAGAAAAACATATCTTGCCAAAATTCTTCTATAATCATAAGCTTCAATAAAATAAGAAGTTTGATATCAACCATATATGCTCTATAAAAAATTTTGCGGATATGTTTATTAGAGCTCTACTCACATTAACATTTGAGAAGATAGGATATGGCATCAGCATGTGCTGTTTAAATAGATTATCGAGTTGATCATCAAGGGGAGCACTTATTAATGAGAGCACTATCTTGCAAGAGAAGACTTTCTATAGCTAAATTGAACACATGTACACTATACTTTTTTCTTTTTTTCCTTTGACCAGGTTTCCTACCGAGTTTTTACTGACAAAGGTTTTTAACAAGACAGTCTTCAAATATGTCCAATACTATTTTATGATTCATTAAATTGTATTTCTTTTTGTTAGATTTTTATCCTAATAGGTCTTTCCTTAGTAAATGGCAGGTACAACTATCATAAATTAGTGGATATTCAAAGAGAAGTGTAATAGAAGTTGGTGGCCATCCACCATGAGATTTAATCAGAGTATGCATCGCTGTTTACAATTGACTGAGTAAACAAGTCAGCATAACCACATATGAAGACAAAGCCAATCAATACAAGTGCGGCGGTAAATTTGGTGGGCATGGACTTGTATGCTACACGCATGGCTCTAGTTAATTAGCTATGCTTGACTAGGTAACTTAGCTAGGCCAAGTCAAATAAAGTGCAAGCCAAATGAAACAGCTAAGCCATGTTCTTAAGATGTGGCTAAATTTTGTTGGATATGATGTATAATTGGAAATCAATTCAATTTTCTGTCTACTTTTACATACTTAACTCCCTTGTACTTTATGTTATTTACTTAAATTATCAATCACTTTCTGTCAATTTTCTATCTAGTTTTACATATTTAACTCCCTTATAATTTATGTTATTTACTTAAATTATCAATCACTTTCTGTCAAAAGTTATAACATAAATGATAAATTTTTTATTCACGTGACTTTTAACATAAATAACTACAGAATTGTGATTAATAGTTAAAGATTATTTTAAATTTTTTCTTCGTAAAATAATAATTTTTTAAATAATTTTTAAAGTATTGTAAACCTCGACTTACCACTATAATAAAAAATCTCTCATTGACCCGCCCCCGTTTATCTTTAAACAAGGTTCTAACACTATGCTCAATATATCTGAAGAAAAAAAGCAGTGTAAATAAAGCGTGTCCAAATGTGTTGCTTTTCATACGAGGACAAAAATGAAATTGGTATAATTTGTGGCTTCATTATGCTCCATAACCATCTTGCTTTTCACAACTGACAAAACAAAATGTGAATCATGAATCTTCTGTTTTTTTTTTTCCGGGAAAAAAAAAGAAGAAGAAAGAAAGAAAGAAAAGAAAATTCTAGAAATATCTTGTGCTTACAGGCTTCCTTGCTTCCTATTTCATTTCTGCAACGAATGTGACTACGGTATTACAAGGATAATATACAGCCTAATCCAGAAATCATCAAATGGCTCTACTCTATTTATATTTTTATCATTTCTTGACCAATTAAAGGTGCCTAGATGGAGTTCAGTGCCCAACAATAATGGAGTCGAATCCTTCCCCAACATCGACACAAGACGTATTGTTAAAGAAATAAAAAAAAAAAAATGCAGAGCTTTTTATTTTTTTTCAACTTCCTTACGACCTGATTGCAATGTGGAGGAATAGGAGTCAACATCCGAAATGAGAATTTGAATAATTTTGATCAAATTGGAGCACAGAATCTCTCTTTCTCTCTCTCTTGATTTCTTTATATTTTTACAGCTAATAATTAATTAAAAGTTTTCCAAGGCTTGCCATCTTCGAGACGCATTTTAAAAATTCACGCGGAAGCTTCCAAGTTTTGGGAAAAGGATTGGTGGTACCTTTCACATAAATTTGTTTATTAATATTACACATGCTTTCTTGCTAAGTTGTTAGATTCACACAAGTTATCACATCAGGCTAGTTAAATCTTTATTTAAATTAATCCAGCTAAGTCTTTGCATTGCACGCATTCTTTTCAATAGAAACCAGCAAACTCTTAACTAGCTTTTGATTTAATAAAATATATTAGAGAATTGTTTGACGTATACATATTAAAAGATTAATCAATCAATTTGTAGGTAAAGATTCAAGAAGCAATAGCTCAAAAACAGACATATGAGTAATCCGATACTATGTTGGACAAATCATTTGACCTAAAAATTAATTTGATATTTAATTGTTCAACATTAATATTCAAACCAGTCTAAAAATTTAATCTCATCTTATTACATGTTTTACAAGTTTACTACTCAATAGGCATTTGAGGGTTGCGTTGATGGATTTCTATGACCCTTTTCGGAGAAAAAATAAAATGACAAACATAATCATTTATGATTAAAACATATCTATTCAAAATCAGTATTTGTCAAGATTAAAAATATTTATGTAATTTTAGTATCATTTTTAGAACACACCCAAAACAATTTGTTTTGTTTTAAAAATATTTTCATAAACAAGTATCAGTCGCATTTTTAATATTTTTATTCTTAGCATACACACAATGTTAAATGAATCATACAACCCAAAAGTTTAAACAATTAGATAAGAGTCCAAATATAAGTACAGTAATCTCCCTAATAATTATCTATATATTATCAAAAAATGATATTTTACATTAAAAGTTTAAAATAAAATAAATTATTTTTGTCAAGTTGCTTGATATAATGATTTATTCTTTAGAATCGTTACCAAATTATTGAATGGTATAAAGGCATCTACATACTCCCAATCTTACAAGATCAATTTCTCTCAATGAAATTTCTATAAAGGCAAATCATTGAATAGTATTTTACCTCCATATCACTTGAATTAAGGATAATAAAGGCAAATCAATAATTTTTCCTAAGTACACCTTTATTAAGTTATAACCGTTTCATATTAATAAAAATAGTTTAATCTCATCATTATGATTGTAAAGAGGTTTTATTGTATTCAAATAAGTCTTATCATACCCTTAACACTAGTATTACACACAAGTTTCAACAAGTCTCCTCATGTGAAATGTTGACTAAGAATAGATGGAATGATGACAAGACTTTGAATCTAATATCTTATTAGAGAAATCACTTCACCTATAAGTTTAAACTACTAGATAAAGATTCAACAATTGTATCAAAACATGAATTGACCTTTTCTTCAAAAAAAAAAGAGTCAAAATAGTATGTGTTTTTATATTCCAATTACAATTAGTAAATTGGCCTTGATATGTGCTTTAAGATGATGAAAATTAGAAAAAGTTTTGTGTTAAAATGGGTTAATTTTAGTTTATTTCTGAAAAATTAATTATCTTCAAAATACTTTCAAATTATTATAAACTTCATCTTACTTTAAATCACCGTTCAAAAGATAAGGAAAAATATGAGCACATTGACTTTTTTTTTAAAAAAAAAGTGTAGTTTAATTTTTTGCTTTATGAAACAAGGACCCTCCTTAACTGCACTGATTGCCGATGTTTCATCACAGCAACAAAGAAGAAGAAGAATGGTAGCATACAAAATAAAAGAACAAGAATACACTACCATCATTTTTGTTTATATAATTGTTGATGGTAAATGGGTCATACAATTAAAGTATGACAAATTGCAATAGCCCTCATAACCAGTATGCCTCTTCAAAATGTGAAGAGAAAATTAAAAAGACAAAATAAAATGAAAAGATCTCAAGAAAAGAGTATGAGCCATCCTATTAACCTAAAAAATGCAAAAAATGTCTCTTAAAATGACTTAAGGTTGCCACATGTCAATAAAGAGCCATTGTGACAACGACAGAACCTCCACTCAAATTGTTACATGTCAATGTGATATGGTTTTCATATGGATCATCTTAAAATATCTCTCCAATTGTCATGTGCACCAAGAATAAGAGAGTGAACTAGCTCATTTATTATCTGAGTCATCAAAACTGAAGTTAACAAATCCTACAGCCTAATTGGCTCATTTGAAATAAGCCAATAAGAGATTAAGATATGCTATCATTAGGGACAATCTCACAGCTAACATATGTCAAGCATAAAGAGGCTAAATGACTTAAGTTTAATAGTCAAATTACTAAAAGCCCTTACCTACGGAGGGGAATGACTTATTATAGCCTGTTACATGTCCAAAAAGGCACTAAGATGCTCTTAATGACAATTCTTGTATAAGGTCAGACCAATCTCAGCAAAACAAGTTCAGTATTTTTCCCACAACTCTCAATTTTTCACTTGTTTTAAGATTTCTTAGAAACCCATCATCCTTTCCAACACTTGCCTGACTTGACAGTCAAATTGTTGTGCCAGCTACGGCTGGTGTCTCTTTTAACAGCTATTTACTCTTATTTTCAAGGTCATCTCAGCTCTGTTCATCTCTAGAAATTGTTCTAAGTTGAATCAGTCTTTACTATTCACAAAACTATCCCCTTAAAATCAAGTTCCTATAATGTTTTTGGGCTAAACCGAAATCAAACCGAAACATTTTGTTTTATTTTCAAGGTCGTCTCACCTCTAACTTACAAATACTCATTCTTGAAAAAGTCTAGAAATTTGATTCTTAGAACAACTTGGCACCCATTTTTCGCTGAATAATTGCCTTATTTATCATAGTACCATACAACTTAATCAAGCTTTAGATTTCTTGGAAGGGGAAGCAAAATCCTGTCAACATCTTCAAGAAAACAGTGCTGATCAATTAGATTTTAATTCCATTTATGCTCTTATTAATCAAACTTAATATTGTGGTCTCTAATGGCAAAGTTGGGGAAGACAGAATCTTAAAAGTCGTTGGTCTTAAAACCAACTTGCTTCTTTAAATCATCACTTATTTT
This sequence comes from Murraya paniculata, assembly GCA_030449075.1. Lineage (NCBI taxonomy): Eukaryota > Viridiplantae > Streptophyta > Magnoliopsida > Sapindales > Rutaceae > Murraya > Murraya paniculata. Next base: position 687,867 of record JAEVFN010000073.1, read on the forward strand.
TATCCCTAATCCTCCATCTCAGTCTATTGTGGCCTGTCTTCCCTATAGTATTTTCCCTCATATAAAAGATGGCCTATGTCCTAGCTTGGCATTAAAAAAATCAGAGTTTTTGAAATATCTAGCCTTCAAAACCTTTGCCATTAAGAAGTCTGATGATTGAATGATTCTCCAATCTTGCTTTGCCATTAAAGTTTGGTTAAAACTAGTCATATCTCTTAATCTCATTCCTTATTTACCTTTAGATTTGCATAGTTTATGCCATCTAGCCCAATGAACACTTCTTTGACTTCCTTTAGATCCCCACCAAAATCTTGCTATTGTTATTTGAATGTCATCACATATCCCAATTAGAATTCTGAATATGCTTATGGCATAGGCTAGTACTGCTTGAGCTATTGCTTTTAAAAACAAATTCTCTCCCACCACTCAAAACTAGCTTGCTATGCTAATTAGACGTCTCATTCAAAACTCTTAACTTGATATCATTTTTTATGAAAAAGTAAAGCTTTCTATTCAATAAACTTTGAAATTAACATCATGATCTAAACTGGAAAATCTTCTAGCAAAATAACAGGATTCTCAAATTCTCAAATTCTAAAGCTACTTTAGCTATAGAATGGGTAATGGCATTACACTTCTTTGGAACAAAATAAATTGAAGATGCGCTCTGATTCATTAGCCTTGCTTGAATTTCCTCAACTGTCCAAGAATTTCAATCATGCTACCCTTCTTGTTCAAAACTAGTTCCACCACTTCTGTTGAATCTGATTCAATAATCATGGGCAAACATTCTGCTTGTTGGGCAACTTGAATGCCAAAGACTATTGCTTCAGCCTCTATACACGCCACTGTTCCCCTATAGTAGACTCTCTTAATAGTTGCAGCAATGATCTTGCCATTTGAATTGCTAATCACTGCCCCCAACCCTGCCTTCAAATCTAACATTTGAATTGCAGCATCCACATTGACTTTATACCTCCCATTTGGAGGAGGTTTCCAAGTTTGCTGGCTACTTCGATGATGGATTGATCTAACTGGACCATTTTGGATTTTAATTCTCCTATATGCCTCCACAATAGCTGATGCTTTTGCCGCTAACAGTTGAGGATCTTCTTGCTTTCCTTCGCTTACAAAACAATTCCTCGCATACCAAATGACCCAACAAACAGCAATGATCTGTTCTACGTCTTCCTTTTTCCTTCTCAAGGCTAATTCTTGGAGCGCACTCAACATATCCTGCTAAGCCATCAACTTCACATCCTCATAAAAATTTGTCAATTTCCAAACTTTGCAAGCAGCCTTGCAATCCATTAACGCATGGAAAACATCCTCACTATTGCAATGACGTCTTTGGCAAACTGGATTCCTCACAACATTTTTCTTCCATAAGTTGCTAACTATTGATAATAGATTTTGAGCAGCCCTCGACATAAAGACTTTTATTTTTTTTGGAATCTCATTCAACCAAATTACCTTCATCTTTACAACCACCTGGTAGGGGTGGGCGTTCGGGTCAGTTCGAACCGAACCTGAAATTTAGTTCAAGTTTTGGTTTGGTTCGGTTCGGTTCGAACCTAAAATCCAAACGATTTATATCTTTAAAACTGATCGGTTTTTGACTTAAAAAAAAATGAAACAGAACATAAAACAACTAAACAACCAAAACGGCCAAACCCGTTTCTATTCCACAAATCCCAAATTCCCAATTTTAGATTTGAGTTTGACAAAACAAAACCCTAACTCATCCATATCCAAAATTGATCCCGACCGGCAGTTCGTCGTCGCTGCACACCTACTCACGTCGCTCACCTCGCTGCACGTCGCTCACCTCTTCTCACGTAGCTGCACGCCTGCACCAAGCCAACACACATCAGCCTCACACCCTCACCATCCAATCTCCTTGCGGTTGCCCCACACGAGCCACGACCGCACCTTCGTTTTAGCTTGCCGTCACCAGTAGCCCAGCATAGCAAATCGCCCACGCCATCGCACGTAGTTGGCCGTTGACTCTTCATGCAGGTAAGTCGATTATAAACTTAATCTTGCTTGGCTGCATTTTCTTGGCTGGTGGCTGACTGGTTGGTGGCTGGCGATGTAAAATTTTTTGATTTGGCTAGTGGCTGGTGGCGAGTTGGTTGCATACTTGCATGCCTCCATTATTGTGTATTGTACCTAGCTGCACTTAATATTTATGAGAAGTTATTTGTTTTAAATTTGTAATATTGTGTACTAATAAATAATAATTCAAGCTAATCAATAAAATTTATCACAAGCTGTTATTGGGGCTAAGGGGCTGGCCGGCTGCAACCAAAATCTATAATATTATGTTTATTTTATTTTGTTTTTGTAAATGTTAGAAAATTTAGGACAAAATATTTTTTATAAATTTATTTATTGATTAGTTTTTTTATCAGTTTGGGACAGAATATGTTCATGCATGGAGAAAATTAATTTCTACATATTTATTAGTTTAATTAATTATGAAATTTAATAATTTATGTTAGTGGCCGCTGCTTGATTTATCAATTATCATCATTGAATAATCCAATTACAAACGTAAATGATTTACATGAATATATATGTCTAATTTGGTGTTATGTGTTATGAGTTATGATAATTAAATTTTTTAAGTAATAGCTTGATGTAAGAATACTAATTACAGAAGATTTGATTGTACATGAATGTTTTATTATTTCAGATGTCCGCATCGGATAATTCAAGAGTTCGCGACAACTCTCAATCAAATGAATCTGATTTTGATGAAGTTAGTGGTGTGCCACCAATTACTACTGATGCCCAATCCGGATCAAAGAGGAAGAGGTCATCGATGACGGCATCGAAACCACCTAAGCCAAGAAAAAAAATGGCTCCAAGATCAATGGTGTGGAAACATTTTACTATATTGGCAGAAAATCAAGAGCGGTGCAGGTGCAACTATTGTGGTCAAGAATATGCATGTAAAAGTTCGTTGGATGGTACTAGCACTTTGAGAAACCACAATGAAAGGTGTGAAAAGTACAAGAACTATCGAGACAACCAAGCAGTTTTAGCTTAAGAACCTACTAGTGGGAGTGAAGATAGTAGTCAGCTTGTGGTTAGGGGGTTTAGTCAGGATGCTGTTAGAAGGGCAACTATTAAAATGATTATTCTTGATGAGCTGCCATTTTCACATATGGAGAATATCGGATTTCGGCATTTTTGTAGTGTTGCATGTCCGAGATATGTTGTCCCATCACGTAGAACCATTACTAAGGATATCCTTGATTTGTTTCTGGCTGAAAAGGCCTCTTTAAAGAGTTTATTAAGTGATAGTAAGCAAAAAGTCTCTCTCACCATTGATATTTGGACTTCGATTACGACGGCCATTTATATGGTAATAACAGCTCACTTTATTGACAATAATTGGTAGCTGCACAGAAAGATCATCATTTTTAACACAGTTCCTGATCATAAAGGGGAGACGATTGGTAAACAGATTGAAAAATATTTGCTTGATTGGGGTATCGAGAAGGTGTTCACAATCACTATGGATAATGCAAGTGGAAATGATAGTGTCATTCAGTATTTGAAGAATAAATTGAAGACTTGGAGAGATGATGCCTTACTATTGGATGGTGAGTTTTTGCACGTGCATTGTTGTGCACACATTCTGAATCTTATTGCTAATGAAGGGTTGGGCAAAGTAGACAAGAGTATTGTTAGTATCTGTAACGCTGTGAAGTATGTGAGGTCATCCACTGCAAGGTTACAAGCATTTAAAATCCGTGTTGAGCAAGAGAAGATTTTGGGGCCAAATGCTCAGATTTCGCAAGGAAGTGTGATTTTAGATTGTCCTACTAGGTGGAATTTCACTTATATCATGTTGATGACTGCTTTAAAGTTTAAGTCGGTTTTTGATCGAATGGCAAACGAGGATAAGCTTTATGATGCTTATTTTCGTGAAGACGAGGGTGCGATTGATAGTGGTAGGAGAAGGATGAGACCTCCGGGAAGCGATAATTGGGAAAATGCTCGGCAAATGGTTAGGTTTTTACGGATTTTTTATGATGCCACATTGGCATTTTCTGTTTCTTTGAGGGTGACATTGGGTAATTGCTACAATGAGACATGCAATGTTGAAAAGGCTTTGAATTCAATGTCTAAAAATGTTGATCCACATTTGAAAGGGATGGCATTGAGCATGAAGGAAAATTTTGACAAGTATTGGGAGGGTTTACTGAAAATAAACAAGTTGTTGATTATTGCCGCTGTACTAGATCCACGGAGCAAAATGAATTTCATAGTAGTTTGTTTTGAGAGTTTATATGGCAAGGATAGTGTGAAATATGGTGAGATGAAAAGTATAGTGAAAAACACTTTGCATAGGCTTTATGAAGCATATGGTACAAAACACCCAAGTGCAAGTGCAAGTGCTAGTGCAAGTACAAGTGCAAGTGCAAGTGCAAGCCATGCTAGTGGTTGTGGGTTTAGTAGTGGGCTGTCTTATCTTGATTTTGGTGATGTCGATGATGATTATGAGGATCTTTTCTCTAAATACACTGAGATGATTGCTGAGACGAGAAACAACATAGAATTGTCGAATGAATTGGACTTCTACCGAATGGAAACGGTTGAATTTCAAGTTCCTAATTCCTTGGGTACTCAATTTGATATTTTGCTATGGTGGAAGGTTAACAATTCGAAATACCCATTTTATCGTAAATAGCAAGAGATGTCCTTGCCATTCCAGTATCTACTGTTGCATCCGAGTCGGCCTTTAGTACAGGAGGTGGTATTCTAGATGAGTATAGGAGTTCTATAACTCCTGACATGGTGGAAGCACTCATTTTGACACAAAATTGGTTACGATCTTTGCTTTTCGTGGATACGACAGCAAACCTTCAAGTGTTGGTTGAGGAAAATGAGTTTATGGATACACTTGCAGAAGGTATAATAAATAATGATTATGTTATTAAGATGTTTTGATTATTTATCTTATGAGTTATTTACTTTTAATTCATTTTGTTTCATGTAGAGCTTCGTAAATCAACACAACTGGACCATCCAAGTGTTTCAACATGAGGGTTTTTGGTTGGTTAGTTGCTTGTTTCATCTATATTCCAAGCGATTAAGTAACTTTTTTTATTTTTGCAAAGGTTAGGATTGGTCAATTATTAATTTTCATGTGTATCTTTATAAATATGAGCTATTCGCAATTGAGGCTTATAGTTGCAATAATAATTGGTTGAAAAAGAATAAATAATATAATTTGGTGGCATTACGATGTTTTGGAAAGTAGTTGTTGGGTAAAGAATATAGGACTCATATATATTGGTTGTTGATGCTTGTTTGGTGGAAGTTAATTGTTGCCTAATGGATTAATTTTTTCTTCTTATTGCAGAATGAACTTACTTGCTTCATCATTTTCTGTTTGTTGATAGAGAAATAGTGATAGACTGATGGTTTTACTTTAATTCAATAATTTGATGGTTGTTTTAATTTATTTCGATTAACTTCATGACTTGGAAATTGGAATTGGGATTTAGAAGTGACTTTCTTTATTGTTATTTTTTTTTATTGTTGTAATTTGTAGTGGAATATTTTCAATTTGGTGTTGAATTTAGTGTTTTGATAACCTGAACATTTCATCATTTGTTTATTTTACTGTTTAATTTGTTTATTTTTGGCCAATATTGACGTGACCCGAATTAGTAACCCGACCCAAATTATTAACCCAAACCGAATTATTAACCCAAACCGTTTTACAACCCAAACCGTTTGCAACCTGAAATTCACAACCCGAAACCGAACCGAATTATGAACCCGAATTGAACTAAACCGAATTCAAAACCGAACCGCACCGAACTGAAATAATTTTTTACCCATTTGGGTTAAATTCTTGAACCCGAACGGATTGCAAACCGAATCGCAAACCAGAAAAACCGAACCGTTAACCGAAAGTCCCACCCCTCCCGCCTGGTACCCACTTCTTATCAACTAACAGCCATACTTATCAAATTGCCAAATTAACAGATCTTGCGGAGGGGTTTTTGGCAGAGGAGTCCTTAGAATTCTTTCAACAATCTCCTTGGGAAAATATTGATAAACCTTCTCTTCATTCCACAGATTTCTGTCATCAATAAAATCAGCAACAACAATATCTCCAGCTAAGTTTGGATGAGGGACATAGCTGGGAAATTCAAGTTTCTGAATCCAATTACTGCTGGAAACTGAAACCTGATTTCCATTACCTATCCTCTGCCTTAAACCTTTATAAAGCACTTGTCTCTCCCATAAGATGCTTCTCCATACAAAGGAGGGATTTGTCCCTAATTTTGCCTCCATAAAGTCAGCATGCTTGAAGTATTTCGCTTTTAAAATTTTTACCATTAAAGAATCAGGGTTATGTAAAATTCTCCACCCTTGTTTAGCGACAAGAGCTTGATTGAAACTTGAAAAGTCCCTGAATCCCAAACCACCTCTAGTCTTGGCCTAACACAACCTTTCCCACCTTGCCCAATGGATACTTCTATGTGTTTTGGATGATCCCCACCAGGACCTTGCTATAGCCTTTTGAATATCGTTACAAAGGCCTTGAGGAATTTTAAAGACGCTCATTGCATAAGCAGGCACTCCTTGCGCCACAGCTTTGATGAGAATTTCCTTTCCCCCAATGGAGAAACACTTTTTTTGACAACTTGACGGCTTGCTCAGCACTCTCAGCTTTATGTCATTGAAAAACTAGTCTTTTTCCTTCCAATCATAGATGGTAGTCCCAAGTATTTTTCATGGCTAGACATGACATTCAATCCAAAAATGCTTCTGATTTCCTCCATCTAACTTTTACTTGTGCTGGTGCTAAAGAACATGGAGGATTTTTCAAAATTGAACACCTGCCTTGAAGCTGCAACGTAGTTGTCAAAAATTTTCCTCAAATTTCTACAATCAATGGTAGATGCCCTTGTAAACACCAAGCTATCGTCTGCAAAAAGATGTGCGACCGAAAGATTACAATTGAACTTCAAGCCATGAATAAGGTTCTGATTTTCTGCCTGCACCAATAAGTTCGAGAACACTTCTGCACACATAATGAAAATGTAAGGGGAGAGGGGGCCGCCTTATCTCAATTCTCTTTGGGGATGGATGAGACCTTTAGCTACTCCCTTAATTAACACTGAAAAACTTGCTGTAATGATACAATTCATGATTAGATTCACCCATTTTACTGAGAATCCCAGCTTTTGCATTATGCATTTTACAAATTCCACTCAACCCTATCATAGCCTTTACTAATATCAAGTTTAAGAACTACCATTGCATCGGGAAAATAATATCATGCAGAATTTGTTTAAGTCTATTAGCCAATGTTGTAGCAATGATTCTATAAATAACATTACACAAGCTAATTGGTCTGAAATCAGCCACTTTTCTAGGCTTTTGCACTTTAGGGATCAAAGCTATGTAAGTATGATTCAGAGGTGTAATGTTACCTCCCTCGTTTAAAATATGTAGGCATGTTATGATAACATCTTCTTTTACAAAGCTCCAATGTTTTTGAAAAAAAGCAGCTAGAAGTCCATCTGAGCCTAGTGCTTTCGTGGGACACATTTGAACTAGGGCATATGCTACTTCCTCTTTTGTAAAGGGTTGATCCAAAAAGCTAACCATCTCCCCTGTAACCTTGGTTGGCAGCTTTGATAAAATTGTGCTCATATGGCATGATGAAGGGTTTGTTGTGGTGAAGATGTTTGTGAAATACTCACACACCATATGTTCCACATCGTCAGCTTCTTCAATCCATCTACCATTCTCATCTTCCAGGCCACTAATCCAGTTTTTTCTGCTTCTCGTAGAGGCTTTCAAATGAAAAAATTTTGTACTCTTATCCCCTTCTCTTAACCAGTCCACCCTCGATCTTTGCTTCCAATACACTTCCTTATCTATGAGGATATTGTCGATATGATTTTCAACTTTTCTAATCTCCTCTCCACTAACCACATGACTGTATTCGTTTTTTATTTCATTCAACTTGTTGAGCAGCTACTCCAATTTCCTTTGTCTCCCATAAAATTCTTCTTTACTCTAGATCTTTAATTCAGCCAATGACGCCTTTGATTTTTTCTTAAACATTTCAACCAGATTTCTACCAATCTCATAATTTACCGCCCTCCATTCATGCTCTACAATCTCTCTACACTTCTCATACGAACTCCACATTTCTTCATAGTGGCCTCCCGGGAATGTTCTCTTTATATCCCTTCTATTTTTCTAACACCTCCATCAAAATTGGACAATGATCTGAGCTCCAAGAGACTAAATTCCGGCTTGCCTTTTCTTGGAAGCTATGTCTCCAGCTGCTATTGCACAAGAATCTGTCTAGCTTTTCTTCTATAATGTAAGGGCCAAACCTTCTATTTGACCAAGTGAAAGGATACCCAGTACTTCGCAAATCCATTAAATCACAGTCCCTAATAGCTTCCCTAAAATCATTCACCACATTTGCTCTCTTATTTCTCCCCCTTAATTTCTCATTCGGGTTTAGTACCTCATTGAAGTCTCCAAAGCATAACCATGGCAGTGAAGATAGAGCAGCTAGCCTTCTTAATAGCTCCCAAGTATGTCTCTTCTGATCTGATTCTGGATGGCCACACACTCCCGTACACCTTCAATAGCTACCATTATCATTATAAACCACAGCATCCACTTGATATCATTGAATAAGGTCACTTTCTTTCTACCTACTGTGGATGGTAATCCAAGATGCTTCTCAAGAAACTATATATAACTTTTAAAAAAAAATGATTGTTGCAATCTGATGAACTTAAGTGTTCCCTCTGAAGAGCATTGATGATTTTTCGTAATTAAATATTTGACTATAGGCAACAACATAATTATCAAGAATAGTCTTCAAACTAGTGCAGTCTTCAATGATTGCCTTTGTCAAAATGAAGCTATCATCTATAAAAAACAAGAAAAAAAAAGGATGTGATGTGGACAGTTCTTTATTAAACCTCACTCTATGGTTCAATTACTTTGATTCTTCCTGCAGCAACAGATTTGAAAAAGCCTATGCACGTAATATGAACAAATATAAAGACAAAAGACAGACTTACTTCAATCCCCTTTGAAGCTATATTAGCCTTTTAGCCACTTTATTAATCAAAAATGAAAAAGATCATGTAGAGGTATATCTCATTTTTCAATCAATCCATTTTGTTAAAAAGCCTAATCTTCATAGTATTTTTCAGGGAAATTCATTCCACACTATCATATGCCTTGCTGATATCAAGCTACAGAGCCACTAAATGACAATCTTTTTGCCTTTACTCTGTCTCATTTTGTGAAGACACTCACAACCTATGATTATATTATCAGTGATAAGTCTATTTAGGATGAAAGCACTCTAGTTTAGAGATATAATTTAGTGCAGGACGTGTTTATGTCTATTAGCTATTGTCTGTACCATAATCCTAAATATCATATTACATAATCTAATAGGCCAAAGCTCTATTGTTTTTCTAGGCATCTCTGATATAGGAATCAAAACAATTTAAGTGTGGTTCAATTGAGCAATATTACCTCATTCATTGAGGATGTACAAGCATGTGGTTAAGACCCCTCTGCTCACTGATGTTTAAAGCTTTTGAAAAAAAAAAGGTTGCCAGAAAGTCATTTGACCTAGTGCCTTTGTACAACACATTTAGAATAAGGCTGTTGCAAGTTGTAACTTCATCTTCAATGAAGGTTTGATTAAGCAGCTCATTCATCTCCTCTGTCACTTTTGGTGGCATAGGTTTGATTAAGCAGCTCATTCATCTCCTCTGTCACTTTTGGTGGCATAGGTTTGATTAAGCAGCTCATTCATCTCCTCTGTCACTTTTGGTGGCATATCTTGTAGAGCAGCTTCCATTTGATTTGAAGAAGTATTCATTAAAGTGAATAGAATGTCAAAATATTTACAAAATAGCATTTCTATATCTCAGGTTTTCCTATCTAATTGTATTATTCATCTAAAATACTCAAAAAAAAATTATTTCATCTTCTAGATAAAGCTTTTGCACGGAAAAACTTAGTGATTCTATCCTTCTCTCAAAGCCATCCAGTCTAGACCTCTACTTCCTGTATATTTCATCATTTAAAGCATATCATCAATCTGTTTTTCATGCTTTTAATATTGTCAGTACTTTCATATTGCAAATGTTGTTGCTTAATAGCCCTTAATTCATTGATGAGCATTTCGGTTTCTTCTCTTTATACTCAAATTCTTCTTTACTCCAAAATTTTAACCAAGCCATAGAACCTTTTGTTGTCTTTTTAAAAGTTTCAACTACACTGCTGCTATTCTATCTTCTTGCTCTGATGCAGACTGGGAATCCTTATCATATTTGGATTAGCTTCTTTTTACTTCATGGTTTAGGATAATTGTTACTAATATAAATAGCTTTCTCTTGTAGCCCTTAAAGGCATATTTGAGTTTAATAATATTTTTAGTCTTCAACACTATGTGTGAGTTTTTGATATTAGCTAATTCTCGGTATTCTGTGGAATCAATGAGTCTTAGAAATCAACGTGAATTTAGTTCGATCCTTTATTTTAGTATTCTCTAGAATCAATGAAATATTAGAATATTAAACTTCCACTGCATCAGTTTGGCATCAGAGACAAAGCTTGGTTCTTAACTTTCCACAACACCTAACTTTTTTTCCCCTAAAACCATTTACCTTATTAAAAAAACAAAAATAAAAAAAACCAAAAAAAAAAAAAAGAAAATTCCAACAAGACCTGAGGCCACCGCAGTCGCTGCCGCCTACAGCTGCCGACATATTTTCTGATCTAAGCTCTCATAAGCTTTTAAATATCTTGTACCATGTGTTTTTTAATGACAGTGAAAGCATAGAATTTAGATTATTTATTTTATTTGTTTATTAACAGCCAATCATTGTACAAGATTAGAACATGAGATGCATATTTTTTCTAACATATTAACAAAATGTTACTTGAAATTTTGTTATCAATTTTTTTTTTCAATTGAAATAAACAAAAAGATTTCTAGCATGGCCCCTTGTAAGGATTGAAACTCTAGGCGTAGGCGGCGGCGGCGCCGGGGGGAGGGGGATTTTGAAGAGGTAAAATTTTTTTGTTAGAGTTGAAAAAAAGAGAATTTAATATTGGGGTAAAATGCTAAACTATTAAAATTATGGGGGCCAAATCCTTAAAGTTTTATTTAAAGGCTAAACTCATACACACACGTCTCGTTTTGTTTTTCATATATATATATATATAACCCTCAATTTTTTTATATGGACATATTATTAAGCCATATGATTAAATAGAGTTAATGCATACACGCTATGAAACTATATGGCTTTATATTCAATTGACTTGACTCTATTAAACCATATAACTTAATAACGTGTTTACATAAAATGAAAATATCTGCACTTAAAATTTTCTATGTGTGTGCGCATGCGCGTGTTTATTTGTATAATGATAACGCTTACACCTGAGAAATTATATTTATATTTATATATATGAGTGTATTACAGTTTTTGATCTGCTTTTGCCAAGTCGCTCACCTTATACATATGCTCATGGGTTTGCGTGCTATTTCTTGCGTGAGTGCATCAGTCTTATTGGAAATGCCTTAAGAGTAAGGAAGTACCTAAGAATTTGAAGATTTTTTATTCTTTATCTCAACAAATTAGACAAGATATACCAGTATACCACCATACAATAAGATGATAACCATTAATTATCATTCACATTTTACGTAAAGTTATATGTCAAACCTTGTCTTTGGTACTTTATCTGATAAAATTCAATTTTAAAACACTAACTTGTCATTCTAATTGGACTTGGAAACTTAATTTATTAAATACATGTGTTTTGATTAGTGCAAGATTCTTGATGTCGCAAGATGCATCACCTGATGTAAGTAGTTTTTTTTTCCCCACTGCTTTATACATACCAACATTCACATAAATATATACAATAAATTTGTACTTTAAACCAAAGATGGTGAGTCCATCTCTACTTATAAGCTCTATTTTTAAAGTAGTTCCTCTTTATTATACACTATAGAACACAATTCAATCTGCTAATAGTCAAGTTCAAGTATGCAAAAAACTTAAATACAACACATAGTGGGAGGTTTAAAAAAAAAAAAGAGAGAGAGACTAATAATGGAGCCCTAAGATAAGAATGGTAGGAGTTAACTTTCTTCCAAGCAAGAAGGGGGATAACTGTTAGAGGAAAATTGAAAACTTTCTTCCAAGCAAGTAGGGGGAGAACTGTTAGAGAAAAATTGAACAATAATGGTTCTTAATGTCAGGATATTTCAACAATTCATTAATGTTGAACACAGAAGGTGGTTGAGCAGTCACTCTCCCCATTGTTGCTTCGTGGCATTGGCCGTAAGTTTATTGGAAGGATATGCGATTTTTATGCTCTAGTACTGTTACTATATAAATAATCAAACGTCCAGTTTTCTTGTTTTTGATTGTAGAATCATGCATGTGCTTTCACTAACCCTGTAGTTGTAATGTGTCAATCGATTCCGATAAAAAGTTACTCAAATATCATTATTTTTTTGAACACTATGTTTTATATATTATTGTCGAAAAGAACATATATATGTGTGTGTATGGTAACATGAAAACCAAAAGTGATAACAAAGAATCATTGAATGTAAAAGTAAAAAATATAAAATGTGTTAAGACAAGTAAAATTGGTGAAATTACCATGAGGATACAATGTCAAATAACTAAAATATCTCATGCCATAATTAGTATTAAGATGCCTTCATTTTTTTTAATTATCTTGTTGAAAATAATATATAAGATTATTTGAAATTGTTGTTCATTACGTCAACACCATCATTATAGTATTGATTATAAAATTGAAACCTAAAAAAATTATGATGGATCAATTTTTAACTTATTAGGCTGCTCAAATTGCAGTCAAGCTTGTGGGAAGCATCAGAGGAGCACAATAGTTTAATTTATATGCAAAAAATAACTCAAGAATTAAGAATTGACTCAACTTATATTATTAGTCCAATAACTAATTAACTGATACGAAAATTTTTTCTTATTATTATCGTCACATATAGACTACCATTTTTTCTAATCTTTATCACATAGTATGATAGTGTAAGCCACACTCGTGAGTGAATTTAGCTATGATATACAATAAATACCGATGAATTTAACTCATACTAAAAACCTAGATCAAGAAATAAGGATCGCCTTAAACTTGTATTATTAACTCAATAATTAATCTCAACTTATGTGAGATAATTTTCATCAAGTTGGCTAGGTCTTCTCTTATTTTTATTTATATATTATTGCTGTCTAATCAGAATATAAAAGGACATTTTTTTCTCTTTATGGGTCTTTCAACATGAAATAATAGCTACTTTTGATTAATATCAAGAACATTTAAGCTATAAATAGTTGAATCATACAGTTTTGCGTCATAATAATCATATATAATTGCTATTGCATTGGTTAATTTATGTTTTTCCCACTAAGTAGATATGGGTATTAATTAAAGACACTCTTAATTAATAAAAGCTCATATAGTTGAACCGAAATGCCATGAATTTTTTTTTTTGTTTTTTTTTTAATTCATATTGAATGTGGTTAATGTACATATCATGATGATAAGCTGTTCGAACCTTTGTCAAAATTAAACCAAATCTTCGGGTTGAACTTGTTAGCTGCTTTATCTTGCATTGAGATAAGGTGCCATGACTTTCTAAATTATACAAAAGTGATTAAGATAAAATAGTGGGATTTTATAAGGAAAAAACAATCAATAAGATCAAAGATTGAGAACTTCTACAAACAAAGTGATGAGGATGCCGAATCCAAAATATTTTAAATTCTCAAAAAGATGGTCATTATCGTTAGCCCATTCGATACTTCTACCTCATTTCCACTTCAAAACTGTGTAAAAATGTCAAAAAGATTAAAAAAAAATTTTAATAGACTCACGTATAAGTTGGCCGTCATTCATTGCACTAGGACCCTTATACATGATATCTTTTATAAATTTAACTCCTAAAGTGAATTTTATGTACACATATATACATACATACATAATTTTGACCTAAATAGTTATTTTTCGATAACAAATTGTGCTTGAGATCAAAGATTGAGGTTCCATCACTATGTATACAATTCACCATTGCTATTAACACATAATAATTTATAATAATATCATGTTTTATGCCACATCAATTATAATATAAATTGAACTTAGGGTTCTCTTATGTAAGAAAATAGAACAAAACAATATTAGCGAGCCATTTGCATGAAAATTATGTAAGAAACTTGTCCTTCTTCCATCGTTTGCCACTAGAACTAATCGCAAAGTTTTGTCAAGCAACTGAGCTTCGGCCAAACAAGAAAAAACTCGGTATATTTGCGCTTTGCCATCCAAATGCATGTGACGCGTGCCGCACGCGCCCAAAGGACGCGTGGTCCCATCTCTGACAAGTGATAAAAACTGATGAGTGATTATCACTGTCTATCACCACAAACATGACAAGAAATTTCGGCCTCGGTGCGTTCACCTGTACAATTTGCATTATAATAAATACAAAAACATTATTGTAAAAGTCAAGTTGGTTAAAAATTAAAAATAATTCCACAAAATAATAATAATAATAATAAAATATCATTTTTTACAAAATATATAAAATAATGAGCATGATAAGAGACATGGGGACAGCCTACGGTATGATAATGTCCTTTGTCCTTATTATACAAATCATTTTCTTTTTAAAAAATTTTAATACCAACCCCCGATTATATTTATATATAAATTCTCTCTCTTCTTTTAAAGTCCAAAATCAGAGCTCAAACCTACTTGTACTTCGCATTTTGCTCTGCTATGTTTAAGACTTGAAGTGGGTTTTTTGTTGCTCTGTTTTTGAACAAGTGACTCTGTTTTTCCCCTTTTTCTTTTTTTCTCTTTTTCAAGATTTTGGCCTCGATTTTTGAAAAATGTATGCAGAGACAGGTCTTATTTTCCCTTACATGCAGAATTTCTCTCAAGATTTTCAGCTGCTTGAAGAGTATTGTAAATCCAACAAGCCCAATTCTTCAATGGTACTTTTGGTTCTTACTCTATTTGGCTCTCTGTTCATGTGTTCGCATATTTACTCTGTTTTGGTACTCGATGATCTGCATTTATTTCACTGTTTTTAGTCACTGAAAGTTTGGTATATTAGTTTCTAATTATGCTTCTTTTTTGTTTATTTTAAATGGGTTCTCTTTATATTTCAGTATGGTCTTTCTATTCAACTGATACTCAAACTCTGTTTAATTGCTGAAAATTTAACAAAAAGATTACATTTTTGTTTAGCAGTTTTAATGAAAGTTCAGTTTTTGATCTTCAAGGTTCAATTTTTATCGATAATTTGTTTGTTTGATGTTAATGTTATCTCTAATACTCTGTTTGGTTGATGAGAGAAGTGATGAAAAAATTTGGAATTTTAAAAACTTTGTGGAATATGACGAAGAAGAAGGCTTTTTAATATCCCAACTTTTCTTTCTCCACATTTTCTATGAACCAAACAGAACATAAAGGGAACTTGTTTAGAAAAACAAAAGAAAAGTAAGAGTATAAATGGTAAGTGATTTCACAGTCACTAGTTCCGTGTTCTTCAAGGATTCTTTTTTTTTTCAAGTTATTAGACTGTTAGTTGGTTTTTAGCTTTTCACATCACTTTAAAAAAGCAAAAGCTTTTATTTTGATTTTAGTTTTATTTTTAAAGTTCTAAAAGATGAGGAAAAAAAAAAAAAAGAAAAGTTGAATTTCCGTCTTTATTATTGTTTCAAGATGTTTGTTCGGTTCGAAAACTAATTTTTAGAAAGTGGGGAATATGATGGTTTCCCATCAAGAGTAGAAGTACATCTATGCTTTCAGTGAGTGAGTTTAGTTCTTGAGTGAAGGATTTTTCATCATATTTAAGGTAATCATGTTTGGTCTGGGAAGGATACGGACTTTGGCTGGAAATCTTTGACACTGTAGTTGATTGATTAGTTCCCCTATTCAATTTCATTAATTTCAGCTGATTTTTTTTTCATTAAAGGATGTTCGATTTCTTTCTTTCTTTTTCACTGGATGGCCAAGTTTGGCCAGCTTAATGTGATGCTTTGGTTCAAAGGTTGCCCCATTGCCAATATGGCAGAATATAATCCTTTGTTCCTATCCTATCACCGCACCGTGTGTGTTATGGTTATGCTTGTAGATTGCTATGAGTTCCTATGAACTAAATTCTACAAATGAAGTTGGAAGTGGGTTCGGTTGGTAGAAGTCTAGTGGTTGTCGTGGAAAATAATGCTATTTGTGGACATTTGTACAAAAATTTGTTGTTTCATACATATGCCGATGTGTACTTCTTTCACTAAAATAACATGACCATAAATTTAAGAATTTAATTATGAGATTGTATTGGCCATTCTAAATGAGGTGTATTTGTTGCTGGTCAGGTCGGTGTTGGTTTGTTTTGAGTCCAAATTACAGTATTTTTCTGGCTCGGTTAACACTTGAATGGTTGGAATTTTTCTAGTCAAGAGTAATGGGCACTGGTATTTTAAACTTCATTTGTTAATTTTCGTTTGCCTTCTTTTGTAATATAGAGCAACACTGTCCCAACTTCCACCATATCTGACTATGACCTCGGAGGTGAAGGGGATCTATTCAAAGCTCCAGAGCCCATCATTGAAGAACCAGTTGGGAGCCTTGATCCAGTGACAGCAGCCATTTCAATGATCTCTTGCGGGGAAGATGTCATCACCTCCCAAGGACTCAAGGTTACAAATATTGAATCAATTCACAATGAGCAGCTTCTGAGTGAGGTTTTCTATGACTGGGACAAGGATCTCATGGAAAAAGCAGCCATGGACGCATCACTCTTTGAAGTCCTGGATATCAAGATTCCTATTGCGACGACAGATGAAAACCAAAATCAGGAAAACAAATTGCTTCCTGATGTACCATTTCAGAAAAGTGTGAGCTCTGGGTGTTTAACCTCAATGGAGTGGATGCATGGGACTGCAGTGAAACCGAGTTTTTTGGAACTCACGGGAATGGATTTTGGATCTGTTTATGGGATGCGGAGGGCATTCAGTGAAGGAGACATAAAGGTTATACTTAATTACGCTATGTTTTTTACTTTTTTCTGTCTATACCATATGCTTCTTAGAGCCTCGTTAGATACACGATGGTCTTTGCTCAGAACTATCTGCCAATAATTGATGTCACAGCATTCAACATGTATCTTTTTGTGCCCAATAATTCATTTTTTCCAAAAAGAAGATGACTCCATCTAGTGCCGTTAAAATTTTGTGAGTTAAAGCCTCTGCCATGACTTACTGAGAACCAACTGATAAGGAGATAATGTATATGTATTTGTATGTATGCACAAAATTCTTTTTATCTTTTCCATTTGTCTTTCATAACCCACAGGATTCATGCAACTGTGCACAAAGCATGTATTAGCTATGCAAACTAGTCTATGGACTGAGAAATCTTTAGATGTTTCTGACCATTTTCCACAGGATGGGGCTGGGTCATTGATACTGAGTTTTTATGACAGACTCTTGGTAATGGTAATATGAGCCTCATCCAATCTCCTCTCGAGCAGCCTTTGATGATCAGCAGCTGTGCTGCCGAGGACCGCAGGGAAAAGCTTTCTAGATACAGGAATAAGAAGACGAAGAGGAACTTTGGAAGGAGAATCAAGGTAACAAAACAATTAATCTTGTCTTGTATTTTTGGTCATTATTGCCTTATTAGAGAACAAACTGCAAACTTGTGCATATTCAAAAATGTTCTTTTACCCTATAAATCCAAAAAGGAACACAGCTCCATGGAGGACTCCTTAATTAGACTTTTTTCTGATATACCTTTTCTTGCAGTATGCCTGCCGGAAGGCTCTTGCGGACAGTCAACCAAGGATTCGTGGAAGGTTTGCGAAGACCGAAGAATCAGATGTTTCCAAGGGCAATAACTGTTAAGCTAAATTGGTAAGGAGCATAGGAATGAAATAGCTAGGTCAAATGAAGACGTGTAATGGAAGAGTTTGTTAGTAGTGAAGCCTGGCAAATGTTAAAAGACTCCACGCTAAGCCTGAAGAGGTTATGCTAAATAAACAAGTAGCCCCAAATCCCGCAAAATAGTTGATCTCTTATTCTCTGTAATAGCCTACTTTTAGTAAACTGAAAGGGTCGAGTAGGGTTGTATATAGGGTTTGTTGCAATAAAAGTATTAAGTGGAAGAATCGCACTTGTTCAAACATATGCTATGTAAAATGACAATGTACTCAATTATATATATAAATGCTTCATTTCTTCTCTCTGTTTTGAGGAACTAATTCTCATTTCTTCTTTCCAACCTTGCTTTGCTTGCTACAAAGGCCGGGTAAGTCACGCCTCAGTTCTTCCGGGATGAAACATTTTCATTGATCGATCTTCCGACCGAAAAGGACCAAAATGCCCTTTTGCACGAAGGCCGAGTTTCTTTTGTCTGGAGCAGTGAACGGGAAGTAATTGATTTGTACACTTGAAACCCTACCCTCGTCTAATTTTCAGCGAGAACGCAAGCTTGTCTGCGTGCCCTGCACTTAAAAGCATGACAAAAACTGTCTTCACCTGAAAATCAATGAGCAAAACCAATTTCAATTGGTTTTCTCCTCCTACAGCCTGTAACCACCCCGAAACAATAATGACTCGCTAGTTCAGAAGCTTCAGTACTCTTTTCAATTTCATATTCCCTTCTCTACAAATCAAAGTCAATTGCATTCTTCCTTCCACTACAAGCCAGAAACTAGAATGAAAATTGTGGCGGAAATAATTATAAACCACAGGCAAAACAACTCCAAAATAATAATAATAATAAAAGAAAATAAGAGGAAATGGGTGAAACCATTCCTTTTTGGAGCCTAGCTAAATGGAAAGTGGTAGTTAAAGTGGCTTTACCATGAGTCGTGATTTGGTTACTGAATAGGCATCACATTCTTTGCAATGGAAGCACTGCACCCCATTTTTTCGTATACGCAATCAAATTTAATTAAGATAAAGTTGGGATGGAGTGTTTGCATGCAGGCACAACCAGTGACGATAACTTTTTCCTTTTTCAATTAAATATTTTTTTTTGGGTAAATGCTATGTTACACAATTCATAAAGAGTCATACATAATTCATAAAGAGTCATATAAATTATGGAATCCACATAAATATGTGGCTCTTGTGAGTTATGTATGTTACATTAAATATAATATAAGGGGATTTTTTTTTATTGTACGAGGGAATTATTAATAAGAAATTAAAGATACACTTACCAAGAGACATAATAAGTTTTATTCCAAAATATTTATTTTATGCAAATGAAATTATTAAAATTTTGTAATTGTTCCTTGATTTCAAATTTTACAAGCTTAAACTTTGACCGGGAGACATGAAAATACGAGAGGAGCTTGAAGTTGAAAAATAGATGAACTCTGACAAGAATTTTATGAAAATTGAAAAATCAGCCTAACTAATTAATATAAAATTCTTATACAGGTTTCAATAACAATATTTTTATAATTAACTACAAAATATTTTGAGAGGACTAGGTTGCACTACGCACAACTTCAGTGACAATAATTTAAAATCCGCTCAAATAAAGGAGAAGAGAGAAATCTACTCTCATGTACAGTTAGAAAGACTTGAACCCTTCGTGTTTAGTTAATGAGTTTAAGAAAATTTTTGTTTTTAATAGAAATTTGATTATTTGTATCTTAAAAAAAAATCTAAAATATCATCTTTTTAATTTAAATTAGAAAAACTAAATTATGTCTCTAATTTTCGTTTGATAAAATAATCAGCTTAATGGACGAGTAGGCTGGGCCACCCCAGTTTAAAGGAAATATAAGTAAAGCCCAACACTTCCCTGTAACCTCTATTCTCCCGCATTCACTTCTCAGTCCACTTTCCTTTTCTTGGATCTAGCAGTTGCACACCCCATTTTTTGTTCTTTTTAGGTTCATTACACTTCAATCCCTGTTTTATTCTTAAATTAAACAATAAATAGTCCTAAATTTTGACTTGTTAGTCCTACTTTTTTTTTTTAACTTACATTGAAAGGTGAGGGTTCTTTTTTAATTATTAATTACAGCCAACATCAAAGTTTTGGAAAAGAAAATTTACTCTATATATCTACCTAAATGTCAAATATATCCTTGATAAAATAAATTTTTTATTTATACTATGTAAATTAATTGAAATAATATATAAAAAAAAATGATTAAATTGTTTACATGTCCACTAGTTTCAATTCCATATCTCTAGCAATTAACAGTTGAATTCTATCACTAACTCAAAAGTTATCGAACATGAGATGTGAAGGAAATTCTTGGATAAGTGTGGAGTATAAAATGATTTTGGCTCCAAATTCTTGTTTGAAAACTTTTAAATCTGTTCATCAAGCTCCTTGATGTAAAAATAAATGAAGAGCAATTTTTTCCCTTCACTTTTTGATACCTTTTTATTAAATAATAAAAATATATTATTAGTTGATAAATTAATATATTTTTATTACACATTGAAATTATTGATTGTCTATTGAATAAGTAATATGAAAAAAATATTAATTACATATTAAGAAAAAGAGATTAAATTCACATTCACATTTACAATGGTTTTACTATATGTCAAATCAAATAATTATTAAGAAAGAGTATTAATTTGACTATATTAATTCAAATATAAGAATAAATCATTTTATCGGTGACATTAACTAAGTCAATACACATAAGGATGCGTTTAACATACTGTATTGTGTTGCATTAGTTGCATTACATTATAGTGTATTGCATTAAAAGTAGAAACGTAGCTAGGAATTTAATTGAGCCAGGGCACATTTAAAATGTAATATAATTTTAAAAATTTAATTGCAATATATAAAATCACAACTATATTATAAATTGATAATAAATTTTGAAAATTTAAATAGCAGTATATAAAATCACAACTATAATATAAATTAATAATAAATTTACTTATTAATTTTCATGATATTATAATGGCTAATCAAATTATTTAGAATTAGACATTTAAGTTAGGGGCAGCATGAAATTTTTTAAAATTACATGTGACACTTAAATTTCACAATTCACTTGGGGCATTTTTATAAACAATAAATAAAATATATTTTTTTCAAGATAACCATAAAAAAATTTTTTGAAAGCTAGCTGGGGCACAGTCGTATGCTAGCTACATCCCTGATTAAAGGATACAAAACTTTAACACAATATCATGTTTAGTGCAACATGAACTATAGTATATGTAATAATATTTCATATCATTATTTATATTACTATTAATTTTAAATTAATATTATCCAATTTTATTAATATTTAAGTATTTATTATTAGTTATATTAAATTATTTAAATACATATTATTATTATTATTGTAATATAATTAAATAATATTATATTATATTTATTCTTATTTTTATATATTATTTAAGTATTTATTACCAGTTATATTAAATTGTTAAATAATAATTAATTTTATATATTACGTACTATAATATAATTAAATAACATAATCTTATGTCATATTTTCATTTTTATATGGTAGTGAAGTATTTTATTATTAGTTATATCAACTTATTAAATAATAATAAATTTTTATATATTAATTAATATAATATAATTAAATAATACATTATTTATTTATATTTTTAATATACTAAAAATATAATATTATATTATTGAATAATAAATTATAAATTTATGGACTTATGTGTCAAAATTTTGAATGTTTTTATTTTTTTTAATTTTATAGTAAACATTAGGTATATAGCGTTAATAACCCAACCGAATCATCTTAACCATATAACTAGTTTTGAGTTAGATCCTAACAGTAGATTAGAAGAAGACAAAAAAGTACCCCTTTTTCTGTTATTTTTGTTTCTCTTACCAATGGTATTTGTTTTAGCTTCCGAGGACTGAAAATCTCAAGTTTTTTCCCCCCGTTTTCACACGATATTGTTATGGCAAGGTACTAAGGTAGATTAAGGTTTCAATGTAAGAACATAATTGGTCCTTGGTGCGCGAGACTGTGCTCAATTGAATTGAGTGTTGGAACCTGGCACTGTTAAAAGACTTATAAGTCAAACTTAGTTGATGCTTTATTTTCCTTGTTCATGTTTGGATTGTCTAATCTTGGATGGTCTTAAACTTAGTGTCGGTTAAATATAACTTATTTAATAGTTACAAATATTTATTTAATTTTATAAGTTTTTTTTAAAATTTTATATTATTATTTAATTATTTTTTTAGTAGAACTTTTGAAGATTAAATGAGTTATTTTATTTTTGTTAGTAAAAATATAAATTTAAACTTTTAGGAATAGCGGTTGAAATTTTTTTTTAAACTATTAAAATCGTTAAAATATTTTTTATTTATTTGACAGTCTTATTTCACTATTTTTATAACATAACTTTATAAAATTTACCAATTAAAGTAACTTTATAATTTTTTTTAATAAAAACTTTCATTGACAACCGAATAACTTATTTTTTTTAGATAAAAACTCTACTAGTAAAAACTCTATCTAAATAAGTACTATTTGAAAAATCATATCAAATAGAGCCTTAATCTTTATTCATTATTATTGGAGCTGATTAAGTTGGTTTCGATAAATATATAATTTGTATTTAAATAATATTTTATTATATATTTGAAGGTGACGCATGTTATTGTCACGCAACTAACGGCCAATGCTAAGAGATATCTAACATAAAATTGGTGATGTTTTTTTTTTTAATCCACGCGATGGTGAAATTGATTTTGCTAAGAGATGTACATATATGGTCAAACCAATGATAAGAGGTCTTATTATGAAACTCTCCCAAAATGACTTAATTACTAATCGATTCCTATTAACTATATACGTCATTTGTTCATTATTTTGTTAATCTATCATTGTCTAGATATATATTTCTTCACCTATTTTGATTTATTAAGAATTTTGACCATCAATTTTTTTTCCCTCTCTCTGTCATCATAAGGGAATTTCACTGTCATCTTCTCACACAAGCCATAGCCCCCTTCATCAGTTACACATACAAATTAATTACATGTATCCTAGGAGTTCATGTGTTGTGCCCATCTCTCTCTCTCTTTTCATTTTTTTCCCCCACTTTTGGTTGATATTTTGTAGTCAATGATCGCTAGAAACCTGTTTCTAGACTAATGATCGATTCTGCTGCGTCATAAATCGGACAGTCTCAGATTTTGACGCGCAGAGTGAACAAATGTACTTCTGGTACAGCCACGCAAAAGAGGACGCTAGTCCAAGTTTGTTGTCCTTTGTGAGGCCGAGCTAGCCATAGGAGGACGCAAAATTTCTCTCCCTCAAACAGCAGAGAGGATCTTAGGCTTTGGGTTGCCTTGAAGAATTAGCATCATCAAAATTACGCCCACCATCAAGATTTGTATTTGATTTTGCCCATCAGAATCTCTCTCAATCAGATAAAATCTCCACCAATCCTTATTATCGATCAAAACTAGATGATTCATCAAGAACAGGACCCAAATCGTCGCCGGATTATTTATAGCCTCTATAATTTGGCATCAGCAGCGAAAAACACAACGATTTTGAAGGCCAAATTTGGGATTCTCATTTACAAGAGGTAAAGAATCTGCTGAAAGCTGACTTCAGTCGTGATTGTGATGACAGGATATTTATTTACTTACGTACCACCACCACCGCCGCCAACATTTCACACTTCACGTGATCTAACAAACCAAATTTCGTTTTTGTGTTGCAAAGCCGTTTCTGCCATCTCATCAAATTCAAGCAACTAAAAATTGACCAATTTTTTAATCTTCTTATTTAAATCCCACCTCGGCCTTACATCACGACTATATAAAAGTAAATGAAAACGACTGCCCGTGTATTTATTTCCCCGTTTCAGCTCCATCGCGCCACGGCTGAACCCCACCCCCCCATGCATGGGCCGCAACTCACAATACAAACCACATCAAATCCGATTAAAATCCTCGAAGTGCACGGCAACGTCGATTTTTCCGGCGGCCGTCGGGTATTACTCCATCAAAATTCCAAAATTACAAATCCTCTTAAGAAAGTTCTATAGATCAAGAAACAAAAGCAACCCTTCTGCGACTTGCCTTGTACTATAAAATGACTCTTTTGTCCTCGGCCACCGTCCGTAGTTATTCTTGATTACTAGCTCTTCTTCCCCTGCTTCTCCCTCTTCTTCCTCTTCTTCGATTCAAAGCCATAAATAATAATAGTACTTCTTTTCTACCTGTGTTATAATCTCCCTAACCAAAAAATTCCTCTTTGAAAAACCCATCCACCAAATGCAGAAAATAAATAATTAAATAGATAATACCCACAAAATATTTAAGCTTATGGTAGCGGCAGCTGACAAAATTAAATTCAGACATCGCGCCACATGACAAGCTATCCAGTTCCAAACGCGATCGATTCAAGAGTATTTTAGTAAACAAGATGGAGAGAAGCAAATTGGTTGACCCAATCACACAAACCTAGCACTATTTTTGGTCATATACAGTCATAGCCAGCTTCTTGTTTATTCTCACAACTCTTTCTCTTTCTTCTTCAAAATCGAATCCACTGTGGACCGATATATGTATATGTATCTCGACGAGACAACGAAAGCATTTATTAAAATTAAAAAAGATTAAAAAAAAAAAGGAAAAACAAAGAGAGGGAAAATAAGCATACTTTGTACTGCGCCACTTTCCCCATTTGAACTCTCAGTCACAAGCCAATGCCATCGTCCTCTCTCTCATGCACGATCTTGCAGAGACTTTGGTTCAAAATTATTAAACATTTAGAGAGCCCAAATCCCACCGAAATAACCAACTCAAAATGGCCAAATCTCCCCCCACCGAAACAAGATTAATCGAAAGTCACACATAATCATAATCACACTCGAAAAGTTCCAATCTGCAGAATCAACACAAAATCAAAAATCACAAAAGCGAACAAATTTCTCCACCAAATTACACAATTCTAAACTTAAAAATTAAAAAGGGAAAAAAAAAAAGAACCCACAAAGTTAAAATGTTTCATAACAAAATATTAGAGTTCCAACATTCTTGGAGCAAACTAACCATATGCAATATTGCACCGCCAATCCACCATCTTTCTCTCTGCTCAGATACCATAACCCAATAAAAAAAAACCAAAAAAAAAAAACTCAACAAAATACAAAACCACAACAAAATAGAAAACCAAGAACAACAACAATTCATAAGACTGCAACAAACAAATTGATTAGAGAAGATGAAAATTGCACAGGCAACACACAAGGCGCAAGATAGCCTCAACCAAACAAGCTTAAAAAATATTCACTCACATGTTAAAATATTACTAACAATTTTAGATAACGCCGAGCGACCGCGAAAACGCTTTCTTTTCTTTCTTGCTTTCTTCCAACTCTCTGTCACTCCAACGCCTTTCTCTCTCTAAACAATTTTTTCAACAAAATCCCCAAAAAAATTTTTAAAAAATCCTTTTTATTTTATAATTACATTACAGTTTGTTAAAATTATATTTTATATTACTCTGAACAAAATTAGATAGATAGAGAGAGAGCGCTTCATCGGAACAGATCTCTAAAATTCTTTTTAACGAAATTCGATCAATTTCTCTCCAATTTCTCGATTTTTTAAAATAAAAAATAAGTTCTCTTTTATTCGTTTTACTAGAATAAATAAGAAGAATTCTGTCGTTGCCCTTATTGTTTTAGTTTCAAGATTTAAGGTTCCTCAAAAGGAATCTGGTTATAATTTAGGGTTTACGTGAATTTGATGAATTACAGAAGCGGCGTCGTTTTTGGTTAGTAGATGTGGGTGCGTGTTGCAATTGGTTGATCATATTCGTTCATTGTTTTGTTTTGATACAATGATAATCAAGAGGAACTTGAAATCTCAAATGCCGAGTTTGAAACGGTGTAAACTCGGCGACTCGGCCAACGAGGACAATGAAAGCTCGGCTAAGCGGAAGAGACGGAAACCTAACGGCTATTACCCGTTAAGTCTACTTGGCGGTGAGGTGGCCGCTGGAATACTCCCTGTCAGTTTTCACGGAATTCTTCACTCAGAGAAGGGATTCGCTGCGTCTTGGTTCACGGAAGTGTCGTGTTCCCCCGCGGAGGAGGTGTTGAAATCGAAGGGCTCAGATTCTGCCAGATTGAAGAATCCGGCAGTGGAGGTTTCAAGGCCACCGCTCGTGAGGACTTCGCGAGGTCGGGTTCAGGTACTTCCCTCTCGGTTTAATGATTCGGTTATTGAGAATTGGAGGAAAGAGAGTAAGCGTGATGATTGTTGTGATGATGAAATGGAATGTAGAAAAGAGAAATTCAGTTTTAAAACACCCAAGAGTTATAAATCTAATGTGAAGAGTAAGTCGAAAGATGATAAATTTAGATATTATAAGAATCGTAGGAATGGTACATTGTGTGAGGAAGATGAGGGAGATGAAGGTGGGTTTAGTAGGAGTTTTGACGTTAGGAAGTACTCGAGTTCGAAGAGTTCATTAACATCGTTACATGAGCAACAATTTGTTGATCTTGATAATGATGAGAAGAGCCCGCCTGAAGACATTGTTGAGTTTACGAGCGAGGAGGGCTTATTGAATGGCGAGAGAAAAGATGATGGGTTATATGGGCCAGAGGACTTCTACTCAGGTGATATCGTGTGGGCAAAGTCGGGGAAGAACTACCCTTATTGGCCGGCCATAGTAATTGATCCTATGACTCAAGCGCCGGATGTGGTATTGAGGTCTTGCATACCTGATGCAGCTTGTGTGATGTTTTTTGGTCATTGTGGGGATGTAAATCAAAGGGTATGGATTGTGTTTCTATGTTAAGCTTTTTCTGTTTACTAACTTCTATGTTGTTGTTGTTATTCTGAGGTTTTGGATGCTCATTGTGGTGCATTGAATGACTATGAACAGGATTATGCTTGGGTCAAACGCGGAATGATATTTCCATTTGTAGATTTCGTGGACAGGTGTATATCTGCATTGGTGCGCATAGTGTTTATGTTTTTTTTTTTTTTTAAATTCCTTTTGCTTAAGTGAGGTACTTTTGATGATATAGGTTCCAGGAGCAATCTGAATTGAATGACTGCAAGCCCAGTGATTTCCAGATGGCATTGGAGGAGGCTTTTCTGGCTGATCAGGGGTTTACAGAGAAGTTGATACAGGACATAAACATGGCAGCTGGAAACCCTACTTATGAAGAATCGGTTCTCAAATGGGGTCAGGAGGCTACTGGTTCAAACCAGGATCTTGACTATCCGTTTATTGACAAGGCATGTTTCCCCATATTGCACTCTTTCTTAAACCTCTTCTTCCTAAACTTTAATAACCGTGTGTAGGTAGGCACCTGACTTACCAAGCCTTAATTCCAAAATTTTTGCATAATCGGGACCTCTAAGTCACCTAGACATCATGCAGGGAATTTGTATGAAAGTGATGATAATCTTATGCAAACAAGTATCAGGAAATAAGACAGCCAAAATTTTCAGAGATTGAAATATAAGATTTCCTGCATATTTGTTTTCTTCTTAATTTTCAATTAGAATAAAATCACTGCAATACCTTATTTTTAATATGTATTTTGCTATTCTGTGAAAACACATTTCTGCTAATCATTATTCAAGCAATGCCCTAACTTTTGGTTCCAAGAGAGCAATGAACAATTTATAGGTTGGTCCTAATGGGAACCATATTTTTATTTATACGTAGCCCTTTTGATTTTTTCTTTTTCTTTCTTTTGAGGACCGAAAGCAGTCCCCTGACTTTTAAAGAAATTAATTTCTTTTTCTATATTTTTAAATAAATAAATTGTTCTCGTTCAATACAGAACACGTTGAATTTAGTTTTATCGGTGTAGGTCTCATGGGCAAAGAACAAAGATAAAAGACCCTGTGATGGCTGTGGCATGACCCTTCCTTCTAAATCTGCAAAGAAAATAAAGGCTTCAACTACTGGAGACCGATTATTTTGTAGAACTTGTGCCAGGGTTTGTAACAAGTGCATTACCCTTATGGTCTATTAAGTTTCATTTGTCATTATTGTAGTTCTGTGTTGGTTTTGTGCATTTTCTCACAACTGCATGCATATTTATTTCAGTTAATGAAATCAAAACATTTTTGCGGGATATGCAAGAAGGTTTGGAACCGTTCAGACAGTGGAAGTTGGGTAAGGCTATCATCTATCTATTTTAGAGTTTTGACTTATTTTATTTCTTTGCGTTGGACATGGTGGTAATTTGTTATTCATATATTGTTCAAATTACCTAACCGGTTAGGTGCGCTGTGATGGTTGTAAAGTATGGGTGCATGCCGAATGTGACAAAATTTCCAGCAGCCATTTTAAGGTCTGTTCATCAACTTTAGACATTGCAGGACTGTTACGCTTTATGCCCATGATAATAACATGAACTCCTCCCTTGACTAAATTATTTTTTGCTCTGAAGGATCTGGGAGGTGCAGAGTATTACTGCCCTGCTTGCAAAGCTAAATTTAACTTCGAATTATCAGATTCAGAAAGAGGGCATCGGAAAGTCAAGTAAATGATTTCTTTCTTTAATTTGTTGACATTTGTGTTTGAACTCATATTGTGCAGTTTTATTTCAGCGATGCTTTTTTTGATGTACTTTTGCCGTTGTTGTTTTCCTTGGTCTTTGTTTAGCGATATTCGACCAAAAAGATTATTTAATTTTCCTGAAAATTATTATGTGCATTTCAATTTAAGTTGGATGCATGGCTCTACATTTATTGATTGCAAGTCTTTGATACAGAAGCAACAAAAATAATGGTCAATTGGTCCTACCCAACAGTGTTACAGTTCTCTGCTCAGGTGTGGAAGGCATATATTATCCAAGCCTTCACTTGTAAGAAAAAATGCAACTCATGGATTTTATTTTATTTTTTTATGGCACTTGGCTGCACTTAATGGGAAATTGAGATATCCTTCTGTTATTTTTACACCCGTGTGTTTAATTTCTCTTAAATTTCCTCTGTTTCAGAGTTGTATGCAAATGTGGGTTTTGTGGGACGGAAAAACTAGCTCTTAGTGATTGGGAACGGCATGCAGGTTCCAAATTGAGAAATTGGAGGACTAGTGTTAGGGTGAAAGGTTCCATGCTACCTCTTGAACAATGGGTTCGTACAACAGCTGATTTTCACAATCTTTTCATATTTCTTGTCATCCATGTCTCTGGAATTCTTGGATTGTTTATATTTTTTGAAAAATGAATATCTTCTGGGATTGGCAATTACTGATTTACTGTAATATTTTTGTGTGGAAAAGGATTTATATGATGACATTAGATAGAAACCTGAAGCTAGGGTATATGGACTCTGAATATTTAACCGGTCATTTCTGTTGCATAGGAGTAAAATTTTATCTGTTGTCAACCTTTGTAGAATCTGGGTGTTGCTGTTGTCTAATAGGGCTTGATTTTCAACATACACTTATCTATCAAGAATTTTGTCAAAACTTGCTGTGCTAGCTTTTGAAATATAATGCTCTGACTAGGTTAGCATCCAACACAAGTGCTACACCATGATTTAGTTGTAACTTGGTCCAGTGATTATGAAGTAATAAGTTAGGGTTTGTTTGAATTAATTCATCCGAAATAATAAAGTAGGTTTTTGTATAGCTTAATTCCATATATTGTAGTGCAGATTAGTTGTGATAGGATTAATTGGTAGCATATGAAACTATCAATATCATTGGCATCCAACATTTTTAGCTTCTCTTGTTTTGGAGCATTGTCAACATGAAGTATGTCCTTGCCCCTCTTTTATGCAAAAACCCCTAACCCATTCTGGATCCCCCCCACCACTAAAAAAAAAAAAAAAAAAAAAACGAAGAAGAAGAAAGAATATTACAGTTACTGTCAATGCAAGCAGACTGGTCTAATGCAAGTCTCTGTAGTTGTAAATGTCTTACTACTAATGTCTAGAAGGGTTCTCATCTCCTCCTAATTGGCTTGTTGGTGTTCTATGCCTTTGTTAGAGGCTTTCTAATGGCTTGCTGATTTGAAGATTAACAAAGTTATGAGTGGAAATGTTGATTTTACATTCTAAAACCTTAATCTGGAAAAATTCTTTGCAAGATTTGTACTTGAGTTTTGTTCTTGTTTATTAACTTTGCAGATGCTGCAGTTAGCTGAGTACCATGCTAATACTGTTGTTTCAGCCAAACCTCCTAAAAGACCATCTGTAAAGGAGCGGAAGCAGAAGTTGCTGGCCTTTTTGCAAGGTACATTTTTTCTTTTAGGATTATAATTTTATAAATTGATGATTTTTTATCCTTTATCGAACCAATCACAGGTTTCTTTTTCATTGAAATTACTGATTCTGATTTTTGTTGTGACAGAGAAATATGAACGTGTTTATGCTAAGTGGACAACAGAACGCTGTGCTGTATGCAGATGGGTTGAAGATTGGGACTACAACAAAATCATTATTTGCAACAGGTATTGCCAAGGGTGGTGATTAGTATCAATCAGGTGGTCGTAATTTATTGATATATAAAATGACACTGAGATCAGACAATATGGACTCTGCTGTTTTATGGATATGTTCCTAAAAATGCACACTAGTACAGGCTCCTTTATCTGTTTAACTGAGTGATTATAGTACAACATTTTTAGAATTTATAATCATGATGTTTATGTAGCTTTGGTCTACCTATGCATATTGCATGTGCTTTACTAGCTGTTACCCTACTGTTACAGTGCATGCTACAGAATGGCGGAGAAAAATAATACACCTTTTCATCCCTAGTCTGACATTTTGCCTTCCTAATCAAAGAAAATCCTTTTTTGTTGCCTGAAGATTATGATATATGTTTGTATATGGTACTGTCATGTTAATGATATCACTATTGTTTATCAGATGTCAAATAGCTGTACATCAAGAATGCTATGGAGCAAGAAACGTTCGGGATTTCACTTCATGGGTTTGCAAAGCATGTGAAACACCTGATATTAAGCGGGAGTGTTGCCTTTGTCCTGTAAAAGGCAAGTTTTTTAGATAGTTGAATTTCATGTGTAATAAATATTCTGTGTATTTTAGGTCATTGTGATTGTCTACACTGAAGGTGAGTAAACTTAGTTTTGCAGAAGTACCTGTTTTTCCACGGTTTTAAACTTCTTGCTCTATGTTCTTCTACTCTACTTGACTGCAGTTACCCTACATTTTGGTTGAACCACTCATAACTGCTGGCATTACTAAAGACTGAAATCATGTGATTTAATCGCAGCTTTCTTACTATCAGATGATTTTCACTCTCACCGATATTTGCCTAACCGATATGTTGCCTAACAGTTATCATTTTGTGTGGATATTATTGCTGAAGCAGTCAGATTCCCATCATGATTTGGTTCCTTGACCTTGTTCTGATTAAAGTCTGCCTTTTTTTTTCTCTTTTTTTCACCAGGAGGTGCTTTAAAGCCAACTGATGTTGATTCATTGTGGGTTCATGTGACCTGCGCATGGTTTCAACCTGAAGTCTCATTTGCAAGTGATGAGAAGATGGAGCCTGCTCTTGGGATCTTGTGTATTCCGTCAAACTCTTTTGTAAAGGTAGAATATCATGAGTATTCAATCAAGTTATTATGAAATTTTTGCTTGAGGTTTGGTGTTCGCTTTGTGAAGACGATATTGCAATTTCGAAGTCATTTATACCTAATACGAAATTATTGTCCCAGTATATTTGTGTGATTTTGAAGCAAACTCAGAAATACTTGAAATTTTTATTGGTGGAATGGAAGAATATGTTGGAAAATGTTTGCTTTATGCTTGTTAGCCTGAAAAAAGTGGCCCTTTTCCCCCATCCTCTTTCTTTTCCTTTTTCATGGTTGTTGAATGATTGTATTCTGGGTTGGTTGCTTTATCTTTTCTTTGTTACTGGCTACATGTATGTTTTTCCCATTGGCATGGTTGTGCAATCTTTAACAGCTTTTAATTTATTATTTTACATTTTTCCTAAAGAAATGTGATGAAGTTTTATGAGTGCAGTCCCATAGTATACACATTAATATTTGGAACAGCACATCCCCTGGATATAAATTGAATGATGAGGTTGACAATTGTTTGTGTGATTGATTTGTCTTAGTCTAAATGTTCATGCTGGATTGCTGGTTATTATTTAGCTGGTTGTTAGTGCATGAATATAGCTAATGTATTTTTGTATGTGCTTTTTTTCAGATTTGTGTTATTTGTAAGCAAATTCATGGTTCATGCACACAGTGTTGCAAGTGTTCCACTTATTACCATGCTATGTGTGCATCAAGAGCTGGGTATCGAATGGAGGTAGGTTGCTTACCGCTGCATTTTTATAGCAGTTGCCTGAAATTGTGCGTTTGTCTACTTCTAGGCACTTGTCTATCTGTATGTTATGACCATACGGAACCTGTAATTGCCACAATTATATACTAAAACGTATGTGGTGCGAAGGATGTTAATGACCATATTTCACATTTCAGAAATCATAGGTTTTTCATTTTAGTGTTTTATTTTATTTTAAACCTTAAGTGATTATTTATTGGTCTATTATGTTGATTTTCTTGTTGCTCGAATGGCAGTAGGTTGAGTAGATTGATGTACCAATAAAATTAAAGCTATTATTTGCTTACTCAGCCTATGTTAATCTCAAATTAGACTGCTCTCTCTGCTCCAATATATGTTGCATTGACTGAACCCTATGTTTTGCAGTTGCACTGCTTAGAGAAAAATGGAAGACAGATCACAAAAATGGTGTCATATTGTGCTTATCACAGGTTTCACCTAACACCTCTGAGCAGTACTTGTGTTTCATGAATGCATGTGTTGTCTGTAATTCTATTCTCATGCTTATTCTTTGGTTTTTGATGCAGGGCTCCAAATCCAGATACCTTCTTAATTATTCATACTCCTCTAGGTGTCTTTTCTGCCAAAAGCCTTGCTCAAAATAAGAGGAGGTCTGGTTCAAGGCTTATTTCATCTAGTAGAACAAAAATTGAAGAGGTTACTGCAGTAGAATCTACTGAGATTGAGCCATTCTCTGCTGCAAGGTGCCGTGTATTTAAAAGATTAAACAATAACAAGAAGGTACCTTATATGTATCTGTTTCTGTTTGACTCAGCATATCTATCTTTTTTTTTTTTCCAGTGATGATACAATAAGTGAATTTCAATGGGTCAGTTTCCTTTCAAGTTTTATTGTTGACATAGTAGCACAGGATGCCTTTTGGTTAAACAATCTTTTTGTCTTGTGAGTGTTTTGTGGTGGGTTGGGTTTGGTTTGGGAACTGATACTTGGAGAACTCTGTAGGTCTTGCCAGGCCAATTGTCCATCTACCAATTTATTTTTAACCCTGTTTACTTTCGCTAGGCACCATTCATGTCAAAGAGATGATTGGTGTTTGTTCTAAGATGATGAGTGGAATGTCAAAACTATGTGAGCAGTGAGAGGTGACAAAATAACAATAATGTGCAGCTTAATTTGTTTTCCTTGCTGCATAGAAAAATTTTGCTGGTATCATTCTTGAAGTGCTGAGTTTTTCTAATTTTGTATGATTATGAATTGCTTAGTCACACTTTCATTTGCCTGCTATATTGTTTATTTAAGTTCTCTCTGTTTCATGAAGTGGGGACTTCTTTTTCTTTGTCGTCTAACCCTTTTTCTCACCTGTCCTGTTTGGTAGAGAGCAGAAGAAGAAGCTACTGCCCACAAAGTGAGGGGAGCTTGCCATCATTCTTTAGCCACCATACGAAGTTTGAACACATTCAGGGTAACATTATGCTCCCTTTTTGCCCTTTGAGATTTTAATGGAAAAAATTCATCTTATGGTTCTTCTCTCTCCTTCAACAGGTAGTGGAGGAGCCTAAAAGTTTTTCTTCTTTCCGTGAACGCCTTTACCACTTACAGGCAAATATATATGCTTTCATTTTGTCCTAGTAATTTTTAACTAATCAATTTTTCTTTCTGACTACTTTTGGGTTTGCAAATTTGTTTCCAGAGAACTGAACATGACCGAGTTTGCTTTGGTAGATCTGGAATACATGGCTGGGGCCTTTTTGCACGTCGGAATATTCAAGAAGGAGAAATGGTATGTAAATTAGAAGAGATCAACAGTATATTGTTTATGAAATCGTGTCTTTCATTTAGTTATTGCTTTTTAGTTTCTGAAGGTTGAGAAATTTTTCTCTATGAGCAATTTGCCATGGATGCTATGGGATCCATAAACTTGGTATGTTTTTGAAATTCCAACGGATTTGAAATTCTTCCATTGTTCTTTGGTAGCATCGGAAGGTACAGACAAAAATGCTGTTTAAAACTTAAAGCTAAATAACTCTTTCTTGAAAGAAATTTTCATTGCAAATACTATAAGATTTTGTATATACATTTCTGTGCTTTAAGGTTAAAATGGGATTGTCTGATTAATTCCGCTGGATTTCTGGCAAACCCTGATGATTGCAGATATATGTTACATAAAAAATTACATGAAAAGTTGTGTAAAGGGAATACAACATGTGTATGTTGGCAGTTCTACTATTTTGATACTCTTTCAACAAATTAAAAACCAAGTGCTTTACTTCAGGTTCTCGAGTATCGTGGTGAACAGGTGAGACGCAGTATTGCAGACCTCAGAGAGTTGCGCTACCGATCAGAAGGAAAAGACTGCTATGTGAGTTATCTTGTCCTTTTCTCCTTTTCCCCTCGGCATCCTTGTTACTAAATGCTCAGGATCACTTTATTTTCATTCTTCGTCTTCGTCTTCATCTTTTTTGGTTATATTTTCCTCTCTTTCCCTTTTGTTTTTGTGCTCGTTGGAGCTAAACTTTGGTGATATTTATGTTGCAGCTTTTCAAGATCAGTGAGGAAGTAGTGGTAGATGCCACCGATAAAGGAAACATAGCACGCTTAATCAATCATTCGGTAAGATATGGATATTTAAGTCACATTTGTACCTAACTCCTACATATTTCATCTCCTCTGCCCTTGATTGGTACAGTGTATGCCAAACTGCTACGCGAGGATAATGAGTGTGGGTGATGATGAGAGTCGGATTGTCCTTATTGCTAAGACTAATGTATCTGCTGGTGATGAGCTAACGTATGTCTCTCTCACTCTCTCTTTCTCTCTCTTTCCCACCTCCTGGGTTTTAGGAACTTCACATAATATATTGATTGTTTGCTATTGGCAGGTACGATTACTTATTTGATCCTGATGAACCAGAAGAATTCAAAGTCCCCTGTTTATGTAAAGCACCAAACTGCAGAAAATTCATGAATTAGGATTACACAGATGACGCAGAGCAAAGTCATTGTTTCTCCAAAAGGAGCACTAACCCCCAAATCCCTTGCCCCCGGGGATCTCACAGTTCATACAGCCAATTTGTAATTTTTCTCAGAAAGGAACGTGTATTCTTTTTTCTTTATTTCTTTGTCTTAGATTTTGGAAAATTTCATGCTTAATAAAATCAATAGATTTGCCGGCTGTTTGGCTTCTGGCATTTTGTGCAAGTAAATTTGACACAACTCTCATTTAGGTAATTAAACGCTAACCCCTTTTCTCATTGCATCCTCGCGGACTCCGACACCAACACCTTCTTACGGGGCCATCAAGGAAAATACAAGTGATTAGTCATTGTTTGTACTTCGCTGTACGAATGAGAACAATCAATGAAAATTATTGTTTTTCTGAAGCAAAATTGTTACCGCAATCTTTTAGCTAATATTTATGTTTATGCTAACATTGGCAAAATCGTCATCTACTATTTGCTTTATGCTTGAAATTGTATTTGCAGCTACTGCACAATTATGTACGGTGACCAATTATTTGGCTTTCTATTCGTTGCTTATGCGTCCGTGATCACTCTCTGTGTCTGCCATTAGTGACAGTAATTTCTTCTTCATCAACCTTTCCAAGAGAAAAGAAATGGGCTCAAGGTAATATTTGTATGAGAGTGGAATGGCTTAGTGGTGGAGCTTCAATTCTCTTAAAAAGAATTGATTGCGTCCTCGAATTGTTTTCTTGCTTTTATACCTCTTTTTGCCTTTGAACTCTCTCTCTCCCTCTCTCACGGCGGGTTTTGATGTGATAGTTCGGCCAATTTTTCAGATTTAGGAACGTGTTTTCAGACTTTTCGTTGGTGATGGAGAATATTGGTTTCATTGAGTTCCTCATGGTTGGGAAAATAATAAAATACAGAATGACCCCACTAATACAGTTAGACGAGTGGGATTTATTAGGTTAGGATTATGGGGAAATGAAGGGCGCCTAGGTCTGATGTTTAAATATCAAAGAGTGAGTAAATGGATGCAAATTAGAAACTTATGGGTTCTAATAGTTGCTAAAAGAGTGTTAGATTTGATCTCTTACGAAGAATCATCATTAGAAAATTTATTATTTGCAATGGCAAACAATAGGCATCTACCTAGATACACCTTTATCATTATTGCAAGATCTCATAGCTTAGCAGCAAGTGAAAAGCAATCATAGTGAGTACTAAGAACATTCATCACAAGTCATATCAGATCAGAAAGCAAATGGAATAACAGAATTTGGACGTCCAAACTCACATAAACTTGGAGACTACAACAACAAACACAGGTAAGTTTAACATTGTTTTCTTGAAAGAAAAAACAGAACAAAATCGAAGGCAGCAAAAAATGAATCTAGTCGCCAGCAATCGATAATGGCAAAAGGGCTTACAGCTTGTCTTCATACTCAGAGAGCGGGGTTATCTGTTCCTTCAAACCCTTCCTCTTCCTAATATCCAAAACAAGCTGTGAAGCCTGGGATCCGGGCTCCAATGGATCAGATGACATCATGTCCCAGTGATCAAACACACATTGAGGGAATGCCTGTCCAGAGGTTGAAGCTCTCAAAGTGCTGGA
The DNA here is from genome assembly GCA_030449075.1 of Murraya paniculata. Classification (NCBI taxonomy): domain Eukaryota; kingdom Viridiplantae; phylum Streptophyta; class Magnoliopsida; order Sapindales; family Rutaceae; genus Murraya; species Murraya paniculata. The sequence continues at coordinate 724,814 of JAEVFN010000073.1, forward strand.
AAATCCAAAAGACTCAACAACCGGGAGGTATGCCTTGATGTTGTAAAGTGGGGTACCAGGCCTCTGCATCTCCTCAAAAACGTGACCACGTTTCTGGTTAAGAACACTGTAAATACCACCAAGTGCCTGTTCAGGAGCTTGGATTTCCACCAAGTAGACAGGCTCAAGAAGCCTTGGTTGGGCTGTAAGCTGGGATGCATAAATGACCCTTCTAGCGGTCGGAATAACCTGGCCACCACCTCTGTGGATAGCATCGGCATGAAGAACCACATCACAAACTTCAAAGCAAATGCCCCTCATGTTTTCTTCAGCCAATGCACCTTCCTTTGATGCCCACTGGAACCCAGCAACAACCGAATCCTTAATTTCATTCAAGTACTGAACTCCCTTGCACATATCCACAACCATGTTAGGACCAGTGGTCTCAGGACCAAAACACCAGATTTTCTTGGCAAGATCCTTGTCCCAACCAAATTCCTCAGACAGAACCTTAGAACGAACCTTGGGATCATCCCTTGGACCAATACGACCTTCATCAATTGCCTCAGCAAGACCTTCCTCCAATGGTCGGGCTTCCATATAGAGACGATTGTGCTTGTTTGGGGACTTGCTCATAACAGTACGGCAGGACTTCTCAAGGACAGTCTCACGGAAGGACACAATAGGATCAGATTTGATAATCTCAGCACCACCCATGAAATCTTCCTGCAAATCCTTCAAACAGATCTCAAGGTGGAGTTCTCCCGCACCAGCAATGATATGCTCTCCAGACTCCTCCATGGCACAGACAACCATGGGATCTGACTTGGCCAACCTTTTAAGACCTTCAACAAGCTTAGGGAGATCAGATGCAACTTTGCACTGTACAGCCACACGAACCACAGGTGAGACAGAGAACTTCATAGCACGGATAGGATGGGCATCAACTTCTTTCTCATTTGTCAAGGTAGCGTTCTTGGTGATATACTGATCCAAACCAACCATGGCGACTGTATTGCCACAAGGCACATCCTCTACAGTTTCCTGCTTCTTTCCCATCCAAATAACAGTCCTTTGCACACTCTTCAAATACAAGTCTTTCTTCTCACCAGGGACATAATTAGGACCCATGATCCGAACCTTCAAACCAGTTGCAACCTTGCCAGAGAACACACGACCAAAAGCAAAGAATCTACCCTTATCAGATGCAGGAATCATCTTAGATACATAAAGCATGAGAGGGCCTTCGGGATCACAGTTCCTGATGGCATTAGCATAAGTATCATCAAGGGGACCCTCATACAAGTTCTCAACACGGTACCTTTGGGCCTTGGCAGGAGAGGGAAGATGAAAGATCATCATTTCCAGAAGAGCATTACTTGCAGGGAGCCAGGTCTGCATCACACGCTTCATCAATGCCTTACCAATCAACTCTTTTTCTTCTGACTTCATCGTGACACCAAGCTTTTGTAACATAGGCCACAGCTTATCTTTCTCATCATTCATGCAAATGTTAATGATCTGCTTGATTGGTTCATAGCAGAACTGGACAAAACCACGCTTGCAAGTGGGAGAGCCAGTGTTCTTGCTGGTCCACTTCCTTGTAGCAGGGTCAAAGAAGTTCTCACCCCAAAGCCTCTCCATCATCTTTGACTCATCAACTCCGAACTTGGTTGCATACATCTTAGCAAAATTTGTCAAGGTGAAAGCCCAACCATGCAAACCAGCAGAGAAAGCAACTGTTCCCTTCTCAGGGTAAACCTGAACATCACCAAGGAGTGGATCCTCATAGGTAGCCATAATGACATTAGCATTCTCAATCACTTTCTGGAAAGTCTGGTAAGCCTCTTCACCGTCAACCTGAAGCTCAAGGAAGCACCTATCCATCTTGTTGACAGTCAAGACTGGCCTAATCCTTTCACCCAGGGCTTGTCTAAGCACAGTTTCTGTTTGGACACAAACACCTTCAATGCAGTCTACGACCACAAGTGCACCATCAGTGATACGAAGGGCAGCTGTAACCTCAGATGAGAAATCGACGTGCCCAGGGGAATCAATAAGGTTGATGAGGTATTCGTTCCCTTGACGCTCTCCCTTGAAGCTCTTCAAAGCCTCATCAGTCATCTCGTAGTAGAGAGAGATACCAGTAGACTTGATTGTGATACCGCGCTCAGCCTCATCTTGACGAGTATCTGTCATACGGACATCCCCAGCAACTTCTTGGGCGATGATACCAGCAGCAGCCACAAGAGAGTCGGTAAGGGTTGACTTCCCTGCAAGGTTGAATTGGCATCAAGTCCAGGACAAACACTAATAACGGTATAACAATAAGAATTCATTAATCAAACAAATTTTGGTTCTTGTGCACAAACTCCTCTCATCCAAAGGATAAGTTCTAATTGGAAGAAAATATAGGCACAGAGAAACTCTCAGAACAGAAGAACATACCACAGCTTAGTGATCTCTACAAAGAAAATCTTACAAATTGCAGAGAAACCCGACATAATAATGCATGAAGGAAACATATTTTATTAACCAACTCCATTTAACTAAAGTACCTAACATGAGCGAGTGAATAACAATGTATAGGAGGACACTCTACATCAAAATCGGTAAACAAACAATAAGCACAATAAGAATTAGAAGCTGTACCGTGATCAACATGTGCAATAACAGACATATTACGGATGTTATGTTTGTAGTCCATAATACGGCGGAGCTCTTCTGCTGTGAACTTCACCATCTTGACTGATTCTCAAATATTACCAACAAAAACAGTATTTCCTGTCCACAAACAATCATACATAAACATATATCAAGAAGTAATAAATCCAACATTATTTTAATATCATCAACATAACATGCAATGTGATTGAGGTATTAACAAAATAAAACTGCAATTTGACATCAGATCCACACATTTTTAACTTCAAAATAACAATAACAATAATAATAACTACTTTTTTTAAGTTTCAGCAGCGGATTCACTATAAAATAATTTTTTTTTAAAAAAAGAAAGAATAATTATCCAGGATCAACTCAAAGCACCGGTCGCTAGTAACTTAGAAGTAAGCTGTTACCGAAAAAAAAAAAAAGCACTGACAAATAAGTAGTAATTGGGAAAAAAAAAGTCAACGCTAAATCATTCGTTATCCAGTAAGAATTCGATGAGAAAATATAACGTCTTGTTTGGCAGTGAAGGAAAAACGAATCTAAAAGAAAAATGAAGAAACGGCGAAAGTAAACGGAGGACAAAGAGAGAGCGAGAGAGAGTTAGAATATACGAACCTTCGATGGCGTCGAGCGAGAGAGACTGCGGATGTCTCAATCCGTAGAAATAAGAGTAAAAGGAGTGAGCTTTACAACGTTACTGCGTCTATATCGCGTGGGTCTGACAAGACGAGAATATAGTGGCTGCGAGGCACGTGCCGTTTTGAAACCCTCGTCCTCCACGTGTTTGTTCATGCATTGAGTCATGTTTCCTATTGGTTTAGGGTTTTTCTTTCTGCCTTGGGCTGGGCTCGGTCGTTCTTCTTAAGCCCAATTTGGGCCCTCGGCACAGCGGTCCCAAACGGATCCTTAGCGGGAATTGGGCTCTGTAATAGGGCTAGGTAAAGCACAAATTGAATTTTTTTAACCCTTTACCAGCCTTCACCATCCGAACAGAGGTGGCCGGTCAAAACTTTAATAAGTGCTACTTGATTGCATGCTTTCAAAATTTTTTATAAAATGATGGGTCATCAAACAATGATAAATAATCGTTAATTTTTTAATAAAGTTTGTATCCGAACTAGTAATCTAGTTGATTTGATCTCTTGTAATTGAAGCAATAGTCAAAAGATCATTAATTTGAGTTTTTGGGGTTGGGGGTGTCAAAGTGAAAAAGAGAAATGATATTGATTAAGAGTATGTTTGAATTGGTGATATGATTATGATGGAGTTTGAATTGGTGATATGATTACGATGTAGGAAGTTATTTCAAGATTTTAGAATTTTGCTATTTTTGATTTTTTTTATTTTTAATTAAAGTTAACTATAGTATATATTTTAATATTTTATTTTCATTATAATTGTAATTTAATTTCTCTTTTAAGTTCTCTTTTAAGGGAGATCTTTTTATTGTTTTCATAACTTTAATTATTTAATAAAACCCTTGTTTATAATTCCTTTTAAGATTATTTATCAAAATCTCCTTTGTAAAATAGTTTAAATTAAAGTATTATCTAATCTCACGTAAAGCGTGTTAACACTAAAAAGTGTACATTTAATAAATGTTAAAATTATTATTTTTTCACTTACAGTGTTGATTTATGTGCTCATAACTTATAAATTATTTTAATGCTCCCCCTAGTATAATTTTATTTTAAATTAATTTGTATTATGATAGTTTTATCTTAATTTTATATTCTAGGTATATTTCAGGAATAAAGGAGGAAATGGAAGCTGAAAGGGAAAGACAAAGAAGATGGATTGCATTGATTAAATTAATTTTTTTTTTTAAAAGAAAAGAAACGAAGCCAATTGATAAATGATAGTAGCAGCTGCCAGTCTGTCACTTTTGACTATCGCTTATCTCTTTCTTTCTTTCTTTCATTATTATAACAAAAAAATAAAAGTTAATAAAATAAGAATGAGAAGAGGCACTGGCTGCCTATAAAAGGAGAAGATGAAGAAAAGTATAAGAGGAAAGGAAGACCGAAGGGAGAAAATAATTTCTTCTCTTGTATAGTTAATTTTCTTATAATATATTTCAAGCGTTTGTTAAATAAAATGAGTGTTTTTGTTTTAATATGAGTAGCTAATTTTTTAAACTAAGGTGAAAGGTGAAGCTCAAAGATTTAAATTATAGAATTAATTATTCTGTTAGGTAAGTCTGATTGTATTATTTACATGTTATATTTTTTTCACCAGTTATTTTCATTTTATTTTAATTTGTAAATCTGGATCTACTTTAGATCCATATGATACTTAGACATGATGTCGACATGCCATATTGGTGTGGCACATTATGTACTTTATCTCTATATTTATACATAAAGGGTTAATTAATAATTAAATCATATAATAATTAAATAAATATAAAATACAATATGAGGGAGTATTATGACTATAATTTGAATATCAAGAATGAATCCCATAACCTTAGTACTTTTTAAATGAATAATTTCTTTTTCTGCAATTAATTTTATTTAATAATTGACTACTAAATTTTTAGATTCCTTGTGGTTTGACTCCAGACTCACCGGTTATATGATAACTAGATATTCTTATACGTATGAGTAATGAACACTTTTAAGTCGTGCCAAAGCGTTATTAAAATCTCATTGGCTTATTTCATAAATAAACACTAGCTATATTAGAGTATAATCTAAGGCTAAACCTAAGTTGCAGCTGCTGTAAGTTACAGCAACTGCAACTTAGTGATTCCCATAATCTAATCGTGGTAACTTGATAAAATACTAGAACGATATCTAGTGTTTATTATCTTATCAATCCACTTCCACTATCCCGTTTCATCAAGGTAAAATGAAATCATTAATATAATTGAATACACTTACGAGATTGTAAGCTTAAAAGGAAATAATACATTTGGTGAGTCTCATTGTTAGTGTCGTGACAATACAGAATAAATAAAATAATTAAGCATTTTTAATCTAAATAATTAAAAAAAAAGAATACAAATTTTGGATTGTTCAATCAAATAAGAAAATTCAATAGAATTCATAGTTCTCCCAATATTATTTTTAATTTTTTCACTTTTTTGTCATTTGTTATTGTTTGAATATTAAGAAATTAAAAACTCTCTAAATAAAAAAAAATTAGGAAGTTTCTAATTTTTTATTTCATATTGGGATGGCTTTGTTTGAACCTTAGAAAATGAAAGTCTCATGAACTATTCTCAGAGGGGAGTGCCTTTAGTTTACGTATCTTAATTTTCTTTTTCTTTTTTTTAATAATATATATAGATTTAAAATCATTTCACCCAAAACAACTCATTCTTCTTCTAATGTATGACATTTTTAGAAGATTTTAGACTTCTACTCTTCTAGTCTTTATAATTATTTTTCTAATTAGTGTGTAATTAGGTATGTGTTTAGGTCTTTTATTTTTTCATATAATTGCGATTTTGGTTTCTCTATATGAGTTAACTTGGAGAAGTAAGTTTACCTTATTATAAATAGAGGGGTATTATCATTATTTTCTCAAGCTTTTGAATTAATAAAAATTATTCCTCTTTATTTGCCCTATGGGTTCATTATCCTTAATCTCACATTGTTAAGTGTGATGTCATGAGATGTGCTATATTTACCCAACAATTGAAATATCTCTAACACTTTCTATGGGGTTTGATATGTTCGAGTACCGTTCGGATGAATATGAGCTATATTAGAATAACTTGAGAGCAAGTTCTTTTTCAAGTTAGGGAACTTATGTAAGATGATTGCATAGGATGAGTATGGTACATTTTCGAAGTTATAGTTTGAGCTATACATATCCATTTGAGGCGTACAATATATGTTTTAAAACTTGCAACAAGATGAATCAAACCCAATATAATATTCCCTTCCTTCTATGATTTTTTTTTGCATGTTTAAGATATTTTCTTATTTTTCTATTATTTTAAAATTTTTCTATTTTTTTTCTAGATATCAAATTTGCCATTTGTTTTGTTTTTCTTATTTCATTTATGAGAATCTTATTATATAATACTGTTTCAAATTTAATTATTTTGATAAATTCATAAGATTTAAAGTTAGTATAAAAGGTATTCATAACCCTAGTTTTGTTAATCAAGATTTCATTCAGACTTCTCACAAACCTGTGTTATTTTCTCTCGATGTTTTCATTTGTCACCTTCTCCATCCTTTCACTGATGCTTGTTTAATTTATGATAAAATTTGAAGTCAGTAAAAATAGCTATAGTTGTACTAACTAGTTGTAGTCTGTACACGTGTAGTATAAGAAAAGGGCATAGGAAAGGCCAAGACATACTAAGAAAAAAGATAACAAGAACTAGATAATGCGAATTTCACGACTGCAAACATCCAAAAAAGTCTAAACAAGACGACAAGACAAGGATGATAGAAGGGAAGTAGCCATCACCACCATCATCGAGTCCTCCGAATCCACAATAACCATCCGCCACAACCACTGATGGTTGCCACACAACTAACGTAAGAAACCACTAATTTGTGCTGTGAAAAAATTTTAATATACTCGCAAGCGCACGAATCTAGAGATAGAGTAGTAGTAACGAGGTCGAACCTACAGGGATTGCCTTAAATTGAAAAGTCTAATTTAAATCGAAAATTAATATTAATCCTAACCTAGTTGAGCAAATTGAGTTTAAGAGAAATTAAACTAACTAATCTAAGAAAACAATTAAAACAAAGGAGAATTCAATAAGACAAGGGTTACTAAGGTTTTAGAATCTGCCACTATTCAACTAGTAATTATCTAATTATCAATTAATTCCTAATTTTAGAGTGACAACTCGAAATCAATCTATGTCATCTCATGAATATAACAATTAAGTCCAATTAAAATTAATCTTGCGTAGGTTGTTTTTCTGCTTCATAGTATGATATCTAAGCATCCTATGTAAACATATTGAATAACAAAGAGTCAAAGTTTTCCTAAGTACTCTGTGTAAACAATTTAATGGAAGACACAGAATCAAAGAAAATCATATATAGACTTTATAAATCTAAGAATAGATTTAATTGAATATTAATCCTAACAATCAATAATGCATGATAGAATTGATGAAAAGATTTTAATAACATTCAACTAATCATGTAAAATAAAAACCATAAACATTAAAGAGTGTATGTAGGGAATTTAATTAAACAAAAAGATAGTTATTTCATTGAATAGGATTTCATCCTTAACCTTAGTATAAGAAAATTAGCTAGACATACTTGAATTGGGAGCAACAAAATAAATAAAAACAGCCATGGAAAATTGGACTGCTGCTGCTGCTTCTCTTTTTCTCTCTGTCTCGCCTCCTCTCTTCCCTTCCGCATCTTTGCTTTATATAATGCCCATGACCATGCAATTTCTGGCCGAATCCTTCTAGGATTCTAATTCTAATTAATTCTTCACAACCTATCATAAGTTAAGACCATCCACCGACTTACCAAAGTCCACCTAGCAAGCCATTTTTATGTTGTTTCCTTATTAATTTTCGAAAGCTAGCCACTCTTGGAGTCAAAGGCCAAAGGCCAATTAATAATGTCTTCTTTTAGTGGCTGGCACGTGCATCCCAAATTGCCAAACAAAATCTTTCTTTAATTCTTTTAACCTCATGCGGAAGCTTATTTGGAACATAATCTTCTTTGTCTTCATGTGCATTGGAGAATTAATTTACTAGCTTCCGTTTCCTTGGCTTCACTTCCACATGCATATATATCTAATTGCTTCCAAAATCAATTAATCTTTAATGCTTCCCAATTTAAACTTTTTCATGCTCTTTTTATCCATATTCTCCAATTAATTTCCTATTCAATAAAACAAGTTAATTAATTAAAAATAATAAATAATCATAACTAATAATTATATAATTAAGGGTAAAATATGTATATATTATATGCTCATCAAATACCCCAAAACTTAGATTTTGCTAGTCCTCGAGCAAAACTAAAACAAAAAACAAAAATAATTAACAAAAAGTAAATCCTAACTAAACCACTTTCGCAGGTGATCGCGATTGCATTTAGCATATGCAACAAGCCTTTAAACCCCTAGGCGACCCTAGTGGACGAGTTATAATCTCGTGAGGGCTTTAGTGATGACACCCACAAATATCAAAATTTTTATTTTTTATTTTTAATAATAAAATAACACAAAAAGAACAGCAGACTTTAAATAAAATGTAAAACTAGCCTCAAAGATTGCATAAATTATATAGCTCAAAGAAAATTTCAAATATTGGCAAAGTTCTAACTTTAATTCAATGGTCAATCCCATCTCCCTTTTGATTCTTGTGGTGTGTGTGTGAATCAATTCAATCAAAATCTATTCCCAAAATCTTCAATATCAACAGCCTTGGTCTTGAACAAAGAAAAGAGTAGGTCAAACTAATCTTATCATCTTGATCTCCAATTTTTTTTTTCACAGGCTTTTATATGCATTTTCTTTTGATTTTTTTTAATATTTATAACCATAGTCAGGAGCTTTCACTCTACCCCTTAAGGTAACCTTCTTCTCATGGTAGATTATCCTCTACATACTGGTGGTACATAGGCCCAAATTACTCAAGGATAGCTTCACTCTTAAGGGTTATAGGTAGTTATTTCTAACTTTGGTGCCTGTGTATACTATTTTGTACTGTGGAGATAAGAATCAAGACAAACAGTCATTTACTCAATCTAAAATTCTCAACTCAGGTCATGTCAATCTCAATTTTCAAGTCAAAATTATGAAAGAATTGATATTAGTGCTCATGGTGTTTAAAAATCTCAATCAAGAGGAATTAATACAAGAACCAAGTATAAACTAAGACAATATTCAACCCTTTCTAAGAATCATATTCATTGTCAATCAAGTTCTTATCATTGGCGCATCACATCAAAACAAACATTTTTTTTTAATTTTTGAAATTTTTTTTGGATTTTTTTAAAATAATAAACACAGCACACACTATTCCCACCCCCAAACTTATTTCGAACATTGTCCTCAATGTTTCATAAATAAAAGATATGCATGCAAAGAGATAAAAAGATAAAAACATAAATAATAAAAGAGAAGTTAGAGAGATCACACTTGAATGGGTTTGGGAAGCTTAAAAGAAAATGACAAATAAAAAGAAAACGTTAGAAGAAACAAATACTAGAAAAGAAAAGCAAACAATGAGAAAAAAAAAACTATTTAAATAAAACAATAATGTAAAGATAAAATTAATTCATCCTGATAAACAGGATCATCTAAAAGTATTTCCTCAACTTCTGATAATCTTAATTCTAAAAATGGTTTTAATTGTTGACCATTGACTTTAAATAAATTACCATTTTTAGGATTTTCAATCTCAATTATTCCATAAGGAAAGACAGTAGGAATTATAAAAGGACCAGACCATCGAGAACGTAACTTACCTGGAAAGAGATGTATCGAGAATTATATAAAAGTACTTTCTGACCTGGTGCAAAGGATTTTCTCAAAATGTGCTTGTCATGAAAGACTTTCATGCGCTGCTTGTAAATCCTGGCATTCTCATAAGCATAATTCCTGATCTCTTCAAGTTCTGTTAGTTACAATCTTCTCTTGGAACCAACTTGTTGCATGTCAAAGTTAAATTTCTTGATAGCCCAATATGCACGATGCTCTAACTCTACTGGTATATCCTTCTGCTCAACAGCCTTTGGGCAGAGGGATATACTTGGTTAGGAGGGACAATTTGTTGATTGGGCATGCTAAATTGTTGTCCTCCTTTGTTTGATAAAGGCTGGTTTTGTTTCCAGGAAAAATTAGGGTGATTCCTCCAATTAGGATTATATGTGGGTGAATATAGACTATTGGAGGTTTTCTCATACGATTGTAAGGCATGTACCTGCTCAGAATAAGCCTCTTGATAGGCTGGTAACGAAGGACAATTCTGTGCTGTATGAGATAGGTTGGAACAGAGAGCACAAACTTCATTAGCTACACTAGGGTGATGATTCATTGATTGATTCAAAGTTAAGGCATCTACTTTCCTAGAAAGAGTAGCTAAAGTGGCTTGCACATTAAAATCATCCTTAACTTCATATAGACCCTTTCTCGAAATTTGAGATGATTTTTCTTTTTGGTTTGAAAAATCCCAATGTTGAGAATTCTCAGAAAGTGAGTTAAAGAACTCACATGCAGCCCCTTCATGTAGGTTTAAGAATCTCCCACCATTCATAGACTCTACCATATGACGATTTGACGTAGTTAGACCATTATAAAAGCATTGTAAAAGTCTCCATTTTTCAAAACCATGGTGGGGACTAGGGCTGGGCAAAATATCCGATCCGACCCGACCCGACCCGATCCGACCCGAAAAAATTCGGATTAGGATCGGATCGGGTTGATATACGAACCCGATCGGATATATTGGTGCCAACCCGATCGGGTTTTGATCGGATCGGATCAAAACCGATCCGATCCGAAAACCCGATCGGATTGGCACCCAAAAAAAAAAAAAAAAAATACAGCAAATTAGCAACAGCAAGTCAGCAACACAGCACTCGCACACTGGCACACATACACTACACGTCCACACGGGTCCAGTGCCCACACTTCACACTTCACAGTTCACACACACAGCTCACTCTCAGTCTCAGTCACTCACAAACAACTCAAACTCACAATTTCACAAACCATTATCCAGCAAACCAGCAGTGCATTACACAAACAAAATTCAACCAATCACGCCAACACTCGTTACGTTACAGATTTACAGTACACAACTACACATCCTCAACATTCAACAACAGCAAACGCGGCCCACAGCACTTGCACAGTTGCACGCAAGCAGCCAAGCAGCAGTGAGCAACAGCGGTGGCCGGTGAGCTCCGTGACGCCCGTGGCCAGATCTGCCGATCTGCTGCAACCGCCGAGACCGAAGCTGCTCCGTGACGCTCGTGGCCCAGATCTGCCGATCTGCTGCAACCGCCGCCGAGACCGAAGCTGCTCCGTGAAGCCGTGGCCCAGATCTGCCGATCTGCTGCACATATTACCGGATCTGCTTCCGCTGCAGCTACACCACCTCCACGCCTTTAATCCTCCACCATCACCGGATCTGATTGAAGGCTTGAAGCTGATTTGTGGTAACCCGGTGGCTCGTGTTGGAGACTTGGAGGAACCGAAGCTTGAGAAAAAATTTTGCGGTTTTACTTTGCCGTTTGGACTTTGGAACTTTGCGTTTTGATACTTTGATAGTTGCTGCTGGCTTGCTGCGTTTTGATACTTGACTCACTTATACTGTGTTGCCGTGTTCATAATAATTATGGTATAGACTATATACTATATACTATATAGCTTACATTAATTTGTTTTTTATATGCGTGTAGTGTTAAATGTTAATTGTTCAATACTTCAATTGTTCATAATCAATTAATCATAATAATTAAATTTTTTTTTTAATTGAGAGTGAAATATTAATTGAAATTTAGTAATTATTAATAATATGTAATTATAAATTGTTAAATTTTAACAATAGAATGAAGAATATTGGGGCATTAATTTATTTGTTTAATTATTAATAATCAATTTTTTTTGTATGAATAGATTAGGTAGATCAAAAATTAAAATCAAATATTATGTTATAATATATGTGACTATATGTCATATGATATGTGTTGTGCTTGTGTAGTATGCAATAACTTCAATTTCAAAAAAAAATTAACTAATTTAATTAATTGTATGATTATATGATATTCAAATATGCAATAAGCATATGTTAAATTGTTCAATAATAAATAGTTAAATACATATAATGTGGGCAATTGGGCATGACTCGTGAGACTTACAGTTTAATTAATTGCATTAATTTCTTACTTTTTGTAATAGAAAATTCATAGTTTGGAAATTTTTATATATACAGCTATACTCTTAGATCCTAATCATATAGAATTATTAAGTTATTATGATGGAAAATTAGAAATATCGAATTCAAAAAGTTTCATAAAATTAAATTAATAGATTTTTGAATTGATTTGTAATATTAATTAGATTATGTTAATAATATTTTTGTGTTTTGATTTTTGAATTAATGATTAATAATTATTTATTTCTATGTTCAGATGAGCGGACATTCAAGATCGAACTCGATAAGTGATGACGATGATCAAAGTGTTCAAATGGAAGCAACTCGAAAGGGAAAAGAAAAGGTAAAGCGGAAAAGACCACCGATGAAGAAAAGATCGGACACGTGGAATCATTTCACTTTACTTGAAGACAATCCAAACAAATGCAAGTGCAACTATTGTGGTAGACAATATCAATGTCATTCACGGCTTGATGGGATTTCAAATATGAGAAATCATATACAAGCTTGTCAAGCATACAAGACATTCCGAAATCAACAAGATGGAAGCCAACAAAACTTGACTTCTGAGGGCGGCGAAGGAAATGCAAGTAATATGGTTTTGGCTAAAGGGTGGAGTCAAGATGCTTGTAGAAGGGCAGTCACCAAAATGATCATTATGGGTGAGTTGCCGCTCAGCTTTGTGGATAACAAAGGGTTTAGACATTTCTGCAGTGTAGCAATTCCGCAGTTCGTTATGCCATCTCGAAGAACTATTGGTAGGGATGTTATGGATTTATTTTTGGAGGAAAAGACTATGTTGAAGAGTTTGATTTGTGACAACAAGCAGCGGGTGTCTCTTACAACTGATGTATGGACTTCCGTTCAAAACATGAGTTATATGGTGATCACAGCTCATTTCATTGACAGTGACTGGTGTTTGAATAGGAGGATTATTAGTTTCAGCGTGATTGAAGATCATAGAGGAAAAACAATCGGGAAAAAGATTGTAGCTTGTTTACAAGATTGGGGAATAGAGAGGTTGTTTGCAATAACCGCTGATAATGCCACTACAAATGATGTTGCTGTTAATTATGTCACCATGCAATTGCTTGCTTGGAAGAATGATGATGCACTTGTGTTAGCGGGACAGTATATGCATGTGCGTTGTTGCGCACATATTTTGAATTTGATTGTTGTTTCGGGGTTGAATGAGTTGCATGCTAGTGTTGCCGCTATCCGGAATGCTGTGAAGTATGTGAGATCCTCCACCACGAGGCTACAGACATTTAAACAGTGTGTAGCACAGGTGAAAGGTCCACCCGGAACTGTTGTTTTGGATTGTCCAACTAGGTGGAATTCCACCTATTTAATGTTGATGACCGCGTTGAAGTTCCAAGCGGCATTTGATAGAATGGCAGAAGTGGATAAACCATATGAGACATACTTTCTTGAGAAAGAAAATAATTATAAGAGGACGGGCCCGCCTGGACCTGCAGATTGGGAGAGTGCTGAACGAATTGTGAAGTTTTTAAAGGTATTTTATGATGCCACATTGCTATTTTCAGCCTCTTTGAGTGTGACTTCTAATCTTTGTTATGATACTATTGGCTTAATTGAGAGTTCGTTGACTGCATTAGAAGCAAGCAAAGATCCTTGGGTGGTGTCTATGGCTTACAATATGAGAGAAAAATTTGATAAATATTGGGAGTCCTCAGGGAAGATTAACAAGATGTTGATTGTTGCCTCAATTCTTGATCCACGAGCTAAAATGGATTTTGCCAAACATATTTTTGAGATAATCTTTGACAATAATGGTTTGATGGTTGAAGAAATGGCCAAAGCAGTGAAAGATTTGTTGAATGAGCTTTATGGTGCATATAGTGCGTTGTCTTTCATTTCCACACCATCAATGTATAGTGAGAGTATTCCTAGTAGCGGCTATGGTGGTTCAAGTTCTTCTCTACATATTTCAGCCGAGATTGGTGTGGCGGAGGTTCCTGGTGGTGAAGGTGATGACACTTTTCGAGTTGCTCGCCCTTTTCTTGGATATGCTAAGAAATTCTCCGTTCAGAATGAGGGTAGGAGAATGGCATCTGAGGTGGAACGATATTTAAGTGACCCAGTTGAAGATCCGAGCAATCTTAAACTCAATGTTTTGTTTTGGTGGAAGGTGAACGGATCGAAGTATCCAATATTAGAGAAAATTGCAAGGGATGTTCTCGCTGTTCCTGTTTCCACAGTAGCATCTGAATCTGCCTTTAGCACCGGTCGGCGCGTAATTGATGAGTATAGGAGTTCTTTGACCCCTTGTATGATTGAGGCATTGATATGCACTGAAAATTGGTTGCAAGCTAGACTTTTTGCTAATCCCGTCTACAACCTTCAGGAAGATATTAAAGAGCAAATATTTCATATGGAACTACAAGAAGGTAACATTTTTCTCGTACATTATAAACTTAAGATATATTATAACTTTATAAATAGCATCCACATGTACTTAATTTACTTACTAATCTCAATTTTTTTTGGCATTTTAAAGAGTTTGTAAGATCACAAGCTTCAACGGTGGAAACGATGAGCACTGACATGGGAGTTATGGACATTTGAAAGGTAATTCTTAATATATATTATTATTCATAATTTCATATTATATGTTTAGGTTGTAATTTAAACTATAATAATAATTATTAATTATAGTTTAAAGTAACAACTATAATTGTTTTAGTTGGATGCGTTGAAGTTGGTGACATGGTGGAATGGTATTACGGTATTACCGATGATTGTTATTAACTTTACGTTGTGATGAATGGCATAACATAAGCCACAATTGACTTAATTTTTTTTTCTTATATTTAATCAAATGTATATATATAGAGACACACGCACACACAAATTGGGCTTATGTGTTTGTGTTTAATGTGCCTTTATTTGCAATGCCACTTCAAGAATGTAGACATGTAGTTATTTATTATTTCTTAAGTTCTTCTCTAGGGAATCGAAAGTGTTGAAGTTGAAGTTGGAACTTGCCGAAAGTGCTTGCGAGGAGCGGTGGAGCCATGGAGGAATTCTTCTTAGTATTGAACGATATTGATGCTTAAACTTGGTTGTGTTTTGGACTTTGTTATTTGTGTTTTGGAAACTATTTATTATGCATGAATTTTGTGACTTTGTATTTTAAACTTTAAAGATTAATGTTTGGATATTGTGCTTTGGATGGAGAATTGGAGACTATTACGTAATAATTATTAAGTTTAAACTTTGTGTTAATTTTAATTTCCATTCATTGGAATTTGATTTAATTGTAGTTTCCTTTTTTGTTGGTTTGGAAATTGGTAAAAAAAAAATGCTTACAATTAAGAAAAACAACTCAAAATTAGGTGAATCCGAATTGATCCGAATTAACCCGATTTTTATTTGACCCGATTTCAACCCGACCCGATCCTAATTCAACCCGACCCGATCCGAATTCAACCCGACCCGATCCGAATTCAACCCGACCCTATCCGAATTCAACCCGATTTTTTAACCCGATCCGATCCGATCCGAATTTAATTCGGATCGGATCGGATCGGGTTAGCGAATCGGGTTGAATTCGGATGAAACATTATCCAACCCGATTAACCCGAGACCCGATCGGATTGATCCGAACCCGACCCTAACCCGATTTTGCCCAGCCCTAGTGGGGACATTTAAGAAGTAAATCATTGAATCTTTCCCAACACTCATAAAATTACTCAGCCTCTCTTTGATAAAAATCACTTATCTCTCTCCTAAAGGCATTTGTTTTAGACATAGGGAAAAACTTGGTGAGGAACTTATTACTCAATTCATCCCACGAAGTAATAGATTTAGCAGGAAGTAAATTCAGCCAAGCTTTTGCTTTGTCTTTTAATGAGAAAGAGAACATACAAAGCCTAATTGACTCATCATTGAAATTTTGAAAACGAAATGTAGAGTATATGTTAAGAAATTCCTTAATGTGCAAATATGGGTCCTCTCTCTCTAACCCATGAAAAGATGGTAAAAGCTGAATAACAGAGGGCTTAAGTTCAAAGTGTGTTGCTGTAGTTTGTGGCAACACAATACAAGATGGTTGGTTGGCTGCAAGTGGTGAAAAATATTCTCTAAGGGTTTTCTCAGCTTGCACTAGTGGTAGCACTGGCAACATTCTATTTGGATCATCCATCACTTGAGAAGAACTAACTTGATTACTATCAATTCTAGACTCTTTTTTGACTAAACGATTTGTTGAATCGCGTCCCAAACACTCATAAACTAACTAAATAAAGAAAATAATAATAATAATAAATAAAAATAAACCAACAATAATGAAAATAAATGGAATTTAAAAATAAAAGAAATCAAACAATCAAACAATGAATTTGAATTCTAATTCTAATATACTTTTTTTTTTAATAAAAATAAAAGACAACCTAAATTATAAGTAGTGGAAGAATCAAATCAACCTGGATTAAACTGATTTTCTGGCACAATCCTCGGCAACGGCGCCAAAAACTTGTTATGAAAAAATTTTAATATACTCACAAGCGCACGAATCTAGAGATAGAGTAGTTGTAACGAGATCGAACCCACAAGGATTGCTTTAAATTGAAAAGTCTAATTTAAATCGAAAATTAATATTAATCCTAACCTAGTTGAGCAAATTGAGTTTAAGAGAAATTAAACAAATTAATCTAAGAAAACAATTAAAGCAAAGGAGAATTCAATAAGACAAAGGTTACTAAAGTTTTAGAATCCGCCACTATTCAATTAGTAATTATCTAATTATCAATTAATCCCTAATTTTAGAATGACAACTCGAAATCAATCTATGTCATCTCATGAGTATAACAATTAAGTCCAATTAAAATTAATCTTGTGTAGATTGTTTTTCTGCTTAATAGTATGATATCTAAACATCTTATGTAAACATATTGAATAACAAAGAGTCAAAGTTTTCCTAAGTACTCTGTGTAAACAATTTAATAAAAGACATAGAATCAAAGAAAATCATATATAAACTTTATAGATCTAAGTATGGATTTAATTGTTAATCCTAACAATCAATAATGCATGACAGAATTGATAAAAAGATTTTAATAACATCCAACTAATCATGTGAAATAAAAACCATAAACATTAAAGAATATATGTAGAGAATTTAATTAAACAAAAAGATAGTTATTTCATTGAATAGGATTTCATCCTTAACTTTAGTATAAGAAAATTAACTAGACGTACTTGAATTGGGAGCAACAAAATAAATAAAATCAGCTATGGAAAATTGGACTACTGCTGCTGCTTCTCTTTTTCTCTCTGTCTCGCCTCCTCTCTTCCATTCCGCATCTTTGCTTTATATAATGCCTATGACCATGCAATTTCTGGCCGAATCCTCATAGGATTCTAATTCTAATTAATTCTTCACAACTTATCATATGTTAAGGCCATCCACCGACTTACCAAAGTCCACCTAGCAAGCCGTTTTTATGTTGCTTCCTTATTAATTTTCGAAAGCTAGCCACTCTTGGAGTCAAAGGCCAAAGGTCAATTAATAATGTCTTCTTTTAGTGGCTGGCACGTGCATCCCAAATTGCCAAACAAAATCTTTCTTTAATTCTTTTAACCTCATGCGAAAGCTTATTTGGAACATAATCTTCTTTGTCTTCATGTGCATGGGTGAATTAATTTACTAGCTTCCGTTTCCTTGGCTTCACTTCCACATGCGTATATGTCTAATTGCTTCCAAAATCAATTAATCTTTAATGCTTCCCAATTTAAACTTTTTCATGCCCTTTTTATCCATATTCTCCAATTAATTTCCTATTCAATAAAACAAGTTAATTAATTAAAAATAATAAATAATCATAACTAATAATTATATAATTAAGGGTAAAATATGTATATATTATATGCTCATCAATTTGCATTTTATTTTGCATGCTAATGTTGTTACTACAAATTAAGCATTTGCAATCTCAGCAGGACTGCTAGCCTGCTAACACCAGCTCAAGGTGAATACTTCCCACATATGTTCCATCCAATGCATTGGGCTGCCCCAGTGACTTCAATGCCAAGTGCGCTGCCTTATGCCCTGATATCATCATTGCTCCAAATGTTCATCCCTGCATTTGGATTAACTATTACATCACTTATTGTCGAAAAAAAAAAACAGAACGATTATGAACATACTTTAAACTATGACTCAGTTTTAGCAATGTTAAATTGAATTTATAGAAATGCGTTTAAGGAACAATTTAGTTGCATTTTCGAAAAATTAAGTCGAAACAGAAACACAACAGTCACAAATAGACTCTAAACTATGACTCAATTTTAGCACTGTCAATTACAGCAGCAGCACAGAAAATCAAAGACTCTTATACTATATGATGTAAATAAACGTAATACCATTCTTAGAGCACCATCAATCTCAGCAACTTCCATGCCAGGAATAATCATCCCAAGAACAATTTCTGTAGTCAGCTTCACAATAGCATCCTCAACAGTATTCATATCAAGAGCCTTCATTCCTGGCGCACTCTCAATCATCCCAATGCTCTTCAATCTCTTCACTCCGGTGGCGCCAAACGACCCATCATGGCCACAGGAGCTCACCACCACCTTAGCTTCCATCACATTAGGGTCCATGCAAGAGTGAGTGTCGTGATTCATCGACACCAATGCCCAATTAGTCACGGCACCGCCAACTCTATTGCCTTTCACAATCAGATCCTCAACTGCCACAACGTTGAAGAGCTTGACGTTTGGGCGGGCCAAGAGCCTACTCATGATGGTGGAAGTGAAGAGAGTAGCATGCTTGATGACAACATAGTTGCCTTGTTCTCTATGCCTGGCTCATCGAGAAAGAGGTGGGCTGGCTTACGCACCACCTATTATAATCATTCACAAGCAATTAATTTATCTTCAGTTGAACTTAAGGAAGCTAAATTTTAACAAAAGCACTAAAATCAGATTGAGACTTTCTCATTTACCAATTAGTCTATAACATTCATCACTCTCTATAAACCATAATATTTATTAATCAAGATATTTATTAAATTTTAGCAGTCCCATCGAGTAATTTATGATAAAATAAAGATGGAATAAACTATTCCAATCCCAATATTTACAGGAAGAAATATGTAGGAGGTCAAAACGAAGAAATATATTATTCTGGGTCCGTAATATAGTGAAAAATAAAAAATAAAAAAAGTCAAAATACAAAATAAATCAAATCCTGGAGAGAGAAGTGAAATAAACAATTATAAAGTTAATTTTCTCGAGGGGCCAGACATAGAGGACCCAACATGAGAGAATAATCTACAAATGAATGATTTTATAATGCAGTGATTTCATGTTTATTATATTAAAAATAATAAAATAAATCACTTCCAATCCAACAGCAAATGCATTATTTACTATGGCAGAGAAGAGTTGGCCACCGAGCCAAGCGCCACCTCCAGGGCTCACAGATTGCTTGATGATAGCGACTTAAAGGTTAGAGTTTTTGCTAATCTTGTAGGCACAAGAGAGGCTAGTAGAGCCAGCACCCACCACCACCACATCCGTGTCCGCATGTGTGATCATGTCTGTCATGTACCTGCCTGTCATTTCCTTAGAGACAATGGATTCCTTGATGGGGTCAAACTTGAAAGCGTTCAAATCATAAGGAAGAGATGAAGTAGAAGCAGACGTTGATGCAAAAATGGACATGTTGTTATTACGAGATGATGATGAAGCTTTGGTGATGGGTTGATGATAAGGACGAAGTGAAAAAGGTGGTGATGAAATGGGAATCCCGTTGCCATGAAAGCAAGAGTTGTTTCCAAAGGGCTTTGTTGTTGTTGCTAAAGAATAAGACAGAGATGAAGTTAAAGCTGGGGCTGCCGTGTTTAATTATTTTTGTTGCTCTAGGGTTTCATCTTTCGAGAAGAGTGGTAGAAAATTTCTCTGTGCTTGGTAGAAAATTTCTCTGTGTTTGGGCCTTGGGGCGGAAGTTCTTAGGTTGATTTTCACTCTTTGCTACTTTGTACCTAAAATCTATTTTTGAAGTTACCAAAATACTTAAATTCTTAAGCATTACTTTCAAATGCAAGCAGAGTATAAGACCCATACCCTTTTTTAATATAAAAACTTTGATTTTTTGAACTTCAAACACATGTTCATTGTGTTCTTGAGATACCTCAGCACCTTCTTACATGCCACCCAATGTGGCTGCCTAGGGTCTGACATAAACTGACTAAGCTTGTTTACTGAAAAAGTAAGTTTTGACCTTGTTAATACTACATATGGCAAAATTCCTATGACACTCCTATAGGGTATGGGATCATGAAATCTATCTCCAACATCTTTCTTTAGTTTCTCTAAGGTACTAAATGGTGCTTCTATTCATTTGCAGTCTGTCATCCTTGTCTTGGCCAGTAGGTCTTGAACATATTTAGCTTGAGACAATAAGATGGTATTATGATTTCTGAGAACTTGTATCCCGAGAAAGAAATTTAAGTCTCTGAGATCCTTCAAGGCAAAGGTTTTATTTAGATCTTTCATTACTTCTTCAATACCTTTGCTGTTATTTCCAGTAATTATTATGTCATCTACATATATGAGCATAACAATTAGTTTTGATTCTGTTCTTCTAGAAAACAGTGATGTATCACACCTGGAGTTTTCAAATCCCCAAGAGCTTAAAGCATTTTTTAGCTTGTCAAACCATGCCATGGCAGCTTGCCTCAGTCCATACAGGGCTTTCTTCAATTTACATATATATGTTGGCTTATTCTTGTTTTCAAAACCCTCAGGTTGTGGCATGTATACTGTCTCTGTCAAGTCACCATTTAAGAAGGCATTGTTTACAGCCAAAGTTAGAATGATTCTGATGGTTGTAGCTTTAATAACTGGGTTGAATGTCTCATTAAAGTCAAGTCCTAGAGTTTGCAAGAACCCCTTTGCAACAAGTCTGGCCTTATATTTGTTAATGGTGCCATCTTAATTCTCCTTCACCCTGCACACCCACTTATTTCCAATCAAATTATAATTTTGGCTGTTTGGTATCAAAGTTCAGGTTTCATTCTTCATCGAGGCATTGTACTCATCCTCCATGCCCGTTTTCCATTTTGGATCATTTAAGGCTTCATTGGTGTTTTTGGGAAGGGAAGGTTGAATTTGGCCAGACACTTGATACAATTTTGGTTTGCAAATACCTGCCTTTGACCTTGTTATCATGGGATGTGAGGGCAAGGTTTTTTGTGTAGGAAGGTTCTGAGTGTTTGTTTCTATAGTTTGAAGTGGACTTTGACTGTTTTCTAAGCTATTTGGCTGAAACCGGTGAGTTGAATAAGGTTGAGGTGAGTGTGTTTAAGGTGAGTGATTACCTGAAATTATATTAGCATCTAAAGTCTGTTGCATCTCATTTTGAACTAGACTTGAGATGTATTCTATGTTTCCAGCAGTGTCTTAAGAATGGCTGAGCTGCTGTTGATTGTGTGAAATCATGAGAACTGTCAACTGAGAAGAACACAACTTGGATTCTTTCAAAAAGTGTAGCTTGATCACTTTCACTTACTGACTCGTGTTTGCTGAAACTATGATCACTTGAGAAAGGAAAAGAATTTTCATTAAATTTAACACTAGCTGAAATATAAACTCTACATGAGTGACTCATACAAACATATCCTTTGTGAGCAATACTGACTCCTAACAAGATGCATTTAGAGGTGTGAAAATCAATCTTGTGTTTGTTGTACGGTCTTAAAAAAGGAAAGCATTCACAATCAAAGACTTTAACTTGTAAGTAATATGGTTTGAGGGAGTACAGTAATTCACAAAGTGTTTTGTTCTCAAGCACAGGTGAAGCAAGTCTATTAATAATAAAGGTAGCATAACTGAAAACTTCCTGCCAAAATCTCAAAGGCATTTTGGCTTGAGCTAGTGGAGTAAGTCCAATCTCTACAATGTGCATGTATTTTCTCTCAACCTTGCCATTTTATTCATGCAAATAAGGGCATAAATGTCTCAGAACCATTCCCTCTCTCTTCAGATATGGTTCAAAGATCTTGAATTCACCTCTTATGTCTGTTTGTAGCGCTTTGATATTTAGATTCAATTGGTTTCCAATTTGGTTTTTGAAAACAATGAAAGTATCAAAGTTTGAGATTTTGTTGTTATGGGAAAAAGTCATGTGTATCTGGTTTTATCATCGACAAATGATATGTAGTATTTGTGTCTATGAGTTGAGGGAATTGGTGCAGGGCTTCATAGGTCAATGTGAATCAGTTCTAAGGCTGTCTTGGTTTTGGTTTCTGTGCTTTTGAATGGTTGTTTTGATTGCTTTCTATACTGACATACACAGTAAAATGAAAGAACATCATCTTTATTTATTTTAAGCTAATTAAAAGACAGCAAAGTGTTTTTCAACACTGATACATTATGATATCTTAGCCTAAGATGCCATAAATCAATTTCTTTTGCAGCTTGTAAACCATTGCTGCTTGACTTATCAGCTATACTTGACTCAACACTGACACTAACAGACTTATTACTTGAATTAAAAGACAACATGGACACTGGATTACTAATAAGGTTTATTGACTCTAACTTTGAAAATGCAGATAATACGGCAGCATAGGGAATTTTGTTCCTGCTCAAGTTAGCAGGTAAGCACAGCAGCTCATACAACCCATCTCTAGCCACTCCTTTCACCAGAATTTTCCCTTGCCTCTTGTCCTTAAATGAAACAAACAAATTTTTAAAACTCAACATCAATATCATTATCATGTAAAAATTTGGAAATACTGATAATGTTCTTGGTGATGTTAGGCACATACAATATATCATTCAAGGTGATGTGCTTGTGTGGATCATATGTGGGCAAAACAAAGAAACCAATGTGAGTGATTAAAAGCTTTTCACCATTACCAATAATTAATTTATCATTACCTTGATATTCAGAGTTAATGTTGATATTTCCAAGAGTATTGATCACATAATTGGTGGCTTCACTGTTAAGATACCAAGCTCCACTGCTTTGACCATCAGCTACAGCCACATATACACTCATTGGTTCTCTTATTCTGTTTGGCTATGGCACATAGTTCTTCTTGAATTTATGCTGGCACTTAGCTACTAGATGCCCCATTTTCCAACAAATTTGACATGGTCCTTTAGGATCTGAACCATTGTCATCAACTATGGCGTTGCCCTTTCTTTTGTCTTGAAGATTATTACTGGCTTGGTTGTTTCTAAGATTATTTTCAAGGCTTCTAAAACTATACCAAGTGGCTGTTGATTAGCAGCACTTTCATTGTTACTCCAGTTTCTTCTCTCATTTCTCATTTGTGCATAGTTTGCCTCAATAGCCCCCAAGGTCAAGTTTTGTTCAGTTCTGTTCTTTTAGCTTAGCAACATGCCATAGACTTCTGAGAGTGAGGGACTCTCCTGCATTGAGTTGATATAGGTAACTACTGAATCATATTTTGGTCCCAAGTCAACACACACACACATAATGAAATCATCATCACTCATATTGTTTCTCGTAACTCTAAGTGCATTCAATATAGTTTTCATTTTAAAGTAATATTCATGAATGATTTGTGAATCATTTTTAGTGGTTTGAATCTGAGTTCTGAGGTGCAGTATTCTTGCTCTTGTTCTAGCACCAAATTGATTAGCTAGAGTTGTCCAAACCTCACAGGAGGTAAAACAATCTACCACAGTGCCCAAAATCCCTTCACTTAGTGATGACAGTAGCCAACTTAGTAAGATATGGTCCTGTTTCTTCCAAACCTGATATTCAGGGTTAGGTGTAGTGACAGTGATTTGATTTGATCTAGGGTTTATAAAAACCCTACAAGGGCAAACATGGCTACCATTAATAAATTCCTCAAGCTCATTTGCTCTGATACTAGAGATCACTTGTGATTTCCAGAGCATGAAGCTATTTTGGGTTAGCTTGATAGGTGTAGGAAAAACGTAAGTGTTGCTGGTGATGTACTGGGTGGGTGATGCATTCATTGTTGCTATGTTTCTAGCATTAAGACCAAAGTTTTGATGCCCAATATTTTGTGATGAGTTCTGATTTTCATTTTGATTTTGATTCAGGTCATCCATTTGATCACTTGGATTTGCCTGTGTTGGATTCAAATTTGTTTGTGTGTGAATCCAACTCATCTTCCACATCAGCTGGTTGTAAATGGAAGTAGCTCAGATGGCATGCCAACTTAGCTTTGAGTCAACCGTTGACTCTTCACAACTGTTGCTTTCAACAAAAATAACCCTAACATAAAATTTTATTCTATTATACCTTTTAAATCAGTATCACTAGGATGACAACGGAATTGATCAAATTTGGTTCAGTCTAAAATGAATTTGGAGCGGATATAAATTTAAATGGTGAGATCCAAAAAAAATTTGCAGTAGATAGGATGTAACTTAAAATTTGGATACATAAAATTTTATTTAATCTTTTAAAAGTATTTAACTGTCAATTGTTTACTACTTTTATAATCAAATTAAATTTATAAATAGCTTATTAAATTAATGTCACACTTATAAGATACCATATTTATTAGTTTTATATGAAATTCAAAATTTTCTTCATAATTTTAATTGAGTGAATTATGCGTTTCGGTTAATAGCAATATGTTTTTTTCTCAAATATTTGTTGCTCTATTATTTTTCTTAGTGTTTTAAAATTAAGATAAATTTGTTAATGTTCTTTTATAATCTATAAGAAAAATTAAAGTTAGCTTGTTAAAAAATTAAAATTCATAAATTTATGATGAATTTTGGAGTAGATCTAAATTATAAATCCATGATTGTTTTGGAGTAGATACATATCTCAATTTTTATCACGGATCTAGATTTAAAGTAGGGTAGATCCAACCTATAACTTTTTCATTGCCATCCCTAAGCATCACACAGCATTTAGAGAGAGAAACTTAGGTAGTTCAATCATCACCTCAAACTAGCTACCAAGGTTTTATCATTTAGTAAAATAAATGCGTCACATTATGGGATCCACTATTTTTTATATCTCATAAAGAGCTCATTTAGAATCCTATCATATGACTCAGTACTCACTTGAGGAATTCTAAAATATATCATATATAATACAATTAAATAATGCATGTATGATATATGTAATTGAATTTAATATAACCACTACTTATAAGGTGATTTGTTAAAATAAAAATACATATATTTTAATACCATTTATTTGTTAGATGTTTAAAACAGTACTTCTAATATATTCTAAAATTTTAACATAGGCTCAGAGATTAATCCTACCAGCTTAGCAGTTGAAATGATAAGACTAACCTACACAAATTTTTGTCCTAATTACTAATTGACAAATGTAACATGAGGGGTGCTAGAGCGACTGCCTCACTTGTTGATTCTAAATTCCACATGTGTCCTATAACACTTCTTTTATGTTTACTGAAAAGCACACATGTATTTTTGTCTCTTGAATCATTATTTCATTTAAGCAAACCCAAGTTACAACTGTTGTAAGTTACAGCAGCTGTAATTTAGGCTGGTCCTTTCATTTAACTTAAACATCACCCAATAATTTCACAATGATTACATCTGTATCATATTCAATTTCACAACATTACCCCTTCAACCATAAACTTCCTTGAACACTTTTGTCTCTCAATTGTTTCTCCTCAATCTCAAGAGAAGCCACATGAGTGTAGAGTTTTTTTAAAAAAATAAAAAATAAAATAAAATTTTTGTTTCAAAATATCATCCAGCAAGTTCTCTAGCTTAAAATTTTCTCGGCAAATCTTTTTTTAATTTTTACTTTTCTTTTATTAAATATACATTTCACATGAATTACATACACTGGTGAATTTTAATTTAAACTTAAAAATTATTTAATGTTAATCATTTTTAAATTATTTGAGTCGTTGTATGTATTAAAGTTTGTGTATTTGTTTAATAATTATATTATACAATTTGTTAAGTTATTTGGTCTTTTTTCATTGTCATAAAAAAAACTTTGAAATTATGTTTAAATATTTATTAAATTACGTATTTTTAAATTTTGAAATTTAAATAGGTGCATATAATGCTAATTTTATGTAAAATATTATTGTTTATATTTATCGTTGACCCATTTTGGTCAGGTCATGTTTGACATATATTACTCTAGATAACTCTCCAAATAATTAAAAAAGTATCAAGAAATAATTTGTTTGTTTGTTGTTTATATATTTAAATCTATGTGCGGTTTTAAAAAAATTTTCATGGAACTTAGATAGCTACAAATATAGTTGGAAAAAATTTCTAAGTTTTTGCTCTCTATGGCTTCGTTAGAACTTGAGATAAATAGTGTAATTTCTTGAAATTGAAGATAAGTAGTTGGAAACAATTTTAGGGAAGAGTCTGGGGAGTTTCGTTCAAAAGCATTACACTTAAACTTTGAAAGGATATTGTCGTAAATAGCCAGTGGTATGGCTGTAATTATTGTAAGTATATGGGATGATTGTTAGGTCAAATAAGACAATGAATATAAGAGACAAAAGAAACAACAAATGGATATAAATAAAATTGTTAGGGACACGTGTCAAGTATGAAATAAGAGAGCACGTCGGACGCGACTGACCGTACCACTACTCTTGTAACATTAATTAATTTTAAGAGCCCTGAGTTGCAACAGCAACTTAGTAAAATCTTTAATTTTATTTAGTCCTAAATTTTAGAAATTAAGTTATTTTATTGTTATTACCAGTATCTCCTCTCTTTAAAGTAATTTTATCTATATATTAAATAAAAAATCAATTTTCTTGATTTTTTATTTTTAATATATAGATACATTACAATCAAAATTTTATTAATATTTATAATAAAAAATTAATAGAAACTCTTCTTAATAATTCTATCGGAATTCTTTTTAATAATTCAATAATAGCATAGTCCGAATCTCTTTTATTTTTACATAATACGAGAAAAATATCTATTCTATCTTAAATTATGAAAAGATAATTATACCCTTATTTAATTTTATTAGGAGAAAAAGTTAATCCCAACCACTGCCGAGGCTGAACCTTGAGTGCATGTGTGGGGTCTTCTTTGAATTGTATCAGATTTTAGAACGTTGGGATATGACTTGAGTGGCAGATTTGATAAAGACAACTCAATTTGGTAAATAATTTATTAAGTTTGTCCAATTGATAGTAGTAGGAGAGCATTTTTTAATCGTTTTGCCACGTCCACCAACCCTCGTATTAGTTAGTGATGCTATTTTAACGTCGTATGCAACAATGCACGTCACAACACCCATAGATTACGAACGGTACATTATAAGCTTATAGACTTGATCAATTTTATTATCAGAATATCTGTAAGTTCCGTTATTTATTTATTATTTATTATTTATTTTTTTTTGAGCTCATCATTCCGACAACTTTGATCACAATCACCGATTTTCCTTTCTTACTCTCTTAAATAAAAGCACATTGTGCTTCAAATGAAAAAGGAAAAATGAAAAAATACAAATATAAACTAAAAGCGCATTGAAAGGTTTAATAGTGACAGATTCTCTCCCCTGTGACAGCAATGACCAATTATTCTCTTTCATGATATTCCTCCTCTTGATTCTATTCCAACAACTGGCAAATGTTCTGTCAATAATAGATTTCGTCAGTATCAAAACTTTAAACAATCTTTCAAGATCATTCAGTGCACTGTTCCCGCACATCTAAAGAACAATGGTACATTACATAGCTTAAGCAGATCAATATCAGACTAAGATCGTTTCGATTTCTTTTTCTTAGATGGGTTTTCTCCAGTTGCTGCAATGTACTCTTCGGGGTTGATATTCTCAGCAAATTTTTGCTTCCCGAGTTTCTTTGCCTTTTCCTGCAAATCAAACCAACTTGTAACATAAATAAACTGAAAAAATATAATATAAATAGAGAAATATATGCAAACTGTAAAAACATGAAATAAATCTTTGACATTTCATGTTTGCAAATACCTTTAATGACTTGGCCATGGCTGCCACATCATTCGTCTTATCATCTCGTTCACTGGAATCCTGCTTCGAGGGTTCCTGCAATAGCCACAAGAAAATTTAAGGAAGATTATCACCAAAATAATAATGATGAAGAGAAAAGAAAAATACAAGTTCCTAACATAACATAAGAACAGCTAATTGGAGAGTCTTCAGAATAAAACCTCAGGAGGTATAAACGCAGCATCTCTTTTTCTTTTGTTTCCGGCTGTTTTTTCTGCCTGCTTGTCCTGCTTCTCTTGCCACTTCTTTGATTCTTTCTTTCTCTCACTTAGGAAGTATTCCCCAGATTCCAGTAGTTTGTCAATCTGCAAATATAGCCCAAATATTGCCAATATAGATTATTTAATTTGATCAGGAACAACTACCAAGAAAAATTCGAAAGTAAGGATCAGCAAGTAATCCAACTACAGGTTCCAAAAAATATATACATTAAAAAAAAAAAAAAAAAGAACATCCGCTAATTTAAATCTTGGTATAACAAATGGAAAACGAAGAGTTACTAATAGAAATGCATTAGCAACAAGGTGGTAAAGCAAATGTCTCACCTTACTAGGTTGTGGAGGAGGGGGGAAGGGTGTATATGGTTTCTTCTCTTTACTCTTGACCTTCTTTTGTTTAACATTTTTCCTGTAAAATTTCATCACATAATTACAATATGAACAATAAGAAACATATAACAGCAAAAATGCTGCAATAGTTCAAAATATCTGTATTTAACATGCATAAATTATCAGTAGATATCATACTTCTTAAACTTCGGTAGAAACCTATCCCAGTTTTCATTTGCAAGGGCTGGATCCTTTTCAAGTTCTTTCTTCATCATGAGAATCTACATGAAATGGAAAAGAACCCACAGGAAAGAGAAAGAAATTCAGGAGTCAGAAAGGTAATGTTAACAGATTTCCAAGTGAAAAGAGAAACAACTACATGTTAGGTTTTAAAAAGAGGACAATATGATAAAGGCAAAAATTTCAAGCACCAGCCTGTGCACCTTGATATGGTATACAGGGTGCATTTTATTCTGTATGCAATCTTCCACTATCCTTCTCACTTGCTTCAAACCCTTAAATGAACCCATAGCAGCAACTGTGTTACCCTATTCAATTACAAAGTCAGCTTTGGCTTTCCACTTCATATATTGCAACCCAAAGAAAAAAACAAAGCAATTTAATCATAGATTTCAAAGAACAGTAACTATTACCTGAACTAAAATATAGCAGCCCGTCAGTATTTCAAGTGCCTGCATCCAAAGTGGAAGCAAAGATGGTTACAAAAATTAGACAATTCTGCACAGGAATCATGGTCAAGCTGCCCAAGCATCCCCTACAGCTTTGTTTTTAACTTTTACTCTTTAATTTTTCTTGGTAATGTGGAATTGGGATTAGCATGGATTATTTCAATAGAATGACAAAATATAAATCTAAGGAACAGGACACACCTTCAGAGTGGAAGAATTTGGGCCCACAAGATGCTGTCTTCGTTTAACAAAACGTTCCTGCAAACAAGTAGACATACACTGACTAAATCTTCACAAAAGCATGTAGGAATTACCCCAGGACTTCTTTTTGGTAACTTTAATCAGAATTTAACAAGAGAATGACAGGTTATTATCCATGGTGCTGAGTATTTGAATTTTCTATTACTCTGATATATACGTATAGGATAAATTAGAGCCTCCTTTCAATAAAATGAAGTATTATTAGCTGATTTGGTTCTCCAGAACATGCAGAGTGACTACACGTGGCTCTCGATTTCTACTAGTTTTAGACAAAGATGATCTCTCTTTTTGCTTGTCTCCTTTTTCTCTTTCTTTCTTTTTTTGGATTTCTCACAATTACAAACAAATTTTGCCACATAAATCTAAAGCTCTCTCAAACATAAGAATCCTAACTCCCATCTGCAACTACCTAGGGCATTCCCCTTTCTGATCTATTTCAATGCCCATCACAAAAGCTGTTTGAAATGTTATCACTAGATGCATAAATTCTTGGAATTATGATTATGCTTCTTTTGCCCACCAAAGGCTCAATAGCAAGTTTATTGAATTAACAATCCATAAATTCCTTATGTGGTCTTCATACAAAGCTATATAAATAATCAAACCGCTTCATCTGATATCTTCTCAGCTTTTTCAGCAAGTATGCTTGTCACATTCTACCAACAGCATCAAGTGATTTTAAGTAATACAAACCTTATTGCGGACCAAGTTGCCAATCTTGATGATGTCACACTGCATTTCATCATTAAGTATTTTGATTGCCTGTGACATGAAAATAGTGTTAAACATCGAATTATAATAACCAATACAAAAAATTCCCAAATGATAAATCTGCCCGTGAAAGAACCCAGGATCATTAGCTTCCCTAGCAATGAGCTAAAATGGCAAGTTGCAATAATTTCATTCAGCATTGATGGAACTAAAGCATCCAATCTACCAACACAAAAACCTCTCCCCCAAATATTTTATTAAAAGGTTTAAAACAAAATAAGTGAAAACCAAAGCACAGCGAAATTAGAAAATATACCTGAGGTGCAGGGACACTTCTCGACAAAAGCCTAATGAGATCCCTCGCTTTAACAATAATATAAGGATCCCTGGTTTTCCTAGTTGTGGAGACAGTCATGGAACCCTCAATCTGATGTGCAAAAAGGATGGCAGAAAGGGAAATGCAAGTTATAGACAGAAAAGATTTCAGAAACCAGGCAAACATATATCTTAGGAAGTACAGTCAACATCAAAGGTATTTCACACAGACTATTCAATACAAAAATAAATGGAACAAGCAATCAAAAAGCAACACTTCAAGAAAGGCTACAAGTTTAAACTGGATAAATGCAAACTAGCAAATTAAATCGAGCAGCTCTGTCTAGTGGAGAGATAACTCAATAAGGATAGATAGTGTAGCTTTAGGCCCTTGAGTGCTTTTTGATTACCAGAAACAAAAATTACCTTTGATGTTTCAAAAACTTCAGTTGAAAAAGAAAAAAGGAGGGGCTTATTTGAGAGCTTTTTATTTTTCACTTCAATAGCTGTTATTTTCTTTACTCTAAATAAATTCTCAAACAATAGGGAGAAGGCCAATGCAGAAAAGTAAAAGTACAGGTTCTTATCTGAATATGGCAACCACGAAACCAAGACCTCATCAGTTCACAATACCAAAATCAAGCACAACCAACTTCATTCAATACCAGCAATCAATTTATATGACCAATCAACCACAAATGTTCGACAAATAAAATTTTAACGAATGGACTTACCAGATTTAGCTCACAAGAAACACCATATTCTTTCAAAGCACCTTTTACCATAGGCCAAGCTTCTTGCAAGTATTTTTCTGCAACAAACAAACAGTAACAAATAAACAAACTGAAAAGCACCCAGTAGGTGCTTCCTCCATAAGCACTTTGAATTATCTCAAACCAAACAAGATACAAAGGTAATGATTGTACCTCTGTATTGGGGGAAGAGAGTAGAGAAGGAGCTGACTTCGAGCATGCCTTCTTCGTTCCAAGAAGGATCAAATTTCTCAACTTTCCAGTGATCGATATTCGGATCCTCATCCCACGGCTTCGGTTTGTCATGCTTTCCTTTGTGTTTCTGATTCACCGTCTTTTCCGTGTTGTCTTCCATCACCAGAACTTTTACGGCGTCGTCTTGACAAAAGAAGAGAAAGAACCAATCCAAAAATCACAATTATAACACTAAGAAAGATTGCCGCGGCAATTACTTGTTTTGGTGCCGTGTGAGTGATTGAATTAGGGCAGTGATGAGTAACATTCCAGTGACAGCGAAGTTTTAATTCCCAATTTCGAACGGTGTCGTTTGTGTATGCAAATTGGTTTTAAATTTATGTTATTTAATTTCCACCCTTCCCGGACCCGGGTTTAATTTAATCTGTAGCAACCTTGGAAAACCCGGAAGAGACCGGGAATTAACCCGGAAAATCCCAAAACCAGATCCGTATTTTGATATTAAACACCGATAATTTGATAAAATTGCCGTTTAATTTATCTTCCTGTTACTTAATTAAATAAATAATTTTTATTATGTAAATGAAAAAAATTAAAAAAAAATAAAAAGAACCAAAAGACGAGTGGTTGGATGTCGAATCGATAGTTGTGCAACTGAAATTAACATTATTATTGAAGTGATATGATACAAGAATCACCAATTCTTTTCGACCAACTGATAAGTGCACAAATCGAAAGTTATTTAAAAGTCTAAACGCTCAATGATCAAATGTAAGAAAAAAATAATGAGACTATTGTGCAACTTTCTCTAAAAATAAATTTTTCTCATAACTTGCAGCTAGTAGTAGAGACAAATAAAATTATTAGTAGTTTTCTTCGTTATGCTTTTTTTTTTTTTTCTTTCTCTAAATTTTTCACTTTATTTTAATTAAATATTAATTTTTTTATTATAATTGAATATTCAATTAATACCCCATTTGAAAACACCCTGCACATCCCGGTACGGGTTTAAACATGCGGTTCCTCTGAACCAGCACCCGCCCCCAATGGTGTAATTTGAACCAAAATCAAAGGATACCGATGTAATCTACTAGTTTTCCTAGGTGTCGCTGGAGTAAATTTGCACAAATTTGGAGGGAGCTGCAGCCACAGTGTAACACTTCACTGATGGGTTATGAGTAAAGTATGAGTGCCAAATTGACGATCAATCAAGGAGGCAGAAACAACAAGCGAGTAAAAAAGATAATGGATCGCAGCGACGCTCAGTCGCCTCAAGGTTTATTTTCTCTTTTTTTCCTGTTATTAAAAAAAAATCCCATTTAATAAATAAGTGATTTAAATTTTGAACAGGTGAGACGGCTCAAATTTTGGCGGAATTCTTGGAGGTTGCAATAACTTCAGTTGTTTTCCTCAAAGGACTTTACCCTTCTGGTACTTTTACTATTACTAATTTCTCTTATTCACCTGTTTAGAATAAGTTAAATTTATTTTTAATACCAAAACAGAATTTAGAAATTTAAGTTATTTGTTGGGTGTAAATGTGTAACCTAAAAATTGTTAGGTGCTTTTGAGAGGAGGAGATATATGAATTTGGTTGTTCAGAGGGCTCGTCACCCCCAGCTCAGAGACTACATTCATTCTTCTGTTAGTAGCCTTCTCCTTTTCATTCAAAAGGTTTGCCTCTTTTTATCTTTTTAGTTGTATCGTTGTTGATGAAAGCACCATCACCCATCATATGCTGAGCAACTAACTGGACACATTGCACAAGTCTGTGACTACATGTGAATAGTGTTGAAGTTGTAAATTAATCAGACAGCGCCACATGCCTGTGTCGCTCACTATCACTCACTAGATCATTATTCCATTGCTGGTTACCTTCTTCATAGTCAATATATGTAGTTCCGAATACTTTTTAGTATGTGCTGTTAATATTTAAAATGCTGGCCCTAGCAAATGGCAATGCCAGTCAGCTTCACTTCTATTTCTGCAGATTGTGGCCAATTTGTATCTTATTGTGATGTATGTGGAAAGTGGAGTGGTCAGGTGGAACATGTGAAAGTGAATGATATTTGAGGCGTCTTCTATACATTCCATCAAGTCATCTTATTGTGATGTATGTGGAAAATAGAGTGATTATGTGGAACATACGAAAGTGAATGGTACTTCAGGCGTCTTCTGTACATTCCATAAACTCCCACTTAAGGATTACAAATTAAACAGCTGTAAATGGTAAGTCAAGATGTTAATAACAAGATTTTCTCTTAGAACATCTGGGTAGAAGATAGAACTTATTGGAAGACTCTACAAATGTGTAATGAAATATTTATAGTGAAGCCCATTTGCTACAATCATCAATAGTATCTATTCAAATCATTTCTAGCTCTATCAAGCCTCTGTAAATGTCTTCATATTTATTTTAGAACATCAATTATTTCAAGGTTTATTGTGGAGAAGATAAATTTAATAGCAGTTAAGAGGCATACTTGTTCTTATCTTTGGTACGCAAATGCGTTCTCATCGTGTAGTGTGACAGAATTGTGTGCTGTAAAATTTAATGAGATTTTCATATTTCTTCAAAATAGGGGCTGGTGGAGAGAGTAGCAGTTATTTTCTTCAATGCCAGCAATGTCCCTTTGGAGAGATATGTTTTCAAAATTATGGTTAACCAGTCTTATGGCTCAATGGTGGAAGAAGGTCATCTGGAGTTATCACTTAGATTATTCTTGATCAAACTTTCAGTCTCAAAGTCCCTCTCTAAGGTTCTTCCACAAGGTAATTGCTATAAACAACGGGATGCTTGATGTTTTGTTTATTTATTTCAACCGATGTGAATTTGGCCCTAGAATTGTTTATTTGGCTTAATCAAATTCTTCCACAGTCACTTGGTCTTGGCAAGCATTTAGTACAGCATCTGATCCAATTTTGGTGTTTGCTACCTTTCTTTCGTAAATTACATTTTCTTATCCTTATTCAGTATTGTGCAGGCAGGTGGGTATATATGTGTGTACATGTTCTATCTTTGCTAGAGAATGGACCTGCTTAGTAACTTTTTACCGTTTAACAGGTTGCAGGTGGGAGATTACAGCTTATTTCCGTTCGCTTCCTCAGGTTAACACAAGTAAGGATGCTGAATTATGGATTCCCACAGATACTAAACAATGGCAACAACCTCCGTTAATAACCCCTATTAAGTCGATGAGTAGTGACTCACTGTCTGTACAGTTATATTTGGAACATCCAAGTTTGTTGGAAGAAAATCCATAAACACAGGTTTTTCTCTCTCTTTTTCAGATCTCCCCCTTGCACTCTTGCTCTCTCTCAATTGTCATCCCCTGTCTTTCTTGAAAAGCCTAATTGAAGCTCTCTCTCCGTCACTGATTCAAGATCTCTGCCCTCATCAATCTTTAAGCTTTGCTCTCTCTCTCTCTCTCTCAAGTTATTCTTCAATTTTTAAGTTCTGTTTTTAATTAATATTGATATGTTTTTGGCACGTTAATATTATTGTAGTTCTATATACTTGTGTCTGTTATCTTGGATAGGGATGGCAAACAAACCCGGATGATCCGGGTGGGGTTCAACTCGTACCGGATGTATAAAATATCCGGGATGCAGAAACATTTTTATCAACCGGACGTATCGGGGTTCATCTAAACCTGGACTTCCGGAAACTGAACCTGGATTACAGCATTTTTAATTTTTTTATATAAATAATTTTTAATTATGAATATAAAACAAAAAGTTAGAAAAAACAAAATCAATCCTAAAAATCTAAGCCTCACAGTCACAAGTCACACCAGCGCATCCTCTAATCTTCCTCATCCCCCATCATCAAGGCATCCGCCTCCTCTAATCACACTAGCTGCAGCAACCTCTAGACATCTCAAGCTTCTCTGCTTCACCGTCTTTCTCTTCAAGACAGCAGCTTAATCTGAGATGGGTCGTGAATGCCACGTGGACTTTGCACCTGATGAATCAGCTATTAAGACTGATGAAGTTAAGATTGACAAGGAAATGTCAGATATGCTGGCCGCTCTTGGCATGTCTAACATTTTTGGGCTTGTTGAAGTTGAGACACACAGTATGATTGCTTCTCCAGTTTTTTGTCAGGAGTAATGGCAGGAGGTACTGAGGTTATTGAGGCTTCATGGATCATTCAACAATGGTAAGTTTAAATTCTTATTAATCAGACTTGTGACTGGTTTTCTTTACTATTTTAAGAAGGGTGTTTAGCTACTTGAAGTCTGGTATGACAGTTGATTTAATGGGCTTGTCCTGTCTTGCCATTTTATTTTTTTTACTGGGATGCAACTTGCTGAAGCTTATAATGCATATTAATTTTTCCCAAAAAAAAAAGTATTATCTGAATTTAAAACTCGCTATCTGGGAATCGAGATTTTTCGGGTTGAACTCCCATCGGACCTGGAGTTAAAAAATCTGGGCTTCTACTTGGTCCGATATAATAAATTATCATGCGGGTCTGGAACCAGGAAGGTCGGACCCGGACTGGATTTTGCCATCCCTAATCTTGGGTCTCTTAAGATTGTGTGGTGTTCCATATCTTTTTCTATTTCCCATCATATTTCCTGGCAGTTCATTGCTCTCTGCTACTGGACAAGTTGGGGGAATGCATGGTGCCTTTATTGATGACTTGTTTACTTTCTTAAGAGCATTATTGCATTGGTGGTGGTGAGGATATGTTGTGAGTTATCAAATCTGGGGCTTTATTTGGTAGCCTGTGAGAGTGGACAGGATGTAATACATAGCGTTAAAATATTGTACTACATGTGTGTGTCATTTTATAATCAATTCCATTGTATTCTGTTTCAAGTGTTTTTGCTATTTATAGCAATCTACATGGAGGAAAGTTAAATAGTTAATGCTTAGGTTGTAACTGAAACCAAATCAATACAGACCAATTTTATGATTGATATAGCTCATTTGCCAACACGTTCAAACAAGATAGTCTTATTAGCAAGTTCATGATGAGTTATTGAGTTTTACGATGATTGCTTATTATGTTTTCGGATGTTTGGTTTTCTATAGGGGATCCTAATGATGGTAGTTTTAGGGTTTTTACTATGCTTTCGGATGTTTGGTTTTCTATAGGGGATCCTAATGATGGTAGTTTGATTACTAGTCATTTTTGTTTGGTGGTTTTTGGTAGTTTTGATGGATGCTTTGCGGAGGTTTTTGTATGAATATGCCTATTAGTTGGATGCTGGTTTTCACTTAATAAGATTGTCACATTAATTTCACTCATGAAGCTGTAGTTCTTTTTCTTGCTGTATAAGGTTGTTGAAACCCTACTCATCCCAGCTCTAAAGTAACCCAAATCTATAGTGTTAGGCCCATGGGACTGTGGTCCAATGACATAATATTGAACTTCAAACTTTAAATCCTATTTATGAAATTAATTTGGAGAGAATCTCTGGATTTTGATATTTTGTGTTGTGCAGAGTAGGAATGAAAACCTTAGACCAAAATTTATGTCAGGAAGTGTAATCTTGTGTATATCTTCCAAAGTATTTGCCATCTTGCTTTGAATTCTAACAATAATATGAGGTACCATTAGTTGCTGTTTTTCTGAAGTATTATTTTTGAGTTTACTGATATTTACTCATAAATTTATTAGGATCATATCTTTATTACGGTGCAGCCTAAATGCTTGAGCCTAGAACCGGGGTTGGGCGTTTTGAATTTGGATACGGTTTTTAGAGGTTTCAATTCGGGTTTTGAGTTCAATTCGGGTTTTGAGAATTGAACCCAAATAAGTTCAAAAATTGGTTCAAGTTATAATTTTAGGTTAGAATTCGGTTTTGAGTTACGATTGAGGGAATGAAGGTTGAGAGTTGAGAGGGGATTTGGGTTTTTTTTTTTTTTTTTTTTTAATTTTTAAATGTAACCCGATTGAGTTTGATGTTCGGTTCATCCGGAACCAATCAATTTCTAATTCTCAACTAAATCGGTTTCTAGGGTCAAATTGAACCGAAATAAAATTTCAGGATTCATTCGGTATGGTTTAACTTGGATCGAACACCGCCCCTACCTAGAACCGGTAGGTCTTACGTGAAAATAGTTGGGAAAAACAAAATATAATTCTCAAATGCACATGGGGATTCGAACCTCTGCTTGGGTGAGGTACTGGTGGCAGCTGTTAAGATAATTGATTTTAATTCATTAATTGATGTTGAATCCAACAAGAACTAGAATAACAGTTAAAAATATTTGTCAGCATTGTCTGTGATTGTTTTTTACCTTGTTGGGTGTCAAAATTTCTAAAACAGCTTATAATTTAGTATATATAACATGGAAGATTACACTTGTTACATTTAATGTGCATCATTAGTGTTATTCTTGTTATCGATACACATTATTTACAGTAATAGTGAAATGTAAAAAGTAATAAAACAAATTTTGACGCCTCTTAAATTATGCTCACTAAGTGTGTGTGTGTGTGTGTGTGTGTGTATTGTATTGCATAATATGATACGTATAATTTCATATTCTCGGTAGAGCACAAATTGTAAGTTTCTATGAATAATATGTTAATGGAAAAGGAAAACAAAGTTATTGTGACAGTAAATGATGCGGGGGAGGGGACCTATTCTGTTTTTATCAATGATGCGATTGGGCAGAGCCCTGTGGCCTGTCTAGAAGCCACATTTAGGAAGTGAAAGTGAAACGACACATGCAGAAATGTGGACTTGCTCATTGCACATGGAAACGTCAAGAATCAAAAGACTGGAAGACAAACCAAACCTTCATTGGAAAACGCGTCATTTATTCATCAAACTCAATAACTCATAGCCACAGCCACGGCTGCTGCTTTTTCATCTTCAAATTTCCGTCCTCGTTTGCAAGTTTCATGTAAATGCACCTTCGAAAGTGAAGTCGCATTCTTTTTCTCTTTTCTTTTTCTGATGTTGTTCTTTACTTTGGAGAGATTCATGTGAACAACAATGAATTGAATAGATATAAAATCATAAATGCGCAAGACAATCACAGTGGTGAATAAAGAAACAGAGAATCGTGTTCTTAAATTAAAAAGAGTAGTATGAAGTTTGATGTACCCGCTAAACTTTTTCTTAATTGACCCCACAACACCCATGATTTCAAATATCGATGCAGTCTCTGTCAGCTCAGCTAACGGTCAAATTTCTGGCAGATAAGCATACAATAAATAAAAGCCAACCTCTTTTGTGTAAAATGTTATTATTATTATTATTATTTTTATTGAACATTTAAGAATCCACAGCACAAGCAAGGTATGTTTCCAATACAAGAAATAATGATAGCTCAACTGACCCAGTCCCCAGTTGCAGCAAACATTGCATTTACAGTAACTTGTCACAACTCACAACCAACTTTATGCCCCCCTCAATTAAATTAATAATTTTGAAAAAAAATTGTTCTTTTGTTGTTGCTTTCTTGAGAGGAACCTTGTTCATTCATTGCAACATATCTCTATCAAGATTTGCTTCGAGGTGGGTGCTACAATATTCAACATCTAGACATGATTATGCTGTAACGTCTATAAGTCGTGAAAAATTTGTCTGTTATAAGGTATTTGGAACGTATAATTTTAAAAAATATATTATCAATAATAAAAAAAATTGTCGTCAAAATAAAAAAAAATAAAAAAAATACCGCACGAATCTCAATATTTTAACACGATTATATTACTGAACTTACTATAAAGTTTACATTTAGGGTTACAAAAATTATACATTTCTAACGAATTATGGGGACAAATTCAAAAGTGGGTTTTATACGTTTGTGGAGGCGGCGATGACGAATGAGATTCGATCCCAAAAAGAAAAAGTGGGTGAGGGAGAAATTGTAATGGTTGATTTTACTTTCAGATTCTTCTCACCAAGTAAGAGCCAGGTGTGGGTATCACATGTTCATGCATGTTTTCAGAATCAAAAATACTACTTTGGGTCGAATGAAAGATTGAAAAAAATAAAATGAAAAATGAAAAGAAAAGGCAACTCCACGTTAAGTCAAGATTGCAAAAAAAAAAAAAGAAAAAGAAAAAGAAAAGAAAAAAATGCAGTGGAGTTGCCCTTGAAATAGGGGAAGAACAAACACATTATATTCTTTTACAAATAGTTGTACTGTCTTGATTTATCATGGCAACATAGATCCGATCAATCATGGCCGTCCAATTTAGCAGTATCTTTCTTTTTACTAAAGTAATCAAACATCTATAATTTTCCTCTTTTGTTTATCGTGCACCTTTTTGTTGCACTTTGCTTTTTTGTTTATTTCGGTGGTGGTTAAACTAAAGCCAGTGTTGGATATGAGAGAGCAATAATAGAGGTACATCGTGAAAAAGATATAATATAGGTGAAGACGAAAGGCGAACTGGGAATCCCCTCTCTCATCTACTTTTCATCTAACCTCTCTTTTTTCTCTAGTTTCATTATGAAGGTTCACGATAATGTTGTCATGCAACTTAACCTTACATTAAAGAATGATATTAGGTCCGGCATGATGTGCTGTGTAAGGGAATATCTCTTAAAATGATTGTCACGGCTTAGGTTAAAACCGACTATAGCTAAACGGATAAAAATAATCTAAACGACGGTTGTCGCCTTCTTATCTCACTGTTAAGATGGAGAGTTCTAGTCTTTCTGTATAAGTTCTTAATTGTGAGGGTAAAGTTTCTTTTATATGAGAGAGTTAATTTTTTTTTTTTTTTGTTGAGTTTTAATTATGATACGTCGAGATAAATCTCTTTCAACTTGATGTGATGTACATATTTTTCAACTCACCTTCAAGTTAAATTATGATAAATCAAGATAGGTCTTGATAGATTTCTAAATAAACACTTATCGATAGCACTTTAATGAATTGTACAATTTAAACTTCAAAAGAAAAACTAAATAATAATTCAATTAGTTGTATATTTAGTCTTAGCGAAAATCTATACAACTTTTCCTCACTTTCTTAGGGACAGTTTGTTTTTTTAACTTAATAGTTTAAATAATTTAATTTTATTAAGTTAAGTTATTATTTAGAATTCGGATTAATTTAAATTTATTCATATTTGAGGGGGAAAAAATACAAACAAACGCTATCTTAATTACTAAGACTCACAAAGAAGATTGGCGAAGAAATATTTTAAAGATGGATAATAAGGGAAACCCATTATAATGTTTACCCTTTATTGCATTATTTATGAATTTGTGACTTTATTGAAATTTTTTAGTACTATTTTGTTCAAAGAAAACACTGACTTGCCGAATAATAGTAGTAATAATTACTTTTGTATGGATTAGAAGAGGATCCAAATACATTTTTTATTTAATCCGGGAGAATTGAGAAATGGAGAAAAGAAAGAAGACAAGCAATGCTGTCGTTTCATTGCCCTTGGCGGTTGCCACCTTGTGCACGTACGCCCTGCCGCACAATCACTGTATAAATTTGTATTTCATTAATAAATATTGTAAACTTGGCTCTTGAGTCTTGCTGCCCATGTGGATGTGCGACTTTAAGAGTTAAAAAGTTTTATTTTATGCAATATTTTGCACCAATTTGTTCATAAAAATGCAATTTAATGCTGCAAGATGAAGAATAATTAGAAATAACTTAATTGGTAGCTTTAATTGTTAATTAAAGTTGTTTTGTGTTCTAATCAAGTTGGACTGATCTCTTTGTCATTTTGTCTCCTTAAATGAAGCTCATTTGTCTAATATTTCGCAAGTAATGGCAGATGAAATCGCCTAAAAAATTGGGTGAGTTTTATTGAAGAGGAGATGGCATCGAAAACATAATTATTTAATTATTTGATTGAATCGGTGGTGATTAAAATTTTGGAAAATGAACGTGACATTGTCTCCTATACATAACTAATTTATAAAGGGGTAGTGAAACTTAAATGCACATGTTTCCATGAAAGTAGCGCATGGCCATGTCTTGTTACTTAATAAATTAGAATGTGCCAATGTGGTGTGGGCTCAATTAAAAAGTAGGAAAAAAAATTATTGATAATTAATTAATAATCGCCCCCAAAGTTGAAGAGAAATATATATATATATATATATAGCAATTTTCTAATTCAAAATTTTAAAGTACGGGAATGCTTTAAAACTGTGCGATTTTAAAACATTTCTTACTATTGGGGTTGAAAATCTCCTATAGATGAATGTTTTGGTAATAATATTTCATGCAAACGTTGTATGTAATCCCATACTTATAGATAATGGAGTTTAAATTACGGATAATTTAGTTAATTTGAATAAAAAATGTGCAAATATCACTTATTGAATCTAGCCAATAATATTAAGAAATATTTGTTTTTGTGCTCAAGTATTGTTTGTTTATGTTGGAATTTTTTTTCTAGCTTCTTCTATGTATTCTTTTTTTTAATTAATTATCCTTTTTCTGATTTTTTTAATAAAGTTATATCGTTTATAAAAAAAAAAAAAAGACCAAGGATTTTGAGGATAAGTTTT
The DNA here is from genome assembly GCA_030449075.1 of Murraya paniculata. Taxonomy (NCBI): domain Eukaryota; kingdom Viridiplantae; phylum Streptophyta; class Magnoliopsida; order Sapindales; family Rutaceae; genus Murraya; species Murraya paniculata. The sequence goes on from JAEVFN010000073.1 coordinate 767,229, forward strand.
CATTAATGGCTGTTAATGAATGAGTTGTTGAATTTGAAGGATATACAGTAGTTAGTTGTGATTGATTGGATTGTCAAATTGGCATTAGGTCAAAAGATATTGTGTGAATTGGGAGATTGAGCCAGCAGCTATAATTTAGGCCTTGAATGTCGACATTGAGCCAAAAATTATGGAGAAGTCAGCAAATTAATTGAAATTTAGAAAAGAATTTTCAATCTTTGTATCAAAATTCAAAAGCAGTCCCCACTGAGTTTCTGGTATTTCTCCCTAAATATTAGTACGAGTATAATTACAAGCCAATCTTGGTAGACTATCTAGAATGTATATTTGTTTAGATTTTTAATAAATTTTCAAATTGTAATATCTGTATATTGTAACTAATTTCGAAAAAAAAAATTGAAAAAAAATAAATAAATAAAAAGTAATCGTTTTAAACACATAATAAGGACATAAACAAAGAAAAAATAATAAATCAACTCAAATGGTAGCTTTCCAAGAGTTTCTAGAGTGCAAGCAGTGTAATCAATTATGTCACGCATAAGAGTAGAAAATCGAAGCAGTAATTTTTTGCTGTATTATGACCAAAAGCCAATTGGGAATATAGACGACAAGAAAGAGAAAAAGAATTGTTAGTGGCGTTAACTAACGTTATGTATGTGGGTGGTCAATGATCAATAATTTCACACAGTTTGTTTTGTAGCAAGTAAAGATTGAAACGCGAGAATGCTTTGTTTTTAGCTGGAGGGTCAATAACGGAGGCCATCAAAACGATAGTGGGTAACAAATTGCCCTCGTTTTGAGGTGTTTGTTTGTTTGTATGATGAATAATAAGCATCAATAATGGGCACCCTGAATATTCATCTTTGCAGCCCAATACGCAACTACCCATGCCAAAAACATAATATTCTCAGGACACAATAAGCGGATCACAAATCTTATAATATAATACATTGTGTATAAATCTTCATCATAACAAATTTATTGTCTGCAATGTAGCGTCACGAAAGTCAAATGATAATATAATTATCTTTTTTTTTTCAAAATTTTAAATAAAATAAAAATTTTCAATTATTAACACCAATTATAACCTTATATTATTATTCGAACAAAAATAATTAAATGTAAAAAATGCACTCATGGTCGGACCAAGCTAAGCTTTATATTAACACAATACCTTCAATGAGTCCGTCTACGCGCATCAACGTGTGAATGCGTGATCGAACGGGGGAAAATTATTGAGATGTATTGCGATACTAAGGAGGGAGATATGGAGCCACGTGGCACCAGAAAGAGACAAAAGAGAGCCAACGTTTCCCATGCGAGGGAGCAACTTCAAATCAAATAAAGTGAAAAAGAGGAAACTGCCAAAGGACTATCCCCTGGTACGCCGTACCTTCCCCAACCGCCGCTTACTTCTTTTTTATTAATTTTTTAAGTATTTAAAAAACTGCAAATCTATTGGATGGGCCCCACCGACGCCACGATGGCACATCGCACGTGGTCACGGGGATCAGTTTTATCCCCCCGTCCTTTTTTTTTTTTTAATCTTGGCCTCATCTGTTACCCTGTCCCACACGTGTTTGTCGTGGACCCCACACTATCACGCTGTTCGGGACCAGCACAGAAAAGGGGCCAAAAAAATGAGAAGAAAACAAACAGGTTTGCTTGCGTGGCAGGTGTTACACGTGGCAGATGCCATGCTTGTCAGTTATAACTTGTTATCCCTAATTAAAAACTCACTAGTTTACAGCAATAAACATGCATTGAAATTCCGGAAATACCCCTATTATTCCGCTTGAATTAAGCACTTAACCAAATTCCTTTAAATAGACCAATCAACCTAAACCCAACAAGAACAATCCAAATCTCTCACATTACCCTTTTTTTTAAATATATATATATATGTATCATTATTTTATTATAATTTTAATAATTTCTCGCTTTAAGCCAAAACCAAACCCTAAATAAACCCATCATAGCATCCTTGCCACCCCTATTGCATGCCACTTTGTTCGTTTTCTCTCTCTCGTTCTCTCCTTCAAAACCAAAACTAAAACCAAAACCAAATCCAAATACAAGAACAAGAGGAACAAAGCAAAAAACAAAACCAATCCAAAAGAAATAAACCCTTTCGTTCTCATAATCATGGCTGTTGAAGCCCGGCATCAATACAGTATCTTTCCTCCGCAACTCTTAGCAAACAGGTGTGTATCTTCTCGTTCTGTGTCTTACAGAATTTTTTTTATTTGTTTTGTGTCTGAGTGTGCATTTTACGTACTTCTTTTTTCATTTCTGAAGGGAAATAATAATGAACCCCACTGAAGCAAACTCGAATATCTACAATACCCAGGTAGGAGGAATAGGAGGATACGGCCGCCTCCCATTATCGGGAACCACCACGACGGCGGAGGCTCTTCTTCCCGCCGTCGTTTACGGATCCTCCGTCATCTCAGATTCATTCCCTCATCAAAAACCGCTCATCAACAAATCCGACAGCACTCTCTCTTACAACAACTACGAAAACAACAATCTCCCACTAACCCCCTCGAGAAAACGGTCGAGAGAATCTTGCAGCACTCCTACTCCCTTCTCCTTCCTCGGACACGACATGTCGTTTCAGATCCACGAACAGCAGTTCGACATCGATCGCCTCATATCCCAACATGTAAACCAACACAACACAAGCAAGTTTTCATTTTTTTTTTACGTTTCTTGATTCTTTGGTACGGTTATTGATATTGGTTCATTTTATTATTGTTATTATTTTTATAATTTTTATAGATGGAGAAAGTGAGGATGGAGGTTGAAGAGAGGAAGAGGAGGCAAGTGAGGATAATAATGGACGTAATAGAGGAAGGCGTGATGAAGAAGCTGAAGGCCAAAGAGGACGAAATTGAAAAGATTGGGAAATTGAATTGGGCTTTGGAAGAACGAGTGAAGTCCTTGTGCATAGAGAATCAAATTTGGCGAGACTTGGCTCAGTCGAACGAGGCCACTGCCAATGCTCTACGTACGAATCTAGAACAAGTTCTTGCCTCAGCCGCGGTGCAGGTTAAGGAAGGACGTGCGCCGGCGCCGGCTGCGCTGGGGTTGCAGGAAGAAGTCCTTGATGATGCAGAGTCTTGTTGCGGCAGCAGTTGGGAAGATAATGGTAATAAGAAAACTAATAATTGTGATCATAAAGATGGTGATAATGGAAGCAACAACAACAGCAGTAGACTCTGCAGAAATTGCAGAAAGGAAGAGTCATGTGTACTGCTGTTACCTTGCAGGCATTTGTGTTTGTGTACTGTATGCGGGTCAAGTCTGCACACTTGCCCCGTTTGTAAATCCCCCAAGACTGTTAGTGTTCATGTAAACATGTCCTAGACAAAAAAAAATCCAAATACCCAAAAAAAAAAAAATCAAGAACAAATATGTTTATTTCTTCATTCTTTTGTATTTAGTCTTTAATTAATTATTGTGCAGAAATCATTCAATGGATGTGTGGATGGGTACCAGGAAAAGGCGTGGTAGTCACGCGCGTTGTGTTGAACGCGGACACGGAGTCAACGAGTATGGGGAAGGAAAAGCGACAGGTGTGAGGCAAAATCTGACACGTAGGACGCGCGCAAATGTCGCTGTTGTTCTGCAGGAGTTGCAGCCGTAGTGCCACCCCTACTGAACTGACGCCCCCTCTGATGCTCTCGAATTCAGAGATATTTATTTCTTTTATATTAAAAAAATACTAAAATATTAAAAAAAATAAAGCATCAAATAGATTCATTAAATTTATTACAAAAAAAACTCTTTGAAACTCAATTTCAATATAATTTAAGACGACATTACTAACTAATTTATTTCCTCACTTAAATTACCCATTCAAAGTCCTAAGTAATGACGTCATATAAATATGCGTGTGCATTAAATACGATAACGGGTGGTTGAAACAGAGCCTAAACTAGGAAGAAGTCTACTCTGCCACGAACCCGTATGATGCGCATTCTTGGCGTATTTTAAACGTCGACGTTATCAATTTTACTTTTGGGTTTAGTTTTATTCTTAATTATTTACTAAATTAATAAATGTTTTTTCAAAAGCAAGGTTCCGTTTCCTCTTTTCTGTCCTCAGCTGAAACATCACTGAGGGTGGGGGTGGCGCAGGTAGGCACGCAAGGTTGTGTTGCGGTTCGCGAGGCGCGTCTTACACACGTTCTCTCATTTGTCAAATGTGGGATAGGGACCTTCCGTATTGTTTGCATGCATCATCGCACCTATTTGTTTTTATTATTAACGGACAAACCATGGCATCTGCAGATGATGAAATAATGTTTCTACATTTTAGTGTTTTTTTTTTCAATTATTTATTTATTGATGAAATAATTGTGGTTAAAACGTGATTGTGACAAAGGGTAATAGAAAAAAACAAAAATGATGAAGTTGGGTCTGAATTTGGCAGCGTGCGTTCGGTGCTTTTTTATAACCCACCGAAACGTGCTGCTGGTGGTGGCGGTGTTACCACACAGAGGTGCGAGCGAGACAGGGACTCAGTTGGCAGGCTAGCATTGTCCTGCATTTACTTTTCTCACAATTATAAATCCTGTCAGTTATCATTATTTTCTGACATTGTAAATATATTATTTATTTCTTTTACTGCAACCCTCCAAACCCAATGTACTTGGGATATTCGTTTTTTTTTTTTTTTTTTTTTTTTTTGGGGGCCGGGTGGGTGACAGATGAAGATGAGGGTCACTGTCTCACTGATGAAAAAAATACTGTGTTTTATAATGTATATTCTAATTTCAATTAAAAAAGGAAAAAATGTCTGAGACATTTTATTGAATAATTGTGCAGATGATATAACACGAGAAAAATATAATCTAATAAGTCTCTACTTCATAAAGACACTTAGGGCCGTCTTAGTAATGTTACAATTTTTAACATGATTATTATTAATTGTGCTGTATAAATAATAAATAAACAATTGTAAAGAGAATCAGTTAAATATTTGGTAAAATTTATTTGTAAAAATATTATAAAAACAATCGTATATGTTTAATAAATCTTAAGTTAAATTAATGTAAGAATGCAAATAACTAAAATGAATATCATGTTGAATGAAATTTATTTGCATATATATTGACATGTATATATAATATTTTTTTTATTGGGTGTATGCAATAATTGATAACTGAAATAATTTTTTATTTTATTAATTTTTATTTTGATATCTCAATATAATTGATAATAATAATAATTTTTTTTTAATTTAAAAATTTTATTTATAAATTGAATAGGAGTAAGTTTGGATTTTTGTTTTGGTCATTAACTCTGGATCAATTAGAAGAATATTGCTCATTATTACATCAAAAGAAATATCTTTATAAATTACCATTTATTCGTGTTAATCTTCTTCTAATTTAGATCATTTAACGATAGTAAAATAATCTATTTAACGAGTTGAACAAAGTTTATGAATTGTCTAGATTTACAAATTAAGTTTACAAAGATTATAAATTAAGCGCTACTAATTTTTTTGTGGGGATATATAGCTACATTAAGAGAAAATCAACATGAGAATGCTGATCAGTTTGATAATGTCACAGCTTTTAAAATAATTGTTGTTAACAAAATTTATTTTTAAAAGTTTTTTTAGTTTTAAAAGTAATCTTATGTGCTTGGTAAATCTTACTGTTAAACTATTATAAGAATGTAAATCACTAAATTAGACATAATATTAAATAAACTTTATTTATATATTTATAAATATGTCCATCAAATATTTTTTATTATGTTTTTATTTTTTATTTTGTTATCACAATATAATTGGTAATAATATTAATTTCTAAAATCTACTTCCCTATTTTCTAAAATCTACTATAACCTAGGGTGATTTTACCAAAAATGGTTTCTAAAAACTTTATCAGATATTAAAACTATCTTTTACTTTTTTAAAATTAATTTCAAACATCCTAAAATAAATCCTAAATGGATCTTGAGTAATATGTATTTACAATTAAAATTTTGCTAAGTTGCAGCAGCTGTAAGTTATAGCTTACAGCTGCAAGTTACAGCTTACAACTGCTAAAATTTTGTGTAAACAGTAACCACACGTGGGTACTGTTCACGCGAAGCTGCTGCAACTCAGAGACTCCTTTACAATTAAGAAATTTCGGCAAATATTGTTAGGCAATTTGGAATGGGTCACGATTCACTGTATACGAAATGACAATGGACAGCATTATTTTATGATTTGTTAGCATGTTCATATATATATAGGCAAATAATAATAATAATAATAATTGTTGATAGGTGTTATCTTTACGATGGCTGCAACTTACCGTATGATGAAGATTTCGTTTTATACATACGTACATATATTTTTATTTATTTATTTATTTCAACTATTTATTGATATAGTCAAATGAAAAAATAAAACTTAATAAAATCTGATCATTTTAACTGTGCCCACATGGCGCATTGCTATGGTGTTATAGTCATAATCATCACTTAACATTTTAGAACACGGAAATTAAGCGCCTATATTCAATTGCAAAAGCACATGTAATAGTTGCTATACTTTTCTAACAATGAAAATGTTCTAAATTAACAATAGGTAACTGAAAAATGGAAGAAAATTAAATTTTACACATATAATCAATTTTCGCAATTTGGATGAAGAGAAAGATCCAAATTGAAATCAAATTACTGTGGAATGAAGAGAAATTCCACAACATTTTGTCTGTAAATGACTTTGTAAAATATTACTTGCTTGTCTTATCCTCTTTTAGAAGGTACCCAAATTGCCCACAACTTTAGATTTGTGCAAAGCAAAGTGCCGATTTTAGAAATCAATTGATTGATTTGAAATATACCAAATTTAAAAAATAAAAAATAGAAGACAAGTAAGAGAAGCACTTGAAGTGGCACCCACAAAAGCAAATGCCAAAGTTAACCATTTAAAGAAGACAAAACCCAAAAAAAAAATTTTTTTTAACAAATATAGAAAATATGAGATTTTGTTCGTAGGATTGTTGGGCCATTATGGGGCCCACATCGATCAGGGACCATCTGTTCCTTTATGACCGGCAGGCCCTCCATAACACGTGAATCTGATTCCCCAAATTTATTAAGAATCATTATTTAAATCCATTTCTATTTTTAGAATAAAATAATTGACAAAGTTTGTGATAATCATGCACATTGAATTATTTAATAAATCGTATGATGGGCGCAAGTGAATGGACTTGATTATTTCTATGAAATAATATTTAAAATTGGGAGGTGATCTCGCCTAGGAATCTAATCGAGAGTTGGAGAACATTTCGCCTTGAATGAATATTTTTTAAAGAAAATTTCTTTTTTTTTTTTAATTGATCTTTATTTTTTGTGTTTACCAAAATTGATAGCATTGAAACATCATAATGGCCACCAGTGCACGCACTATTTTGGACCGCATCCATCGAGGCATCAAGTTAGATTTTTAGCCCTTAATTTGCTTTTTTCTCAATTTTCTAGATTTTTTTAATTTTCTTAAAAACCAAAACAAAATGATAGGTAATTGGAATTTGTATAATCATTATTGTATAAGATAATTTTGGTAAAAAAAAAAAAAACTCTAAACTTATAAAGTAACTACGATTTCTCCATAAATAGTAAATAAATGTTTTCATCATTCAAAAAAATTTAATGTTTATCTTAAGAAACAAAAATTGATGTTAATATATTTATAGGTAGGTAATAAAAATTTTGAGAATATAATTCGAATATCTAAGTTTGGGCCAAACTTTTAAATTTCAATACCTAAACTCATATTCATCGGTTAAACAAATAAAAGTTTGAACAACATATTAATTCATAAAATCATAGTATCATATGTTATGTGTTTTTTCGATAAAAATGTATTGTCAGAATTTAATTACTGTTATATTTTTACTTATCAACCGCCAATTACTAAGTGATTTGATTTAAAATGCAAAGCATGAGAAAAATCTTGATCTACTCGCAAAGATCTTGTGAATCCTGCCTGCATTTTATTTTTGTTCTTTTAAAAATGAAATTTATGTAAGTCTTTTAGATAAAAAAACATAACACATACACACCAGTGAGGCTTAAACCTATAACTTAAATTTTAGAGAAGTCCCTCCTTACACGGGAGCTAAACCTGGCCTCAATAGCATTTATGCCTCCATTATTGAATATTTATCTTACTCTTTATCATCATCACTCATCACATAAATTTGTTTGTTTTATTTTTCTTATCATCATCACGCAATAATGCTTGGCCAATCAAATCAATTCATGTCATGAATCAATTATAAATTTATCTTTACTTTTAATTAGGAAATTGACAAATTGTTCGATTTGACAAGTCTAATCAAATGATTTTTCCTTTTGGGTACGCATGTTTTTGGGTTGTTTGAAAAGAATCTTACACACAACAACATTTACCAATTTCATTGCAGCATAGCGATTGAATGGTTGGTTAATTTTATTAAAGGCAAACATTATGTCACAATCAATTTCCATGCTTGATGCATGCCCATTAATTTCTTCAACTTTAGCAAAGGGCGGCTAAAACAACTAATCTTTGCATTAAATGGTTGATTAAGAAGTGATTTCAAAGTCTATTAAAAAAAAATTATTTCTTTATAAGATTAATTAAAATTTCGCAATTGGTTGGTTCAACAATTAGCTTAATTACGCTCAATCAAACACCAAAAAGAAAAAAAAAAAAACAAGCAAACAATTGAAACAAATTGCGTCAACATACAGCTAATTAACTTGAATTGAAATTGCAATTTTATAATTTTCTTTTGGTAATTCACACGTCAAACAATTTGTTATTGGAGTTGAAACAATCTTAAACATCCCATTGGATTAAACTTTGATTTGATAATCGAAATATTATAAGTTATAGCACACCGCTTCAAGAATTTATTCTCTTCATAGGTCATTGTGTGTTTTGGGTTTTGACCCAACTATAACAAAGCATTTTTTTTAACTAATATGAAAAATAAATAATTAAATATATGTGTTTATGTTTGTATGTATTTGACATTTAGTTCAACCTTATCTCAAGTGCCACACATTTTTTATCGAGGAAAAAAAGTGAACAATGCTTTCAAATTTATTTAAATGACAATGCGAGAGTTGGTTGTGGATTACATCCTTAAAAGCAATAATCAATGAAGTAGTTTACACTTGTGATTACGGGTCCCGCACTACACGTCTTTAGATTTATTCAAACTGGGATGATATAAAATAGGATAATTATTTAACTAAGCTTGATTTCGACATTTTTTTTTAAAAAAAAATTGTTTAAAATATGATATCTTAGGAGATTATTGGGATTGTCAAATGAGAATTAATTAGCGATTAGTTGTCAAATGGCGCATATGATATCATGAGTGTTTTGGTTGGGTGGTGTGCATTGGACATTGGAATCTCCATCTCCAACTTAATTAATAAAAATCGTCAATAATCCCCTTTACCTAAATCATCAAAAAAAAAAAAAAAAACACTTATTATTATTATTTTTTTAAAATTGTTAATACCCAAAAAAAAAAGAAGGGGCAATTAAATCCCCCACACACCCCATGACTCCCTCACAAGAAAAAGATATATCAATAAATTAATCCAATTCATTGATTTGTTTGGTCCCTTTCTTCAATAGAATCACACATCTACTTCATGTGGGTCACAATCTTTTCACTCAACAATCCTTCTTATTCCCTTGGTACTATTTTTCAATACAAATCAATATGTAAATATTGAATTAACCACAATTATATATTCCAAACTCGAATTCATCGTCACGTATGCATTACGGACCTAGCCAACAAAATGCCAACAATTAAGAAAATGACACTTGACCGATTGACCCCAAGTTGCAACATTGATGGGAAAGCCTAATGAGGACCATGTTTTAGCTTTAAATCTCTTTCATAGATTCAAAATGTAAAGTAAAGAGATAGAAATGTGTCAAATAAGTTGTCTATAGACTTTATTGTTTGTTGATATTGACCATATAAATATTCCCATAATATTGCAGTTGAAGAAGTGGGGCTGCTTAAAAAAAAAAAATATAAATATACTAAAGCAAAGCATAGAATATAGATCCAATCAAACAAGGCATGGGGGCCATGATGGGAACCCCTTGCTTTCTTCTCTTGTGAAAGGGAGCACTCATTGTTTTCAGTCCATCATCATCTTAGAATTGATTTTGCTGCTTTCTCTTTTCTTCGTTTTTTTTCCCAACAGATTTCATTATTTAGTCTTTAATTTCAGACCCCACATACCAACATCATCCAGAGCCATCACTTGACTTGAGAAAATTTTATGAGATCCAAGATATGTATGTTAAGGTCAGATTAGAATTGAGTTGGCCCCAATGTGCCGTTTCTCATTTAGCGTGTCACTCACTACTTTAAAACACAAACCTTTCAAAAATCATAGAACTTGGATTGGAATAAATTTACAACTCATATATTCAATTCAATGAAAGATTCTGCCTTACCTGAAAAAAAAGAAAAGAAAAAAGGTTTGATGGCATGAAAGTGTTATTAAATAATTAATTGTAAACAATTAAAAATTAGAAGAAGCAAAATTTTGGGGTTCCCATGAACCTAATTTGACTTGGAAATTGGGTTATGGTGATGGAGATGCTTCTTCCTTTTCCTACTAGGCACATTTTTATTTTCAATAGCCTATATGAAGAAGGTAATGGGTAATATGATTTTCTTTTTATAAAAGGTATGGTGGGTCAAGAAAAGAATCCACAATCTCCCTAAATAAAAGAGGGTATAAAACAACCAACCATTCACCTAGAAATCATATCTTACACAATGATTTTTGGATTTTTTTTTCCTTTCTTCCTTTATGTGTGTGGGAATTTCAATGACCTGCCATGAGTCATCTTTACAAGAATGGATTTGGGTGGTGGAGTAAGGCTAAAGATAAAGACACGAGTTATCGCATTTTGAAAATCCACTATCAATGGAACATTGAAAAGAGTAAATAAAGAAACTCAAAAAGAGTAAAAAGCAAAGAAGTGTTTACAACTATTCTTTCTTTTTAGGTTTTGACAGATTGGTGTGCAAGTGTAAACATCAGCTTTTCCCACTAACACAATGCCATTTCAATGGGATCTTAACCCGTTGTGGTTGCAAACCCAACTTCAACTTCCCCCATCTTGGGTAAAATCATTATGCTTTCTTTTCTTTTTTCTCATTCAATGGTGGGCAGCACTTTGTGTGTAAAAAGTTTTTGTAATAGTTTCTTCTTGTCTACTTTAAGCACCCACTCAAAAGCTAACCACTCAAATAATCTATTCATGTTGTTTGGTTTTGAGATAAGTGGGTACTACAACATTTTATATACATATATATAACATAAAAATGGATTTTCAATGTGGATGGATAGGACGTTTTGATATTAGATTGGACTAAGTGTTAATTAGACATACTGAAAAAGCGATTCCCTATTCAAATGAAATCATATCTATCATGAACAAAGATGCCAATATGGATTTAGGTACAATGCTAGGAGTAACAACTAGAATGGCATGTAATTATAGTAACATCAAATATTAAACTTGTTACTAATTTAGTGCTATGCACTGACATGGTAATCATATCAATAGTTAATGTAGTTTGACCAATGTATAATGTAAATAGTGAAATAAATAGACTTGAACTTGAAGTTAATGGTGACAATACAAAGAATCAACTGTTAACAGAAGAGCAATTCAATGGAGGAAACATTTGGCAGTACCGCCAATGTGGATGCGCATGATATTGTGCTAGAGTGGACAATTTAATTACCTAAATGAAGGGAAATTTAGGCCCACCAATACATGGACCACAAAATTTTGTCCCTAGGAGTAAATCATCAGTTGTATGACTATGACAATCCTAACATGACACTTATGCATGCCAAAAAACACTGTGATTTAATTAAAGTTTTTCAAGTGCAACAAATGTCATAAATATAATATATGGTCGATCGACCTGAAGTAACCCAACAATAATTAATTGGATTGTTAGTGGAGGGATAAATGCAGATCACAAGATTACGTCAATTGTAATTTTATATCTTTGATCAATCAATCAATTACAATTTGGAAGGTTCATTGTAATTTTTTAAGAATGTGAAATGCACCTTTTATAGACTTGGAATTTCATGCTTTGTCAACTAATTTTGAACGAAATATTTACAATCGTTATAACAAATATTTACAATTAGATATATAACTGAGACTTACAATATTACATTAAATTCTTTATGAAGTACTTACCCAGATAACAAATATTCTATGAGGAGGGATGTCTCTGAGAAATATTTATAAATTAATTCTATACAATTATATTTAATTGATGGAGATTGAGTCTATAGCGACTCGAACCCTTGTCCTGACAAGATAAAAATTCACCACTGGGCCAAAGGCTCAAGTGGCGAGTAGGATCTTAAATACATTTGAAATGTCGAATCGGCATTGATGTTGCTGCCATAATACAACGATAATTAGTAACAATAAACTACTGCTATTAAAATTACAACATCCATTAATAAATATTTTGTAACGGGTGGTTCGTATAAGTCATATGTGCAACAAAATGTTAAAAAAAAAAAAAAAATACCCGTATCATAACTTTATTAGTTGGTTACATGTACAATTGATATATAGAAGATTTAAACCTTTAGTAGAAAATATCAACAACAAACACTTAAATGTAATTTTATTTTTTGATATCGCCATGCAATTATTCAATGCTATTTTAATGTAATAATTATTCAAGTAGTGGTAGTCTCTTTCTTTTTTTTCACCCATTTCTGACAAAAAACAAAACACACATTGAAAACAAGAACAAGAAGACACGACTTATTGGACCCCATAATCATAATAATGAACTATAGTGTGAAGCAACTTTCACTTATTCAATGAATTCAATTTCTTGAGTGTGCGCTGAACTTTCCTTTCCCCTCAGAGAGGGAATCTTCTCTCCATAAGTGCTACGTCCACACATCACAAGTAAATTTGATTAAAAACCAGTGACTTTATTTAATCAAAACTGGTAAAGATTTTTGAGTCAATAATGGAATGATGGATGGATGGATGGTGATCGGACATTAAAGGCCTGTCCCAATTCCGGACCCTTCATCAAAAACACAGTATTCATTCGGGTGAGTTGATACGAAAATCAAAGATGTATCCTGATCTTGAAGCCACATTTATTATCCTCCCATTATAGCAAATCCCCATCTCCCCCCCCACTCCCTCTCTCTCTCTCTCTCTTTACTTCCTCTTTCCTTCGACCCAATCTTCAAGATACTTACTTGGACATTGCAATTTTTATTTTTATTTTTTTTGTTAATTATTATTGGAAAAAACTCATTTAACACCTATACATACATATGAATGTAAAAATGCGACGTTCAACAGTTGAACAAAGAGAGAGAATGGACAAATCTGTGTGTATAAATCGTGTCCAAAAAGCATACAACACGTTCGTGTCGGCGTGCCTAATCCTAATAATGCTAACGATACATCTCTTTCAAGAAAAAAAGACTCGAGTATTTCAAATAACGGTAACATGTTCATCAATAAGAGATCGTAAATGTCAAATTTTCTTTACGGGTTCCACGTTTTATATTACAAAACGGTTGCGCCTACATCAACAAGGATTCTTCAGATTTGGATTCCACAAATTTGTCATGTCCAGGCCCATTATGAGAAGATTGAGCCCGGCATGAGGCCCAAATACTCAGAAATCAAGTTGGGCTCCCATGGATGGAATGATACAGCACTTCAAGGATTGAACAGCTAATGAACTTAGAAATTTGTATTGAAAAGGTCAAAAATAGTCGATAATGCATCGTCATCAAGTGCCAATTAGGCAACATCGAGCCCAAATACAGCACTTATCATACTTGAAAAGACTCAATCCTCGGCTGAGGCAATCATCAACACCTAACGAAGAAAACGAAATAAAACAATAGCGTAAAACCCGACTCTGTGCGCTATGAATCCCTTTTAACCGAAAGAGAAAATGCGACACACGCTAAACTCTAATAAGGTACAGGAGGAATTTTTTAGGCCTGTCTGGTCTATCCACCTCGGCTATCGTAGGTTAAAGAACAAATTCCAAAGAATTGATGAGCTGTTGGACCAATGTGCTGGGCAAGACAAGTGAAAAATTTAATGTGTAGAGCAAATAAAAGTGAAGTTGTGGAAGATTTTCTTTTACCGTGTCATAAACATCATCTTCATTATTAACAAGTAAATTCACCATTTTAAAATCGTGTGACAATGCACTTGAATCAGTGGTGAACATGGACAGTTAAATGGTACGAAAAATCTAATTGCATCAAGCTAAAACATTACTCAGTTTTGCAAATGACACAGTTTCACCAGTCATCTAAAGTTCATCGTCGAGCTCAACTGAGAATACATGAGAGCTGAGAGCCCTGAGCTTACTGCATGTTACCCATACAAGTTACAAGCCTGGTTTCAAAAAATATGACGAGTGAGCATTCATCCGAGGAATAATAATGATGTCTCTTAAATCAATCACTGAATTCCGAGGGTTATGCATCTGAACACATGCATAAACCATGCAAATCAATTTCATGTATTAGTGATCAGTGATTGGGAAAGGCGAAAGAAGATTTGAGAGACAGCATGCATTTATACAAATTTATTACTTTTGGATTATTAATGTTTAAAGTCATAACCAAGAACAAATGCCGAAGGTTAAGACATAAAGATGGATAGAAACCAGGAGCATAAAGTTAATACATGTCATAAATATTCTAATAGTGCACAATGGTGTTGCTCATGAACTATTAAACAAAAACATTGTATACGAAATATTCTCAAATTGCCAAATGATATCTTCAAGTTGAAATCTATGATAGAGACATCCCATTACATGAATTGATCTCTCTTCTACCACTAAGTGCAACAAATTTATCATTATATAACAACAAAGGACATTTATCTATCAAATTTGAACCATCATAAGCTTCTTTAAGGAACACAGTACTCCTAGCACCTTTATTCGTGATGTAGAAAATTCCATGATGCTTAATCAAACAAAGCAACAATTTATGCGGTAACATATACTCCGAATGAAATGCATCCAATTGTGCAGATGTCATTCTCTTCTTCATAGTCAAACTAAGGAGCTCATGAAGCACAGCCACGACTCTTTTTCGAGCTTTTGGGTCTGCCAATTCAAATCTCCTCGAGTTCAAGTATGGAGAAGGGAATTCCATTCTCTGCCACCTCTCAAGTTGCTCGAGATAACTAGTGTTCGGTCTAAATCCAGCAGGAAAACATATCTTAAATGCATGAGGACCAGAATAGTTACCATCTTTCATGATCCTAGCCCTCTTTTGGGCCCCAGTAGAATCCGAAACTCCTTCGCGTGCCAATCTTTCCTCTCGAGCAGTAACAGCCAGTGAGGAATCCCAATTTTGCAAGTAAAGATAAGGTTTCCCATTGGTATCTTTCACCGTAAAAAAATCATCATACTTCGGAAGAAATGTCTTCTTGAAGTCTTGAGGCAAACCCAATTCAGATTCTATGAATTCAATTTTTTCCAATGGCACCCTACAATCAACTGACATCATTAACAGCTTCCTTAGATTTTTAACCAAAACGGGTTCCATTAACTCTCTCGCCACCTCCTCTTCATCGGCAATCTTTTCAGCCTTCTGAGTGAGTGTAACAAAAGGAGGCTTCCGGTTGCTGCCACCACCAACATAGAATATCGAAGGGTACTTCTCAATGACAGCCATTAAGTTCCATTTATGAACAAACCCAACTTGCTTTTCAAGGTCACGGAGAAGGAGGGATTTGTGCTTCTGTGATTGGATGATCGATTTGAGTTGCAGGATTAAAGATGGCTTCTTTTGTAACTCCATTACTCTGTCTAGTTCATGAACTCTACGGTATATTTTCTTCTTGGATCGCCATCCTCCGGTTGACTTTTGCTTCATTGGGACCCACATGGAACATGATTTTTGAAATGGGGTTGAAGATGAAATGTATCTTCTTCTGAACATTATGTGAGCACGTGAACTGTATCTTCTCTGAGACAAATCGTCGAACAATTAGTGCGCATGACCTGTATAATTAAATTCAATTAATTACTTTACCTCCCCAAGATTCTGAATTAGATTCCATAATCACAACAATCTCTGCATACAAGTTATTTATACGTTTAGAGTTGGAGGAATAGAGATAGCACGCTCACAATCTTAAGGGCCGTTATGAGCTCAAGCTTTTGGCATGTTAAGGGTATCGACTACTGAGCAGGTTCAGTGATACACAGTTGAATGATGGAAGTAACAAATGCACGTGCGGCGCTCATGCACGATTCTTTTTCTTTTCTAAAATTTGTTCAGGTTAAACGACAGTGAAACCTCTGTAATTTGCCCAACTATCACGTATTCTTATTATTTTTATAATTTTCAATAATCTTTTAAGTTTAAAAAATTTAAAGCAAAAAAAGAAGTAAGTGGATCATTTACATGATATTTGATCTTGGAAGTATAAAGTATATATTTATTATAAGAAAAAAAATATTTAAATATATAAGAAAATTTTTTATTATTAAATTTTTTATTCATATTCAACCTATATTTCTTTTTTTAGTAGTTTAAATTCTTTTATTTTGATTTCTATTTATATGATTTATTAAAATTTATAATAAATATGAATAAAAATATATTTAAAAATAATAATAATACTGTAAAATAGTTGGATCAAGAGGTTATTAAATATTATAAAAATAGTAAAGTAGAGAGTAAATGGTACATATTGATTTCATTAGGTGGCAACTAACAACTTACATTTTCAAAAAGGGAGCTGTTAAGTTATAGTCGGCGTAACTTACAACCGCAAAATTTTTGCGTGAACAGTAACCACGTGATGTTACTGTTCACGTAAAAATTTTACGACTGTAAGTTACGCCGGCTGTAACTTAAAAAATCCTTTCAAAAATAGTAGTATTGATTTCCTTTTAAGACACACATACCCTATTTTATGTTTTTATTCTAATGTTTATTAAAAAAATTTTTTTTTTGATAATTTCTCTAAAACATGAAGGTATTATCGCACTTCCCAACACATTTAGGGATGATAGGGAAAGCCTGCCGGACTCGAGCTCGAGTGTTTTGAGCCAAGCTTGGGCAGAACTCGGCTTCACCTGAAAAGCTCGAGCTCGGCTAAAAAACCTAAGAAATGCTTATATTTAATTAAAATATAAATATTATTTCACAAGGTACATTTTACACCTTATAACAATGTTCTATGAATGCTTTATAAAATATTATTAAATAATGTTTTATAAAACATTGTTATAAAATAACATTGTTATTTTAATTAAAATAATATTTTAAACCAATATTACAAATATTGTTATCGGAGTTGCAGGCTCATTTTTGCTTCGCGCATCAGTTTCATGCCCTTGACGAAATTTACCATTAAGCATTGCTGCCGACCTCTTGTAATTCTCGTCCATGTAGCTAAAGCCAAAGTGCACCACATTGGTTCCCTTCAATTAATATAGCCATCAAAATCTCTCGATTCCTCTCAGCTCTTCAGTAGATCTTACCACTCATGGCTCATTACGATCAACAACAAGCTCCTGGTAAGTGATCGTTTCATGCTTTATAAAATGTTTGAGGCGGCTCTTAAATGATGCTTTGTTAAACCATGTGATCAAGTTTATGAAATTTAAGCCAACACGGGAGCTTGATACGGGTCATAGCCAGCAAGATCGCCAGGGTTTGTTTACATATACACGTATATCCCATTGGTTTAAAAAATGATCATACTAAACGACCAAGGTTTGCCTAAAAAGAGATTCATGCATGTGGTTATTTTTGAAACCAATGAAGTTTGCATGTTCATTTAACAAATCTGGAAGATGCTGTGGCATTTATAGTTTTATGCTTCGGGTTAAGTGCATACCCTCCTGCAGCCGAGGGCTCCGATCAAGGTCCGAATATGGCTCCAGCACCGCCAATTGGTTATCCCACCAAGGATGGCTCCGCCTCAGAGTACCCACAACAGAATCATCCGGTTCAAAATAGAAGCAGGGGCGATGACTTTTGGAAAGGATGGTAAGTTTATCTAAATTAATATATTTATCAAATTACACTCTCGCCTGGGCAGGGTTCGGCCTAGTGGTTTTCATGCGACTTTCTTTAACTGATCACGATCACTCGAGTTCAAATTCTGATAAAAAGTAGGGTCTGAAAAATTCAATTTATGCCCTGATCAATGTGTAAGCATATTCTTAATTATACTTATGTGATTTTTGTTTAATTTGCAGTTTTGCTGCCTTATGCTGATGCTGTGTCTTGGATTTCTGCTGTTGCTGAAGCATAAGTTATTAATTTCTGTTCCTTTTCCTTCTGATTGATGAGTTTTATCTGCCATAATGTCATATTAATTGTAATCTTTTTATCAATGTAGGAATTGCTTTATGCAACTCTCTGTCTAATATCATTTCTACACTGAAATTATGATAAACATCAGTGATTTTAGAATTATGTCGTCAAATTTTATTTCAGAAATCGTCTGGGTATTTACTAAACTTATGTTCCATAACAAATGAATTTGTTTATTTGAAGGAAAGCAACATCTAGCTAGCTATATTCTCCAAGTGAAGAAAGAACTTTCATTATCAGAGAATAAGATTCGAACTCCTTTGAATATGATTTATTTCTTTTTTAAGTGTGCAAATTTCGCTTATGTTAAGTCGAGATTTTTGAGCTAGCTCAAGAGACTTCAAAGTATGCTCTACGAAGAGAGTTGAGGAGAGAGTCCTTGGCAGCACTACTCACGCGGGGAATGACAAAAGATATAAAATTAAATTATTCTTTAGATCATAATAGTGACACCACGTGACTCTTAATATATTAGAAAATAAATTGTAATATAACTTTTTTTAATACAAATTTTAATATAACTTAATTATGGTTGCCGTCTAGTTGAGATGAATTTTTGGTGTTGAAAATAAGGTGTTTGAAGTTTCAATCTCACTAGCATGGATGGATAGGGGATTGGACTATTGTCAGGCTAAATAATCAAAAGAAGAAAATAAATGGTTTTATATTTTTCTTCATTTATTTTAATTTTTCCGAAATTGAATTAGAAAAAAATGGTTTTATATTTTTCTTTATTTAGTTGAATTTATGATGATAAAAAAATCAATGTACCCTAAAAAAAAAAAATTGTCTCAAAAAAGAAACAAAGAACTAACAATTTCATTCAAATTCTTGTATGATCTCTTTTAGTTATTGGGTTGGTCCTCATTGACTGGAAATCAATTTCTACAGGAACTTAAAATCCAAGACATTGTTGAATTTTTATTCCCCACTGATGGCTAAGGAGTTCAAATTCCTCACCAACTATAAATCAAAAGTTGCAGTATTATCCTTTAGATAAGTTAGAACAACGTACTAAACAGTTTAATAGAAGTAATTTATATCTATTATTTAATTAATTTGAAATAATTCATACTAAAGAACAGTAATTGGACCTCTGCCAGACCATCGCCTGAGACATGACTTATTCATCAAAATTAGTACCAAGAATTGCTGGGAGTTGACATACAACTTTTGAGAGTTGAAAACGGGATTAGATGTCTTTTTTGGGCTCGAACTCTTCCATTCCCAACACAATTATAATCTTTTTGACAAAATTATTCCTCAACTGAGTAGATCGTTAGTTTCTGATCATTTTGATGTAAAATTCGCCATGAAAAGCATCATTCCGGCACGATTCAGTAGTGGTCCAGCGTATCTGTTGCCATCTTTTAAATAAAATTTTGAAATTAACTATATAATATAAAATGGTTAATGTATTTTTTTTATAAATAGTAATTTATTTAGAAACTAATTTAAATTTTATAATTAGTTATACGCTATTAGCTAAATTGATTATAATATGATATTTATTAATATAAATATAATTTAATTTTTTAAAAATCATGTTTACAATTAACAATTAAGTACAGAACATACATAATGACAATGTAATCAATTCTAAAGAGAAAATATAACATACGAAAGATGAACGGGATGAATTCGACTAGAATCTGGTTCAATAATCCAAAATACAACATAATTTCTTGCCTATTACCGGCATTACAGAACCAAAAATAAAACTTTTTTCTATTCGGAAATATACGGTTTTAGGTATTTGCATTTCAAGAACTGCAAACATATCGCACTACTAAAATAGTTTCTCAAGTAAAACAAAAAAAAAAAATCTAATTGATCATTTTTAATAGGAATTAATATTCTGTCATCGTAAAAGCATGGAAAATGGTTGAGGATCTGAAGAGCATGTGATTTCCATTTCCCACACCGTTTTTGATGCAATTGTCGTGATAACAATCTATATAATATAAAATGGATTTATCTAATCCTTGTATGCATGCAGCAAATTTTCACTGGCATGTTTACAGATTTTTTTTTTTTTTAAATTTGAGTGAGATATTAGAAGAAACTAATTACAACATCAATTTTCAATTTTCATTACAATTAAGTGTAAATAGACATACTGAGAAATTTAATTTGAGTGAGATATTAGAAAAAATTAATATATTCTTACGGGTAACAGTTTGTTGTTAACTTTAACGGTACAACGGTAAAATCAAAAACACAAAATTTTTTAATTTTTACTTTTTTATAAATTCTTAAAAAAAAAAGATTCTTTCACTTTTTTTTTCTCACTTTAATTTTTATTTTATTTTATTTATTTTTTGTTTAGTATTCTTTACAAATCTAGTGGTGTGTGCAGTTTATGGCTCTTCCCCACTTGCCGTTGGTTCGAGGATACTCATAGCTAGCTATTGTCACCCCTCTAAACTTCATCATCTCTGCTGCTTTCATCTTCTCCAATTTGTCATGGTGCTACAGGAACTTGAAACAAATACAATGTCAACATCCATATTGATCATATGAATCCCCAATACTACTCCATTATCGGAATCTCCATTATTACGTGACTTGTCACTTGTCTTAGGATAGAAAAAATGGCCTCCACAAGACAATAACAATTGGTGCCTGAAAATAATAACCAAAATTTAATATAGATATAACTAACAATTAATATTTATTACTTCAACTTTAATTACAATGGACTACATGTACTTACAAATAGAACGTCTTTCAACAAAGTCATGATTGGGTTCTTGGTTTTCGGCTCTAACTGTAATCCATCTTAATGTGAAAATAAAATAAACAATGTTTGCCTCACTAATTTATAAGTTGCTTATGACAATCCTGGTTGATCTCTCTCAAACATAAGAGTTAACAACCACTTAGACTTTTCATTATTCTTCTCCTAAATTAAATTTCTCAGCGTTTAGAAACATCTCAAATGCCCTACCTACTTTGAGTAAGTAAAATTAAAACAAATTGTACACATGTATTATGAATTTTGGGATAATAAAATAAAAGATAATGAGATGTGAAAGTAAGAAGTGATTTATTTATTCAATAATTATTACTGTCACATCTTTTTTTTTCCTTTTTTTTTGTTTATTCAATAATTATTACATAACATAAATGTAATACATCGGCTTTGAACCCAATCTCTTTGTGGACCAAGCATCAAATGTTAAAGAGTGCATACAATAAATCAAACAGATGAGTTGTTGAGTCTGAAACTCCAAGGATTTCACTATTAAAAATAGATGAGTAATATTCTACATTCCAAATTTTTTTTGACTTCAAAAAACTATTTTAAATGATGTGATGTTAATAATTAGTTGATAAGATAATACAATTAATTTACTTAAATCTTGAAAGACGAATCATGTGGGACAAAAAATTTAGGATGTTTATCCTCACTTATAAATAAATACTATTGAGAAAAGGAACTCACACAAGCAGTTGCAAATTAAGTAGAAATAAAACTGTTTCTCTCTTTGTGTGATTAAAATAAGATGTGTATTACAAATAAATAGGCAGAAAAATAAACCAACACAATCCAAAGTAATAAACCAATCACAAGAGACACAAATTTTTACGTACAAAACTCAAAGCGGAAAAAACTATGGGATAGTAGTCCGATATAATCTTCCACTATATTAATGAGATTACAGCACAAATTTTTTTCTAAATAATACTATAGGCTATCAACTTCAAGAATTTCAATATCTTTGGCTTATAGTAACAGTATAATATATATATTTCTAACAAATGGGTATCTCAAATAATAGTCAAAGAGATGATAAAATAAAAATCAAGACCAGTAGGATTGTAGAGGGCGACGCCAAGAACTTACCCTGAAAATTTGGGAGAAAATAAAATTATTTCTCCTTCTGATCATCCAATCAAAGATTAAAATCATTATTCCCAAATTAAGAACCTCTACTGTCTTCGCGCCTTCTTCTTCATGCACAAAACTCCTAGGGTAGCAAATTTCATCCAAGTCCAGAGTTTAATATTAATTACATATTAAGCAAACTTTTTTAAACTTTAGGCTTTTGAGCCCCAAATAATATGGACCCAACAAATCTCCCTCTCCAGGTCATATGGGGGGCACCACTAAGTCTGCTTTTTGCATACAGCTTTTCAGCTTCTCCTTGGGCAATGACTTTATCATCATATCTGATCCATTCTCCGTTATGTGAATCTTCTCAAGTTACAACTATTTCTTTTTAAGCACGTCTCTTATCGAATTATACCTCATATCAATATGCTTGGATTTCGAATGGTAAGTCGAATTCTTTACTAAGTGAATGGCATTCTGATTGTTGCAATACATAATAACTATCTTGCTTCACACCCAACTCTTGTAGAAAATTCTTCATCCACAAGGTTTCTTTATAATCTTCAGTAATTACAATATACTCTGTTTCTGTGGTAGATAGAGTAACACACTGCTGAAGTCTGGACTGCCATGAGACTGCTCCTCCTGCAAAAGTGAGAAAATATATTGATAGAGATTTTCTAGAATCAACATCCCCTGCCATATCTACATCTGTGTACACTTGTAACACATGTTTGTCACCACCAAAACATAAACATGCCTTGAAAGTGCCTCTGAGATATATGAGAATCCATTTCACTGTTGTCCAGTGCTTTTTGCCTGGATTAGAGAGAAACCAATTGACTAAACCAAGTGTATGAGTAATATATCGCCTCGTACAAACCATGGCGTACATTAAACTGCCAACTGCTGAAGCATAAGAAACTCCTCTCATCTCTTGCTTCTCTTTCTTACTTGTAGGACAATGCTCGAAACTAAGCTTGAAATGGCCTGCAAGTGGAGAACAAACTGATTTTGTCTTGCTCATGTTAAATCTTTTAAGAACCCTTTCAACATATGCTTCTTGAGATAACCACAACTTCCTAGATTTTCTATCGCGAGAAATCTTCATGCTAAGAATCTGTTTTGTCGGTCCCAAGTCCTTCATTGCAAAGGACTTGCTAAGCTCTCTCTTCAGATTGTCAGTCTTACTCGCATCCTGGCCAACAATCAGCATGTTATCCATATAAAACAGAAGAATGATGAAATCATTATCACCAATTTCTTCACAAAAACACAATGGTTAGATATAGTCTTGTTGAACTTATGATTCTTCATAAAGGAATTAAATTTCTTGTACCACTGTCTTGGTGCCTGTTTCAACCCATACAAACTTTTCTTTAATTTGCATACAAGTTCTTCTTTACCTTTGACATTGAACCCTTTAGATTGCTCCATGTAAATTTTTTCCTTTAGGTCACCATGCAAGAAAACTGTCTTTACATCGAGCTATTCAATCTTCAAATTCAAGCTAGTTGCCAATCCCAAAACTACTCAGATAAAAGATAGTTTTACCACAGGAGAAAATATTTATTCAAAATGAACATATTTCTTCTGACCGAAACCCTTCACAACCAATCTAGCATTGTACCGCTGTTGTGAGTTATTTTCAGTCTTCAACCTATAAACCCATTTGTTCTTCAGTGCCGTCTTTCCTTTAAGAAGTTTTATTGAGTCATAAGTGTGGTTCTCATTCAAAGATTTCATCTCCTTTTGCATGGCTTTAACCCACTCATTTTTATACTGATGAGACATAGTTTCTTCAAAACATTTTGGCTCCCCTTCATCTGTAAGCATCACATACTCATGTGGAGGATATCTAGTGGAAGGTAGTCATTCTCTATTAGATCTTCTCAATTTTGGCTCAACTAGTGGTGTAGGTGGTTCTGGAGGTGCTTGGTCAACTGGTTATACTGGACTATTATTATTATCCTCTCCAACTCCTTTATGATTATCATAAATTACAGGTAGAGAAATTGAAGTTGGAATAATAGGAATATCTAGAGATGACTGAGACTCATCACTCTTCTCTACATCACCAACTATCTGATCTTTAAAGAGCACAACATCTCTACTTCTGATCAGTTTTCTTGCCATTAGATCCCATAATCTGTACCCAAATTCTTTGTGCCCATAGCCTAAGAAAATGCATTCCTTGGCTTTATCATCAAGCTTCGATCTCTCATATGAACATATGTTCTGCAACCAAACACTCTCAAGTGTTTATAAGAAATATCTTTTCCTATCCAAACTCTCTCAGGCACATCATCATCTAATGTAGCTGAAGGAGAAAGGTTAATCAAGTTAACCACAGTACGCATAGCCTCTACCCTAAAAGATTTTGGAAGCTTGGCATCAGAAAGCATACACCTGACCCTCTATTTAATTGTTCTATTCATCATTTCTGCAACACCGTTCTGCTAAAGGGTTTTTGGTACAGTTTTCTCAAGTCTTATTCCATGGGATCTGCAATACTGCTTAAACGGCCATCTATACTCACCATCATTATCTGCCCTGACACATTTTAGTTTTTTTTTCTTGTCCCTCTCTCAACATAAGCATGGAAAAACTTAAACGTATCAAGCAGTTGGTCTTTAGATTTCAAAGTAAAAGCCCACACTTTTCTAGAACAGTCATCAATAAAAGTTACAAAATAAAGTGCACCTCATATTGATCTACTTTGCATCATGCAAATATCAGTGTGAATCAAATCAAATATTTGTGACTTTTTAGATGAAGAAAAATTTTTAAGAGCTACTCTGTGTGTCTTTCTAGCTAAACAATGAACATAAGTTTTGAGCGACATACCTGCGAAACTGAGTAGGAATTTTTTTCTGGCAAGAGTTTCTAACCCTTTTTCACCAATGTGACCAAGCCTTTTGTGCCATGTTTCAATGTTAGAATCTTTTACAGCTACATTCACGTATTCTTTCTTGACCTTGTCTTCTATCACATAGAGAGTGTTTACTTTCTTCCCCTTAGCTAACATTAGGGAGCCTTTAGTGAGCTTCTATTTTCCTTCACCAAATTAATTAACATAACCATCATCATCAAGCTTGCCTATAGAGATTAAATTAAGGTAAATATTTGGTACATGTTTGACATCTTTGAGCAACAACTTACAGCCAATGCTGGTTTCCAAGCAAATATCTCATATGCCCACAATCTTAGATGCCCCCTCATTTTCCATCTAAATATGGTTATAATCACCATTAACATAGGATGTGAAGTAATCATAATATGCAATAACATGAAGTAAAGCACCGGAATCAATCCGAATCAATCACCCAATCACTGGTATGGCAAGTGAGATTTACAGAGCTCTCATGATAAGCAATACCCATTTCACCATCAACTATGGCTGTAGTGTTTTCTTTATCATTTTTCTTACCATCACCCTTTTCTTTCGCCTGTTTTCTTTTCTATAATCTACACTCCCTTTAACGTTACCCATTTTCTGACAATGAAAGCACTTGATGTTTCTCCTTTAGGACTTAGATCTTCTTTTAGGGTTATCATTGTTTTGCTTGGGAATTTCTGCTTTAACTTCTTCCCCATCTTTCTTGCTTTTCTAAAACAAGTGCATCTAACTCAAAGGTAACTGTTTCAATGTTTTTTCTTCTAGATTCTTCATTCCGCAGTCTGTCTGTAACAATATCCAAAGTTAATTTTCCATTCGGTGCTGAATTGTTCACTGACACCACTAGTGTCTCCCAACTATTTGGTAAACAACTAAGTAGAAACAATGCTTGTAACTCATCATCTAGAATAATTTTTTATAGTAGTTAGCTGATCAACCAAGCCCTGAAACTCACTAATGTGTTCAGTTATACTACGTTTCTCCTTGTATTTTAAGTTAACAAGCATTTTCATCAAATTGGCTTTATTTTGTGTTATTGGCTGCTCATAAACTGTTTCTAATTTTCTCCAAAGAACATCAACATTGGATTCCTTTGCTACATGGTGGTACACACTTTGATCAATCCATGATCTAATAGTACCCACGGTCTTTTGGTTTAATTGCACCCATTTCTTATCATCTAAATCAGTGGGTCTAGCTTTTTCACCTTCAATGGGCTCATGTAAGTCGTTTATGTACAACAAATCTTCCATCCTAGACTTCTAAATACCAAAATTTCATGACTTTAATTTAATCATGCATGCCGAGGACTCTTCCATCTCAACTACACAAGTAATAGAAACACAAAACCTGACGCTCCGATACCACTATGTTGGGAAATGAACTCACACAAGCAGCTGCAAATGAAGCAGAAATAAAACTCTTTCCCTCTTTGTGTAATTAAAATAGAATTTATACCACAAATAAATAGGCAAAAAAATATACAAATAAATAGGCAAAAAAATATACCAACATAATCCAAAGTAATAAACCAACCACAAGAGACACAGATTTTTACGTGAAAACTTCAAAGCGGGAAAAACCACGGGACAGTAGTTCAATATAATCTTCCACTATATTAATGAGATTACAATACAAATTCTTCTCTAAATAATACTAGAGGTTAACAACATCAAAAATCTCAATATCCTTGTCTTATAATAATAGCCTATAAAAAATAAAATTTCAAAGAAAAA